>OZ024741.1:262035751-262635751 GCA_964016885.1 Eledone cirrhosa
TATTTTCAAACTTAACCGTTTAACTTTCGGAAAATCTCCTTCTACATATATTACCACTTATCTTCCCTCTCTCTATATATATATATATTATCCCACCGGCTCTTATTGACCGCTTTCCCTGATAAATTGTAGTATCATACATTTTAAAATCTCTATAACTGTTACATTAGGCAACGTTTTTCTTACTCACACATTCACTATTGAATTTATTACGTTTTCGCATTTTCTCATTATTAGGGTATAAATGTTAAACTTTCTCTTAGGTTAATCACTACCTTGATTAAATCTTAACCATTTAACATCTCAGGGTATGTCATGTATCATTATATTTTGTCTGATGAGGACGTGCTGTTGTACATCTGAAATATGTATAATAAAATGTAATTGATAAAAAGAACATCTATTTTATTAATATTTGTATTTTAATATTAATAACTCTGTAAAATTATTTTTCATAGAGTGCTTCCAATCTACAGTAAAATTCATTCTTTGATATACTCATTGAATCTTGTTTAACTCTTTAATATATATATATATATATATATGGGGGGGTGTATGTATATATATGTATATATGTATATATATATAAGGACACGTGACCTCACTGCCAAATTTACTAGTACAGTCGAATGGCTGTGTTTTCTCAGGAATAGATGAACGTGGATACTTGGAACGAAAGACCTGTTGACGAAGGGATATCCACGTACCATCTTAGGATACATTACTGACTTGCATATACATTACGCATCTTGGAGTGTAACTTCCGTGCTCAGAAACCCATCCAAAGTATTTATCGATTAGTATCTATCGATCAGGTCCAGGTTCGTCTTTAATTTGTCTGTATTTTTCGTTGTTGTAGTATTAATGTGGCAACATGTCTCTGGTCACATTATTCATTGTGTCACTATTACCTAACTTGCTGTGTTCACTCTGAGGGGAAATTTATTAATTACTTTATGATCGAGTCCTTTGTAATGGTCTTCTATTTGATTTGCAAGATTTCTGATCTGAAAACATGTGTTGAAACAGATATTGTTATAATTTAGTGAGGTCTTGCTGCCAATAAAAACACACACACCAGTTGTGTTTTACTTCAATTAAATATAAACTTCCAGATGGTTAGTTTAATAACCCGATGGTTATTTATTAGTATATTGTCAAATCTCTTTCGTCACACATGCTGAGACCTCCCCAGTGGCTAATTTGTTATTGTTTGTCTACCTTTGTTCTGTCCTAGTCTATCTTGTTTTTGTGAGCTAATAAAAACAAGATGGTGCAGGACAGAACAAAGGAGGGACAAAAAAATAACAAATTAGTCACTGGGGAGGACACAGAATGTGTGACGAAAGGGCTTTGACAATTAACAAATAAACAGAATGTGTGACGAAAGAGTTTTGACAATTAACAAATAAACGGTTATTAAACTAACGAACTGGAAGTGTATAATTGATTAATGTAAAAGCAAACAGGTGCGGGTGTTTTTATTGGCAGCATGACCCCCCCCCCCACTCAACCCACCCACCCCAAAAAAAGATTATGACAATATATATATATATATATATATATATATGTACCTGTCTATGCATCAGTTGAACTTTTCCTTTAGTTAAGTCGATCCTTACTTTGATTATCTCTATTTTAGATAACCCATGGAAGACAAAGTATTTAAGTAAAATTATATTCGACATTGCATGCAGTATGAATTTCAATGCAGTAATTACAATGACGAAAGAGCTTTGACAATTAACAAATAAAGATCCACATTAAAGCATCAAAGATTTGTCCAAGAACCTTAATATCTCAGGGACCCCTACTCAGGAACATCTTAAGAAAGTTGGAAATGTGTATATGGAGGGGATTTGGGTGCCACATGAACTGCCTCTGGGCAGCAAAGCTTTGCATTCAACAATTTACAAGTTTGCTGATCCGGAATAAAAATTCACCTTCCCCTGGTCGAATTGTTACCGGAGATGAGAAATGGATTGGTTTTATAACCAATAAACATAAGGTACTCCAGTTCCAACACCCAAGCCAGCATTGCACCAAAAGAATGTAATGATCTACACTTGGTTGAATAATAGAAGTGTAGTTCACTTTGAGTTATTAGAAGAAAGGGAAAGTGTGACTACAAAACTTGATTGTCAACAACTTGATCTACTGAATGAAGCTTTGCGTAGAACGTATCCTGCTCTGCTGAACAAAAAGGGAATCATTTTTCAACATGATAATGCAAGGACACATTCTTCAAAAGAAATCCAAGAAAAAAGTTGTCATTAGTCTGGGAACTTTTATCCTTACTTCCATATTCATCAGACTTCGCTCGATCAGATATTCATATATTCAAATGCCTTGAACATTTTATCAGTGGGAAAAGATTCACAAGTAATGCAGAGTTTGAAGCTTCAATTAATTCCATTCTTTCTTCCAAAGACCAAGATTATTTTGAACGGGGAATAAAAAAAATCTCCTCTCAAAATGACAAAGGTTATATCTAATGCTGGTGTTTATGTTGTTAATAAATACATTTGATAATATTTTGTCTTTTCTTTGTCAATTATAGTACCTAACAAAAAATGCGACATTGCTTTCCTATACCCTAAATATATATGTGAGACTATTCTAGGATCAATACCCATTACGAGACCTATGTATATTTAATATAAACAGATTGTATATGTTTTCATATAATCCTCCTCTGCACCTCTCTCTCTCTACCTGTCTAATGTATATATATCTAAACTATAATATATATAATAAAATATAAGAGAACAAAAATCAGTGTTGTATCATATACGTATTTAATTACATATTACATATGTTTCACTGTCGATCAGCTTGAGGAACGTTCGATTAAAGTTCGATCCTGACTCTGGAATCGGAAGCTCCTCAGATATGTGTTAACATGCAGACTCGCCTCTAAGAGTAGTTGGATATTTATCCCGGTTCAGATTGGCAGTATCAGTAGAGGGTCGGACGCCATGCTTTCCCGCATAGTTACGTCCCTTTACGATCTGAGTTCAAATCCCGCCGAGATTGACTTTGCCTTTGATCCTTACGGGGTCGATAAAATAAAGTACCAGTAATGTACTGGGTATTTGCTGGCCTTGTGCCTAAAGTAGAAACAATTATTTTATGCTGCCACTCACTCTGTTAAAGGAATGTGTTATCACTGTATTCATCCTGTTACTGCTATTTGTTGGTCAAGGCGGCATTTTCATTCTTGCGTGGCGGCCAGTCTGCCGGAACTCTGCTGTTACAGTCTTTGAAGTAAGTTCGAAGTGAATAAAGCAATACAAAAATACAACAGTAAAAAAAATTAAAAGATAAATCCAATCTTTACAAAGATAAAGATGCGATAAGAAAATAAATAATTGTTTCTACTTTTCGCACAAGGCCAGCAATTATCCCAGTGTATTACTGGTACTTTATTTTATCGACCCCCGTAAGGATGAAAGGCAAGGTTAACCTCGACGGGATTTGAACTCAGACCATAAAGGGGGGTAACTCTTTGCTACAAAGCATGGCGTCAGACCCTCTACCGATACTGCCAATCCAAGAAAATATATAATTGTTTCTATTTTTGGTACAAGGCCAGCAATTACCCAGTACATTACTGGTACTTTATTTTATCGACTCCGTAAGGATGAAAGGCAAAGTTAACCTCGGCCGGATTTGAACTCAGATCGTAAAGGGACGTAACTATGCTGGAAAGCATGTCCGACCCTCTACCGATACTGCCAATTCACCATACGGACATAGAAGATTGGCAGTGAGATAGAGAATAAAGGGATAAGGTGAATAAGTAAAAAAGTAAAAGAATAAGACACTGTCCGACAGTGGAAACACGTGCGTAGAGAGAGAGTGAGAGTGAAAGAAAGAGACAGACTACGAGAGGGGGTAGCGGGAGGGAGAGAGGGAGAGAGGGAGAGTGAATAGACACTAAAACACGTGCTATAGAAACATTACCTTCCCCTCTCGACTGACTTTGGTCACTAAGGCCGAGGGAATCGCTGGTTGCTATAGAGACACCTTGCACAAGCCAGAAGTAACCAGTTCGAGGCGGTTCTGACTTGACACCATGCGAAGAAGGTTGCCATTGAATTTGTGGTTTGAAGAAGGTTGCCATTGAATTTGTGGTTTGAAGAAGGTTGCCATTGAATTTGTGGTTGTTGCTGCTGATAATAAGGACCATTTGAAGAAGGTTGCCATTGAATTTGTGGTTTGAAG
Source organism: Eledone cirrhosa (assembly GCA_964016885.1). Taxonomy (NCBI): domain Eukaryota; kingdom Metazoa; phylum Mollusca; class Cephalopoda; order Octopoda; family Eledonidae; genus Eledone; species Eledone cirrhosa. The sequence goes on from OZ024741.1 coordinate 262,039,979, forward strand.
AAGGTTGCCATTGAATTTGTGGTTGTTGCTGCTGATAATAATAAGGACCATTTGAAGAAGGTTGCTGCTGATGAGGTAATTTATTAATCAGATTGCGCAGTTCCATAACCTACGTTTGATTTGTTCAATTTTTTTCTTCAATTTTTTTTTGTTGTTTTTTTTTTATTTCTTATTAAAAAAATATAAATAATAAAATAAGGTTAGAAATTTAAATACAATTAAATACGGTTTTATTCCCATTTCCAGCAGTCAATGTCCAGTGTTCAATTTCATGAAAAAATTGGAAATAATTCAAAAAATTGAAGTTTAACTTTTGAACATTTGTTTTGACAATAAAAAATATTTCCTTATTCACACCTAATGGTATGATCAAAATTTCATAGGAATATTTTTTTCTAACCGCCAGTTATTTAAATATTATTAAAAATAAATTTTTTTTTTAAAAGAATGGAAGATTTTGTGGATTTTTTTACCACCTTCCAAGCCTTAAACACTAATTCTCGCGAATTTGTGTTTTGTAATGACCCTCATGACGCTGCTATTGTTGATTCCAATAGTGCCTGGTATTCGAATATGTTAGTATACAATTTTTTGAATAAAATTAAGGCGCAATTAGAGCTGCCAAACAAAATTTTTTTCGGCTTCGGCCCCTATTATTTTTGGGAAAATTCTATTGGCTCTAATGAGTCTGCCTCTGTTGGCGTTATTTGCGACAGTCACCATTTCTTGACTTTCAAGTCTATATATGTAAAGCTGAGGTTGTCTGTCTGTCTACTAAAGCCTTCGGCACACATCTCCTCTTAAACCGTACGTTTAAATTTCGGGGAAATTGCTACACTTATAGATGAAGGTCCGGCGGAGTCACTGTCTGTCTATCTGTCTACTAAAACCTTCGGCACACATCTCCTCTTAAACCGTACGTTCAAATTTCGGTGAAATTGCTACACTTATAGATGAAGGTCCGGCGGAGTCAAAATGTTTCAAATCGACCCACGCCAAGTGTAAAAATCGAATAAAAATCCTTATAATATATAACCAGCAATTTCTCTGTCTGTCTTTCCGACAGTGGAAAAATTGCTGGCGCGCGTGCGAATGTTTTTTGCGCACGCGTAGAGAGAGAGTGAGAGTGAAAGAAAGAGACAGACTACGAGAGGGGGATAGCGGGAGGGAGAGAGAGAGAGTGAATAGACGCTAAAACACGTGCGCGCGTGCGAATGTTTTTTGCGCACGCGTAGAGAGAGAGTGAGAGTGAAAGAAAGAGACAGACTACAAGAGGGAGATAGCGGGAGGGAGAGAGGGGGGAATTGAGGAGTGCTACAGAAACATATATACATTTCTGTGTGTGTGTAATATATATATATACGCACAGAAATATATATACATTTCTGTGTGTGTAATATATATATATATATACACAGAGAAATATATATACATTTCGGTGTGTGTAATATATATATATATACACACAGAAATATATATACATTTCTGTGTGTGTAATATATATATATACTAGCAGAAAACCACCCGATGGGTGGTTTTCTGCTAGTCTCTATATATATAAAACGGATGTCTGTCTGTGTGTGTGTGTATGAGTTTTATGCATTTCCACATTTCTCTACCGATTTTGATGATTTTTTTCCAATGTGCTTCAAATTGACCAAGGCTGGTCAACGCGTAATAAAGTTTGCCAAAAGTTTCCTGCTTCTATGAAAAAATCGATAAAACTAAATACATGCTGTAACCCTCTCTCTTACACGTTTATTCACTCTCACTACTACCTTCAACAATCTATGAAACTACATACATGTTGCAACTCTCTTTAAAAGGTTCATCGTTTCCTCTACTCCACTCTCAATCTCCTCTGCAACTCTCTTTAAAAGGTTCATCCCTCCCTCTACCCCCCCCCCCCAATCTCCTCTGCAACTCTCTTTAAAAGGTTACTGCCTCCGTCTACTACCCTATCACCATTACAGTTTAGAACAGCGACAAAACTTCTTTTCAAGGAACGCGACACAAACTTTGAAAACTAAGCAACACATCGATTTATACAACAACAAACATAGCTTCACTCTCTCCGTCGCTCTTCCCTCTCTCTACAATAGATTATTCCCTTCTCTATAATTTAACTACTTTGCTGTCTTCATGCTTCGAGGTTTAACACACCTCCTTATGGTTTCTTAGCTTCATTCTATCCGTCGCTCTACCCCTCTCTCTATAATAGATCATTCCCCCTCTTCGTTCAGGAACGCGAAATAAACTTTGATAACTAAGCAACACATCATTTTATACAACAACAAACATAGTCATAACGACGCTCATATATCAAATAACAAAACTTAAAAAGCCGATAACACTAAATACATATTCCTCTCTCAACGTTACATTCTACATCAAATAATAAATGTATTTATAAAACAACAGATGTATTTATAAAACAACAGATGTATTTATAAAACAACAGATGTATTTATAAAACAACAAACGTAATCATAACGACGCTTAAGCATTCATTTACTTGAATCTCAACAAAGACATTATATTTTATTGTTGTCCATTTTGTAATTTTTTTTCTTTGTTTTTCGCAATATGAGACAAAAAATGTGTGCTCCTAAATATCACCCCTGTTTACACTCTTTTGTGCTATAACTCAGACGGGCTTGGCTTACAGGTTTGACCTACTATTTGACGTGCATTCTTCATACAACTTACTTAATACTCACTTTCCACTTATTCACTGATCAGTTGAAATGTTTCGCTACTCCCCTCGATACCCAGCAGCATCAGGGCCACCATCTTGCAACTTTGGTCTGCTAAATTCGCTATTGGAAGATTATTAACCCATCATTGATTGTCTAAAATTCTAATTGGTTCGTAACTTTTAATAACCTGTTCAACTGCTTTATGTACATAATTGATAAGCTTTTTCGCTTTCAAGCCACGTTTACCTGTGTGTAACTTTTCATAGCAAATGAACAAACCCGAGCAACACCGGGCTAAACTGCTAGTAAAAGATAAAGTAATAACAATGCAGATCAAGGATAAACAGTAATAAATAATAAAATATATAAATGTATAAGTTGGAAAAGTGACAGGAATAGTGAATGTCTTGACTGACTTCATATTGAATCCGGTGAACCGTTATTACCTTAATATATAATGGGCATTTCTCTGTTTGTTTGTCTGTCTGTCCGTCTGTAAAAAATAACAAATAGACGCGGTTTCAAATCTCTATGCTTTTCAAATTCATTACATTACTCTTTATTTATACGTTTCGCTTTACGAGTGTTTCGACTTACGAGTGTTTCGACTTACGAGTGTTTCGACTTACGAGTGTTTCGACTTACGAGTGTTTTGACTTACGAGTGTTTCGACTTACGAGTGTTTTGACTTATGGGTGTTTCGACTTACGAGCGTTTCGACTTACGAGTGTTTCGACTTACGAGTGTTTCGGCTTACGAGTATTTCGGCTTACGGGTGTTTCGGCTTACGAGTGTTTCGGCTTACGAGTGTTTCGACTTACGAATGTTTTGACTTACGAGTGTTTCGGCGTACGAGTGTTTCGACGTACGAGTGTTTCGACGTACGAGTGTTTCGACTTACGAGTGTTTTGCCTTACGAGTGTTTTGACTTACGGGTGTTTCGGCTTACGTGTGTTTCGACTTACGGGTGTTTCGACTTACGAATGTTTTGACTTACGGGTGTTTCGGCTTACGAGTGTTCTGAATTACGAGTGTTCTGACTTACGAGTGTTCTGACTTACGAGTGTTCTGACTTACGAGTGTTCTGACTTAAGAGTGTTCCGACTTATGAGTGTTCCGACTTACGAGTGTTTCGGCTCACGAGTGTTTCGGCTTACGAGTGTTTCGACTTACGAAAATAACAAATAGACGCGGTTTCAAATCTCTATGCTTTTCAAATTCATTACATTGATCTTTATTTACACGTTTCGCTTTACGAGTGTTTCGACTTACGAGTGTTTCGACTTACGAGTGTTTTGACTTACGAGTGTTCTGACTTACGAGTGTTCTGACTTACGAGTGTTTCGACTTACGAGTGTTCTGACTTAGGAGTGTTCTGACTTACGAGTGTTCCGACTTACGAGTGTTTCGACTTACGAGTGTTTCGACTTACGAGTGTTTCGACTTACGAGTGTTTCGGCTTACGAGTGTTTTGACTTACGAGTGTTCTGACTACGAGTGTTCTGACTTACGAGTGTTTCGGCTTATGAGTGTTTCGACTTACGAGTGTTTCGGCTTACGAGTGTTTCGACTTACGAGTGTTTCGACTTACGAGTGTTTCGACTTACGGGTGTTTCGACTTACGAGTGTTTCGACTACGAGTGTTTCGACTTACGAGTGTTTCGGCTTACGAGTGTTTCGACTTACGAGTGTTCTGACTTACGAGTGTTCTGACTTATGAGTGTTCTGACTTACGAGTGTTCTGACTTACGAGTGTTCTGACTTACGAGTGTTCTGACTTACGAGTGTTCTAACTTACGAGTGTTCTGACTTACGAGTGTTCTGACTTACGAGTGTTCCGACTTACGAGTGTTTCGCCTCACAAGTGTTTCGGCTTACGAGTGTTTCGACTTACTAAAATAACAAATAGACGCGGTTTCAAATCTCTATGCTTTTCAAATTCATTACATTAATCTTTATTTATACGCTTCGCTTTACGAGTGTTTCGACTTACGAGTGTTTCGACTTACGAGTGTTTCGGCTTACGAGTGTTTTGACTTACGAGTGTTTTGACTTACATGTGTTTCGACTTACGCGTGTTTAGACTTACGAGTGTTTCGACTTGCGAGTGTTTCGACTACGGGTGTTTCGACTTACGAATGTTTTGACTTACGAATGTTTTGACTTACGGGTGTTTCGGCTTACGTGTGTTTCGACTTACGAGTGTTCTGACTTACGAGTGTTCTGACTTACGAGTGTTCCGACTTACGAGTGTTTCGACTTAAGAGTGTTTCGGATTACGAGTGCTTCGACTTACGAGTGTTTCGGCTTACGAGTGTTTCGACTTACGAGTGTTCTGACTACGAGTGTTCTGACTTACGGGTGTTCTGACTTACGAGTGTTCCGACTTACGAGTGTTTCGGCTCACAAGTGTTTCGGCTTACGAGTGTTTCGACTTACGAAAATAACAAATAGACGCGGTTTCAAATCTCTATGCTTTTCAAATTCATTACATTAATCTTTATTTATACGCTTCGCTTTACGAGTGTTTCGACTTACGAGTGTTTCGACTTACGAGTGTTTCGGCTTACGAGTGTTTTGACTTACGAGTGTTTTGACTTACATGTGTTTCGACTTACGCGTGTTTAGACTTACGAGTGTTTCGACTTGCGAGTGTTTCGACTACGGGTGTTTCGACTTACGAATGATTTGACTTACGAATGTTTTGACTTACGGGTGTTTCGGCTTACGTGTGTTTCGATTTACGAGTGTTCTGACTTACGAGTGTTCTGACTTACGAGTGTTCCGACTTACGAGTGTTTCGGCTTATGAGTGTTTCGACTTACGAGTGTTTCCGCTTTCGAGTGTTTCGACTTACGAGTGTTTCGGGTTACGAGTGTTTCGACTTACGAATGTTTTCGCTTACGAGTGTTTCCGCTTACGAGTGTTTCGACTTACGAGTGTTTTGACTTACGGTTTTTCGGCTTGCGAGTGTTTCCACATACGAGTGTTTTGACTTACGGGCGTTTCGACTTACGGGTGTTTCGACTTACGAGTGTTTCGACTTACGAGTGTTCTGACTTACGAGTGTTCTGACTTACGAGTGTTTTGACTTACGAGTGTTCTGACTTACGAGTGTTCCGACTTACGGGTGTTTCCGGCTTACGAGTGTTTCGGCTTACGAATGTTTTGACTTACGGTGTTTCGGCTTACGAGTGATTCGACTTACGAGTGTTTTGACTTACGGGTGTTTTGACTTACGGGTGTTGTGAATTACGAGTGTTCCGATTTACGAGTGTTTTGACTTACGGTGTTTCGGCTTACGAGTGTTTCGACATACGAGTGTTTTGCCTTACGGGTGTTTCGACTTACGGGTGTTTCGGCTTACGAGTGTTTCGACTTACGAGTGTTTCGGCTTACGAGTGTTTCGACTTACTAATGTTTTTACTTACGCGTGTTTCGGCGTACGAGAGTTTTGACTTACGGGTGTTTCGACTTACGAGTGTTTTGACTTACGAATGTTTTGACTTATGGGTGTTTCGGCTTACGAGTGTTTCGACTTACGAGTCTTTCGGCTTACGAGTGTTTCGACTTACTAATGTTTTTACTTACGAGTGTTTCGGCGTACGAATGTTTCGACTTACGAGTATTTCGACTTACGGGTGTTTTGACTTACGGGTGTTTCGGCTTACGAGTGTTTCGACTTACGAGTGTTTGACTTAAGGGTGTTTCGACTTACGAGTATTTTTGGCTTACGAGTGTTTCGACTTACGAGTGTTTTGACTTACGAGTGTTCTGATTTACGGATGTTTCGACATACGAGTGTTTCGACTTACGAGTGTTTCGACTTATGAGTGTTTCGACTTACGAGTGTTTCGACTTACGAGTGTTTCGGCTTATGAGTGTTTCGACTTACGAGTGTTTTGACTTACGGTGTTTCGGCTTACGAGTGTTTCGACTTACGAGTGTTTTGACTTACGGGTGTTTTGACATACGAGTGTTTCGATACGAGTGTTCTGACTTACGAGTGTTCTGACTTACGAGTGTTTTGACTTACGTGTGTTCTGACTTACGAGTGTTCCGACTTACGAGTGTTCCGACTTACGAGTGTTTCGGCTTACGAGTGTTTCCGGCTTACGAGTGTTTCGACTTACGAGTGTTTTGACTTACGGGTGTTGTGACTTACGAGTGTTCCGATTTACGAGTGTTTTGACTTACGGTGTTTCGGCTTACGAGTGATTCGACTTACGAATGTTTTGACTTACGGGTGTTTCGGCTTGCGAGTGTTTCGACTTACGAGTGTTTCGGGTTATTAGTGTTTCGTCTTACTAATGTTTTTACTTACGAGTGTTTCGGCGTACGAGTGTTTTGACTTACGATTGTTTCGACTTACGAGTGTTTTGACTTACGAATGTTTTGACTTACGGGTGTTTCGGCTTACGAGTGTTTCGACTTACGAGTGTTTCGGCTTGCGAGTGTTTCGACTTACTAATGTTTTTACTTACGAGTGTTTCGGCGTACGAGTGTTTCGACTTACGAGTGTTTCGACTTACGGGTGTTTTGACTTACGGGTGTTGTGAATTACGAGTGTTCCGATTTACGAGTGTTTTGACTTACGGTGTTTCGGCTTACGAATGATTTGACTTACGAATGTTTTGACTTACGGGTGTTTCGGCTTGCGAGTGTTTCGACTTACGAGAGTTTTGACTTACGAGTGTTTCGACTTACGAGTGTTTTGACTTAAGGGTGTTTCGACTTACGAGTTATTTCGGCTTACGAGTGTTTCGACTTACGAGTGTTTTGACTTACGAGTGTTCTGATTTACGGATGTTTCGACATACGAGTGTTTTCACTTACGGTGTTTCGGCTTACGAGTGATTCGACTTACGAGTGTTTTGACTTACGGATGTTTTGACTTACGGGTGTTGTGAATTACGAGTGTTCCTATTTACGAGTGTTTTGACTTACGGTGTTTCGGCTTACGAGTGATTCGACTTACGAATGTTTTGACTTACGGGTGTTTCGGCTTGCGAGTGTTTCGACTTACGAGTGTTTCGGCTTATGAGTGTTTCGACTTACTAATGGTTTTACTTACGAGTGTTTCGGCGTACGAGTGTTTTGACTTACGACTGTTTCGACTTACGAGTGTTTTGACTTACGAATGTTTTGAACGACGGGTGTTTCGGCTTACGAGTGTTTCGACTTACGAGTGTTTCGGCTTGCGAGTGTTTCGACTTACTAATGTTTTTACTTACGAGTGTTTGGGCGTACGAGTGTTTCGACATACGAGTGTTTTGACTTACGGGTGTTTCGACTTACGAGTGTTTTGACTTACGAATGTTTTGACTTACGGGTGTTTCGGCTTACGAGTGTTTCGACTTATGAGTGTTTCGGCTTACGAGTGTTTCGACTTACTAATGTTTTTACTTACGATTGTTTCGGCGTACGAGAGTTTTGACTTACAAGTGTTTCGACTTACGAGTGTTTCGACTTACGAGTGTTTTGACTTACGAATGTTTTGACTTACGGGTGTTTCGGCTTACGAGTGTTTCGACTTACGAGTCTTTCGGCTTACGAGTGTCTCGACTTACTAATGTTTTTACTTACGAGTGTTTCGGCGTACGAGTGTTTAGACTTACGAGTATTTCGACTTACGGGTGTTTTGACTTACGGGTGTTTCGGCTTACGAGTGTTTCGACTTACGAGTGTTTGACTTAAGGGTGTTTCGACTTACGAGTATTTTTGGCTTACGAGTGTTTCGACTTACGAGTGTTTTGACTTACGAGTGTTCTGATTTACGGATGTTTCGACATACGAGTGTTTGGACTTACGAGTGTTTCGACTTATGAGTGTTTCGACTTACGAGTGTTTCGAGTTACGAGTGTTTCGGCTTATGAGTGTTTCGACTTACGAGTGTTTTGACTTACGGTGTTTCGGCTTACGAGTGTTTCGACTTACGAGTGTTTTGACATACGGGTGTTTTGACATACGAGTGTTTCGATACGAGTGTTCTGACTTACGAGTGTTCTGACTTACGAGGGTTCCGACTTACGAGTGTTCCGACTTACGAGTGTTTTGGCTTACGGTGTTTCGGCTTACGAGTGTTTCGAGTTACGAGTGTTTTGACTTACGCGTGTTTTGACATACGAGTGTTTCGATACGAGGGTTCTGACTTTCGAGTGTTCTGACTTACGAGTGTTCTGACTTACGAGTGTTCTGACTTACGAGTGTTCCGACTTTACGAGTGTTTCGGCTCACGAGTGTTTTGGCTTACGGTGTTTCGGCTTACGAGTGTTTCGAGTTACGAGTGTTTTGACTTACGCGTGTTTTGACATACGAGTGTTTCTATACGAGTGTTCTGACTTACGAGTGTTCTGACTTACGAGTGTTCTGACTTACGAGTGTTCTGACTTACGAGTGTTCTGACTTACGAGTGTATCGACTTACGAAAATAACAAATAGACGCGGTTTCAAATCTCTATGCTTTTCAAATTCATTACATTAATCTTTATTTATACGTTTCGCTTTACGAGTGTTTCAGCTTACGAGTGTTTTGATTTACGAGTGTTTTGACTTACGGGTGTTTCGACTTTCGCGTGTTTCGACTTACGAGTGTTTCGACTTACGAGTGTTTCGACTTACGAGTGTTTCGGCTTACGAGTGTTTCGAATTACGAGTCTTTTGGCATACGAATGTTTTCACTGACGGGTGTTTCGACTTACGAGTGTTTCGACTTACGAGTGTTTTGACTTACGAGTGTTCTGACTTACGAGTGTTCTGACTTACGAGTGTTCCGACTAACAAGTGTTCCGACTTACGAGTGTTTCGGCTTACGTGTGTTTCGGCTTACGAGTGTTTCGGCTTACGAGTGTTTTGACTTACGAGTGTTCTGACTACGAGTGTTCTGACTTACGAGTGTTCTGACTTACGAGTGTTCCGACATACGAGTGTTTCGGCTTATGAGTGTTTCGACTTACGGGCGTTTCGACTTACGGGTGTTTCGACTTACGAGTGTTTTGACTTACGAGTGTTCTGACTTCCGAGTGTTCTGACTTACGAGTGTTCCGACTTACGACTGTTTCGACTTACGAGTGTTTTGACTTACGAGTGTTCCGACTTACGAGTGTTTAAGCTTACGGGTGTTTCGACGTACGAGTATTTTTGGCTTACGAGTGTTTCGACTTACAAGTGTTTTGAATTACGATTGTTTCGGCTTACGAGTGTTTCGACTTACGAGTATTTCGACTTACGAGTGTTTTGACTTACGGGTGTTTTGACATTCGAGTGTTTCGATACGAGTGCTCTGACTTACGAGTGTTCTGAATTACGAGTGTTCTGACTTACGAGTGTTCGGACTTACAGGTGTTCTGACTTACGTGTGTTCCGACTTACGAGTGTTTCGGCTATGGGTGTTTCGACTTACGAGTGTTTCGACTTACGAATGTTTTGGCTTACGAGTGTTTCGGCTTACGAGTGTTTCGACTTACGAATGTTTTGAATTACGGTGTTTCGGCTTACGAGTTATTCGACATACGTGTGTTTCGACTTACGGGTGTTTCGACTTACGGGTGTTTCGACTTACGAGTGTTTCGGCTTACGTGAGTTTTGACTTAAGAGTGTTCTTACGAGTGTTTTGACTTACGAATGTTTTGACTTACGGGTGTTTCGGCTTACGAGTGTTTCGACTTACCAGTGTTTCGGCTTGCGAGTGTTTCGACTTACTAATGTTTTTCCTTACGAGTTTTCGGCGTACGAGTGTTTCGACTTACGAGTGTTTCGACTTACGAGTGTTTCGGCTTATGAGTGTTTCGACTTACGAGTGTTTTGACTTACGGGTGTTTTGACATACGAGTGTTTCGATACGAGTGTTCTGACTTACGAGTGTTCTGACTTACGAGTGTTCTGACTTACGAGTGTTCTGACTTACGGGTGTTCTGACTTACGAGTGTTCCGACTTACGAGTGTTTCGGCTATGAGTGTTTTGACTTACGGGTGTTTCAACTTACGGGTGTTTCGACTTACGAGTGTTTCGACTTACGAGTGTTTCCGCTTACGAGTGTTTCGGCTTACGAGTGTTTCGACATACTAATGTTTTTACTTACGAGTGTTTCGGTGTACGAGTGTTTCGACTTAAGGATGCTTCGACTTACGAGTGTTTCGAATTACGAGTGTTTTGGCTTACGAATGTTTTCACTTACGGGTGTTTCGACTTACGGGTGTTTAGGCTTACGAGTGTTTCGACTTACGAGTGTTTTGACTTACGAGTGTTCTGACTTACGAGTGTTCTGACTACGAGTGTTCTGACTTACGGGTGTTCTGACTTACGAGTGTTCCGACTTACGAGTGTTTCGGCTTATGAAGGTTTCGACTTACGGGCGTTTCGACTTACGGGTGTTTCGACTTACGAGTGTTTTGACTTACGAGTGTTCTGACTTACGAGTGTTCTGTCTTACGAGTGTTCCGACTTACGACTGTTTCGACTTACGAGTGTTTCGACTTAAGAGTGTTTTGAATTACGATTGTTTCGGCTTACGAGTGTTTCGACTTACGAGTATTTCGACTTACGAGTGATTCGGCTATGGGTGTTTCGACTTACGAGTGTTTCGACTTACGAATGTTTTGGCTTACGAGTGTTTCGGCTTACGAGTGTTTCGACTTACGAATGTTTTAGCTTACGAGTGTTTCGGCTTACGGGCGTTTCGACTTACGAGTGTTTCGACTTACGAGTGTTTTGACTTACGGTGTTTCGGCTTACGAGTTATTCGACATACGAGAGTTTCGACTCACGGGTGTTTCGACTTACGGGTGTTTCGACTTACGAGTGTTTCGACTTATGAGTGTTTCGACTTACGAGTGTTCTGACTTACGAGTGTTCTGACTTACGAGTGTTCCGACTTACGAGTGTTTCGGTTTACGAGTGTTTCGACATACGAGTGTTTTGACTTACGGGTGTTTCGACTTACGGGTGTTTCGACTTACGAGTGTTTCGGCTTACGAGTGTTTCGACTTACTAATGTTTTTACTTACGAGTGTTTCGGTGTACGAGTGTTTCGACTTAAGGATGTTTCGACTTACGAGTGTTTCGACTTACGTGTGTTTCGGCTTACGTGAGTTTCGACTTAAGAGTGTTCTGATTTACGAGTGTTCTGACTTGCGGGTGTTCTGATTTACGAGTGTTCCGACTTACGAGTGTTTCGGCTTATGAGTGTTTCGACTTACGAGTGTTTCGGCTTACGAGTGTTTCGACTTACGGTGTTTCGGCTTACGAGTGTTTCGACATACGAGTGTTTTGACTTACGGGTGTTTCGACTTACGAGTGTTTTGACTTACGAATGTTTTGACTTACGGGTGTTTCGGCTTACGAGTGTTTCGACTTACGAGTGTTTCGGCTTACGAGTGTTTCGACTTACTAATGTTTTTACTTACGAGTGTTTCGGCGTACGAGAGTTTTGACTTACGAGTGTTTCGACTTGCGGGTGTTTCGACTTACGAGTGTTTTGACTTACGAATGTTTTGACTTACGGGTTTTTCGGCTTACGAGTGTTTCGACTTACGAGTCTTTCTGCTTACAAGTGTTTCGACTTACTATTGTTTTTACTTACGAGTGTTTCGGCTTACGAGTGTTTCGACTTACGAGTGTTCTGACTTATGAGTGTTCTGACTTACGAGTGTTCTGACTTACGAGTGTTCCGACTTACGAGTGTTTCGGCTTACGAGTGTTTCGACTTACGAGTGTTTCGACTTACTAATGTTTTTACTTACGAGTGTTTCGGCGTACGAGTGTTTCGACTTACGAGTATTTCGACTTACGGGTGTTTTGACTTACGGGTGTTTCGGCTTACGAGTGTTTCGACTTACGAGTGTTTGACTTAAGGGTGTTTCGACTTACGAGTATTTTTGGCTTACGAGTGTTTCGACTTACGAGTGTTTTGACTTACGAGTGTTCTGATTTACGGATGTTTCGACATACGAGTGTTTCGACTTACGAGTGTTTCGACTTATGAGTGTTTCGACTTACGAGTGTTTCGACTTACGAGTGTTTCGGCTTATGAGTGTTTCGACTTACGAGTGTTTTGACTTACGGTGTTTCGGCTTACGAGTGTTTCGACTTACGAGTGTTTTGACTTACGGGTGTTTTGACATACGAGTGTTTCGATATGAGTGTTCTGACTTACGAGTGTTCTGACTTACGAGTGTTTTGACTTACGTGTGTTCTGACTTACGAGTGTTCCGACTTACGAGTGTTCCGACTTACGAGTGTTTCGGCTTACGAGTGTTTCCGGCTTACGAGTGTTTCGACTTACGAGTGTTTTGACTTACGGTGTTTCGGCTTACGAGTGATTCGACTTACGAGTGTTTTGACTTACGGGTGTTTTGACTTACGGGTGTTGTGAATTACGAGTGTTCCGATTTACGAGTGTTTTGACTTACGGTGTTTCGGCTTACGAGTGATTCGACTTACGAATGTTTTGACTTACGGGTGTTTCGGCTTGCGAGTGTTTCGACTTACGAGTGTTTCGGCTTATGAGTGTTTCGTCTTACTAATGTTTTTACTTACGAGTGTTTCGGCGTACGAGTGTTTTGACTTACGATTGTTTCGACTTACGAGTGTTTTGACTTACGAATGTTTTGACTTACGGGTGTTTCGGCTTACGAGTGTTTCGACTTACGAGTGTTTCGGCTTGCGAGTGTTTCGACTTACTAATGTTTTTACTTACGAGTGTTTCGGCGTACGAGTGTTTCGACTTACGAGTGTTTCGACTTACGGGTGTTTTGACTTACGGGTGTTGTGAATTACGAGTGTTCCGATTTACGAGTGTTTTGACTTACGGTGTTTCGGCTTACGAGTGATTTGACTTACGAATGTTTTGACTTACGAGTGTTTCGACTTACGAGTGTTTTGACTTACGAGTGTTCTGATTTACGGATGTTTCTACATACGAGTGTTTTCACTTACGGTGTTTCGGCTTACGAGTGATTCGACTTACGAGTGTTTTGACTTACGGGTGTTTTGACTTACGGGTGTTGTGAATTACGAGTGTTCCGATTTACGAGTGTTTTGACTTACGGTTTCGGCTTACGAGTGATTCGACTTACGAATGTTTTGACTTATGGGTGTTTCGGATTGCGAGTGTTTCGACTTACGAGTGTTTCGGCTTATGAGTGTTTCGACTTACTAATGTTTTTACTTACGAGTGTTTGGGCGTACGAGTGTTTCGACATACGAGTGTTTTGACTTACGGGTGTTTCGACTTACGAGTGTTTTGACTTACGAATGTTTTGACTTACGGGTGTTTCGGCTTACGAGTGTTTCGACTTACGAGTCTTTCGGCTTACGAGTGTCTCGACTTACTAATGTTTTTACTTACGAGTGTTTCGGCGTACGAGTGTTTAGACTTACGAGTATTTCGACTTACGGGTGTTTTGACTTACGGGTGTTTCGGCTTACGAGTGTTTCGACTTACGAGTGTTTGACTTAAGGGTGTTTCGACTTACGAGTATTTTTGGCTTACGAGTGTTTCGACTTACGAGTGTTTTGACTTACGAGTGTTCTGATTTACGGATGTTTCGACATACGAGTGTTTCGACTTACGAGTGTTTCGACTTATGAGTGTTTCGACTTACGAGTGTTTCGACTTACGAGTGTTTCGGCTTATGAGTGTTTCGACTTACGAGTGTTTTGACTTACGGTGTTTCGGCTTACGAGTGTTTCGACTTACGAGTGTTTTGACATACGGGTGTTTTGACATACGAGTGTTTCGATACGAGTGTTCTGACTTACGAGTGTTCTGACTTACGAGGGTTCCGACTTACGAGTGTTCCGACTTACGAGTGTTTTGGCTTACGGTGTTTCGGCTTACGAGTGTTTCGAGTTACGAGTGTTTTGACTTACGCGTGTTTTGACATACGAGTGTTTCGATACGAGGGTTCTGACTTTCTAGTGTTCTGACTTACGAGTGTTCTGACTTACGAGTGTTCGGACTTACGAATGTTCCGACTTTACGAGTGTTTCGGCTCACGAGTGTTTTGGCTTACGGTGTTTCGGCTTACGAGTGTTTCGAGTTACGAGTGTTTTGACTTACGCGTTTTTTGACATACGAGTGTTTCGATACGAGTGTTCTGACTTACGAGTGTTCTGACTTACGAGTGTTCTGACTTACGAGTGTTCTGACTTACGAGTGTTCTGACTTACGAGTGTATCGACTTACGAAAATAACAAATAGACGCGGTTTCAAATCTCTATGCTTTTCAAATTCATTACATTAATCTTTATTTATACGTTTCGCTTTACGAGTGTTTCGACTTACGAGTCTTTCGACATACGAGTGTATCAGCTTACGAGTGTTTTGATTTACGAGTGTTTTGACTTACGGGTGTTTCGACTTACGAGTGTTTCGGCTTACGAGTGTTTCGAATTACGAGTGTTTTGGCATACGAATGTTTTCACTGACGGGTGTTTCGACTTACGGGTGTTTCGGCTTACGAGTGTTTCGACTTACGAGTGTTTTGACTTAGGAGTGTTCTGACTTACGAGTGTTCTGACTTACGAGTGTTCCGACTAACAAGTGTTCCGACTTACGAGTGTTTCGGCTTACGTGTGTTTCGGCTTACGAGTGTTTCGGCTTACGAGTGTTTTGACTTACGAGTGTTCTGACTACGAGTGTTCTGACTTACGAGTGTTCTGACTTACGAGTGTTCCGACTTACGAGTGTTTCGGCTTATGAGTGTTTCGACTTACGGGCGTTTCGACTTACGAGTGTTTTGACTTACGAGTGTTCTGACTTACGAGTGTTCTGACTTACGAGTGTTCCGACTTACGACTGTTTCGACTTACGAGTGTTTTGACTTACGAGTGTTCCGACTTACGAGTGTTTCGGCTTACGGGTCTTTCGACGTACGAGTATTTTTGGCTTACGAGTGTTTCGACTTACGAGTGTTTTGAATTACGATTGTTTCGGCTTACGAGTGTTTCGACTTACGAGTATTTCGACTTACGAGTGTTTTGACTTACGGGTGTTTTGACATTCGAGTGTTTCGATACGAGTGCTCTGACTTACGAGTGTTCTGAATTACGAGTGTTCTGACTTACGAGTGTTCGGACTTACAGGTGTTCTGACTTACGTGTGTTCCGACTTACGAGTGTTTCGGCTATGGGTGTTTCGACTTACGAGTGTTTCGACTTACGAATGTTTTGGCTTACGAGTGTTTCGGCTTACGAGTGTTTCGACTTACGAATGTTTTGGCTTACGGTGTTTCGGCTTACGAGTGTTTCGACTTACGAGTGTTTTGACTTACGGTGTTTCGGCTTACGAGTTATTCGACATACGAGTGTTTCGACTTATGAGTGTTTCGACTTACGAGTGTTCTGACTTACGAGTGTTCTGACTTACGAGTGTTCCGACTTACGAGTGTTTCGGTTTACGAGTGTTTCGACATACGAGTGTTTTGACTTACGGGTGTTTCGACTTACGGGTGTTTCGACTTACGAGTGTTTCGGCTTACGAGTGTTTCGACTTACTAATGTTTTTATTTACGAGTGTTACGGTGTACGAGTGTTTCGACTTAAGGATGTTTCGACTTACGAGTGTTTCGACTTACGAGTGTTTCGGCTTACGTGAGTTTTGACTTAAGAGTGTTCTTACGAGTGTTTTGACTTACGAATGTTTTGACTTACGGGTGTTTCGGCTTACGAGTGTTTCGACTTACCAGTGTTTCGGCTTGCGAGTGTTTCGACTTACTAATGTTTTTCCTTACGAGTTTTCGGCGTACGAGTGTTTCGACTTACGAGTGTTTCGACTTACGGGTGTTTTGACTTACGGGTGTTTCGGCTTACGAGTGTTTCGACTTACGAGTGTTTCGGCTTATGAGTGTTTCGACTTACGAGTGTTTTGACTTACGAGTGTTCTGACTTACGAGTGTTCTGACTTACGGGTGTTCTGACTTACGAGTGTTCCGACTTACGAGTGTTTCGGCTATGAGTGTTTTGACTTACGGGTGTTTCGACTTACGGGTGTTTCGACTTACGAGTGTTTCGACTTACGAGTGTTTCCGCTTACGAGTGTTTCGGCTTACGAGTGTTTCGACATACTAATGTTTTTACTTACGAGTGTTTCGGTGTACGAGTGTTTCGACTTAAGGATGCTTCGACTTACGAGTGTTTCGACTTACGAGTGTTTCGACTTACGAGTGTTTCGAATTACGAGTGTTTTGGCTTACGAATGTTTTCACTTACGGGTGTTTCGACTTACGGGTGTTTAGGCTTACGAGTGTTTCGACTTACGAGTGTTTTGACTTACGAGTGTTCTGACTTACGAGTGTTCTGACTACGAGTGTTCTGACTTACGGGTGTTCTGACTTACGAGTGTTCCGACTTACGAGTGTTTCGGCTTATGAAGGTTTCGACTTACGGGCGTTTCGACTTACGGGTGTTTCGACTTACGAGTGTTTTGACTTACGAGTGTTCTGACTTACGAGTGTTCTGTCTTACGAGTGTTCCGACTTACGACTGTTTCGACTTACGAGTGTTTCGACTTAAGAGTGTTTTGAATTACGATTGTTTCGGCTTACGAGTGTTTCGACTTACGAGTATTTCGACTTACGAGTGATTCGGCTATGGGTGTTTCGACTTACGAGTGTTTCGACTTACGAATGTTTTGGCTTACGAGTGTTTCGGCTTACGAGTGTTTCGACTTACGAATGTTTTAGCTTACGAGTGTTTCGACTTACGGGCGTTTCGACTTACGAGTGTTTCGACTTACGAGTGTTTTGACTTACGGTGTTTCGGCTTACGAGTTATTCGACATACGAGAGTTTCGACTCACGGGTGTTTCGACTTACGGGTGTTTCGACTTACGAGTGTTTCGACTTATGAGTGTTTCGACTTACGAGTGTTCTGACTTACGAGTGTTCTGACTTACGAGTGTTCCGACTTACGAGTGTTTCGGTTTACGAGTGTTTCGACATACGAGTGTTTTGACTTACGGGTGTTTCGACTTACGGGTGTTTCGACTTACGAGTGTTTCGGCTTACGAGTGTTTCGACTTACTAATGTTTTTACTTACGAGTGTTTCGGTGTACGAGTGTTTCGACTTAAGGATGTTTCGACTTACGAGTGTTTCGACTTACGTGTGTTTCGGCTTACGTGAGTTTCGACTTAAGAGTGTTCTGATTTACGAGTGTTCTGACTTGCGGGTGTTCTGATTTACGAGTGTTCCGACTTACGAGTGTTTCGGCTTACGAGTGTTTCGACTTACGGTGTTTCGGCTTACGAGTGTTTCGACATACGAGTGTTTTGACTTACGGGTGTTTCGACTTACGAGTGTTTTGACTTACGAATGTTTTGACTTACGGGTGTTTCGGCTTACGAGTGTTTCGACTTACGAGTGTTTCGGCTTACGAGTGTTTCGACTTACTAATGTTTTTACTTACGAGTGTTTCGGCGTACGAGAGTTTTGACTTACGAGTGTTTCGACTTGCGGGTGTTTCGACTTACGAGTGTTTTGACTTACGAATGTTTTGACTTACGGATTTTTCGGCTTACGAGTGTTTCGACTTACGAGTCTTTCTTCTTACAAGTGTTTCGACTTACTATTGTTTTTACTTACGAGTGTTTCGGCTTACGAGTGTTTCGACTTACGAGTGTTCTGACTTATGAGTGTTCTGACTTACGAGTGTTCTGACTTACGAGTGTTCCGACTTACGAGTGTTTCGGCTTACGAGTGTTTCGACTTACGAGTGTTTCGACTTACTAATGTTTTTACTTGCGAGTGTTTCGGCGTACGAGTGTTTCGACTTACGAGTATTTCGACTTACGGGTGTTTTGACTTACGGGTGTTTCGGCTTACGAGTGTTTCGACTTACGAGTGTTTGACTTAAGGGTGTTTCGACTTACGAGTATTTTTGGCTTACGAGTGTTTCGACTTACGAGTGTTTTAACTTACGAGTGTTCTGATTTACGGATGTTTCGACATACGAGTGTTTCGACTTACGAGTGTTTCGACTTATGAGTGTTTCGACTTACGAGTGTTTCGACTTACGAGTGTTTCGGCTTATGAGTGTTTCGACTTACGAGTGTTTTGACTTACGGTGTTTCGGCTTACGAGTGTTTCGACTTACGAGTGTTTTGACTTACGGGTGTTTTGACATACGAGTGTTTCGATACGAGTGTTCTGACTTACGAGTGTTCTGACTTACGAGTGTTTTGACTTACGTGTGTTCTGACTTACGAGTGTTCCGACTTACGAGTGTTCCGACTTACGAGTGTTTCGGCTTACGAGTGTTTCCGGCTTACGAGTGTTTCGACTTACGAGTGTTTTGACTTACGGTGTTTCGGCTTACGAGTGATTCAACTTACGAGTGTTTTGACTTACGGGTGTTTTGACTTACGGGTGTTGTGAATTACGAGTGTTCCGATTTACGAGTGTTTTGACTTACCGTGTTTCGGCTTACGAGTGATTCGACTTACGAATGTTTTGACTTACGGGTGTTTCGGCTTGCGAGTGTTTCGACTTACGAGTGTTTCGGCTTATGAGTGTTTCGTCTTACTAATGTTTTTACTTACGAGTGTTTCGGCGTACGAGTGTTTTGACTTACGATTGTTTCGACTTACGAGTGTTTTGACTTACGAATGTTTTGACTTACGGGTGTTTCGGCTTACGAGTGTTTCGACTTACGAGTGTTTCGGCTTGCGAGTGTTTCGACTTACTAATGTTTTTACTTACGAGTGTTTCGGCGTACGAGTGTTTCGACTTACGAGTGTTTCGACTTACGGGTGTTTTGACTTACGGGTGTTGTGAATTACGAGTGTTCCGATTTACGAGTGTTTTGACTTACGGTGTTTCGGCTTACGAGTGATTTGACTTACGAATGTTTTGACTTACGGGTGTTTCGGCTTGCGAGTGTTTCGACTTACGAGAGTTTTGACTTACGAGTGTTTCGACTTACGAGTGTTTTGACTTACGAGTGTTCTGATTTACGGATGTTTCTACATACGAGTGTTTTCACTTACGGTGTTTCGGCTTACGAGTGATTCGACTTACGAGTGTTTTGACTTACGGGTGTTTTGACTTACGGGTGGTGTGAATTACGAGTGTTCCGATTTACGAGTGTTTTGACTTACGGTGTTTCGGCTTACGAGTGATTCGACTTACTAATGTTTTTACTTACGAGTGTTTGGGCGTACGAGTGTTTCGACATACGAGTGTTTTGACTTACGGGTGTTTCGACTTACGAGTGTTTTGACTTACGAATGTTTTGACTTACGGGTGTTTCGGCTTACGAGTGTTTCGACTTACGAGTCTTTCGGCTTACGGGCGTTTCGGCTTATGAGTGTTTCGACTTACTAATGTTTTGACTTATGGGTGTTTCGGCTTGCGAGTGTTTCGACTTACGAGTGTTTCGGCTTATGAGTGTTTCGACTTACTAATGTTTTTACTTACGAGTGTTTGGGCGTACGAGTGTTTCGACATACGAGTGTTTTGACTTACGGGTGTTTCGACTTACGAGTGTTTTGACTTACGAATGTTTTGACTTACGGGTGTTTCGGCTTACGAGTGTTTCGACTTACGAGTCTTTCGGCTTACGAGTGTCTCGACTTACTAATGTTTTTACTTACGAGTGTTTCGGCGTACGAGTGTTTAGACTTACGAGTATTTCGACTTACGGGTGTTTTGACTTACGGGTGTTTCGGCTTACGAGTGTTTCGACTTACGAGTGTTTGACTTAAGGGTGTTTCGACTTACGAGTATTTTTGGCTTACGAGTGTTTCGACTTACGAGTGTTTTGACTTACGAGTGTTCTGATTTACGGATGTTTCGACATACGAGTGTTTCGACTTACGAGTGTTTCGACTTATGAGTGTTTCGACTTACGAGTGTTTCGACTTACGAGTGTTTCGGCTTATGAGTGTTTCGACTTACGAGTGTTTTGACTTACGGTGTTTCGGCTTACGAGTGTTTCGACTTACGAGTGTTTTGACATACGGGTGTTTTGACATACGAGTGTTTCGATACGAGTGTTCTGACTTACGAGTGTTCTGACTTACGAGGGTTCCGACTTACGAGTGTTCCGACTTACGAGTGTTTTGGCTTACGGTGTTTCGGCTTACGAGTGTTTCGAGTTACGAGTGTTTTGACTTACGCGTGTTTTGACATACGAGTGTTTCGATACGAGGGTTCTGACTTTCGAGTGTTCTGACTTACGAGTGTTCTGACTTACGAGTGTTCTGACTTACGAATGTTCCGACTTTACGAGTGTTTCGGCTCACGAGTGTTTTGGCTTACGGTGTTTCGGCTTACGAGTGTTTCGAGTTACGAGTGTTTTGACTTACGCGTTTTTTGACATACGAGTGTTTCGATACGATTGTTCTGACTTACGAGTGTTCTGACTTACGAGTGTTCTGACTTACGAGTGTTCTGACTTACGAGTGTTCTGACTTACGAGTGTATCGACTTACGAAAATAACAAATAGACGCGGTTTCAAATCTCTATGCTTTTCAAATTCATTACATTAATCTTTATTTATACGTTTCGCTTTACGAGTGTTTCGACTTACGAGTCTTTCGACATACGAGTGTTTCAGCTTACGAGTGTTTTGATTTACGAGTGTTTTGACTTACGGGTGTTTCGACTTTCGCGTGTTTCGACTTACGAGTGTTTCGACTTACGAGTGTTTCGACCTACGAGTGTTTCGGCTTACGAGTGTTTCGAATTACGAGTGTTTTGGCATACGAATGTTTTCACTGACGGGTGTTTCGACTTACGGGTGTTTCGGCTTACGAGTGTTTCGACTTACGAGTCTTTCGGCTTACGAGTGTCTCGACTTACTAATGTTTTTACTTACGAGTGTTTCGGCGTACGAGTGTTTAGACTTACGAGTATTTCGACTTACGGGTGTTTTGACTTACGGGTGTTTCGGCTTACGAGTGTTTCGACTTACGAGTGTTTGACTTAAGGGTGTTTCGACTTACGAGTATTTTTGGCTTACGAGTGTTTCGACTTACGAGTGTTTTGACTTACGAGTGTTCTGATTTACGGATGTTTCGACATACGAGTGTTTCGACTTACGAGTGTTTCGACTTATGAGTGTTTCGACTTACGAGTGTTTCGACTTACGAGTGTTTCGGCTTATGAGTGTTTCGACTTACGAGTGTTTTGACTTACGGTGTTTCGGCTTACGAGTGTTTCGACTTACGAGTGTTTTGACATACGGGTGTTTTGACATACGAGTGTTTCGATACGAGTGTTCTGACTTACGAGTGTTCTGACTTACGAGGGTTCCGACTTACGAGTGTTCCGACTTACGAGTGTTTTGGCTTACGGTGTTTCGGCTTACGAGTGTTTCGAGTTACGAGTGTTTTGACTTACGCGTGTTTTGACATACGAGTGTTTCGATACGAGGGTTCTGACTTTCTAGTGTTCTGACTTACGAGTGTTCTGACTTACGAGTGTTCGGACTTACGAATGTTCCGACTTTACGAGTGTTTCGGCTCACGAGTGTTTTGGCTTACGGTGTTTCGGCTTACGAGTGTTTCGAGTTACGAGTGTTTTGACTTACGCGTTTTTTGACATACGAGTGTTTCGATACGAGTGTTCTGACTTACGAGTGTTCTGACTTACGAGTGTTCTGACTTACGAGTGTTCTGACTTACGAGTGTTCTGACTTACGAGTGTATCGACTTACGAAAATAACAAATAGACGCGGTTTCAAATCTCTATGCTTTTCAAATTCATTACATTAATCTTTATTTATACGTTTCGCTTTACGAGTGTTTCGACTTACGAATCTTTCGACATACGAGTGTATCAGCTTACGAGTGTTTTGATTTACGAGTGTTTTGACTTACGGGTGTTTCGACTTACGAGTGTTTCGGCTTACGAGTGTTTCGAATTACGAGTGTTTTGGCATACGAATGTTTTCACTGACGGGTGTTTCGACTTACGGGTGTTTCGGCTTACGAGTGTTTCGACTTACGAGTGTTTTGACTTAGGAGTGTTCTGACTTACGAGTGTTCTGACTTACGAGTGTTCCGACTAACAAGTGTTCCGACTTACGAGTGTTTCGGCTTACGTGTGTTTCGGCTTACGAGTGTTTCGGCTTACGAGTGTTTTGACTTACGAGTGTTCTGACTACGAGTGTTCTGACTTACGAGTGTTCTGACTTACGAGTGTTCCGACTTACGAGTGTTTCGGCTTATGAGTGTTTCGACTTACGGGCGTTTCGACTTACGAGTGTTTTGACTTACGAGTGTTCTGACTTACGAGTGTTCTGACTTACGAGTGTTCCGACTTACGACTGTTTCGACTTACGAGTGTTTTGACTTACGAGTGTTCCGACTTACGAGTGTTTCGGCTTACGGGTCTTTCGACGTACGAGTATTTTTGGCTTACGAGTGTTTCGACTTACGAGTGTTTTGAATTACGATTGTTTCGGCTTACGAGTGTTTCGACTTACGAGTATTTCGACTTACGAGTGTTTTGACTTACGGGTGTTTTGACATTCGAGTGTTTCGATACGAGTGCTCTGACTTACGAGTGTTCTGAATTACGAGTGTTCTGACTTACGAGTGTTCGGACTTACAGGTGTTCTGACTTACGTGTGTTCCGACTTACGAGTGTTTCGGCTATGGGTGTTTCGACTTACGAGTGTTTCGACTTACGAATGTTTTGGCTTACGAGTGTTTCGGCTTACGAGTGTTTCGACTTACGAATGTTTTGGCTTACGGTGTTTCGGCTTACGAGTGTTTCGACTTACGAGTGTTTTGACTTACGGTGTTTCGGCTTACGAGTTATTCGACATACGAGTGTTTCGACTTATGAGTGTTTCGACTTACGAGTGTTCTGACTTACGAGTGTTCTGACTTACGAGTGTTCCGACTTACGAGTGTTTCGGTTTACGAGTGTTTCGACATACGAGTGTTTTGACTTACGGGTGTTTCGACTTACGGGTGTTTCGACTTACGAGTGTTTCGGCTTACGAGTGTTTCGACTTACTAATGTTTTTATTTACGAGTGTTACGGTGTACGAGTGTTTCGACTTAAGGATGTTTCGACTTACGAGTGTTTCGACTTACGAGTGTTTCGGCTTACGTGAGTTTTGACTTAAGAGTGTTCTTACGAGTGTTTTGACTTACGAATGTTTTGACTTACGGGTGTTTCGGCTTACGAGTGTTTCGACTTACCAGTGTTTCGGCTTGCGAGTGTTTCGACTTACTAATGTTTTTCCTTACGAGTTTTCGGCGTACGAGTGTTTCGACTTACGAGTGTTTCGACTTACGGGTGTTTTGACTTACGGGTGTTTCGGCTTACGAGTGTTTCGACTTACGAGTGTTTCGGCTTATGAGTGTTTCGACTTACGAGTGTTTTGACTTACGGGTGTTTTGACATACGAGTGTTTCGATACGAGTGTTCTGACTTACGAGTGTTCTGACTTACGAGTGTTCTGACTTACGAGTGTTCTGACTTACGGGTGTTCTGACTTACGAGTGTTCCGACTTACGAGTGTTTCGGCTATGAGTGTTTTGACTTACGGGTGTTTCGACTTACGGGTGTTTCGACTTACGAGTGTTTCGACTTACGAGTGTTTCCGCATACGAGTGTTTCGGCTTACGAGTGTTTCGACATACTAATGTTTTTACTTACGAGTGTTTCGGTGTACGAGTGTTTCGACTTAAGGATGCTTCGACTTACGAGTGTTTCGACTTACGAGTGTTTCGACTTACGAGTGTTTCGAATTACGAGTGTTTTGGCTTACGAATGTTTTCACTTACGGGTGTTTCGACTTACGGGTGTTTAGGCTTACGAGTGTTTCGACTTACGAGTGTTTTGACTTACGAGTGTTCTGACTTACGAGTGTTCTGACTACGAGTGTTCTGACTTACGGGTGTTCTGACTTACGAGTGTTCCGACTTACGAGTGTTTCGGCTTATGAAGGTTTCGACTTACGGGCGTTTCGACTTACGGGTGTTTCGACTTACGAGTGTTTTGACTTACGAGTGTTCTGACTTACGAGTGTTCTGTCTTACGAGTGTTCCGACTTACGACTGTTTCGACTTACGAGTGTTTCGACTTAAGAGTGTTTTGAATTACGATTGTTTCGGCTTACGAGTGTTTCGACTTACGAGTATTTCGACTTACGAGTGATTCGGCTATGGGTGTTTCGACTTACGAGTGTTTCGACTTACGAATGTTTTGGCTTACGAGTGTTTCGGCTTACGAGTGTTTCGACTTACGAATGTTTTAGCTTACGAGTGTTTCGGCTTACGGGCGTTTCGACTTACGAGTGTTTCGACTTACGAGTGTTTTGACTTACGGTGTTTCGGCTTACGAGTTATTCGACATACGAGAGTTTCGACTCACGGGTGTTTCGACTTACGAGTGTTTCGACTTATGAGTGTTTCGACTTACGAGTGTTCTGACTTACGAGTGTTCTGACTTACGAGTGTTCCGACTTACGAGTGTTTCGGTTTACGAGTGTTTCGACATACGAGTGTTTTGACTTACGGGTGTTTCGACTTACGGGTGTTTCGACTTACGAGTGTTTCGGCTTACGAGTGTTTCGACTTACTAATGTTTTTACTTACGAGTGTTTCGGTGTACGAGTGTTTCGACTTAAGGATGTTTCGACTTACGAGTGTTTCGACTTACGTGTGTTTCGGCTTACGTGAGTTTCGACTTAAGAGTGTTCTGATTTACGAGTGTTCTGACTTGCGGGTGTTCTGATTTACGAGTGTTCCGACTTACGAGTGTTTCGGCTTACGAGTGTTTCGACTTACGGTGTTTCGGCTTACGAGTGTTTCGACATACGAGTGTTTTGACTTACGGGTGTTTCGACTTACGAGTGTTTTGACTTACGAATGTTTTGACTTACGGGTGTTTCGGCTTACGAGTGTTTCGACTTACGAGTGTTTCGGCTTACGAGTGTTTCGACTTACTAATGTTTTTACTTACGAGTGTTTCGGCGTACGAGAGTTTTGACTTACGAGTGTTTCGACTTGCGGGTGTTTCGACTTACGAGTGTTTTGACTTACGAATGTTTTGACTTACGGGTTTTTCGGCTTACGAGTGTTTCGACTTACGAGTCTTTCTTCTTACAAGTGTTTCGACTTACTATTGTTTTTACTTACGAGTGTTTCGGCTTACGAGTGTTTCGACTTACGAGTGTTCTGACTTATGAGTGTTCTGACTTACGAGTGTTCTGACTTACGAGTGTTCCGACTTACGAGTGTTTCGGCTTACGAGTGTTTCGACTTACGAGTGTTTCGACTTACTAATGTTTTTACTTGCGAGTGTTTCGGCGTACGAGTGTTTCGACTTACGAGTATTTCGACTTACGGGTGTTTTGACTTACGGGTGTTTCGGCTTACGAGTGTTTCGACTTACGAGTGTTTGACTTAAGGGTGTTTCGACTTACGAGTATTTTTGGCTTACGAGTGTTTCGACTTACGAGTGTTTTAACTTACGAGTGTTCTGATTTACGGATGTTTCGACATACGAGTGTTTCGACTTACGAGTGTTTCGACTTATGAGTGTTTCGACTTACGAGTGTTTCGACTTACGAGTGTTTCGGCTTATGAGTGTTTCGACTTACGAGTGTTTTGACTTACGGTGTTTCGGCTTACGAGTGTTTCGACTTACGAGTGTTTTGACTTACGGGTGTTTTGACATACGAGTGTTTCGATACGAGTGTTCTGACTTACGAGTGTTCTGACTTACGAGTGTTTTGACTTACGTGTGTTCTGACTTACGAGTGTTCCGACTTACGAGTGTTCCGACTTACGAGTGTTTCGGCTTACGAGTGTTTCCGGCTTACGAGTGTTTCGACTTACGAGTGTTTTGACTTACGGTGTTTCGGCTTACGAGTGATTCAACTTACGAGTGTTTTGACTTACGGGTGTTTTGACTTACGGGTGTTGTGAATTACGAGTGTTCCGATTTACGAGTGTTTTGACTTACCGTGTTTCGGCTTACGAGTGATTCGACTTACGAATGTTTTGACTTACGGGTGTTTCGGCTTGCGAGTGTTTCGACTTACGAGTGTTTCGGCTTATGAGTGTTTCGTCTTACTAATGTTTTTACTTACGAGTGTTTCGGCGTACGAGTGTTTTGACTTACGATTGTTTCGACTTACGAGTGTTTTGACTTACGAATGTTTTGACTTACGGGTGTTTCGGCTTACGAGTGTTTCGACTTACGAGTGTTTCGGCTTGCGAGTGTTTCGACTTACTAATGTTTTTACTTACGAGTGTTTCGGCGTACGAGTGTTTCGACTTACGAGTGTTTCGACTTACGGGTGTTTTGACTTACGGGTGTTGTGAATTACGAGTGTTCCGATTTACGAGTGTTTTGACTTACGGTGTTTCGGCTTACGAGTGATTTGACTTACGAATGTTTTGACTTACGGGTGTTTCGGCTTGCGAGTGTTTCGACTTACGAGAGTTTTGACTTACGAGTGTTTCGACTTACGAGTGTTTTGACTTACGAGTGTTCTGATTTACGGATGTTTCTACATACGAGTGTTTTCACTTACGGTGTTTCGGCTTACGAGTGATTCGACTTACGAGTGTTTTGACTTACGGGTGTTTTGACTTACGGGTGGTGTGAATTACGAGTGTTCCGATTTACGAGTGTTTTGACTTACGGTGTTTCGGCTTACGAGTGATTCGACTTACTAATGTTTTTACTTACGAGTGTTTGGGCGTACGAGTGTTTCGACATACGAGTGTTTTGACTTACGGGTGTTTCGACTTACGAGTGTTTTGACTTACGAATGTTTTGACTTACGGGTGTTTCGGCTTACGAGTGTTTCGACTTACGAGTCTTTCGGCTTACGGGCGTTTCGGCTTATGAGTGTTTCGACTTACTAATGTTTTGACTTATGGGTGTTTCGGCTTGCGAGTGTTTCGACTTACGAGTGTTTCGGCTTATGAGTGTTTCGACTTACTAATGTTTTTACTTACGAGTGTTTGGGCGTACGAGTGTTTCGACATACGAGTTTTTTGACTTACGGGTGTTTCGACTTACGAGTGTTTTGACTTACGAATGTTTTGACTTACGGGTGTTTCGGCTTACGAGTGTTTCGACTTACGAGTCTTTCGGCTTACGAGTGTCTCGACTTACTAATGTTTTTACTTACGAGTGTTTCGGCGTACGAGTGTTTAGACTTACGAGTATTTCGACTTACGGGTGTTTTGACTTACGGGTGTTTCGGCTTACGAGTGTTTCGACTTACGAGTGTTTGACTTAAGGGTGTTTCGACTTACGAGTATTTTTGGCTTACGAGTGTTTCGACTTACGAGTGTTTTGACTTACGAGTGTTCTGATTTACGGATGTTTCGACATACGAGTGTTTCGACTTACGAGTGTTTCGACTTATGAGTGTTTCGACTTACGAGTGTTTCGACTTACGAGTGTTTCGGCTTATGAGTGTTTCGACTTACGAGTGTTTTGACTTACGGTGTTTCGGCTTACGAGTGTTTCGACTTACGAGTGTTTTGACATACGGGTGTTTTGACATACGAGTGTTTCGATACGAGTGTTCTGACTTACGAGTGTTCTGACTTACGAGGGTTCCGACTTACGAGTGTTCCGACTTACGAGTGTTTTAGCTTACGGTGTTTCGGCTTACGAGTGTTTCGAGTTACGAGTGTTTTGACTTACGCGTGTTTTGACATACGAGTGTTTCGATACGAGGGTTCTGACTTTCGAGTGTTCTGACTTACGAGTGTTCTGACTTACGAGTGTTCTGACTTACGAATGTTCCAACTTTACGAGTGTTTCGGCTCACGAGTGTTTTGGCTTACGGTGTTTCGGCTTACGAGTGTTTCGAGTTACGAGTGTTTTGACTTACGCGTTTTTTGACATACGAGTGTTTCGATACGATTGTTCTGACTTACGAGTGTTCTGACTTACGAGTGTTCTGACTTACGAGTGTTCTGACTTACGAGTGTTCTGACTTACGAGTGTATCGACTTACGAAAATAACAAATAGACGCGGTTTCAAATCTCTATGCTTTTCAAATTCATTACATTAATCTTTATTTATACGTTTCGCTTTACGAGTGTTTCGACTTACGAGTCTTTCGACATACGAGTGTTTCAGCTTACGAGTGTTTTGATTTACGAGTGTTTTGACTTACGGGTGTTTCGACTTTCGCGTGTTTCGACTTACGAGTGTTTCGACTTACGAGTGTTTCGACCTACGAGTGTTTCGGCTTACGAGTGTTTCGAATTACGAGTGTTTTGGCATACGAATGTTTTCACTGACGGGTGTTTCGACTTACGGGTGTTTCGGCTTACGAGTGTTTCGACTTACGAGTGTTTTGACTTACGAGTGTTCTGACTTACGAGTGTTCTGACTTACGAGTGTTCCGACTAACAAGTGTTCCGACTTACGAGTGTTTCGGCTTACGTGTGTTTCGGCTTACGAGTGTTTCGGCTTACGAGTGTTTTGACTTACGAGTGTTCTGACTACGAGTGTTCTGACTTACGAGTGTTCTGACTTACGAGTGTTCCGACTTACGAGTGTTTCGGCTTATGAGTGTTTCGACTTACGGGCGTTTCGACTTACGAGTGTTTTGACTTACGAGTGTTCTGACTTACGAGTGTTCTGACTTACGAGTGTTCCGACTTACGACTGTTTCGACTTACGAGTGTTTTGACTTACGAGTGTTCCGACTTACGAGTGTTTCGGCTTACGGGTGTTTCGACGTACGAGTATTTTTGGCTTACGAGTGTTTCGACTTACGAGTGTTTTGAATTACGATTGTTTCGGCTTACGAGTGTTTCAACTTACGAGTATTTCGACTTACGAGTGTTTTGACTTACGGGTGTTTTGACATTCGAGTGTTTCGATACGAGTGCTCTGACTTACGAGTGTTCTGAATTACGAGTGTTCTGACTTACGAGTGTTCGGACTTACAGGTGTTCTGACTTACGTGTGTTCCGACTTACGAGTGTTTCGGCTATGGGTGTTTCGACTTACGAGTGTTTCGACTTACGAATGTTTTGGCTTACGAGTGTTTCGGCTTACGAGTGTTTCGACTTACGAATGTTTTGGCTTACGGTGTTTCGGCTTACGAGTGTTTCGACTTACGAGTGTTTTGACTTACGGTGTTTCGGCTTACGAGTTATTCGACATACGAGTGTTTCGACTTACGGGTGTTTCGACTTACGGGTGTTTCGACTTACGAGTGTTTCGACTTATGAGTGTTTCGACTTACGAGTGTTCTGACTTACGAGTGTTCTGACTTACGAGTGTTCCGACTTACGAGTGTTTCGGTTTACGAGTGTTTCGACATACGGGTGTTTTGAATTACGGGTGTTTCGACTTACGGGTGTTTCGACTTACGAGTGTTTCGGCTTACGAGTGTTTCGACTTACTAATGTTTTTATTTACGAGTGTTTCGGTGTACGAGTGTTTCGACTTAAGGATGTTTCGACTTACGAGTGTTTCGACTTACGAGTGTTTCGCCTTACGTGAGTTTTGACTTAAGAGTGTTCTTACGAGTGTTTTGACTTACGAATGTTTTGACTTACGGGTGTTTCGGCTTACGAGTGTTTCGACTTACCAGTGTTTCGGCTTGCGAGTGTTTCGACTTACTAATGTTTTTCCTTACGAGTTTTCGGCGTACGAGTGTTTCGACTTACGAGTGTTTCGACTTACGGGTGTTTTGACTTACGGGTGTTTCGGCTTACGAGTGTTTCGACTTACGAGTGTTTCGGCTTATGAGTGTTTCGACTTACGAGTGTTTTGACTTACGGGTGTTTTGACATACGAGTGTTTCGATACGAGTGTTCTGACTTACGAGTGTTCTGACTTACGAGTGTTCTGACTTACGAGTGTTCTGACTTACGGGTGTTCTGACTTACGAGTGTTCCGACTTACGAGTGTTTCGGCTATGAGTGTTTTGACTTACGGGTGTTTCGACTTACGGGTGTTTCGACTTACGAGTGTTTCGACTTACGAGTGTTTCCGCTTACGAGTGTTTCGGCTTACGAGTGTTTCGACATACTAATGTTTTTACTTACGAGTGTTTCGGTGTACGAGTGTTTCGACTTAAGGATGCTTCGACTTACGAGTGTTTCGACTTACGAGTGTTTCGACTTACGAGTGTTTCGAATTACGAGTGTTTTGGCTTACGAATGTTTTCACTTACGGGTGTTTCGACTTACGGGTGTTTCGGCTTACGAGTGTTTCGACTTACGAGTGTTTTGACTTACGAGTGTTCTGACTTACGAGTGTTCTGACTACGAGTGTTCTGACTTACGGGTGTTCTGACTAACGAGTGTTCCGACTTACGAGTGTTTCGGCTTATGAAGGTTTCGACTTACGGGCGTTTCGACTTACGGGTGTTTCGACTTACGAGTGTTTTGACTTACGAGTGTTCTGACTTACGAGTGTTCTGTCTTACGAGTGTTCCGACTTACGACTGTTTCGACTTACGAGTGTTTCGACTTAAGAGTGTTTTGAATTACGATTGTTTCGGCTTACGAGTGTTTCGACTTACGAGTATTTCGACTTACGAGTGATTCGGCTATGGGTGTTTCGACTTACGAGTGTTTCGACTTACGAATGTTTTGGCTTACGAGTGTTTCGGCTTACGAGTGTTTCGACTTACGAATGTTTTAGCTTACGAGTGTTTCGGCTTACGGGCGTTTCGACTTACGAGTGTTTCGACTTACGAGTGTTTTGACTTACGGTGTTTCGGCTTACGAGTTATTCGACATACGAGAGTTTCGACTCACGGGTGTTTCGACTTACGGGTGTTTCGACTTACGAGTGTTTCGACTTATGAGTGTTTCGACTTACGAGTGTTCTGACTTACGAGTGTTGTGACTTACGAGTGTTCCGACTTACGAGTGTTTCGGTTTACGAGTGTTTCGACATACGAGTGTTTTGACTTACGGGTGTTTCGACTTACGGGTGTTTCGACTTACGAGTGTTTCGGCTTACGAGTGTTTCGACTTACTAATGTTTTTACCTACGAGTGTTTCGGTGTACGAGTGTTTCGACTTAAGGATGTTTCGACTTACGAGTGTTTCGACTTACGTGTGTTTCGGCTTACGTGACTTTCGACTTAAGAGTGTTCTGATTTACGAGTGTTCTGACTTGCGGGTGTTCTGATTTACGAGTGTTCCGACTTACGAGTGTTTCGGCTTATGAGTGTTTCGACTTACGAGTGTTTCGGCTTACGAGTGTTTCGACATACGAGTGTTTTTACTTACGGGTGTTTCGACTTACGAGTGTTTTGACTTACGAATGTTTTGACTTACGGGTGTTTCGGCTTACGAGTGTTTCGACTTACGAGTGTTTCGGCTTACGAGTGTTTCGACTTACTAATGTTTTTACTTACGAGTGTTTCGGCGTACGAGAGTTTTGACTTACGAGTGTTTCGACTTGCGGGTGTTTCGACTTACGAGTGTTTTGACTTACGAATGTTTTGACTTACGGGTTTTTCGGCTTACGAGTGTTTCGACTTACGAGTCTTTCTGCTTACAAGTGTTTCGACTTACTATTGTTTTTACTTACGAGTGTTTCGGCTTACGAGTGTTTCGACTTACGAGTGTTCTGACTTACGAGTGTTCTGACTTATGAGTGTTCTGACTTACGAGTGTTCTGACTTACGAGTGTTCCGACTTACGAGTGTTTCGGCTTACGAGTGTTTCGACTTACGAGTGTTTCGACTTACAAGTGTTTCGACTTACGAGTGTTTTGACTTACGGTGTTTCGGCTTACGAGTGTTTCGACTTACGAGTGTTTTGACTTACTGGTGTTTTGACATACGAGTGTTTCGATACGAGTGTTTCGACTTACGAGTGTTCTGACTTACGAGTGTTCTGACTTACGAGTGTTCTGACTTACGAGTGTTCTAACTTACGAGTGTTCTGACTTACGAGTGTTCTAACTTACGAGTGTTTTGACTTACGATTGTTTCGGCTTACGAGTGTTTCGACTTACGAGTGTTTCGACTTACGAGTGTTTTGACTTACGGGTGTTTTGACATACGAGTGTTTCGATACGAGTGTTCTGACTTACGAGTGTTCTGACTTACGAGTGTTCTGACTTACGAGTGTTCCGACTTACGAGTGTTTCGGCTCACGAGTGTTTCGGCTTACGAGTGTTTCCACTTACGAAAATAACAAATAGACGCGGTTTCAAATTACTATGCTTTTCAAGTTCATTACATTAATATTTATTTATACGTTTCGCTTTACGAATGTTTCGACTTACGAGTGTTTCGACTTACGAGTGTTTCGACTTACGAGTGCTTTGACTTACGGGTCTTTCGACTTACGCGTGTTTCGACTTACGAGTGTTCTGACTTACGAGTGTTCTGACTTACGAGTGTTCCGACTTACGAGTGTTTTGACTTACGAGTGTTTCGGCTTACAAGTGTTTCGACTTACGAGAGTTTTGACTTACGAGTGTTTCGACTTACGAGAGTTTTGACTTACGAATGTTTTGCCTTACGGGTGTTCCGGTTTACGAGTGTTTCGACTTACGAGTATTCTGACTTACGAGTGTTCCGACTTACGGGTGTTTCGACTTACGAATGTTTCGACTTACGAGTGTGCCGACCTACGAGGGTTTCGGCTTAAGGCTGTTCTGACTTACGAGTATTTTCGACTTAAGGATGTTTCGAGTTACGAGTGGTTCGACTTACGAGTGTTTCGGCTTACGTGAGTTTCGACTTAAGAGTGTTCTGATTTACGAGTGTTCTGACTTACGAGTGTTTCGGCTTATGAGTGTTTCGACTTACGAGTGTTTCGGCTTACGTGAGTTTCGACTTAAGAGTGTTCTGATTTACGAGTGTTCTGACTTACGAGTGTTTCGGCTTATGAGTGTTTCGACTTACGAGTGTTTCGGCTTACGAGTGTTTCGACTTATGGGTGTTTCGACTTACGAGTGTTTTTACTTACGGTGTTTCGGCTTACGAGTGTTTCGACATACGAGTGTTTTGACTTACGGGTGTTTCGACTTACGAGTGTTTTGACTTACGAATCTTTTGACTTACGGGTGTTTCGGCTTACGAGTGTTTCGACTTACGAGTGTTTCGGCTTACGAGTGTTTCGACTTACTAATCTTTTTACTTACGAGTGTTTCGGCGTACGAGAGTTTTGACTTACGAGTGTTTCGACTTACGAGTGTTTCGATTTACGAGTGTTTTGACTTACGAATGTTTTGACTTACGGGTGTTTCGGCTTACGAGTGTTTAGACTTACGAGTGTTTTGACTTAAGGGTGTTTCGACTTACGAGTATTTTTGGCTTACGAGTGTTTCGACTTACGAGTGTTTTGACTTACGAGTCTTCTTACTTACGAGTGTTCCGACTTACGGGTGTTTCGACTTACGAGTGTTTCGACTTACGAGTGTTCCGACCTACGAGGGTTTCGGCTTAAGGCTGTTCCGACTTACGAGTATTTTCGGCTTACGAGTGTTTCGACTTACGAGTGTTTTGACTTACGGGTGTTTTGACATACGAGTGTTTCGATACGAGTGTTCTGACTTACGAGTGTTCTGACTTACGAGTGTTCTGACTTACGAGTGTTCCGACTTACGAGTGTTTCGGCTCACGAGTGTTTCGGCTTACGAGTGTTTCGACTTACGAAAATAACAAATAGACGCGGTTTCAAATCTCTATGCTTTTCAAGTTCATTACATTAATCTTTATTTATATGTTTCGCTTCACGAATGTTTCGACTTACGAGTGTTTCGGCTAACAAGTGTTTCGACTTACGAGTGTTTCGGCTTACGAGTGTTTTGACTTACGAGTGTTTTGACTTATATGTGTTTCGACTTACGCTTGTTTCGACTTACGAGTTTTTCGACTTGCGAGTGTTTCGACTACGGGTGATTCGACTTACGAATGTTTTGACTTACGGATGTTTTGACTTACGGGTGTTTCGGCTTACGTGTGTTTCGACTTACGAGTGTTCTGACTACGAGTGTTCTGTCTTACGGGTGTTCTGACTTACGAGTGTTCCGACTTACGAGTGTTTCGGCTTATGAGTGTTTCGACTTACGAGTGTTTCCGCTTTCGAGTGTTTCGACTTACGAGTGTTTCGGGTTACGAGTGTTTCGACTTACGAATGTTTTCCCTTACGAGTGTTTCCGCTTACGAGTGTTTCGACTTACGAGTGTTTTGACTTACGGTTTTTCGGCTTGCGAGTGTTTCGACATACGAGTGTTTTGGCTTACGGGCGTTTCGACTTACGGGTGTTGCGACTTACGAGTGTTTCGACTTACGAGTGTTCTGACTTACGAGTGTTCTGACTTGCGAGTGTTCCGACTTACGAGTGTTTCGGCTTACGAGTGTTTCGACATACGAGTGCTTTGACTTACGGATGTTTCGACTTACGGGTGTTTCGATTTACGAGTGTTTCGACTTACGAGTGTTCTGACTACGAGTGTTACGACTTACGGGTGCTCTGACTTACGAGTGTTTCGACTTACGAGTGTTTCGACTTACGAGTGTTTCGACTTACGAATGTTTCGGCTTACGAGTGTTTCGACTTACGAGAGTTTTGACTTACGAATGTTTTGCCTTACGGGTGTTCCGGTTTACGAGTGTTTCGACTTACGAGTATTCTGACTTACGGGTGTTTCGACTTACGAGTGTTTCGACTTACGAGTGTTCCGACCTACGAGGGTTTCGGCTTAAGGCTGTTCCTACTTACGAGTATTTTCGGCTTACGAGTGTTTCGACTTACGAGTGTTTTGACTTACGGGTGTTTTGACATACGAGTGTTTCGATACGAGTGTTCTGACTTACGAGTGTTCTGACTTACGAGTGTTCTGACTTACGAGTGTTCCGACTTACGAGTGTTTCGGCTCACGAGTGTTTCGGCTTACGAGTGTTTCGACTTACGAAAATAACAAATAGACGCGGTTTCAAATCTCTATGCTTTTCAAGTTCATTACATTAATCTTTATTTATATGTTTCGCTTTACGAATGTTTCGACATACGAGTGTTTCGGCTTACAAGTGTTTCGACTTACGAGTGTTTCGGCTTACGAGTGTTTCGACTTACGAGTGTTCTGACTACGAGTGTTCTGACTTACGGGTGTTCTGACTTACGAGTGTTTCAGCTTACGAGTGTTTCGGCTCACGAGTGTTTCGACTTACGAGTGTTTCGACTTACGAGTGTTTCGACTTGTGAGTGTTTCGACTTACGAGTGATTTTGCCATACGGGTGTTTCGGTTTACGTGTGTTTCGACTTACGAGTGTTCTGACTTACGAGTGTTCCGACCTACGAGCGTTTCGGCTTACGGGTGTTCCGACCTACGAGTGTTTCCACTTACGAGTGTTTTGACTTACGATTGTTTCGGCTTACGAGTGTTTCGACTTACGAGTGTTTCGACTTACGAGTGTTTTGACTTACGGTGTTTCGGCTTACGAGTGTTTCGACTTACGGGTGTTTTGACATACGAGTGTTTCGATACGAGTGTTCTGACTTACGAGTGTTCTGACTTACGAGTGTTCTGACTTACGTGTGTTCTGACTTACGAATGTTCCGATTTACGAGTGTTTCGGCTTATGAGTGTTTCCACTTACTAATGTTTTTATTTACGAGTGTTACGGTGTACGAGTGTTTCGACTTAAGGATGTTTCGACTTACGAGTGTTTCGACTTACGAGTGTTTCGGCTTACGTGAGTTTTGACTTAAGAGTGTTCTTACGAGTGTTTTTACTTACGAATGTTTCTACTTACGGGTGTTTCTGCTTACGAGTGTTTCGACTTACCAGTGTTTCGGCTTGCGAGTGTTTCGACTTACTAATGTTTTTCCTTACGAGTTTTCGGCGTACGAGTGTTTCGACTTACGAGTGTTTTGACTTACGGGTGTTTCGGCTTACGAGTGTTTCGACTTACGAGTGTTTTGACTTACGGTTTTTCGGCTTGCGAGTGTTTCGACATACGAGTGTTTTGGCTTACGGGCGTTTCGACTTACGGGTGTTGCGACTTACGAGTGTTTCGACTTACGAGTGTTCTGACTTACGAGTGTTCTGACTTGCGAGTGTTCCGACTTACGAGTGTTTCGGCTTACGAGTGTTTCGACATACGAGTGCTTTGACTTACGGATGTTTCGACTTACGGGTGTTTCGATTTACGAGTGTTTCGACTTACGAGTGTTCTGACTACGAGTGTTACGACTTACGGGTGCTCTGACTTACGAGTGTTTCGACTTACGAGTGTTTCGACTTACGAGTGTTTCGACTTACGAGTGTTTCGGCTTACGAGTGTTTCGACTTACGAGAGTTTTGACTTACGAATGTTTTGCCTTACGGGTGTTCCGGTTTACGAGTGTTTCGACTTACGAGTATTCTGACTTACGGGTGTTTCGACTTACGAGTGTTTCGACTTACGAGTGTTCCGACCTACGAGGGTTTCGGCTTAAGGCTGTTCCTACTTACGAGTATTTTCGGCTTACGAGTGTTTCGACTTACGAGTGTTTTGACTTACGGGTGTTTTGACATACGAGTGTTTCGATACGAGTGTTCTGACTTACGAGTGTTCTGACTTACGAGTGTTCTGACTTACGAGTGTTCCGACTTACGAGTGTTTCGGCTCACGAGTGTTTCGGCTTACGAGTGTTTCGACTTACGAAAATAACAAATAGACGCGGTTTCAAATCTCTATGCTTTTCAAGTTCATTACATTAATCTTTATTTATATGTTTCGCTTTACGAATGTTTCGACATACGAGTGTTTCGGCTTACAAGTGTTTCGACTTACGAGTGTTTCGGCTTACGAGTGTTTCGACTTACGAGTGTTCTGACTACGAGTGTTCTGACTTACGGGTGTTCTGACTTACGAGTGTTTCAGCTTACGAGTGTTTCGGCTCACGAGTGTTTCGACTTACGAGTGTTTCGACTTACGAGTGTTTCGACTTGTGAGTGTTTCGACTTACGAGTGATTTTGCCATACGGGTGTTTCGGTTTACGTGTGTTTCGACTTACGAGTGTTCTGACTTACGAGTGTTCCGACCTACGAGCGTTTCGGCTTACGGGTGTTCCGACCTACGAGTGTTTCCACTTACGAGTGTTTTGACTTACGATTGTTTCGGCTTACGAGTGTTTCGACTTACGAGTGTTTCGACTTACGAGTGTTTTGACTTACGGTGTTTCGGCTTACGAGTGTTTCGACTTACGGGTGTTTTGACATACGAGTGTTTCGATACGAGTGTTCTGACTTACGAGTGTTCTGACTTACGAGTGTTCTGACTTACGTGTGTTCTGACTTACGAATGTTCCGATTTACGAGTGTTTCGGCTTATGAGTGTTTCCACTTACTAATGTTTTTATTTACGAGTGTTACGGTGTACGAGTGTTTCGACTTAAGGATGTTTCGACTTACGAGTGTTTCGACTTACGAGTGTTTCGGCTTACGTGAGTTTTGACTTAAGAGTGTTCTTACGAGTGTTTTTACTTACGAATGTTTCTACTTACGGGTGTTTCTGCTTACGAGTGTTTCGACTTACCAGTGTTTCGGCTTGCGAGTGTTTCGACTTACTAATGTTTTTCCTTACGAGTTTTCGGCGTACGAGTGTTTCGACTTACGAGTGTTTTGACTTACGGGTGTTTCGGCTTACGAGTGTTTCGACTTACGAGTGTTTCGGCTTATGAGTGTTTCGACTTACGAGTGTTTTGACTTACGGGTGTTTTGACATACGAGTGTTTCGATACGAGTGTTCTGACTTACGAGTGTTCTGACTTACGAGTCTTCTGACTTACGAGTGTTCTGACTTACGGGTGTTCTGACTTACGAGTGTTCCGACTTACGAGTGTTTCGGCTATGAGTGTTTTGACTTACGGGTGTTTCGACTTACGGGTGTTTCGACTTACGAGTGTTTCGACTTACGAGTGTTTCCGCTTACGAGTGTTTCGGCTTACGAGTGTTTCGACATACTAATGTTTTTACTTACGAGTGTTTCGGTGTACGAGTGTTTCGACTTAAGGATGCTTCGACTTACGAGTGTTCTGACTTACGAGTGTTTCGACTTACGAGTGTTCTGACTTACGAGTGTTCTGACTTATGAGTGTTCTGACTTACGAGTGTTCTGACTTACGAGTGTTCCGACTTACGAGTGTTTCGGCTTACGAGTGTTTCGACTTACGAGTGTTTCGACTTACAAGTGTTTCGACTTACGAGTGTTTTGACTTACGGTGTTTCGGCTTACGAGTGTTTCGACTTACGAGTGTTTTGACTTACTGGTGTTTTGACATACGAGTGTTTCGATACGAGTGTTTCGACTTACGAGTGTTCTGACTTACGAGTGTTCTGACTTACGAGTGTTCTGACTTACGAGTGTTCTAACTTACGAGTGTTCTGACTTACGAGTGTTCTAACTTACGAGTGTTTTGACTTACGATTGTTTCGGCTTACGAGTGTTTCGACTTACGAGTGTTTTGACTTACGAGTGTTTTGACTTACGGGTGTTTTGACATACGAGTGTTTCGATACGAGTGTTCTGAGTTACGAGTGTTCTGACTTACGAGTGTTCTGACTTACGAGTGTTCCGACTTACGAGTGTTTCGGCTCATGAGGGTTTCGGCTTACGAGTGTTTCCACTTACGAAAATAACAAATAGACGCGGTTTCAAATTTCTATGCTTTTCAAGTTCATTACATTAATATTTATTTATACGTTTCGCTTTACGAATGTTTCGACTTACGAGTGTTTCGACTTACGAGTGTTTCGACTTACGAGTGCTTTGACTTACGGGTCTTTCGACTTACGCGTGTTTCGACTTACGAGTGTTCTGACTTACGAGTGTTCTGACTTACGAGTGTTCCGACTTACGAGTGTTTTGACTTACGAGTGTTTCGGCTTACAAGTGTTTCGACTTACGAGAGTTTTGACTTACGAGTGTTTCGACTTACGAGAGTTTTGACTTACGAATGTTTTGCCTTACGGGTGTTCCGGTTTACGAGTGTTTCGACTTACGAGTATTCTGACTTACGAGTGTTCCGACTTACGGGTGTTTCGACTTACGAATGTTTCGACTTACGAGTGTGCCGACCTACGAGGGTTTCGGCTTAAGGCTGTTCTGACTTACGAGTATTTTCGACTTAAGGATGTTTCGAGTTACGAGTGGTTCGACTTACGAGTGTTTCGGCTTACGTGAGTTTCGACTTAAGAGTGTTCTGATTTACGAGTGTTCTGACTTACGAGTGTTTCGGCTTATGAGTGTTTCGACTTACGAGTGTTTCGGCTTACGTGAGTTTCGACTTAAGAGTGTTCTGATTTACGAGTGTTCTGACTTACGAGTGTTTCGGCTTATGAGTGTTTCGACTTACGAGTGTTTCGGCTTACGAGTGTTTCGACTTATGGGTGTTTCGACTTACGAGTGTTTTTACTTACGGTGTTTCGGCTTACGAGTGTTTCGACATACGAGTGTTTTGACTTACGGGTGTTTCGACTTACGAGTGTTTTGACTTACGAATCTTTTGACTTACGGGTGTTTCGGCTTACGAGTGTTTCGACTTACGAGTGTTTCGGCTTACGAGTGTTTCGACTTACTAATCTTTTTACTTACGAGTGTTTCGGCGTACGAGAGTTTTGACTTACGAGTGTTTCGACTTACGAGTGTTTCGATTTACGAGTGTTTTGACTTACGAATGTTTTGACTTACGGGTGTTTCGGCTTACGAGTGTTTAGACTTACGAGTGTTTTGACTTAAGGGTGTTTCGACTTACGAGTATTTTTGGCTTACGAGTGTTTCGACTTACGAGTGTTTTGACTTACGAGTCTTCTGACTTACGAGTGTTCCGACTTACGGGTGTTTCGACTTACGAGTGTTTCGACTTACGAGTGTTCCGACCTACGAGGGTTTCGGCTTAAGGCTGTTCCGACTTACGAGTATTTTCGGCTTACGAGTGTTTCGACTTACGAGTGTTTTGACTTACGGGTGTTTTGACATACGAGTGTTTCGATACGAGTGTTCTGACTTACGAGTGTTCTGACTTACGAGTGTTCTGACTTACGAGTGTTCCGACTTACGAGTGTTTCGGCTCACGAGTGTTTCGGCTTACGAGTGTTTCGACTTACGAAAATAACAAATAGACGCGGTTTCAAATCTCTATGCTTTTCAAGTTCATTACATTAATCTTTATTTATATGTTTCGCTTTACGAATGTTTCGACTTACGAGTGTTTCGGCTAACAAGTGTTTCGACTTACGAGTGTTTCGGCTTACGAGTGTTTTGACTTACGAGTGTTTTGACTTACATGTGTTTCGACTTACGCGTGTTTCGACTTACGAGTTTTTCGACTTGCGAGTGTTTCGACTACGGGTGATTCGACTTACGAATGTTTTGACTTACGGATGTTTTGACTTACGGGTGTTTCGGCTTACGAGTGTTTCGACTTACGAGTGTTCTGACTACGAGTGTTCTGTCTTACGGGTGTTCTGACTTACGAGTGTTCCGACTTACGAGTGTTTCGG
This sequence comes from Eledone cirrhosa, assembly GCA_964016885.1. Classification (NCBI taxonomy): domain Eukaryota; kingdom Metazoa; phylum Mollusca; class Cephalopoda; order Octopoda; family Eledonidae; genus Eledone; species Eledone cirrhosa. The sequence continues at coordinate 262,081,102 of OZ024741.1, forward strand.
CTTATGAGTGTTTCGACTTACGAGTGTTTCCGCTTTCGAGTGTTTCGACTTACGAGTGTTTCGGGTTACGAGTGTTTCGATTACGAATGTTTTCCCTTACGAGTGTTTCCGCTTACGAGTCTTTCGACTTACGAGTGTTTCGACTTACTAAAATAACAAATAGACGCGGTTTCAAATCTCTATGCTTTTCAAGTTCATTACATTAATCTTTATTTATATGTTTCGCTTTACGAATGTTTCGGCTTGCGAGTGTTTCGACATACGAGTGTTTTGGCTTACGGGCGTTTCGACTTACGGGTGTTGCGACTTACGAGTGTTTCGACTTACGAGTGTTCTGACTTACGAGTGTTCTGACTTGCAAGTGTTCCGACTTACGAGTGTTTCGGCTTACGAGTGTTTCGACATACGAGTGCTTTGACTTACGGATGTTTCGACTTACGGGTGTTTCGATTTACGAGTGTTTCGACTTACGAGTGTTCTGACTACGAGTGTTCTGACTTACGGGTGCTCTGACTTACGAGTGTTTCGACTTACGAGTGTTTCGACTTACGAGTGTTTCGACTTACGAGTGTTTCGGCTTACGAGTGTTTCGACTTACGAGAGTTTTGACTTACGAATGTTTTGCCTTACGGGTGTTCCGGTTTACGAGTGTTTCGACTTACGAGTATTCTGACTTACGGGTGTTTCGACTTACGAGTGTTTCGACTTACGAGTGTTCCGACCTACGAGGGTTTCGGCTTAAGGCTGTTCCTACTTACGAGTATTTTCGGCTTACGAGTGTTTCGACTTACGAGTGTTTTGACTTACGGGTGTTTTGACATACGAGTGTTTCGATACGAGTGTTCTGACTTACGAGTGTTCTGACTTACGAGTGTTCTGACTTACGAGTGTTCCGACTTACGAGTGTTTCGGCTCACGAGTGTTTCGGCTTACGAGTGTTTCGACTTACGAAAATAACAAATAGACGCGGTTTCAAATCTCTATGCTTTTCAAGTTCATTACATTAATCTTTATTTATATGTTTCGCTTTACGAATGTTTCGACTTACGAGTGTTTCGGCTTACAAGTGTTTCGACTTACGAGTGTTTCGGCTTACGAGTGTTTCGACTTACGAGTGTTCTGACTACGAGTGTTCTGACTTACGGGTGTTCTGACTTACGAGTGTTTCAGCTTACGAGTGTTTCGGCTCACGAGTGTTTCGACTTACGAGTGTTTCGACTTACGAGTGTTTCGACTTGCGAGTGTTTCGACTTACGAGTGATTTTGCCATACGGGTGTTTCGGTTTACGTGTGTTTCGACTTACGAGTGTTCTGACTTACGAGTGTTCCGACCTACGAGCGTTACGGCTTACGGGTGTTCCGACCTACGAGTGTTTCCACTTACGAGTGTTTTGACTTACGATTGTTTCGGCTTACGAGTGTTTCGACTTACGAGTGTTTCGACTTACGAGTGTTTTGACTTACGGTGTTTCGGCTTACGAGTGTTTCGACTTACGGGTGTTTTGACATACGAGTGTTTCGATACGAGTGTTCTGACTTACGAGTGTTCTGACTTACGAGTGTTCTGACTTACGTGTGTTCTGACTTACGAATGTTCCGATTTACGAGTGTTTCGGCTTATGAGTGTTTCCACTTACTAATGTTTTTATTTACGAGTGTTACGGTGTACGAGTGTTTCGACTTAAGGATGTTTCGACTTACGAGTGTTTCGACTTACGAGTGTTTCGGCTTACGTGAGTTTTGACTTAAGAGTGTTCTTACGAGTGTTTTTACTTACGAATGTTTCTACTTACGGGTGTTTCTGCTTACGAGTGTTTCGACTTACCAGTGTTTCGGCTTGCGAGTGTTTCGACTTACTAATGTTTTTCCTTACGAGTTTTCGGCGTACGAGTGTTTCGACTTACGAGTGTTTTGACTTACGGGTGTTTCGGCTTACGAGTGTTTCGACTTACGAGTGTTTCGGCTTATGAGTGTTTCGTCTTACGAGTGTTTTGACTTACGGGTGTTTTGACATACGAGTGTTTCGATACGAGTGTTCTGACTTACGAGTGTTCTGACTTACGAGTCTTCTGACTTACGAGTGTTCTGACTTACGGGTGTTCTGACTTACGAGTGTTCCGACTTACGAGTGTTTCGGCTATGAGTGTTTTGACTTACGGGTGTTTCGACTTCCGGGTGTTTCGACTTACGAGTGTTTCGACTTACGAGTGTTTCCGCTTACGAGTGTTTCGGCTTACGAGTGTTTCGACATACTAATGTTTTTACTTACGAGTGTTTCGGTGTACGAGTGTTTCGACTTAAGGATGCTTCGACTTACGAGTGTTTCGACTTACGAGTGTTTCGACTTATGAGTGTTTCGAATTACGAGTGTTTTGGCTTACGAATGTTTTCACTTACGGGTGTTTCGACTTACGGGTGTTTAGGCTTACGAGTGTTTCGACTTACGAGTGTTTTGACTTACGAGTGTTCTGACTTACGAGTGTTCTGACTACGAGTGTTCTGACTTACGGGTGTTCTGACTTACGAGTGTTCCGACTTACGAGTGTTTCGGCTTATGAAGGTTTCGACTTACGGGCGTTTCGACTTACGGGTGTTTCGACTTACGAGTGTTTTGACTTACGAGTGTTCTGACTTACGAGTGTTCTGTCTTACGAGTGTTCCGACTTACGACTGTTTCGACTTACGAGTGTTTCGACTTAAGAGTGTTTTGAATTACGATTGTTTCGGCTTACGAGTGTTTCGACTTACGAGTATTTCGACTTACGAGTGATTCGGCTATGGGTGTTTCGACTTACGAGTGTTTCGACTTACGAATGTTTTGGCTTACGAGTGTTTCGGCTTACGAGTGTTTCGACTTACGAATGTTTTAGCTTACGAGTGTTTCGGCTTACGGGCGTTTCGACTTACGAGTGTTTCGACTTACGTGTGTTTTGACTTACGGTGTTTCGGCTTACGAGTTATTCGACATACGAGAGTTTCGACTCACGGGTGTTTCGACTTACGAGTGTTTCGACTTATGAGTGTTTCGACTTACGAGTGTTCTGACTTACGAGTGTTCTGACTTACGAGTGTTCCGACTTACGAGTGTTTCGGTTTACGAGTGTTTCGACATACGAGTGTTTTGACTTACGGGTGTTTCGACTTACGGGTGTTTCGACTTACGAGTGTTTCGGCTTACGAGTGTTTCGACTTACTAATGTTTTTACTTACGAGTGTTTCGGTGTACGAGTGTTTCGACTTAAGGATGTTTCGACTTACGAGTGTTTCGACTTACGTGTGTTTCGGCTTACGTGAGTTTCGACTTAAGAGTGTTCTGATTTACGAGTGTTTCGACATACGAGTGTTTTGACTTACGGGTGTTTCGACTTACGAGTGTTTTGACTTACGAATGTTTTGACTTACGGGAGTTTCGGCTTACGAGTGTTTCGACTTACGAGTGTTTCGGCTTACGAGTGTTTCGACTTACTAATGTTTTTACTTACGAGTGTTTCGGCGTACGAGAGTTTTGACTTACGAGTGTTTCGACTTGCGGGTGTTTCGACTTAGGAGTGTTTTGACTTACGAATGTTTTGACTTACGGGTTTTTCGGCTTACGAGTGTTTCGACTTACGAGTCTTTCTGCTTACAAGTGTTTCGACTTACTATTGTTTTTACTTACGAGTGTTTCGGCTTACGAGTGTTTCGACTTACGAGTGTTCTGACTTATGAGTGTTCTGACTTACGAGTGTTCTGACTTACGAGTGTTCCGACTTACGAGTGTTTCGGCTTACGAGTGTTTCGACTTACGAGTGTTTCGACTTACTAATGTTTTTACTTACGAGTGTTTCGGCGTACGAGTGTTTCGACTTACGAGTATTTCGACTTACGGGTGTTTTGACTTACGGGTGTTTCGGCTTACGAGTGTTTCGACTTACGAGTGTTTGACTTAAGGGTGTTTCGACTTACGAGTATTTTTGGCTTACGAGTGTTTCGACTTACGAGTGTTTTGACTTACGAGTGTTCTGATTTACGGATGTTTCGACATACGAGTGTTTCGACTTACGAGTGTTTCGACTTATGAGTGTTTCGACTTACGAGTGTTTCGACTTACGAGTGTTTCGGCTTATGAGTGTTTCGACTTACGAGTGTTTTGACTTACGGTGTTTCGGCTTACGAGTGTTTCGACTTACGAGTGTTTTGACTTACGGGTGTTTTGACATACGAGTGTTTCGATACGAGTGTTCTGACTTACGAGTGTTCTGACTTACGAGTGTTTTGACTTACGTGTGTTCTGACTTACGAGTGTTCCGACTTACGAGTGTTCCGACTTACGAGTGTTTCGGCTTACGAGTGTTTCCGGCTTACGAGTGTTTCGACTTACGAGTGTTTTGACTTACGGTGTTTCGGCTTACGAGTGATTCGACTTACGAGTGTTTTGACTTACGGGTGTTTTGACTTACGGGTGTTGTGAATTACGAGTGTTCCGATTTACGAGTGTTTTGACTTACGGTGTTTCGGCTTACGAGTGATTCGACTTACGAATGTTTTGACTTACGGGTGTTTCGGCTTGAGAGTGTTTCGACTTACGAGTGTTGCGGCTTATGAGTGTTTCGTCTTACTAATGTTTTTACTTACGAGTGTTTCGGCGTACGAGTGTTTTGACTTACGATTGTTTCGACTTACGAGTGTTTTGACTTACGAATGTTTTGACTTACGGGTGTTTCGGCTTACGAGTGTTTCGACTTACGAGTGTTTCGGCTTGCGAGTGTTTCGACTTACTAATGTTTTTACTTACGAGTGTTTCGGCGTACGAGTGTTTCGACTTACGAGTGTTTCGACTTACGGGTGTTTTGACTTACGGGTGTTGTGAATTACGAGTGTTCCGATTTACGAGTGTTTTGACTTACGGTGTTTCGGCTTACGAGTGATTTGACTTACGAATGTTTTGACTTACGGGTGTTTCGGCTTGCGAGTGTTTCGACTTACGAGAGTTTTGACTTACGAGTGTTTCGACTTACGAGTGTTTTGACTTAAGGGTGTTTCGACTTACGAGTTATTTTGGCTTACGAGTGTTTCGACTTACGAGTGTTTTGACTTACGAGTGTTCTGATTTACGGATGTTTCTACATACGAGTGTTTTCACTTACGGTGTTTCGGCTTACGAGTGATTCGACTTACGAGTGTTTTGACTTACGGGTGTTTTGACTTACGCGTGTTGTGAATTACGAGTGTTCCGATTTACGAGTGTTTTGACTTACGGTGTTTCGGCTTACGAGTGATTCGACTTACGAATGTTTTGACTTATGGGTGTTTCGGCTTGCGAGTGTTTCGACTTACGAGTGTTTCGGCTTATGAGTGTTTCGACTTACTAATGTTTTTACTTACGAGTGTTTGGGCGTACGAGTGTTTCGACATACGAGTGTTTTGACTTACGGGTGTTTCGACTTACGAGTGTTTTGACTTACGAATGTTTTGACTTACGGGTGTTTCGGCTTACGAGTGTTTCGACTTACGAGTCTTTCGGCTTACGAGTGTCTCGACTTACTAATGTTTTTACTTACGAGTGTTTCGGCGTACGAGTGTTTAGACTTACGAGTATTTCGACTTACGGGTGTTTTGACTTACGGGTGTTTCGGCTTACGAGTGTTTCGACTTACGAGTGTTTGACTTAAGGGTGTTTCGACTTACGAGTATTTTTGGCTTACGAGTGTTTCGACTTACGAGTGTTTTGACTTACGAGTGTTCTGATTTACGGATGTTTCGACATACGAGTGTTTCGACTTACGAGTGTTTCGACTTATGAGTGTTTCGTCTTACGAGTGTTTCGACTTACGAGTGTTTCGGCTTATGAGTGTTTCGACTTACGAGTGTTTTGACTTACGGTGTTTCGGCTTACGAGTGTTTCGACTTACGAGTGTTTTGACATACGGGTGTTTTGACATACGAGTGTTTCGATACGAGTGTTCTGACTTACGAGTGTTCTGACTTACGAGGGTTCCGACTTACGAGTGTTCCGACTTACGAGTGTTTTGGCTTACGGTGTTTCGGATTACGAGTGTTTCGAGTTACGAGTGTTTTGACTTACGCGTGTTTTGACATACGAGTGTTTCGATACGAGGGTTCTGACTTTCGAGTGTTCTGACGTACGAGTGTTCTGACTTACGAGTGTTCTGACTTACGAATGTTCCGACTTTACGAGTGTTTCGGCTCACGAGTGTTTTGGCTTACGGTGTTTCGGCTTACGAGTGTTTCGAGTTACGAGTGTTTTGACTTACGCGTTTTTTGACATACGAGTGTTTCGATACGATTGTTCTGACTTACGAGTGTTCTGACTTACGAGTGTTCTGACTTACGAGTGTTCTGACTTACGAGTGTTCTGACTTACGAGTGTATCGACTTACGAAAATAACAAATAGACGCGGTTTCAAATCTCTATGCTTTTCAAATTCATTACATTAATCTTTATTTATACGTTTCGCTTTACGAGTGTTTCGACTTACGAGTCTTTCGACATACGAGTGTTTCAGCTTACGAGTGTTTTGATTTACGAGTGTTTTGACTTACGGGTGTTTCGACTTTCGCGTGTTTCGACTTACGAGTGTTTGGACTTACGAGTGTTTCGACTTACGAGTGTTTCGGCTTACGAGTGTTTCGAATTACGAGTGTTTTGGCATACGAATGTTTTCACTGACGGGTGTTTCGACTTACGGGTGTTTCGGCTTACGAGTGTTTCGACTTACGAGTGTTTTGACTTAGGAGTGTTCTGACTTACGAGTGTTCTGACTTACGAGTGTTCCGACTAACAAGTGTTCCGACTTACGAGTGTTTCGGCTTACGTGTGTTTCGGCTTACGAGTGTTTCGGCTTACGAGTGTTTTGACTTACGAGTGTTCTGACTACGAGTGTTCTGACTTACGAGTGTTCTGACTTACGAGTGTTCCGACTTACGAGTGTTTCGGCTTATGAGTGTTTCGACTTACGGGCGTTTCGACTTACGAGTGTTTTGACTTACGAGTGTTCTGACTTACGAGTGTTCTGACTTACGAGTGTTCCGACTTACGACTGTTTCGACTTACGAGTGTTTTGACTTACGAGTGTTCCGACTTACGAGTGTTTCGGCTTACGGGTGTTTCGACGTACGAGTATTTTTGGCTTACGAGTGTTTCGACTTACGAGTGTTTTGAATTACGATTGTTTCGGCTTACGAGTGTTTCGACTTACGAGTATTTCGACTTACGAGTGTTTTGACTTACGGGTGATTTGACATTCGAGTGTTTCGATACGAGTGCTCTGACTTACGAGTGTTCTGAATTACGAGTGTTCTGACTTACGAGTGTTCGGACTTACAGGTGTTCTGACTTACGTGTGTTCCGACTTACGAGTGTTTCGGCTATGGGTGTTTCGACTTACGAGTGTTTCGACTTACGAATGTTTTGGCTTACGAGTGTTTCGGCTTACGAGTGTTTCGACTTACGAATGTTTTGGCTTACGGTGTTTCGGCTTACGAGTGTTTCGACTTACGAGTGTTTTGACTTACGGTGTTTCGGCTTACGAGTTATTCGACATACGAGTGTTTCGACTTACGGGTGTTTCGACTTACGGGTGTTTCGACTTACGAGTGTTTCGACTTATGAGTGTTTCGACTTACGAGTGTTCTGACTTACGAGTGTTCTGACATACGAGTGTTCCGACTTACGAGTGTTTCGGTTTACGAGTGTTTCGACATACGAGTGTTTTGACTTACGGGTGTTTCGACTTACGGGTGTTTCGACTTACGAGTGTTTCGGCTTACGAGTGTTTCGACTTACTAATGTTTTTATTTACGAGTGTTTCGGTGTACGAGTGTTTCGACTTAAGGATGTTTCGACATACGAGTGTTTCGACTTACGAGTGTTTCGGCTTACGTGAGTTTTGAATTAAGAGTGTTCTTACGAGTGTTTTGACTTACGAATGTTTTGACTTACGGGTGTTTCGGCTTACGAGTGTTTCGACTTACCAGTGTTTCGGCTTGCGAGTGTTTCGACTTACTAATGTTTTTCCTTACGAGTTTTCGGCGTACGAGTGTTTCGACTTACGAGTGTTTCGACTTACGGGTGTTTTGACTTACGGGTGTTTCGGCTTACGAGTGTTTCGACTTACGAGTGTTTCGGCTTATGAGTGTTTCGACTTACGAGTGTTTTGACTTACGGGTGTTTTGACATACGAGTGTTTCGATACGAGTGTTCTGACTTACGAGTGTTCTGACTTACGAGTGTTCTGACTTACGAGTGTTCTGACTTACGGGTGTTCTGACTTACGAGTGTTCCGACTTACGAGTGTTTCGGCTATGAGTGTTTTGACTTACGGGTGTTTCGACTTACGGGTGTTTCGACTTACGAGTGTTTCGACTTACGAGTGTTTCCGCTTACGAGTGTTTCGGCTTACGAGTGTTTCGACATACTAATGTTTTTACTTACGAGTGTTTCGGTGTACGAGTGTTTCGACTTAAGGATGCTTCGACTTACGAGTGTTTCGACTTACGAGTGTTTCGACTTACGAGTGTTTCGAATTACGAGTGTTTTGGCTTACGAATGTTTTCACTTACGGGTGTTTCGACTTACGGGTGTTTCGGCTTACGAGTGTTTCGACTTACGAGTGTTTTGACTTACGAGTGTTCTGACTTACGAGTGTTCTGACTACGAGTGTTCTGACTTACGGGTGTTCTGACTTACGAGTGTTTCGGCTTATGAAGGTTTCGACTTACGGGCGTTTCGACTTACGGGTGTTTCGACTTACGAGTGTTTTGACTTACGAGTGTTCTGACTTACGAGTGTTCTGTCTTACGAGTGTTCCGACTTACGACTGTTTCGACTTACGAGTGTTTCGACTTAAGAGTGTTTTGAATTACGATTGTTTCGGCTTACGAGTATTTCGACTTACGAGTGATTCGGCTATGGGTGTTTCGACTTACGAGTGTTTCGACTTACGAATGTTTTGGCTTACGAGTGTTTCGGCTTACGAGTGTTTCGACTTACGAATGTTTTAGCTTACGAGTGTTTCGGCTTACGGGCGTTTCGACTTACGAGTGTTTCGACTTACGAGTGTTTTGACTTACGAGTGTTCCGACTTACGAGTGTTTCGGTTTACGAGTGTTTCGACTTACTAATGTTTTTACTTACGAGTGTTTCGGTGTACGAGTGTTTCGACTTAAGGATGTTTCGACTTACGAGTGTTTCGACTTACGTGTGTTTCGGCTTACGTGAGTTTCGACTTAAGAGTGTTCTGATTTACGAGTGTTCTGACTTGCGGGTGTTCTGATTTACGAGTGTTCCGACTTACGAGTGTTTCGGCTTATGAGTGTTTCGACTTACGAGTGTTTCGGCTTACGAGTGTTTCGACTTACGGTGTTTCGGCTTACGAGTGTTTCGACATACGAGTGTTTTGACTTACGGGTGTTTCGACTTACGAGTGTTTTGACTTACGAATGTTTTGACTTACGGGTGTTTCGGCTTACGAGTGTTTCGACTTACGAGTGTTTCGGCTTACGAGTGTTTCGACTTACTAATGTTTTTACTTACGAGTGTTTCGGCGTACGAGAGTTTTGACTTACGAGTGTTTCGACTTGCGGGTGTTTCGACTTACGAGTGTTTTGACTTACGAATGTTTTGACTTACGGGTTTTTCGGCTTACGAGTGTTTCGACTTACGAGTCTTTCTGCTTACAAGTGTTTCGACTTACTATTGTTTTTACTTACGAGTGTTTCGGCTTACGAGTGTTTCGACTTACGAGTGTTCTGACTTACGAGTGTTCTGACTTATGAGTGTTCTGACTTACGAGTGTTCTGACTTACGAGTGTTTAAACTATGGGGTAACACTCATGAAGCAATAAGATGGTTTAACAACATTACTGATAAGAAAAAATCAAAATTTATAAGACATAAGGACGAGTGTTTCGGCGTACGAGTGTTTCGACGTACGAGTGTTTCGACGTACGAGTGTTTCGACTTACGAGTGTTTTGCCTTACGAGTGTTTTGACTTACGGGTGTTTCGGCTTACGTGTGTTTCGACTTACGGGTGTTTCGACTTACGAATGTTTTGACTTACGGGTGTTTCGGCTTACGAGTGTTCTGAATTACGAGTGTTCTGACTTACGAGTGTTCTGACTTACGAGTGTTCTGACTTACGAGTGTTCTGACTTACGAGTGTTCCGACTTATGAGTGTTCCGACTTACGAGTGTTTCGGCTCACGAGTGTTTCGGCTTACGAGTGTTTCGACTTACGAAAATAACAAATAGACGCGGTTTCAAATCTCTATGCTTTTCAAATTCATTACATTGATCTTTATTTACACGTTTCGCTTTACGAGTGTTTCGACTTACGAGTGTTTCGACTTACGAGTGTTTTGACTTACGAGTGTTCTGACTTACGAGTGTTCTGACTTACGAGTGTTTCGACTTACGAGTGTTCTGACTTAGGAGTGTTCTGACTTACGAGTGTTCCGACTTACGAGTGTTTCGACTTACGAGTGTTTCGACTTACGAGTGTTTCGACTTACGAGTGTTTCGGCTTACGAGTGTTTTGACTTACGAGTGTTCTGACTACGAGTGTTCTGACTTACGAGTGTTTCGGCTTATGAGTGTTTCGACTTACGAGTGTTTCGGCTTACGAGTGTTTCGACTTACGAGTGTTTCGACTTACGAGTGTTTCGACTTACGGGTGTTTCGACTTACGAGTGTTTCGACTACGAGTGTTTCGACTTACGAGTGTTTCGGCTTACGAGTGTTTCGACTTACGAGTGTTCTGACTTACGAGTGTTCTGACTTATGAGTGTTCTGACTTACGAGTGTTCTGACTTACGAGTGTTCTGACTTACGAGTGTTCTGACTTACGAGTGTTCTAACTTACGAGTGTTCTGACTTACGAGTGTTCTGACTTACGAGTGTTCCGACTTACGAGTGTTTCGCCTCACAAGTGTTTCGGCTTACGAGTGTTTCGACTTACTAAAATAACAAATAGACGCGGTTTCAAATCTCTATGCTTTTCAAATTCATTACATTAATCTTTATTTATACGCTTCGCTTTACGAGTGTTTCGACTTACGAGTGTTTCGACTTACGAGTGTTTCGGCTTACGAGTGTTTTGACTTACGAGTGTTTTGACTTACATGTGTTTCGACTTACGCGTGTTTAGACTTACGAGTGTTTCGACTTGCGAGTGTTTCGACTACGGGTGTTTCGACTTACGAATGTTTTGACTTACGAATGTTTTGACTTACGGGTGTTTCGGCTTACGTGTGTTTCGACTTACGAGTGTTCTGACTTACGAGTGTTCTGACTTACGAGTGTTCCGACTTACGAGTGTTTCGACTTAAGAGTGTTTCGGATTACGAGTGCTTCGACTTACGAGTGTTTCGGCTTACGAGTGTTTCGACTTACGAGTGTTCTGACTACGAGTGTTCTGACTTACGGGTGTTCTGACTTACGAGTGTTCCGACTTACGAGTGTTTCGGCTCACAAGTGTTTCGGCTTACGAGTGTTTCGACTTACGAAAATAACAAATAGACGCGGTTTCAAATCTCTATGCTTTTCAAATTCATTACATTAATCTTTATTTATACGCTTCGCTTTACGAGTGTTTCGACTTACGAGTGTTTCGACTTACGAGTGTTTCGGCTTACGAGTGTTTTGACTTACGAGTGTTTTGACTTACATGTGTTTCGACTTACGCGTGTTTAGACTTACGAGTGTTTCGACTTGCGAGTGTTTCGACTACGGGTGTTTCGACTTACGAATGATTTGACTTACGAATGTTTTGACTTACGGGTGTTTCGGCTTACGTGTGTTTCGATTTACGAGTGTTCTGACTTACGAGTGTTCTGACTTACGAGTGTTCCGACTTACGAGTGTTTCGACTTAAGAGTGTTTCGGATTACGAGTGCTTCGACTTACGAGTGTTTCGGCTTACGAGTGTTTCGACTTACGAGTGTTCTGACTACGAGTGTTCTGACTTACGGGTGTTCTGACTTACGAGTGTTCCGACTTACGAGTGTTTCGGCTTATGAGTGTTTCGACTTACGAGTGTTTCCGCTTTCGAGTGTTTCGACTTACGAGTGTTTCGGGTTACGAGTGTTTCGACTTACGAATGTTTTCGCTTACGAGTGTTTCCGCTTACGAGTGTTTCGACTTACGAGTGTTTTGACTTACGGTTTTTCGGCTTGCGAGTGTTTCCACATACGAGTGTTTTGACTTACGGGCGTTTCGACTTACGGGTGTTTCGACTTACGAGTGTTTCGACTTACGAGTGTTCTGACTTACGAGTGTTCTGACTTACGAGTGTTTTGACTTACGAGTGTTCTGACTTACGAGTGTTCCGACTTACGGGTGTTTCCGGCTTACGAGTGTTTCGGCTTACGAATGTTTTGACTTACGGTGTTTCGGCTTACGAGTGATTCGACTTACGAGTGTTTTGACTTACGGGTGTTTTGACTTACGGGTGTTGTGAATTACGAGTGTTCCGATTTACGAGTGTTTTGACTTACGGTGTTTCGGCTTACGAGTGTTTCGACATACGAGTGTTTTGCCTTACGGGTGTTTCGACTTACGGGTGTTTCGGCTTACGAGTGTTTCGACTTACGAGTGTTTCGGCTTACGAGTGTTTCGACTTACTAATGTTTTTACTTACGCGTGTTTCGGCGTACGAGAGTTTTGACTTACGGGTGTTTCGACTTACGAGTGTTTTGACTTACGAATGTTTTGACTTATGGGTGTTTCGGCTTACGAGTGTTTCGACTTACGAGTCTTTCGGCTTACGAGTGTTTCGACTTACTAATGTTTTTACTTACGAGTGTTTCGGCGTACGAATGTTTCGACTTACGAGTATTTCGACTTACGGGTGTTTTGACTTACGGGTGTTTCGGCTTACGAGTGTTTCGACTTACGAGTGTTTGACTTAAGGGTGTTTCGACTTACGAGTATTTTTGGCTTACGAGTGTTTCGACTTACGAGTGTTTTGACTTACGAGTGTTCTGATTTACGGATGTTTCGACATACGAGTGTTTCGACTTACGAGTGTTTCGACTTATGAGTGTTTCGACTTACGAGTGTTTCGACTTACGAGTGTTTCGGCTTATGAGTGTTTCGACTTACGAGTGTTTTGACTTACGGTGTTTCGGCTTACGAGTGTTTCGACTTACGAGTGTTTTGACTTACGGGTGTTTTGACATACGAGTGTTTCGATACGAGTGTTCTGACTTACGAGTGTTCTGACTTACGAGTGTTTTGACTTACGTGTGTTCTGACTTACGAGTGTTCCGACTTACGAGTGTTCCGACTTACGAGTGTTTCGGCTTACGAGTGTTTCCGGCTTACGAGTGTTTCGACTTACGAGTGTTTTGACTTACGGGTGTTGTGACTTACGAGTGTTCCGATTTACGAGTGTTTTGACTTACGGTGTTTCGGCTTACGAGTGATTCGACTTACGAATGTTTTGACTTACGGGTGTTTCGGCTTGCGAGTGTTTCGACTTACGAGTGTTTCGGCTTATGAGTGTTTCGTCTTACTAATGTTTTTACTTACGAGTGTTTCGGCGTACGAGTGTTTTGACTTACGATTGTTTCGACTTACGAGTGTTTTGACTTACGAATGTTTTGACTTACGGGTGTTTCGGCTTACGAGTGTTTCGACTTACGAGTGTTTCGGCTTGCGAGTGTTTCGACTTACTAATGTTTTTACTTACGAGTGTTTCGGCGTACGAGTGTTTCGACTTACGAGTGTTTCGACTTACGGGTGTTTTGACTTACGGGTGTTGTGAATTACGAGTGTTCCGATTTACGAGTGTTTTGACTTACGGTGTTTCGGCTTACGAATGATTTGACTTACGAATGTTTTGACTTACGGGTGTTTCGGCTTGCGAGTGTTTCGACTTACGAGAGTTTTGACTTACGAGTGTTTCGACTTACGAGTGTTTTGACTTAAGGGTGTTTCGACTTACGAGTTATTTCGGCTTACGAGTGTTTCGACTTACGAGTGTTTTGACTTACGAGTGTTCTGATTTACGGATGTTTCGACATACGAGTGTTTTCACTTACGGTGTTTCGGCTTACGAGTGATTCGACTTACGAGTGTTTTGACTTACGGATGTTTTGACTTACGGGTGTTGTGAATTACGAGTGTTCCTATTTACGAGTGTTTTGACTTACGGTGTTTCGGCTTACGAGTGATTCGACTTACGAATGTTTTGACTTACGGGTGTTTCGGCTTGCGAGTGTTTCGACTTACGAGTGTTTCGGCTTATGAGTGTTTCGACTTACTAATGGTTTTACTTACGAGTGTTTCGGCGTACGAGTGTTTTGACTTACGACTGTTTCGACTTACGAGTGTTTTGACTTACGAATGTTTTGAACGACGGGTGTTTCGGCTTACGAGTGTTTCGACTTACGAGTGTTTCGGCTTGCGAGTGTTTCGACTTACTAATGTTTTTACTTACGAGTGTTTGGGCGTACGAGTGTTTCGACATACGAGTGTTTTGACTTACGGGTGTTTCGACTTACGAGTGTTTTGACTTACGAATGTTTTGACTTACGGGTGTTTCGGCTTACGAGTGTTTCGACTTATGAGTGTTTCGGCTTACGAGTGTTTCGACTTACTAATGTTTTTACTTACGATTGTTTCGGCGTACGAGAGTTTTGACTTACAAGTGTTTCGACTTACGAGTGTTTCGACTTACGAGTGTTTTGACTTACGAATGTTTTGACTTACGGGTGTTTCGGCTTACGAGTGTTTCGACTTACGAGTCTTTCGGCTTACGAGTGTCTCGACTTACTAATGTTTTTACTTACGAGTGTTTCGGCGTACGAGTGTTTAGACTTACGAGTATTTCGACTTACGGGTGTTTTGACTTACGGGTGTTTCGGCTTACGAGTGTTTCGACTTACGAGTGTTTGACTTAAGGGTGTTTCGACTTACGAGTATTTTTGGCTTACGAGTGTTTCGACTTACGAGTGTTTTGACTTACGAGTGTTCTGATTTACGGATGTTTCGACATACGAGTGTTTGGACTTACGAGTGTTTCGACTTATGAGTGTTTCGACTTACGAGTGTTTCGAGTTACGAGTGTTTCGGCTTATGAGTGTTTCGACTTACGAGTGTTTTGACTTACGGTGTTTCGGCTTACGAGTGTTTCGACTTACGAGTGTTTTGACATACGGGTGTTTTGACATACGAGTGTTTCGATACGAGTGTTCTGACTTACGAGTGTTCTGACTTACGAGGGTTCCGACTTACGAGTGTTCCGACTTACGAGTGTTTTGGCTTACGGTGTTTCGGCTTACGAGTGTTTCGAGTTACGAGTGTTTTGACTTACGCGTGTTTTGACATACGAGTGTTTCGATACGAGGGTTCTGACTTTCGAGTGTTCTGACTTACGAGTGTTCTGACTTACGAGTGTTCTGACTTACGAGTGTTCCGACTTTACGAGTGTTTCGGCTCACGAGTGTTTTGGCTTACGGTGTTTCGGCTTACGAGTGTTTCGAGTTACGAGTGTTTTGACTTACGCGTGTTTTGACATACGAGTGTTTCTATACGAGTGTTCTGACTTACGAGTGTTCTGACTTACGAGTGTTCTGACTTACGAGTGTTCTGACTTACGAGTGTTCTGACTTACGAGTGTATCGACTTACGAAAATAACAAATAGACGCGGTTTCAAATCTCTATGCTTTTCAAATTCATTACATTAATCTTTATTTATACGTTTCGCTTTACGAGTGTTTCAGCTTACGAGTGTTTTGATTTACGAGTGTTTTGACTTACGGGTGTTTCGACTTTCGCGTGTTTCGACTTACGATAGTTTCGACTTACGAGTGTTTCGACTTACGAGTGTTTCGGCTTACGAGTGTTTCGAATTACGAGTGTTTTGGCATACGAATGTTTTCACTGACGGGTGTTTCGACTTACGAGTGTTTCGACTTACGAGTGTTTTGACTTACGAGTGTTCTGACTTACGAGTGTTCTGACTTACGAGTGTTCCGACTAACAAGTGTTCCGACTTACGAGTGTTTCGGCTTACGTGTGTTTCGGCTTACGAGTGTTTCGGCTTACGAGTGTTTTGACTTACGAGTGTTCTGACTACGAGTGTTCTGACTTACGAGTGTTCTGACTTACGAGTGTTCCGACATACGAGTGTTTCGGCTTATGAGTGTTTCGACTTACGGGCGTTTCGACTTACGGGTGTTTCGACTTACGAGTGTTTTGACTTACGAGTGTTCTGACTTCCGAGTGTTCTGACTTACGAGTGTTCCGACTTACGACTGTTTCGACTTACGAGTGTTTTGACTTACGAGTGTTCCGACTTACGAGTGTTTAAGCTTACGGGTGTTTCGACGTACGAGTATTTTTGGCTTACGAGTGTTTCGACTTACAAGTGTTTTGAATTACGATTGTTTCGGCTTACGAGTGTTTCGACTTACGAGTATTTCGACTTACGAGTGTTTTGACTTACGGGTGTTTTGACATTCGAGTGTTTCGATACGAGTGCTCTGACTTACGAGTGTTCTGAATTACGAGTGTTCTGACTTACGAGTGTTCGGACTTACAGGTGTTCTGACTTACGTGTGTTCCGACTTACGAGTGTTTCGGCTATGGGTGTTTCGACTTACGAGTGTTTCGACTTACGAATGTTTTGGCTTACGAGTGTTTCGGCTTACGAGTGTTTCGGCTTACGAGTGTTTCGACTTACGAATGTTTTGAATTACGGTGTTTCGGCTTACGAGTTATTCGACATACGTGTGTTTCGACTTACGGGTGTTTCGACTTACGGGTGTTTCGACTTACGAGTGTTTCGGCTTACGTGAGTTTTGACTTAAGAGTGTTCTTACGAGTGTTTTGACTTACGAATGTTTTGACTTACGGGTGTTTCGGCTTACGAGTGTTTCGACTTACCAGTGTTTCGGCTTGCGAGTGTTTCGACTTACTAATGTTTTTCCTTACGAGTTTTCGGCGTACGAGTGTTTCGACTTACGAGTGTTTCGACTTACGAGTGTTTCGGCTTATGAGTGTTTCGACTTACGAGTGTTTTGACTTACGGGTGTTTTGACATACGAGTGTTTCGATACGAGTGTTCTGACTTACGAGTGTTCTGACTTACGAGTGTTCTGACTTACGAGTGTTCTGACTTACGGGTGTTCTGACTTACGAGTGTTCCGACTTACGAGTGTTTCGGCTATGAGTGTTTTGACTTACGGGTGTTTCGACTTACGGGTGTTTCGACTTACGAGTGTTTCGACTTACGAGTGTTTCCGCTTACGAGTGTTTCGGCTTACGAGTGTTTCGACATACTAATGTTTTTACTTACGAGTGTTTCGGTGTACGAGTGTTTCGACTTAAGGATGCTTCGACTTACGAGTGTTTCGAATTACGAGTGTTTTGGCTTACGAATGTTTTCACTTACGGGTGTTTCGACTTACGGGTGTTTAGGCTTACGAGTGTTTCGACTTACGAGTGTTTTGACTTACGAGTGTTCTGACTTACGAGTGTTCTGACTACGAGTGTTCTGACTTACGGGTGTTCTGACTTACGAGTGTTCCGACTTACGAGTGTTTCGGCTTATGAAGGTTTCGACTTACGGGCGTTTCGACTTACGGGTGTTTCGACTTACGAGTGTTTTGACTTACGAGTGTTCTGACTTACGAGTGTTCTGTCTTACGAGTGTTCCGACTTACGACTGTTTCGACTTACGAGTGTTTCGACTTAAGAGTGTTTTGAATTACGATTGTTTCGGCTTACGAGTGTTTCGACTTACGAGTATTTCGACTTACGAGTGATTCGGCTATGGGTGTTTCGACTTACGAGTGTTTCGACTTACGAATGTTTTGGCTTACGAGTGTTTCGGCTTACGAGTGTTTCGACTTACGAATGTTTTAGCTTACGAGTGTTTCGGCTTACGGGCGTTTCGACTTACGAGTGTTTCGACTTACGAGTGTTTTGACTTACGGTGTTTCGGCTTACGAGTTATTCGACATACGAGAGTTTCGACTCACGGGTGTTTCGACTTACGGGTGTTTCGACTTACGAGTGTTTCGACTTATGAGTGTTTCGACTTACGAGTGTTCTGACTTACGAGTGTTCTGACTTACGAGTGTTCCGACTTACGAGTGTTTCGGTTTACGAGTGTTTCGACATACGAGTGTTTTGACTTACGGGTGTTTCGACTTACGGGTGTTTCGACTTACGAGTGTTTCGGCTTACGAGTGTTTCGACTTACTAATGTTTTTACTTACGAGTGTTTCGGTGTACGAGTGTTTCGACTTAAGGATGTTTCGACTTACGAGTGTTTCGACTTACGTGTGTTTCGGCTTACGTGAGTTTCGACTTAAGAGTGTTCTGATTTACGAGTGTTCTGACTTGCGGGTGTTCTGATTTACGAGTGTTCCGACTTACGAGTGTTTCGGCTTATGAGTGTTTCGACTTACGAGTGTTTCGGCTTACGAGTGTTTCGACTTACGGTGTTTCGGCTTACGAGTGTTTCGACATACGAGTGTTTTGACTTACGGGTGTTTCGACTTACGAGTGTTTTGACTTACGAATGTTTTGACTTACGGGTGTTTCGGCTTACGAGTGTTTCGACTTACGAGTGTTTCGGCTTACGAGTGTTTCGACTTACTAATGTTTTTACTTACGAGTGTTTCGGCGTACGAGAGTTTTGACTTACGAGTGTTTCGACTTGCGGGTGTTTCGACTTACGAGTGTTTTGACTTACGAATGTTTTGACTTACGGGTTTTTCGGCTTACGAGTGTTTCGACTTACGAGTCTTTCTGCTTACAAGTGTTTCGACTTACTATTGTTTTTACTTACGAGTGTTTCGGCTTACGAGTGTTTCGACTTACGAGTGTTCTGACTTATGAGTGTTCTGACTTACGAGTGTTCTGACTTACGAGTGTTCCGACTTACGAGTGTTTCGGCTTACGAGTGTTTCGACTTACGAGTGTTTCGACTTACTAATGTTTTTACTTACGAGTGTTTCGGCGTACGAGTGTTTCGACTTACGAGTATTTCGACTTACGGGTGTTTTGACTTACGGGTGTTTCGGCTTACGAGTGTTTCGACTTACGAGTGTTTGACTTAAGGGTGTTTCGACTTACGAGTATTTTTGGCTTACGAGTGTTTCGACTTACGAGTGTTTTGACTTACGAGTGTTCTGATTTACGGATGTTTCGACATACGAGTGTTTCGACTTACGAGTGTTTCGACTTATGAGTGTTTCGACTTACGAGTGTTTCGACTTACGAGTGTTTCGGCTTATGAGTGTTTCGACTTACGAGTGTTTTGACTTACGGTGTTTCGGCTTACGAGTGTTTCGACTTACGAGTGTTCTGACTTACGGGTGTTTTGACATACGAGTGTTTCGATACGAGTGTTCTGACTTACGAGTGTTCTGACTTACGAGTGTTTTGACTTACGTGTGTTCTGACTTACGAGTGTTCCGACTTACGAGTGTTCCGACTTACGAGTGTTTCGGCTTACGAGTGTTTCCGGCTTACGAGTGTTTCGACTTACGAGTGTTTTGACTTACGGTGTTTCGGCTTACGAGTGATTCGACTTACGAGTGTTTTGACTTACGGGTGTTTTGACTTACGGGTGTTGTGAATTACGAGTGTTCCGATTTACGAGTGTTTTGACTTACGGTGTTTCGGCTTACGAGTGATTCGACTTACGAATGTTTTGACTTACGGGTGTTTCGGCTTGCGAGTGTTTCGACTTACGAGTGTTTCGGCTTATGAGTGTTTCGTCTTACTAATGTTTTTACTTACGAGTGTTTCGGCGTACGAGTGTTTTGACTTACGATTGTTTCGACTTACGAGTGTTTTGACTTACGAATGTTTTGACTTACGGGTGTTTCGGCTTACGAGTGTTTCGACTTACGAGTGTTTCGGCTTGCGAGTGTTTCGACTTACTAATGTTTTTACTTACGAGTGTTTCGGCGTACGAGTGTTTCGACTTACGAGTGTTTCGACTTACGGGTGTTTTGACTTACGGGTGTTGTGAATTACGAGTGTTCCGATTTACGAGTGTTTTGACTTACGGTGTTTCGGCTTACGAGTGATTTGACTTACGAATGTTTTGACTTACGAGTGTTTCGACTTACGAGTGTTTTGACTTACGAGTGTTCTGATTTACGGATGTTTCTACATACGAGTGTTTTCACTTACGGTGTTTCGGCTTACGAGTGATTCGACTTACGAGTGTTTTGACTTACGGGTGTTTTGACTTACGGGTGTTGTGAATTACGAGTGTTCCGATTTACGAGTGTTTTGACTTACGGTTTCGGCTTACGAGTGATTCGACTTACGAATGTTTTGACTTATGGGTGTTTCGGATTGCGAGTGTTTCGACTTACGAGTGTTTCGGCTTATGAGTGTTTCGACTTACTAATGTTTTTACTTACGAGTGTTTGGGCGTACGAGTGTTTCGACATACGAGTGTTTTGACTTACGGGTGTTTCGACTTACGAGTGTTTTGACTTACGAATGTTTTGACTTACGGGTGTTTCGGCTTACGAGTGTTTCGACTTACGAGTCTTTCGGCTTACGAGTGTCTCGACTTACTAATGTTTTTACTTACGAGTGTTTCGGCGTACGAGTGTTTAGACTTACGAGTATTTCGACTTACGGGTGTTTTGACTTACGGGTGTTTCGGCTTACGAGTGTTTCGACTTACGAGTGTTTGACTTAAGGGTGTTTCGACTTACGAGTATTTTTGGCTTACGAGTGTTTCGACTTACGAGTGTTTTGACTTACGAGTGTTCTGATTTACGGATGTTTCGACATACGAGTGTTTCGACTTACGAGTGTTTCGACTTATGAGTGTTTCGACTTACGAGTGTTTCGACTTACGAGTGTTTCGGCTTATGAGTGTTTCGACTTACGAGTGTTTTGACTTACGGTGTTTCGGCTTACGAGTGTTTCGACTTACGAGTGTTTTGACATACGGGTGTTTTGACATACGAGTGTTTCGATACGAGTGTTCTGACTTACGAGTGTTCTGACTTACGAGGGTTCCGACTTACGAGTGTTCCGACTTACGAGTGTTTTGGCTTACGGTGTTTCGGCTTACGAGTGTTTCGAGTTACGAGTGTTTTGACTTACGCGTGTTTTGACATACGAGTGTTTCGATACGAGGGTTCTGACTTTCTAGTGTTCTGACTTACGAGTGTTCTGACTTACGAGTGTTCGGACTTACGAATGTTCCGACTTTACGAGTGTTTCGGCTCACGAGTGTTTTGGCTTACGGTGTTTCGGCTTACGAGTGTTTCGAGTTACGAGTGTTTTGACTTACGCGTTTTTTGACATACGAGTGTTTCGATACGAGTGTTCTGACTTACGAGCGTTCTGACTTACGAGTGTTCTGACTTACGAGTGTTCTGACTTACGAGTGTTCTGACTTACGAGTGTTCTGACTTACGAGTGTATCGACTTACGAAAATAACAAATAGACGCGGTTTCAAATCTCTATGCTTTTCAAATTCATTACATTAATCTTTATTTATACGTTTCGCTTTACGAGTGTTTCGACTTACGAGTCTTTCGACATACGAGTGTATCAGCTTACGAGTGTTTTGATTTACGAGTGTTTTGACTTACGGGTGTTTCGACTTACGAGTGTTTCGGCTTACGAGTGTTTCGAATTACGAGTGTTTTGGCATACGAATGTTTTCACTGACGGGTGTTTCGACTTACGGGTGTTTCGGCTTACGAGTGTTTCGACTTACGAGTGTTTTGACTTAGGAGTGTTCTGACTTACGAGTGTTCTGACTTACGAGTGTTCCGACTAACAAGTGTTCCGACTTACGAGTGTTTCGGCTTACGTGTGTTTCGGCTTACGAGTGTTTCGGCTTACGAGTGTTTTGACTTACGAGTGTTCTGACTACGAGTGTTCTGACTTACGAGTGTTCTGACTTACGAGTGTTCCGACTTACGAGTGTTTCGGCTTATGAGTGTTTCGACTTACGGGCGTTTCGACTTACGAGTGTTTTGACTTACGAGTGTTCTGACTTACGAGTGTTCTGACTTACGAGTGTTCCGACTTACGACTGTTTCGACTTACGAGTGTTTTGACTTACGAGTGTTCCGACTTACGAGTGTTTCGGCTTACGGGTCTTTCGACGTACGAGTATTTTTGGCTTACGAGTGTTTCGACTTACGAGTGTTTTGAATTACGATTGTTTCGGCTTACGAGTGTTTCGACTTACGAGTATTTCGACTTACGAGTGTTTTGACTTACGGGTGTTTTGACATTCGAGTGTTTCGATACGAGTGCTCTGACTTACGAGTGTTCTGAATTACGAGTGTTCTGACTTACGAGTGTTCGGACTTACAGGTGTTCTGACTTACGTGTGTTCCGACTTACGAGTGTTTCGGCTATGGGTGTTTCGACTTACGAGTGTTTCGACTTACGAATGTTTTGGCTTACGAGTGTTTCGGCTTACGAGTGTTTCGACTTACGAATGTTTTGGCTTACGGTGTTTCGGCTTACGAGTGTTTCGACTTACGAGTGTTTTGACTTACGGTGTTTCGGCTTACGAGTTATTCGACATACGAGTGTTTCGACTTATGAGTGTTTCGACTTACGAGTGTTCTGACTTACGAGTGTTCTGACTTACGAGTGTTCCGACTTACGAGTGTTTCGGTTTACGAGTGTTTCGACATACGAGTGTTTTGACTTACGGGTGTTTCGACTTACGGGTGTTTCGACTTACGAGTGTTTCGGCTTACGAGTGTTTCGACTTACTAATGTTTTTATTTACGAGTGTTACGGTGTACGAGTGTTTCGACTTAAGGATGTTTCGACTTACGAGTGTTTCGACTTACGAGTGTTTCGGCTTACGTGAGTTTTGACTTAAGAGTGTTCTTACGAGTGTTTTGACTTACGAATGTTTTGACTTACGGGTGTTTCGGCTTACGAGTGTTTCGACTTACCAGTGTTTCGGCTTGCGAGTGTTTCGACTTACTAATGTTTTTCCTTACGAGTTTTCGGCGTACGAGTGTTTCGACTTACGAGTGTTTCGACTTACGGGTGTTTTGACTTACGGGTGTTTCGGCTTACGAGTGTTTCGACTTACGAGTGTTTCGGCTTATGAGTGTTTCGACTTACGAGTGTTTTGACTTACGAGTGTTCTGACTTACGAGTGTTCTGACTTACGGGTGTTCTGACTTACGAGTGTTCCGACTTACGAGTGTTTCGGCTATGAGTGTTTTGACTTACGGGTGTTTCGACTTACGGGTGTTTCGACTTACGAGTGTTTCGACTTACGAGTGTTTCCGCTTACGAGTGTTTCGGCTTACGAGTGTTTCGACATACTAATGTTTTTACTTACGAGTGTTTCGGTGTACGAGTGTTTCGACTTAAGGATGCTTCGACTTACGAGTGTTTCGACTTACGAGTGTTTCGACTTACGAGTGTTTCGAATTACGAGTGTTTTGGCTTACGAATGTTTTCACTTACGGGTGTTTCGACTTACGGGTGTTTAGGCTTACGAGTGTTTCGACTTACGAGTGTTTTGACTTACGAGTGTTCTGACTTACGAGTGTTCTGACTACGAGTGTTCTGACTTACGGGTGTTCTGACTTACGAGTGTTCCGACTTACGAGTGTTTCGGCTTATGAAGGTTTCGACTTACGGGCGTTTCGACTTACGGGTGTTTCGACTTACGAGTGTTTTGACTTACGAGTGTTCTGACTTACGAGTGTTCTGTCTTACGAGTGTTCCGACTTACGACTGTTTCGACTTACGAGTGTTTCGACTTAAGAGTGTTTTGAATTACGATTGTTTCGGCTTACGAGTGTTTCGACTTACGAGTATTTCGACTTACGAGTGATTCGGCTATGGGTGTTTCGACTTACGAGTGTTTCGACTTACGAATGTTTTGGCTTACGAGTGTTTCGGCTTACGAGTGTTTCGACTTACGAATGTTTTAGCTTACGAGTGTTTCGACTTACGGGCGTTTCGACTTACGAGTGTTTCGACTTACGAGTGTTTTGACTTACGGTGTTTCGGCTTACGAGTTATTCGACATACGAGAGTTTCGACTCACGGGTGTTTCGACTTACGGGTGTTTCGACTTACGAGTGTTTCGACTTATGAGTGTTTCGACTTACGAGTGTTCTGACTTACGAGTGTTCTGACTTACGAGTGTTCCGACTTACGAGTGTTTCGGTTTACGAGTGTTTCGACATACGAGTGTTTTGACTTACGGGTGTTTCGACTTACGGGTGTTTCGACTTACGAGTGTTTCGGCTTACGAGTGTTTCGACTTACTAATGTTTTTACTTACGAGTGTTTCGGTGTACGAGTGTTTCGACTTAAGGATGTTTCGACTTACGAGTGTTTCGACTTACGTGTGTTTCGGCTTACGTGAGTTTCGACTTAAGAGTGTTCTGATTTACGAGTGTTCTGACTTGCGGGTGTTCTGATTTACGAGTGTTCCGACTTACGAGTGTTTCGGCTTACGAGTGTTTCGACTTACGGTGTTTCGGCTTACGAGTGTTTCGACATACGAGTGTTTTGACTTACGGGTGTTTCGACTTACGAGTGTTTTGACTTACGAATGTTTTGACTTACGGGTGTTTCGGCTTACGAGTGTTTCGACTTACGAGTGTTTCGGCTTACGAGTGTTTCGACTTACTAATGTTTTTACTTACGAGTGTTTCGGCGTACGAGAGTTTTGACTTACGAGTGTTTCGACTTGCGGGTGTTTCGACTTACGAGTGTTTTGACTTACGAATGTTTTGACTTACGGATTTTTCGGCTTACGAGTGTTTCGACTTACGAGTCTTTCTTCTTACAAGTGTTTCGACTTACTATTGTTTTTACTTACGAGTGTTTCGGCTTACGAGTGTTTCGACTTACGAGTGTTCTGACTTATGAGTGTTCTGACTTACGAGTGTTCTGACTTACGAGTGTTCCGACTTACGAGTGTTTCGGCTTACGAGTGTTTCGACTTACGAGTGTTTCGACTTACTAATGTTTTTACTTGCGAGTGTTTCGGCGTACGAGTGTTTCGACTTACGAGTATTTCGACTTACGGGTGTTTTGACTTACGGGTGTTTCGGCTTACGAGTGTTTCGACTTACGAGTGTTTGACTTAAGGGTGTTTCGACTTACGAGTATTTTTGGCTTACGAGTGTTTCGACTTACGAGTGTTTTAACTTACGAGTGTTCTGATTTACGGATGTTTCGACATACGAGTGTTTCGACTTACGAGTGTTTCGACTTATGAGTGTTTCGACTTACGAGTGTTTCGACTTACGAGTGTTTCGGCTTATGAGTGTTTCGACTTACGAGTGTTTTGACTTACGGTGTTTCGGCTTACGAGTGTTTCGACTTACGAGTGTTTTGACTTACGGGTGTTTTGACATACGAGTGTTTCGATACGAGTGTTCTGACTTACGAGTGTTCTGACTTACGAGTGTTTTGACTTACGTGTGTTCTGACTTACGAGTGTTCCGACTTACGAGTGTTCCGACTTACGAGTGTTTCGGCTTACGAGTGTTTCCGGCTTACGAGTGTTTCGACTAACGAGTGTTTTGACTTACGGTGTTTCGGCTTACGAGTGATTCAACTTACGAGTGTTTTGACTTACGGGTGTTTTGACTTACGGGTGTTGTGAATTACGAGTGTTCCGATTTACGAGTGTTTTGACTTACCGTGTTTCGGCTTACGAGTGATTCGACTTACGAATGTTTTGACTTACGGGTGTTTCGGCTTGCGAGTGTTTCGACTTACGAGTGTTTCGGCTTATGAGTGTTTCGTCTTACTAATGTTTTTACTTACGAGTGTTTCGGCGTACGAGTGTTTTGACTTACGATTGTTTCGACTTACGAGTGTTTTGACTTACGAATGTTTTGACTTACGGGTGTTTCGGCTTACGAGTGTTTCGACTTACGAGTGTTTCGGCTTGCGAGTGTTTCGACTTACTAATGTTTTTACTTACGAGTGTTTCGGCGTACGAGTGTTTCGACTTACGAGTGTTTCGACTTACGGGTGTTTTGACTTACGGGTGTTGTGAATTACGAGTGTTCCGATTTACGAGTGTTTTGACTTACGGTGTTTCGGCTTACGAGTGATTTGACTTACGAATGTTTTGACTTACGGGTGTTTCGGCTTGCGAGTGTTTCGACTTACGAGAGTTTTGACTTACGAGTGTTTCGACTTACGAGTGTTTTGACTTACGAGTGTTCTGATTTACGGATGTTTCTACATACGAGTGTTTTCACTTACGGTGTTTCGGCTTACGAGTGATTCGACTTACGAGTGTTTTGACTTACGGGTGTTTTGACTTACGGGTGGTGTGAATTACGAGTGTTCCGATTTACGAGTGTTTTGACTTACGGTGTTTCGGCTTACGAGTGATTCGACTTACTAATGTTTTTACTTACGAGTGTTTGGGCGTACGAGTGTTTCGACATACGAGTGTTTTGACTTACGGGTGTTTCGACTTACGAGTGTTTTGACTTACGAATGTTTTGACTTACGGGTGTTTCGGCTTACGAGTGTTTCGACTTACGAGTCTTTCGGCTTACGGGCGTTTCGGCTTATGAGTGTTTCGACTTACTAATGTTTTGACTTATGGGTGTTTCGGCTTGCGAGTGTTTCGACTTACGAGTGTTTCGGCTTATGAGTGTTTCGACTTACTAATGTTTTTACTTACGAGTGTTTGGGCGTACGAGTGTTTCGACATACGAGTGTTTTGACTTACGGGTGTTTCGACTTACGAGTGTTTTGACTTACGAATGTTTTGACTTACGGGTGTTTCGGCTTACGAGTGTTTCGACTTACGAGTCTTTCGGCTTACGAGTGTCTCGACTTACTAATGTTTTTACTTACGAGTGTTTCGGCGTACGAGTGTTTAGACTTACGAGTATTTCGACTTACGGGTGTTTTGACTTACGGGTGTTTCGGCTTACGAGTGTTTCGACTTACGAGTGTTTGACTTAAGGGTGTTTCGACTTACGAGTATTTTTGGCTTACGAGTGTTTCGACTTACGAGTGTTTTGACTTACGAGTGTTCTGATTTACGGATGTTTCGACATACGAGTGTTTCGACTTACGAGTGTTTCGACTTATGAGTGTTTCGACTTACGAGTGTTTCGACTTACGAGTGTTTCGGCTTATGAGTGTTTCGACTTACGAGTGTTTTGACTTACGGTGTTTCGGCTTACGAGTGTTTCGACTTACGAGTGTTTTGACATACGGGTGTTTTGACATACGAGTGTTTCGATACGAGTGTTCTGACTTACGAGTGTTCTGACTTACGAGGGTTCCGACTTACGAGTGTTCCGACTTACGAGTGTTTTGGCTTACGGTGTTTCGGCTTACGAGTGTTTCGAGTTACGAGTGTTTTGACTTACGCGTGTTTTGACATACGAGTGTTTCGATACGAGGGTTCTGACTTTCGAGTGTTCTGACTTACGAGTGTTCTGACTTACGAGTGTTCTGACTTACGAATGTTCCGACTTTACGAGTGTTTCGGCTCACGAGTGTTTTGGCTTACGGTGTTTCGGCTTACGAGTGTTTCGAGTTACGAGTGTTTTGACTTACGCGTTTTTTGACATACGAGTGTTTCGATACGATTGTTCTGACTTACGAGTGTTCTGACTTACGAGTGTTCTGACTTACGAGTGTTCTGACTTACGAGTGTTCTGACTTACGAGTGTATCGACTTACGAAAATAACAAATAGACGCGGTTTCAAATCTCTATGCTTTTCAAATTCATTACATTAATCTTTATTTATACGTTTCGCTTTACGAGTGTTTCGACTTACGAGTCTTTCGACATACGAGTGTTTCAGCTTACGAGTGTTTTGATTTACGAGTGTTTTGACTTACGGGTGTTTCGACTTTCGCGTGTTTCGACTTACGAGTGTTTCGACTTACGAGTGTTTCGACCTACGAGTGTTTCGGCTTACGAGTGTTTCGAATTACGAGTGTTTTGGCATACGAATGTTTTCACTGACGGGTGTTTCGACTTACGGGTGTTTCGGCTTACGAGTGTTTCGACTTACGAGTCTTTCGGCTTACGAGTGTCTCGACTTACTAATGTTTTTACTTACGAGTGTTTCGGCGTACGAGTGTTTAGACTTACGAGTATTTCGACTTACGGGTGTTTTGACTTACGGGTGTTTCGGCTTACGAGTGTTTCGACTTACGAGTGTTTGACTTAAGGGTGTTTCGACTTACGAGTATTTTTGGCTTACGAGTGTTTCGACTTACGAGTGTTTTGACTTACGAGTGTTCTGATTTACGGATGTTTCGACATACGAGTGTTTCGACTTACGAGTGTTTCGACTTATGAGTGTTTCGACTTACGAGTGTTTCGACTTACGAGTGTTTCGGCTTATGAGTGTTTCGACTTACGAGTGTTTTGACTTACGGTGTTTCGGCTTACGAGTGTTTCGACTTACGAGTGTTTTGACATACGGGTGTTTTGACATACGAGTGTTTCGATACGAGTGTTCTGACTTACGAGTGTTCTGACTTACGAGGGTTCCGACTTACGAGTGTTCCGACTTACGAGTGTTTTGGCTTACGGTGTTTCGGCTTACGAGTGTTTCGAGTTACGAGTGTTTTGACTTACGCGTGTTTTGACATACGAGTGTTTCGATACGAGGGTTCTGACTTTCTAGTGTTCTGACTTACGAGTGTTCTGACTTACGAGTGTTCGGACTTACGAATGTTCCGACTTTACGAGTGTTTCGGCTCACGAGTGTTTTGGCTTACGGTGTTTCGGCTTACGAGTGTTTCGAGTTACGAGTGTTTTGACTTACGCGTTTTTTGACATACGAGTGTTTCGATACGAGTGTTCTGACTTACGAGTGTTCTGACTTACGAGTGTTCTGACTTACGAGTGTTCTGACTTACGAGTGTTCTGACTTACGAGTGTATCGACTTACGAAAATAACAAATAGACGCGGTTTCAAATCTCTATGCTTTTCAAATTCATTACATTAATCTTTATTTATACGTTTCGCTTTACGAGTGTTTCGACTTACGAGTCTTTCGACATACGAGTGTATCAGCTTACGAGTGTTTTGATTTACGAGTGTTTTGACTTACGGGTGTTTCGACTTACGAGTGTTTCGGCTTACGAGTGTTTCGAATTACGAGTGTTTTGGCATACGAATGTTTTCACTGACGGGTGTTTCGACTTACGGGTGTTTCGGCTTACGAGTGTTTCGACTTACGAGTGTTTTGACTTAGGAGTGTTCTGACTTACGAGTGTTCTGACTTACGAGTGTTCCGACTAACAAGTGTTCCGACTTACGAGTGTTTCGGCTTACGTGTGTTTCGGCTTACGAGTGTTTCGGCTTACGAGTGTTTTGACTTACGAGTGTTCTGACTACGAGTGTTCTGACTTACGAGTGTTCTGACTTACGAGTGTTCCGACTTACGAGTGTTTCGGCTTATGAGTGTTTCGACTTACGGGCGTTTCGACTTACGAGTGTTTTGACTTACGAGTGTTCTGACTTACGAGTGTTCTGACTTACGAGTGTTCCGACTTACGACTGTTTCGACTTACGAGTGTTTTGACTTACGAGTGTTCCGACTTACGAGTGTTTCGGCTTACGGGTCTTTCGACGTACGAGTATTTTTGGCTTACGAGTGTTTCGACTTACGAGTGTTTTGAATTACGATTGTTTCGGCTTACGAGTGTTTCGACTTACGAGTATTTCGACTTACGAGTGTTTTGACTTACGGGTGTTTTGACATTCGAGTGTTTCGATACGAGTGCTCTGACTTACGAGTGTTCTGAATTACGAGTGTTCTGACTTACGAGTGTTCGGACTTACAGGTGTTCTGACTTACGTGTGTTCCGACTTACGAGTGTTTCGGCTATGGGTGTTTCGACTTACGAGTGTTTCGACTTACGAATGTTTTGGCTTACGAGTGTTTCGGCTTACGAGTGTTTCGACTTACGAATGTTTTGGCTTACGGTGTTTCGGCTTACGAGTGTTTCGACTTACGAGTGTTTTGACTTACGGTGTTTCGGCTTACGAGTTATTCGACATACGAGTGTTTCGACTTATGAGTGTTTCGACTTACGAGTGTTCTGACTTACGAGTGTTCTGACTTACGAGTGTTCCGACTTACGAGTGTTTCGGTTTACGAGTGTTTCGACATACGAGTGTTTTGACTTACGGGTGTTTCGACTTACGGGTGTTTCGACTTACGAGTGTTTCGGCTTACGAGTGTTTCGACTTACTAATGTTTTTATTTACGAGTGTTACGGTGTACGAGTGTTTCGACTTAAGGATGTTTCGACTTACGAGTGTTTCGACTTACGAGTGTTTCGGCTTACGTGAGTTTTGACTTAAGAGTGTTCTTACGAGTGTTTTGACTTACGAATGTTTTGACTTACGGGTGTTTCGGCTTACGAGTGTTTCGACTTACCAGTGTTTCGGCTTGCGAGTGTTTCGACTTACTAATGTTTTTCCTTACGAGTTTTCGGCGTACGAGTGTTTCGACTTACGAGTGTTTCGACTTACGGGTGTTTTGACTTACGGGTGTTTCGGCTTACGAGTGTTTCGACTTACGAGTGTTTCGGCTTATGAGTGTTTCGACTTACGAGTGTTTTGACTTACGAGTGTTCTGACTTACGAGTGTTCTGACTTACGGGTGTTCTGACTTACGAGTGTTCCGACTTACGAGTGTTTCGGCTATGAGTGTTTTGACTTACGGGTGTTTCGACTTACGGGTGTTTCGACTTACGAGTGTTTCGACTTACGAGTGTTTCCGCTTACGAGTGTTTCGGCTTACGAGTGTTTCGACATACTAATGTTTTTACTTACGAGTGTTTCGGTGTACGAGTGTTTCGACTTAAGGATGCTTCGACTTACGAGTGTTTCGACTTACGAGTGTTTCGACTTACGAGTGTTTCGAATTACGAGTGTTTTGGCTTACGAATGTTTTCACTTACGGGTGTTTCGACTTACGGGTGTTTAGGCTTACGAGTGTTTCGACTTACGAGTGTTTTGACTTACGAGTGTTCTGACTTACGAGTGTTCTGACTACGAGTGTTCTGACTTACGGGTGTTCTGACTTACGAGTGTTCCGACTTACGAGTGTTTCGGCTTATGAAGGTTTCGACTTACGGGCGTTTCGACTTACGGGTGTTTCGACTTACGAGTGTTTTGACTTACGAGTGTTCTGACTTACGAGTGTTCTGTCTTACGAGTGTTCCGACTTACGACTGTTTCGACTTACGAGTGTTTCGACTTAAGAGTGTTTTGAATTACGATTGTTTCGGCTTACGAGTGTTTCGACTTACGAGTATTTCGACTTACGAGTGATTCGGCTATGGGTGTTTCGACTTACGAGTGTTTCGACTTACGAATGTTTTGGCTTACGAGTGTTTCGGCTTACGAGTGTTTCGACTTACGAATGTTTTAGCTTACGAGTGTTTCGACTTACGGGCGTTTCGACTTACGAGTGTTTCGACTTACGAGTGTTTTGACTTACGGTGTTTCGGCTTACGAGTTATTCGACATACGAGAGTTTCGACTCACGGGTGTTTCGACTTACGGGTGTTTCGACTTACGAGTGTTTCGACTTATGAGTGTTTCGACTTACGAGTGTTCTGACTTACGAGTGTTCTGACTTACGAGTGTTCCGACTTACGAGTGTTTCGGTTTACGAGTGTTTCGACATACGAGTGTTTTGACTTACGGGTGTTTCGACTTACGGGTGTTTCGACTTACGAGTGTTTCGGCTTACGAGTGTTTCGACTTACTAATGTTTTTACTTACGAGTGTTTCGGTGTACGAGTGTTTCGACTTAAGGATGTTTCGACTTACGAGTGTTTCGACTTACGTGTGTTTCGGCTTACGTGAGTTTCGACTTAAGAGTGTTCTGATTTACGAGTGTTCTGACTTGCGGGTGTTCTGATTTACGAGTGTTCCGACTTACGAGTGTTTCGGCTTACGAGTGTTTCGACTTACGGTGTTTCGGCTTACGAGTGTTTCGACATACGAGTGTTTTGACTTACGGGTGTTTCGACTTACGAGTGTTTTGACTTACGAATGTTTTGACTTACGGGTGTTTCGGCTTACGAGTGTTTCGACTTACGAGTGTTTCGGCTTACGAGTGTTTCGACTTACTAATGTTTTTACTTACGAGTGTTTCGGCGTACGAGAGTTTTGACTTACGAGTGTTTCGACTTGCGGGTGTTTC
This sequence comes from Eledone cirrhosa, assembly GCA_964016885.1. Taxonomy (NCBI): domain Eukaryota; kingdom Metazoa; phylum Mollusca; class Cephalopoda; order Octopoda; family Eledonidae; genus Eledone; species Eledone cirrhosa. Next base: position 262,113,279 of record OZ024741.1, read on the forward strand.
GACTTACGAGTGTTTTGACTTACGAATGTTTTGACTTACGGATTTTTCGGCTTACGAGTGTTTCGACTTACGAGTCTTTCTTCTTACAAGTGTTTCGACTTACTATTGTTTTTACTTACGAGTGTTTCGGCTTACGAGTGTTTCGACTTACGAGTGTTCTGACTTATGAGTGTTCTGACTTACGAGTGTTCTGACTTACGAGTGTTCCGACTTACGAGTGTTTCGGCTTACGAGTGTTTCGACTTACGAGTGTTTCGACTTACTAATGTTTTTACTTGCGAGTGTTTCGGCGTACGAGTGTTTCGACTTACGAGTATTTCGACTTACGGGTGTTTTGACTTACGGGTGTTTCGGCTTACGAGTGTTTCGACTTACGAGTGTTTGACTTAAGGGTGTTTCGACTTACGAGTATTTTTGGCTTACGAGTGTTTCGACTTACGAGTGTTTTAACTTACGAGTGTTCTGATTTACGGATGTTTCGACATACGAGTGTTTCGACTTACGAGTGTTTCGACTTATGAGTGTTTCGACTTACGAGTGTTTCGACTTACGAGTGTTTTGACTTACGGGTGTTTTGACATACGAGTGTTTCGATACGAGTGTTCTGACTTACGAGTGTTCTGACTTACGAGTGTTTTGACTTACGTGTGTTCTGACTTACGAGTGTTCCGACTTACGAGTGTTCCGACTTACGAGTGTTTCGGCTTACGAGTGTTTCCGGCTTACGAGTGTTTCGACTAACGAGTGTTTTGACTTACGGTGTTTCGGCTTACGAGTGATTCAACTTACGAGTGTTTTGACTTACGGGTGTTTTGACTTACGGGTGTTGTGAATTACGAGTGTTCCGATTTACGAGTGTTTTGACTTACCGTGTTTCGGCTTACGAGTGATTCGACTTACGAATGTTTTGACTTACGGGTGTTTCGGCTTGCGAGTGTTTCGACTTACGAGTGTTTCGGCTTATGAGTGTTTCGTCTTACTAATGTTTTTACTTACGAGTGTTTCGGCGTACGAGTGTTTTGACTTACGATTGTTTCGACTTACGAGTGTTTTGACTTACGAATGTTTTGACTTACGGGTGTTTCGGCTTACGAGTGTTTCGACTTACGAGTGTTTCGGCTTGCGAGTGTTTCGACTTACTAATGTTTTTACTTACGAGTGTTTCGGCGTACGAGTGTTTCGACTTACGAGTGTTTCGACTTACGGGTGTTTTGACTTACGGGTGTTGTGAATTACGAGTGTTCCGATTTACGAGTGTTTTGACTTACGGTGTTTCGGCTTACGAGTGATTTGACTTACGAATGTTTTGACTTACGGGTGTTTCGGCTTGCGAGTGTTTCGACTTACGAGAGTTTTGACTTACGAGTGTTTCGACTTACGAGTGTTTTGACTTACGAGTGTTCTGATTTACGGATGTTTCTACATACGAGTGTTTTCACTTACGGTGTTTCGGCTTACGAGTGATTCGACTTACGAGTGTTTTGACTTACGGGTGTTTTGACTTACGGGTGGTGTGAATTACGAGTGTTCCGATTTACGAGTGTTTTGACTTACGGTGTTTCGGCTTACGAGTGATTCGACTTACTAATGTTTTTACTTACGAGTGTTTGGGCGTACGAGTGTTTCGACATACGAGTGTTTTGACTTACGGGTGTTTCGACTTACGAGTGTTTTGACTTACGAATGTTTTGACTTACGGGTGTTTCGGCTTACGAGTGTTTCGACTTACGAGTCTTTCGGCTTACGGGCGTTTCGGCTTATGAGTGTTTCGACTTACTAATGTTTTGACTTATGGGTGTTTCGGCTTGCGAGTGTTTCGACTTACGAGTGTTTCGGCTTATGAGTGTTTCGACTTACTAATGTTTTTACTTACGAGTGTTTGGGCGTACGAGTGTTTCGACATACGAGTGTTTTGACTTACGGGTGTTTCGACTTACGAGTGTTTTGACTTACGAATGTTTTGACTTACGGGTGTTTCGGCTTACGAGTGTTTCGACTTACGAGTCTTTCGGCTTACGAGTGTCTCGACTTACTAATGTTTTTACTTACGAGTGTTTCGGCGTACGAGTGTTTAGACTTACGAGTATTTCGACTTACGGGTGTTTTGACTTACGGGTGTTTCGGCTTACGAGTGTTTCGACTTACGAGTGTTTGACTTAAGGGTGTTTCGACTTACGAGTATTTTTGGCTTACGAGTGTTTCGACTTACGAGTGTTTTGACTTACGAGTGTTCTGATTTACGGATGTTTCGACATACGAGTGTTTCGACTTACGAGTGTTTCGACTTATGAGTGTTTCGACTTACGAGTGTTTCGACTTACGAGTGTTTCGGCTTATGAGTGTTTCGACTTACGAGTGTTTTGACTTACGGTGTTTCGGCTTACGAGTGTTTCGACTTACGAGTGTTTTGACATACGGGTGTTTTGACATACGAGTGTTTCGATACGAGTGTTCTGACTTACGAGTGTTCTGACTTACGAGGGTTCCGACTTACGAGTGTTCCGACTTACGAGTGTTTTGGCTTACGGTGTTTCGGCTTACGAGTGTTTCGAGTTACGAGTGTTTTGACTTACGCGTGTTTTGACATACGAGTGTTTCGATACGAGGGTTCTGACTTTCGAGTGTTCTGACTTACGAGTGTTCTGACTTACGAGTGTTCTGACTTACGAATGTTCCGACTTTACGAGTGTTTCGGCTCACGAGTGTTTTGGCTTACGGTGTTTCGGCTTACGAGTGTTTCGAGTTACGAGTGTTTTGACTTACGCGTTTTTTGACATACGAGTGTTTCGATACGATTGTTCTGACTTACGAGTGTTCTGACTTACGAGTGTTCTGACTTACGAGTGTTCTGACTTACGAGTGTTCTGACTTACGAGTGTATCGACTTACGAAAATAACAAATAGACGCGGTTTCAAATCTCTATGCTTTTCAAATTCATTACATTAATCTTTATTTATACGTTTCGCTTTACGAGTGTTTCGACTTACGAGTCTTTCGACATACGAGTGTTTCAGCTTACGAGTGTTTTGATTTACGAGTGTTTTGACTTACGGGTGTTTCGACTTTCGCGTGTTTCGACTTACGAGTGTTTCGACTTACGAGTGTTTCGACCTACGAGTGTTTCGGCTTACGAGTGTTTCGAATTACGAGTGTTTTGGCATACGAATGTTTTCACTGACGGGTGTTTCGACTTACGGGTGTTTCGGCTTACGAGTGTTTCGACTTACGAGTCTTTCGGCTTACGAGTGTCTCGACTTACTAATGTTTTTACTTACGAGTGTTTCGGCGTACGAGTGTTTAGACTTACGAGTATTTCGACTTACGGGTGTTTTGACTTACGGGTGTTTCGGCTTACGAGTGTTTCGACTTACGAGTGTTTGACTTAAGGGTGTTTCGACTTACGAGTATTTTTGGCTTACGAGTGTTTCGACTTACGAGTGTTTTGACTTACGAGTGTTCTGATTTACGGATGTTTCGACATACGAGTGTTTCGACTTACGAGTGTTTCGACTTATGAGTGTTTCGACTTACGAGTGTTTCGACTTACGAGTGTTTCGGCTTATGAGTGTTTCGACTTACGAGTGTTTTGACTTACGGTGTTTCGGCTTACGAGTGTTTCGACTTACGAGTGTTTTGACATACGGGTGTTTTGACATACGAGTGTTTCGATACGAGTGTTCTGACTTACGAGTGTTCTGACTTACGAGGGTTCCGACTTACGAGTGTTCCGACTTACGAGTGTTTTGGCTTACGGTGTTTCGGCTTACGAGTGTTTCGAGTTACGAGTGTTTTGACTTACGCGTGTTTTGACATACGAGTGTTTCGATACGAGGGTTCTGACTTTCTAGTGTTCTGACTTACGAGTGTTCTGACTTACGAGTGTTCGGACTTACGAATGTTCCGACTTTACGAGTGTTTCGGCTCACGAGTGTTATGGCTTACGGTGTTTCGGCTTACGAGTGTTTCGAGTTACGAGTGTTTTGACTTACGCGTTTTTTGACATACGAGTGTTTCGATACGAGTGTTCTGACTTACGAGTGTTCTGACTTACGAGTGTTCTGACTTACGAGTGTTCTGACTTACGAGTGTTCTGACTTACGAGTGTATCGACTTACGAAAATAACAAATAGACGCGGTTTCAAATCTCTATGCTTTTCAAATTCATTACATTAATCTTTATTTATACGTTTCGCTTTACGAGTGTTTCGACTTACGAGTCTTTCGACATACGAGTGTATCAGCTTACGAGTGTTTTGATTTACGAGTGTTTTGACTTACGGGTGTTTCGACTTACGAGAGTTTCGGCTTACGAGTGTTTCGAATTACGAGTGTTTTGGCATACGAATGTTTTCACTGACGGGTGTTTCGACTTACGGGTGTTTCGGCTTACGAGTGTTTCGACTTACGAGTGTTTTGACTTAGGAGTGTTCTGACTTACGAGTGTTCTGACTTACGAGTGTTCCGACTAACAAGTGTTCCGACTTACGAGTGTTTCGGCTTACGTGTGTTTCGGCTTACGAGTGTTTCGGCTTACGAGTGTTTTGACTTACGAGTGTTCTGACTACGAGTGTTCTGACTTACGAGTGTTCTGACTTACGAGTGTTCCGACTTACGAGTGTTTCGGCTTATGAGTGTTTCGACTTACGGGCGTTTCGACTTACGAGTGTTTTGACTTACGAGTGTTCTGACTTACGAGTGTTCTGACTTACGAGTGTTCCGACTTACGACTGTTTCGACTTACGAGTGTTTTGACTTACGAGTGTTCCGACTTACGAGTGTTTCGGCTTACGGGTCTTTCGACGTACGAGTATTTTTGGCTTACGAGTGTTTCGACTTACGAGTGTTTTGAATTACGATTGTTTCGGCTTACGAGTGTTTCGACTTACGAGTATTTCGACTTACGAGTGTTTTGACTTACGGGTGTTTTGACATTCGAGTGTTTCGATACGAGTGCTCTGACTTACGAGTGTTCTGAATTACGAGTGTTCTGACTTACGAGTGTTCGGACTTACAGGTGTTCTGACTTACGTGTGTTCCGACTTACGAGTGTTTCGGCTATGGGTGTTTCGACTTACGAGTGTTTCGACTTACGAATGTTTTGGCTTACGAGTGTTTCGGCTTACGAGTGTTTCGACTTACGAATGTTTTGGCTTACGGTGTTTCGGCTTACGAGTGTTTCGACTTACGAGTGTTTTGACTTACGGTGTTTCGGCTTACGAGTTATTCGACATACGAGTGTTTCGACTTATGAGTGTTTCGACTTACGAGTGTTCTGACTTACGAGTGTTCTGACTTACGAGTGTTCCGACTTACGAGTGTTTCGGTTTACGAGTGTTTCGACATACGAGTGTTTTGACTTACGGGTGTTTCGACTTACGGGTGTTTCGACTTACGAGTGTTTCGGCTTACGAGTGTTTCGACTTACTAATGTTTTTATTTACGAGTGTTACGGTGTACGAGTGTTTCGACTTAAGGATGTTTCGACTTACGAGTGTTTCGACTTACGAGTGTTTCGGCTTACGTGAGTTTTGACTTAAGAGTGTTCTTACGAGTGTTTTGACTTACGAATGTTTTGACTTACGGGTGTTTCGGCTTACGAGTGTTTCGACTTACCAGTGTTTCGGCTTGCGAGTGTTTCGACTTACTAATGTTTTTCCTTACGAGTTTTCGGCGTACGAGTGTTTCGACTTACGAGTGTTTCGACTTACGGGTGTTTTGACTTACGGGTGTTTCGGCTTACGAGTGTTTCGACTTACGAGTGTTTCGGCTTATGAGTGTTTCGACTTACGAGTGTTTTGACTTACGGGTGTTTTGACATACGAGTGTTTCGATACGAGTGTTCTGACTTACGAGTGTTCTGACTTACGAGTGTTCTGACTTACGAGTGTTCTGACTTACGGGTGTTCTGACTTACGAGTGTTCCGACTTACGAGTGTTTCGGCTATGAGTGTTTTGACTTACGGGTGTTTCGACTTACGGGTGTTTCGACTTACGAGTGTTTCGACTTACGAGTGTTTCCGCTTACGAGTGTTTCGGCTTACGAGTGTTTCGACATACTAATGTTTTTACTTACGAGTGTTTCGGTGTACGAGTGTTTCGACTTAAGGATGCTTCGACTTACGAGTGTTTCGACTTACGAGTGTTTCGACTTACGAGTGTTTCGAATTACGAGTGTTTTGGCTTACGAATGTTTTCACTTACGGGTGTTTCGACTTACGGGTGTTTAGGCTTACGAGTGTTTCGACTTACGAGTGTTTTGACTTACGAGTGTTCTGACTTACGAGTGTTCTGACTACGAGTGTTCTGACTTACGGGTGTTCTGACTTACGAGTGTTCCGACTTACGAGTGTTTCGGCTTATGAAGGTTTCGACTTACGGGCGTTTCGACTTACGGGTGTTTCGACTTACGAGTGTTTTGACTTACGAGTGTTCTGACTTACGAGTGTTCTGTCTTACGAGTGTTCCGACTTACGACTGTTTCGACTTACGAGTGTTTCGACTTAAGAGTGTTTTGAATTACGATTGTTTCGGCTTACGAGTGTTTCGACTTACGAGTATTTCGACTTACGAGTGATTCGGCTATGGGTGTTTCGACTTACGAGTGTTTCGACTTACGAATGTTTTGGCTTACGAGTGTTTCGGCTTACGAGTGTTTCGACTTACGAATGTTTTAGCTTACGAGTGTTTCGGCTTACGGGCGTTTCGACTTACGAGTGTTTCGACTTACGAGTGTTTTGACTTACGGTGTTTCGGCTTACGAGTTATTCGACATACGAGAGTTTCGACTCACGGGTGTTTCGACTTACGAGTGTTTCGACTTATGAGTGTTTCGACTTACGAGTGTTCTGACTTACGAGTGTTCTGACTTACGAGTGTTCCGACTTACGAGTGTTTCGGTTTACGAGTGTTTCGACATACGAGTGTTTTGACTTACGGGTGTTTCGACTTACGGGTGTTTCGACTTACGAGTGTTTCGGCTTACGAGTGTTTCGACTTACTAATGTTTTTACTTACGAGTGTTTCGGTGTACGAGTGTTTCGACTTAAGGATGTTTCGACTTACGAGTGTTTCGACTTACGTGTGTTTCGGCTTACGTGAGTTTCGACTTAAGAGTGTTCTGATTTACGAGTGTTCTGACTTGCGGGTGTTCTGATTTACGAGTGTTCCGACTTACGAGTGTTTCGGCTTACGAGTGTTTCGACTTACGGTGTTTCGGCTTACGAGTGTTTCGACATACGAGTGTTTTGACTTACGGGTGTTTCGACTTACGAGTGTTTTGACTTACGAATGTTTTGACTTACGGGTGTTTCGGCTTACGAGTGTTTCGACTTACGAGTGTTTCGGCTTACGAGTGTTTCGACTTACTAATGTTTTTACTTACGAGTGTTTCGGCGTACGAGAGTTTTGACTTACGAGTGTTTTGACTTACGAATGTTTTGACTTACGGGTTTTTCGGCTTACGAGTGTTTCGACTTACGAGTCTTTCTTCTTACAAGTGTTTCGACTTACTATTGTTTTTACTTACGAGTGTTTCGGCTTACGAGTGTTTCGACTTACGAGTGTTCTGACTTATGAGTGTTCTGACTTACGAGTGTTCTGACTTACGAGTGTTCCGACTTACGAGTGTTTCGGCTTACGAGTGTTTCGACTTACGAGTGTTTCGACTTACTAATGTTTTTACTTGCGAGTGTTTCGGCGTACGAGTGTTTCGACTTACGAGTATTTCGACTTACGGGTGTTTTGACTTACGGGTGTTTCGGCTTACGAGTGTTTCGACTTACGAGTGTTTGACTTAAGGGTGTTTCGACTTACGAGTATTTTTGGCTTACGAGTGTTTCGACTTACGAGTGTTTTAACTTACGAGTGTTCTGATTTACGGATGTTTCGACATACGAGTGTTTCGACTTACGAGTGTTTCGACTTATGAGTGTTTCGACTTACGAGTGTTTCGACTTACGAGTGTTTCGGCTTATGAGTGTTTCGACTTACGAGTGTTTTGACTTACGGTGTTTCGGCTTACGAGTGTTTCGACTTACGAGTGTTTTGACTTACGGGTGTTTTGACATACGAGTGTTTCGATACGAGTGTTCTGACTTACGAGTGTTCTGACTTACGAGTGTTTTGACTTACGTGTGTTCTGACTTACGAGTGTTCCGACTTACGAGTGTTCCGACTTACGAGTGTTTCGGCTTACGAGTGTTTCCGGCTTACGAGTGTTTCGACTTACGAGTGTTTTGACTTACGGTGTTTCGGCTTACGAGTGATTCAACTTACGAGTGTTTTGACTTACGGGTGTTTTGACTTACGGGTGTTGTGAATTACGAGTGTTCCGATTTACGAGTGTTTTGACTTACCGTGTTTCGGCTTACGAGTGATTCGACTTACGAATGTTTTGACTTACGGGTGTTTCGGCTTGCGAGTGTTTCGACTTACGAGTGTTTCGGCTTATGAGTGTTTCGTCTTACTAATGTTTTTACTTACGAGTGTTTCGGCGTACGAGTGTTTTGACTTACGATTGTTTCGACTTACGAGTGTTTTGACTTACGAATGTTTTGACTTACGGGTGTTTCGGCTTACGAGTGTTTCGACTTACGAGTGTTTCGGCTTGCGAGTGTTTCGACTTACTAATGTTTTTACTTACGAGTGTTTCGGCGTACGAGTGTTTCGACTTACGAGTGTTTCGACTTACGGGTGTTTTGACTTACGGGTGTTGTGAATTACGAGTGTTCCGATTTACGAGTGTTTTGACTTACGGTGTTTCGGCTTACGAGTGATTTGACTTACGAATGTTTTGACTTACGGGTGTTTCGGCTTGCGAGTGTTTCGACTTACGAGAGTTTTGACTTACGAGTGTTTCGACTTACGAGTGTTTTGACTTACGAGTGTTCTGATTTACGGATGTTTCTACATACGAGTGTTTTCACTTACGGTGTTTCGGCTTACGAGTGATTCGACTTACGAGTGTTTTGACTTACGGGTGTTTTGACTTACGGGTGGTGTGAATTACGAGTGTTCCGATTTACGAGTGTTTTGACTTACGGTGTTTCGGCTTACGAGTGATTCGACTTACTAATGTTTTTACTTACGAGTGTTTGGGCGTACGAGTGTTTCGACATACGAGTGTTTTGACTTACGGGTGTTTCGACTTACGAGTGTTTTGACTTACGAATGTTTTGACTTACGGGTGTTTCGGCTTACGAGTGTTTCGACTTACGAGTCTTTCGGCTTACGGGCGTTTCGGCTTATGAGTGTTTCGACTTACTAATGTTTTGACTTATGGGTGTTTCGGCTTGCGAGTGTTTCGACTTACGAGTGTTTCGGCTTATGAGTGTTTCGACTTACTAATGTTTTTACTTACGAGTGTTTGGGCGTACGAGTGTTTCGACATACGAGTTTTTTGACTTACGGGTGTTTCGACTTACGAGTGTTTTGACTTACGAATGTTTTGACTTACGGGTGTTTCGGCTTACGAGTGTTTCGACTTACGAGTCTTTCGGCTTACGAGTGTCTCGACTTACTAATGTTTTTACTTACGAGTGTTTCGGCGTACGAGTGTTTAGACTTACGAGTATTTCGACTTACGGGTGTTTTGACTTACGGGTGTTTCGGCTTACGAGTGTTTCGACTTACGAGTGTTTGACTTAAGGGTGTTTCGACTTACGAGTATTTTTGGCTTACGAGTGTTTCGACTTACGAGTGTTTTGACTTACGAGTGTTCTGATTTACGGATGTTTCGACATACGAGTGTTTCGACTTACGAGTGTTTCGACTTATGAGTGTTTCGACTTACGAGTGTTTCGACTTACGAGTGTTTCGGCTTATGAGTGTTTCGACTTACGAGTGTTTTGACTTACGGTGTTTCGGCTTACGAGTGTTTCGACTTACGAGTGTTTTGACATACGGGTGTTTTGACATACGAGTGTTTCGATACGAGTGTTCTGACTTACGAGTGTTCTGACTTACGAGGGTTCCGACTTACGAGTGTTCCGACTTACGAGTGTTTTAGCTTACGGTGTTTCGGCTTACGAGTGTTTCGAGTTACGAGTGTTTTGACTTACGCGTGTTTTGACATACGAGTGTTTCGATACGAGGGTTCTGACTTTCGAGTGTTCTGACTTACGAGTGTTCTGACTTACGAGTGTTCTGACTTACGAATGTTCCAACTTTACGAGTGTTTCGGCTCACGAGTGTTTTGGCTTACGGTGTTTCGGCTTACGAGTGTTTCGAGTTACGAGTGTTTTGACTTACGCGTTTTTTGACATACGAGTGTTTCGATACGATTGTTCTGACTTACGAGTGTTCTGACTTACGAGTGTTCTGACTTACGAGTGTTCTGACTTACGAGTGTTCTGACTTACGAGTGTATCGACTTACGAAAATAACAAATAGACGCGGTTTCAAATCTCTATGCTTTTCAAATTCATTACATTAATCTTTATTTATACGTTTCGCTTTACGAGTGTTTCGACTTACGAGTCTTTCGACATACGAGTGTTTCAGCTTACGAGTGTTTTGATTTACGAGTGTTTTGACTTACGGGTGTTTCGACTTTCGCGTGTTTCGACTTACGAGTGTTTCGACTTACGAGTGTTTCGACCTACGAGTGTTTCGGCTTACGAGTGTTTCGAATTACGAGTGTTTTGGCATACGAATGTTTTCACTGACGGGTGTTTCGACTTACGGGTGTTTCGGCTTACGAGTGTTTCGACTTACGAGTGTTTTGACTTACGAGTGTTCTGACTTACGAGTGTTCTGACTTACGAGTGTTCCGACTAACAAGTGTTCCGACTTACGAGTGTTTCGGCTTACGTGTGTTTCGGCTTACGAGTGTTTCGGCTTACGAGTGTTTTGACTTACGAGTGTTCTGACTACGAGTGTTCTGACTTACGAGTGTTCTGACTTACGAGTGTTCCGACTTACGAGTGTTTCGGCTTATGAGTGTTTCGACTTACGGGCGTTTCGACTTACGAGTGTTTTGACTTACGAGTGTTCTGACTTACGAGTGTTCTGACTTACGAGTGTTCCGACTTACGAGTGTTTCGGCTTACGGGTGTTTCGACGTACGAGTATTTTTGGCTTACGAGTGTTTCGACTTACGAGTGTTTTGAATTACGATTGTTTCGGCTTACGAGTGTTTCAACTTACGAGTATTTCGACTTACGAGTGTTTTGACTTACGGGTGTTTTGACATTCGAGTGTTTCGATACGAGTGCTCTGACTTACGAGTGTTCTGAATTACGAGTGTTCTGACTTACGAGTGTTCGGACTTACAGGTGTTCTGACTTACGTGTGTTCCGACTTACGAGTGTTTCGGCTATGGGTGTTTCGACTTACGAGTGTTTCGACTTACGAATGTTTTGGCTTACGAGTGTTTCGGCTTACGAGTGTTTCGACTTACGAATGTTTTGGCTTACGGTGTTTCGGCTTACGAGTGTTTCGACTTACGAGTGTTTTGACTTACGGTGTTTCGGCTTACGAGTTATTCGACATACGAGTGTTTCGACTTACGGGTGTTTCGACTTACGGGTGTTTCGACTTACGAGTGTTTCGACTTATGAGTGTTTCGACTTACGAGTGTTCTGACTTACGAGTGTTCTGACTTACGAGTGTTCCGACTTACGAGTGTTTCGGTTTACGAGTGTTTCGACATACGGGTGTTTTGAATTACGGGTGTTTCGACTTACGGGTGTTTCGACTTACGAGTGTTTCGGCTTACGAGTGTTTCGACTTACTAATGTTTTTATTTACGAGTGTTTCGGTGTACGAGTGTTTCGACTTAAGGATGTTTCGACTTACGAGTGTTTCGACTTACGAGTGTTTCGCCTTACGTGAGTTTTGACTTAAGAGTGTTCTTACGAGTGTTTTGACTTACGAATGTTTTGACTTACGGGTGTTTCGGCTTACGAGTGTTTCGACTTACCAGTGTTTCGGCTTGCGAGTGTTTCGACTTACTAATGTTTTTCCTTACGAGTTTTCGGCGTACGAGTGTTTCGACTTACGAGTGTTTCGACTTACGGGTGTTTTGACTTACGGGTGTTTCGGCTTACGAGTGTTTCGACTTACGAGTGTTTCGGCTTATGAGTGTTTCGACTTACGAGTGTTTTGACTTACGGGTGTTTTGACATACGAGTGTTTCGATACGAGTGTTCTGACTTACGAGTGTTCTGACTTACGAGTGTTCTGACTTACGAGTGTTCTGACTTACGGGTGTTCTGACTTACGAGTGTTCCGACTTACGAGTGTTTCGGCTATGAGTGTTTTGACTTACGGGTGTTTCGACTTACGGGTGTTTCGACTTACGAGTGTTTCGACTTACGAGTGTTTCCGCTTACGAGTGTTTCGGCTTACGAGTGTTTCGACATACTAATGTTTTTACTTACGAGTGTTTCGGTGTACGAGTGTTTCGACTTAAGGATGCTTCGACTTACGAGTGTTTCGACTTACGAGTGTTTCGACTTACGAGTGTTTCGAATTACGAGTGTTTTGGCTTACGAATGTTTTCACTTACGGGTGTTTCGACTTACGGGTGTTTCGGCTTACGAGTGTTTCGACTTACGAGTGTTTTGACTTACGAGTGTTCTGACTTACGAGTGTTCTGACTACGAGTGTTCTGACTTACGGGTGTTCTGACTAACGAGTGTTCCGACTTACGAGTGTTTCGGCTTATGAAGGTTTCGACTTACGGGCGTTTCGACTTACGGGTGTTTCGACTTACGAGTGTTTTAACTTACGAGTGTTCTGACTTACGAGTGTTCTGTCTTACGAGTGTTCCGACTTACGACTGTTTCGACTTACGAGTGTTTCGACTTAAGAGTGTTTTGAATTACGATTGTTTCGGCTTACGAGTGTTTCGACTTACGAGTATTTCGACTTACGAGTGATTCGGCTATGGGTGTTTCGACTTACGAGTGTTTCGACTTACGAATGTTTTGGCTTACGAGTGTTTCGGCTTACGAGTGTTTCGACTTACGAATGTTTTAGCTTACGAGTGTTTCGGCTTACGGGCGTTTCGACTTACGAGTGTTTCGACTTACGAGTGTTTTGACTTACGGTGTTTCGGCTTACGAGTTATTCGACATACGAGAGTTTCGACTCACGGGTGTTTCGACTTACGGGTGTTTCGACTTACGAGTGTTTCGACTTATGAGTGTTTCGACTTACGAGTGTTCTGACTTACGAGTGTTGTGACTTACGAGTGTTCCGACTTACGAGTGTTTCGGTTTACGAGTGTTTCGACATACGAGTGTTTTGACTTACGGGTGTTTCGACTTACGGGTGTTTCGACTTACGAGTGTTTCGGCTTACGAGTGTTTCGACTTACTAATGTTTTTACCTACGAGTGTTTCGGTGTACGAGTGTTTCGACTTAAGGATGTTTCGACTTACGAGTGTTTCGACTTACGTGTGTTTCGGCTTACGTGACTTTCGACTTAAGAGTGTTCTGATTTACGAGTGTTCTGACTTGCGGGTGTTCTGATTTACGAGTGTTCCGACTTACGAGTGTTTCGGCTTATGAGTGTTTCGACTTACGAGTGTTTCGGCTTACGAGTGTTTCGACATACGAGTGTTTTTACTTACGGGTGTTTCGACTTACGAGTGTTTTGACTTACGAATGTTTTGACTTACGGGTGTTTCGGCTTACGAGTGTTTCGACTTACGAGTGTTTCGGCTTACGAGTGTTTCGACTTACTAATGTTTTTACTTACGAGTGTTTCGGCGTACGAGAGTTTTGACTTACGAGTGTTTCGACTTGCGGGTGTTTCGACTTACGAGTGTTTTGACTTACGAATGTTTTGACTTACGGGTTTTTCGGCTTACGAGTGTTTCGACTTACGAGTCTTTCTGCTTACAAGTGTTTCGACTTACTATTGTTTTTACTTACGAGTGTTTCGGCTTACGAGTGTTTCGACTTACGAGTGTTCTGACTTACGAGTGTTCTGACTTATGAGTGTTCTGACTTACGAGTGTTCTGACTTACGAGTGTTCCGACTTACGAGTGTTTCGGCTTACGAGTGTTTCGACTTACGAGTGTTTCGACTTACAAGTGTTTCGACTTACGAGTGTTTTGACTTACGGTGTTTCGGCTTACGAGTGTTTCGACTTACGAGTGTTTTGACTTACTGGTGTTTTGACATACGAGTGTTTCGATACGAGTGTTTCGACTTACGAGTGTTCTGACTTACGAGTGTTCTGACTTACGAGTGTTCTGACTTACGAGTGTTCTAACTTACGAGTGTTCTGACTTACGAGTGTTCTAACTTACGAGTGTTTTGACTTACGATTGTTTCGGCTTACGAGTGTTTCGACTTACGAGTGTTTCGACTTACGAGTGTTTTGACTTACGGGTGTTTTGACATACGAGTGTTTCGATACGAGTGTTCTGACTTACGAGTGTTCTGACTTACGAGTGTTCTGACTTACGAGTGTTCCGACTTACGAGTGTTTCGGCTCACGAGTGTTTCGGCTTACGAGTGTTTCCACTTACGAAAATAACAAATAGACGCGGTTTCAAATTACTATGCTTTTCAAGTTCATTACATTAATATTTATTTATACGTTTCGCTTTACGAATGTTTCGACTTACGAGTGTTTCGACTTACGAGTGTTTCGACTTACGAGTGCTTTGACTTACGGGTCTTTCGACTTACGCGTGTTTCGACTTACGAGTGTTCTGACTTACGAGTGTTCTGACTTACGAGTGTTCCGACTTACGAGTGTTTTGACTTACGAGTGTTTCGGCTTACAAGTGTTTCGACTTACGAGAGTTTTGACTTACGAGTGTTTCGACTTACGAGAGTTTTGACTTACGAATGTTTTGCCTTACGGGTGTTCCGGTTTACGAGTGTTTCGACTTACGAGTATTCTGACTTACGAGTGTTCCGACTTACGGGTGTTTCGACTTACGAATGTTTCGACTTACGAGTGTGCCGACCTACGAGGGTTTCGGCTTAAGGCTGTTCTGACTTACGAGTATTTTCGACTTAAGGATGTTTCGAGTTACGAGTGGTTCGACTTACGAGTGTTTCGGCTTACGTGAGTTTCGACTTAAGAGTGTTCTGATTTACGAGTGTTCTGACTTACGAGTGTTTCGGCTTATGAGTGTTTCGACTTACGAGTGTTTCGGCTTACGTGAGTTTCGACTTAAGAGTGTTCTGATTTACGAGTGTTCTGACTTACGAGTGTTTCGGCTTATGAGTGTTTCGACTTACGAGTGTTTCGGCTTACGAGTGTTTCGACTTATGGGTGTTTCGACTTACGAGTGTTTTTACTTACGGTGTTTCGGCTTACGAGTGTTTCGACATATGAGTGTTTTGACTTACGGGTGTTTCGACTTACGAGTGTTTTGACTTACGAATCTTTTGACTTACGGGTGTTTCGGCTTACGAGTGTTTCGACTTACGAGTGTTTCGGCTTACGAGTGTTTCGACTTACTAATCTTTTTACTTACGAGTGTTTCGGCGTACGAGAGTTTTGACTTACGAGTGTTTCGACTTACGAGTGTTTCGATTTACGAGTGTTTTGACTTACGAATGTTTTGACTTACGGGTGTTTCGGCTTACGAGTGTTTAGACTTACGAGTGTTTTGACTTAAGGGTGTTTCGACTTACGAGTATTTTTGGCTTACGAGTGTTTCGACTTACGAGTGTTTTGACTTACGAGTCTTCTTACTTACGAGTGTTCCGACTTACGGGTGTTTCGACTTACGAGTGTTTCGACTTACGAGTGTTCCGACCTACGAGGGTTTCGGCTTAAGGCTGTTCCGACTTACGAGTATTTTCGGCTTACGAGTGTTTCGACTTACGAGTGTTTTGACTTACGGGTGTTTTGACATACGAGTGTTTCGATACGAGTGTTCTGACTTACGAGTGTTCTGACTTACGAGTGTTCTGACTTACGAGTGTTCCGACTTACGAGTGTTTCGGCTCACGAGTGTTTCGGCTTACGAGTGTTTTGACTTACGAGTGTTTTGACTTATATGTGTTTCGACTTACGCTTGTTTCGACTTACGAGTTTTTCGACTTGCGAGTGTTTCGACTACGGGTGATTCGACTTACGAATGTTTTGACTTACGGATGTTTTGACTTACGGGTGTTTCGGCTTACGTGTGTTTCGACTTACGAGTGTTCTGACTACGAGTGTTCTGTCTTACGGGTGTTCTGACTTACGAGTGTTCCGACTTACGAGTGTTTC
Source organism: Eledone cirrhosa (assembly GCA_964016885.1). NCBI lineage: Eukaryota > Metazoa > Mollusca > Cephalopoda > Octopoda > Eledonidae > Eledone > Eledone cirrhosa. The sequence goes on from OZ024741.1 coordinate 262,129,470, forward strand.
GGCTTATGAGTGTTTCGACTTACGAGTGTTTCCGCTTTCGAGTGTTTCGACTTACGAGTGTTTCGGGTTACGAGTGTTTCGACTTACGAATGTTTTCCCTTACGAGTGTTTCCGCTTACGAGTGTTTCGACTTACGAGTGTTTTGACTTACGGTTTTTCGGCTTGCGAGTGTTTCGACATACGAGTGTTTTGGCTTACGGGCGTTTCGACTTACGGGTGTTGCGACTTACGAGTGTTTCGACTTACGAGTGTTCTGACTTACGAGTGTTCTGACTTGCGAGTGTTCCGACTTACGAGTGTTTCGGCTTACGAGTGTTTCGACATACGAGTGCTTTGACTTACGGATGTTTCGACTTACGGGTGTTTCGATTTACGAGTGTTTCGACTTACGAGTGTTCTGACTACGAGTGTTACGACTTACGGGTGCTCTGACTTACGAGTGTTTCGACTTACGAGTGTTTCGACTTACGAGTGTTTCGACTTACGAATGTTTCGGCTTACGAGTGTTTCGACTTACGAGAGTTTTGACTTACGAATGTTTTGCCTTACGGGTGTTCCGGTTTACGAGTGTTTCGACTTACGAGTATTCTGACTTACGGGTGTTTCGACTTACGAGTGTTTCGACTTACGAGTGTTCCGACCTACGAGGGTTTCGGCTTAAGGCTGTTCCTACTTACGAGTATTTTCGGCTTACGAGTGTTTCGACTTACGAGTGTTTTGACTTACGGGTGTTTTGACATACGAGTGTTTCGATACGAGTGTTCTGACTTACGAGTGTTCTGACTTACGAGTGTTCTGACTTACGAGTGTTCCGACTTACGAGTGTTTCGGCTCACGAGTGTTTCGGCTTACGAGTGTTTCGACTTACGAAAATAACAAATAGACGCGGTTTCAAATCTCTATGCTTTTCAAGTTCATTACATTAATCTTTATTTATATGTTTCGCTTTACGAATGTTTCGACATACGAGTGTTTCGGCTTACAAGTGTTTCGACTTACGAGTGTTTCGGCTTACGAGTGTTTCGACTTACGAGTGTTCTGACTACGAGTGTTCTGACTTACGGGTGTTCTGACTTACGAGTGTTTCAGCTTACGAGTGTTTCGGCTCACGAGTGTTTCGACTTACGAGTGTTTCGACTTACGAGTGTTTCGACTTGTGAGTGTTTCGACTTACGAGTGATTTTGCCATACGGGTGTTTCGGTTTACGTGTGTTTCGACTTACGAGTGTTCTGACTTACGAGTGTTCCGACCTACGAGCGTTTCGGCTTACGGGTGTTCCGACCTACGAGTGTTTCCACTTACGAGTGTTTTGACTTACGATTGTTTCGGCTTACGAGTGTTTCGACTTACGAGTGTTTCGACTTACGAGTGTTTTGACTTACGGTGTTTCGGCTTACGAGTGTTTCGACTTACGGGTGTTTTGACATACGAGTGTTTCGATACGAGTGTTCTGACTTACGAGTGTTCTGACTTACGAGTGTTCTGACTTACGTGTGTTCTGACTTACGAATGTTCCGATTTACGAGTGTTTCGGCTTATGAGTGTTTCCACTTACTAATGTTTTTATTTACGAGTGTTACGGTGTACGAGTGTTTCGACTTAAGGATGTTTCGACTTACGAGTATTTCGACTTACGAGTGTTTCGGCTTACGTGAGTTTTGACTTAAGAGTGTTCTTACGAGTGTTTTTACTTACGAATGTTTCTACTTACGGGTGTTTCTGCTTACGAGTGTTTCGACTTACCAGTGTTTCGGCTTGCGAGTGTTTCGACTTACTAATGTTTTTCCTTACGAGTTTTCGGCGTACGAGTGTTTCGACTTACGAGTGTTTTGACTTACGGGTGTTTCGGCTTACGAGTGTTTCGACTTACGAGTGTTTTGACTTACGGTTTTTCGGCTTGCGAGTGTTTCGACATACGAGTGTTTTGGCTTACGGGCGTTTCGACTTACGGGTGTTGCGACTTACGAGTGTTTCGACTTACGAGTGTTCTGACTTACGAGTGTTCTGACTTGCGAGTGTTCCGACTTACGAGTGTTTCGGCTTACGAGTGTTTCGACATACGAGTGCTTTGACTTACGGATGTTTCGACTTACGGGTGTTTCGATTTACGAGTGTTTCGACTTACGAGTGTTCTGACTACGAGTGTTACGACTTACGGGTGCTCTGACTTACGAGTGTTTCGACTTACGAGTGTTTCGACTTACGAGTGTTTCGACTTACGAGTGTTTCGGCTTACGAGTGTTTCGACTTACGAGAGTTTTGACTTACGAATGTTTTGCCTTACGGGTGTTCCGGTTTACGAGTGTTTCGACTTACGAGTATTCTGACTTACGGGTGTTTCGACTTACGAGTGTTTCGACTTACGAGTGTTCCGACCTACGAGGGTTTCGGCTTAAGGCTGTTCCTACTTACGAGTATTTTCGGCTTACGAGTGTTTCGACTTACGAGTGTTTTGACTTACGGGTGTTTTGACATACGAGTGTTTCGATACGAGTGTTCTGACTTACGAGTGTTCTGACTTACGAGTGTTCTGACTTACGAGTGTTCCGACTTACGAGTGTTTCGGCTCACGAGTGTTTCGGCTTACGAGTGTTTCGACTTACGAAAATAACAAATAGACGCGGTTTCAAATCTCTATGCTTTTCAAGTTCATTACATTAATCTTTATTTATATGTTTCGCTTTACGAATGTTTCGACATACGAGTGTTTCGGCTTACAAGTGTTTCGACTTACGAGTGTTTCGGCTTACGAGTGTTTCGACTTACGAGTGTTCTGACTACGAGTGTTCTGACTTACGGGTGTTCTGACTTACGAGTGTTTCAGCTTACGAGTGTTTCGGCTCACGAGTGTTTCGACTTACGAGTGTTTCGACTTACGAGTGTTTCGACTTGTGAGTGTTTCGACTTACGAGTGATTTTGCCATACGGGTGTTTCGGTTTACGTGTGTTTCGACTTACGAGTGTTCTGACTTACGAGTGTTCCGACCTACGAGCGTTTCGGCTTACGGGTGTTCCGACCTACGAGTGTTTCCACTTACGAGTGTTTTGACTTACGATTGTTTCGGCTTACGAGTGTTTCGACTTACGAGTGTTTCGACTTACGAGTGTTTTGACTTACGGTGTTTCGGCTTACGAGTGTTTCGACTTACGGGTGTTTTGACATACGAGTGTTTCGATACGAGTGTTCTGACTTACGAGTGTTCTGACTTACGAGTGTTCTGACTTACGTGTGTTCTGACTTACGAATGTTCCGATTTACGAGTGTTTCGGCTTATGAGTGTTTCCACTTACTAATGTTTTTATTTACGAGTGTTACGGTGTACGAGTGTTTCGACTTAAGGATGTTTCGACTTACGAGTGTTTCGACTTACGAGTGTTTCGGCTTACGTGAGTTTTGACTTAAGAGTGTTCTTACGAGTGTTTTTACTTACGAATGTTTCTACTTACGGGTGTTTCTGCTTACGAGTGTTTCGACTTACCAGTGTTTCGGCTTGCGAGTGTTTCGACTTACTAATGTTTTTCCTTACGAGTTTTCGGCGTACGAGTGTTTCGACTTACGAGTGTTTTGACTTACGGGTGTTTCGGCTTACGAGTGTTTCGACTTACGAGTGTTTCGGCTTATGAGTGTTTCGACTTACGAGTGTTTTGACTTACGGGTGTTTTGACATACGAGTGTTTCGATACGAGTGTTCTGACTTACGAGTGTTCTGACTTACGAGTCTTCTGACTTACGAGTGTTCTGACTTACGGGTGTTCTGACTTACGAGTGTTCCGACTTACGAGTGTTTCGGCTATGAGTGTTTTGACTTACGGGTGTTTCGACTTACGGGTGTTTCGACTTACGAGTGTTTCGACTTACGAGTGTTTCCGCTTACGAGTGTTTCGGCTTACGAGTGTTTCGACATACTAATGTTTTTACTTACGAGTGTTTCGGTGTACGAGTGTTTCGACTTAAGGATGCTTCGACTTACGAGTGTTCTGACTTACGAGTGTTTCGACTTACGAGTGTTCTGACTTACGAGTGTTCTGACTTATGAGTGTTCTGACTTACGAGTGTTCTGACTTACGAGTGTTCCGACTTACGAGTGTTTCGGCTTACGAGTGTTTCGACTTACGAGTGTTTCGACTTACAAGTGTTTCGACTTACGAGTGTTTTGACTTACGGTGTTTCGGCTTACGAGTGTTTCGACTTACGAGTGTTTTGACTTACTGGTGTTTTGACATACGAGTGTTTCGATACGAGTGTTTCGACTTACGAGTGTTCTGACTTACGAGTGTTCTGACTTACGAGTGTTCTGACTTACGAGTGTTCTAACTTACGAGTGTTCTGACTTACGAGTGTTCTAACTTACGAGTGTTTTGACTTACGATTGTTTCGGCTTACGAGTGTTTCGACTTACGAGTGTTTCGACTTACGAGTGTTTTGACTTACGGGTGTTTTGACATACGAGTGTTTCGATACGAGTGTTCTGAGTTACGAGTGTTCTGACTTACGAGTGTTCTGACTTACGAGTGTTCCGACTTACGAGTGTTTCGGCTCATGAGTGTTTCGGCTTACGAGTGTTTCCACTTACGAAAATAACAAATAGACGCGGTTTCAAATTTCTATGCTTTTCAAGTTCATTACATTAATATTTATTTATACGTTTCGCTTTACGAATGTTTCGACTTACGAGTGTTTCGACTTACGAGTGTTTCGACTTACGAGTGCTTTGACTTACGGGTCTTTCGACTTACGCGTGTTTCGACTTACGAGTGTTCTGACTTACGAGTGTTCTGACTTACGAGTGTTCCGACTTACGAGTGTTTTGACTTACGAGTGTTTCGGCTTACAAGTGTTTCGACTTACGAGAGTTTTGACTTACGAGTGTTTCGACTTACGAGAGTTTTGACTTACGAATGTTTTGCCTTACGGGTGTTCCGGTTTACGAGTGTTTCGACTTACGAGTATTCTGACTTACGAGTGTTCCGACTTACGGGTGTTTCGACTTACGAATGTTTCGACTTACGAGTGTGCCGACCTACGAGGGTTTCGGCTTAAGGCTGTTCTGACTTACGAGTATTTTCGACTTAAGGATGTTTCGAGTTACGAGTGGTTCGACTTACGAGTGTTTCGGCTTACGTGAGTTTCGACTTAAGAGTGTTCTGATTTACGAGTGTTCTGACTTACGAGTGTTTCGGCTTATGAGTGTTTCGACTTACGAGTGTTTCGGCTTACGTGAGTTTCGACTTAAGAGTGTTCTGATTTACGAGTGTTCTGACTTACGAGTGTTTCGGCTTATGAGTGTTTCGACTTACGAGTGTTTCGGCTTACGAGTGTTTCGACTTATGGGTGTTTCGACTTACGAGTGTTTTTACTTACGGTGTTTCGGCTTACGAGTGTTTCGACATACGAGTGTTTTGACTTACGGGTGTTTCGACTTACGAGTGTTTTGACTTACGAATCTTTTGACTTACGGGTGTTTCGGCTTACGAGTGTTTCGACTTACGAGTGTTTCGGCTTACGAGTGTTTCGACTTACTAATCTTTTTACTTACGAGTGTTTCGGCGTACGAGAGTTTTGACTTACGAGTGTTTCGACTTACGAGTGTTTCGATTTACGAGTGTTTTGACTTACGAATGTTTTGACTTACGGGTGTTTCGGCTTACGAGTGTTTAGACTTACGAGTGTTTTGACTTAAGGGTGTTTCGACTTACGAGTATTTTTGGCTTACGAGTGTTTCGACTTACGAGTGTTTTGACTTACGAGTCTTCTGACTTACGAGTGTTCCGACTTACGGGTGTTTCGACTTACGAGTGTTTCGACTTACGAGTGTTCCGACCTACGAGGGTTTCGGCTTAAGGCTGTTCCGACTTACGAGTATTTTCGGCTTACGAGTGTTTCGACTTACGAGTGTTTTGACTTACGGGTGTTTTGACATACGAGTGTTTCGATACGAGTGTTCTGACTTACGAGTGTTCTGACTTACGAGTGTTCTGACTTACGAGTGTTCCGACTTACGAGTGTTTCGGCTCACGAGTGTTTCGGCTTACGAGTGTTTCGACTTACGAAAATAACAAATAGACGCGGTTTCAAATCTCTATGCTTTTCAAGTTCATTACATTAATCTTTATTTATATGTTTCGCTTTACGAATGTTTCGACTTACGAGTGTTTCGGCTAACAAGTGTTTCGACTTACGAGTGTTTCGGCTTACGAGTGTTTTGACTTACGAGTGTTTTGACTTACATGTGTTTCGACTTACGCGTGTTTCGACTTACGAGTTTTTCGACTTGCGAGTGTTTCGACTACGGGTGATTCGACTTACGAATGTTTTGACTTACGGATGTTTTGACTTACGGGTGTTTCGGCTTACGAGTGTTTCGACTTACGAGTGTTCTGACTACGAGTGTTCTGTCTTACGGGTGTTCTGACTTACGAGTGTTCCGACTTACGAGTGTTTCGGCTTATGAGTGTTTCGACTTACGAGTGTTTCCGCTTTCGAGTGTTTCGACTTACGAGTGTTTCGGGTTACGAGTGTTTCGATTACGAATGTTTTCCCTTACGAGTGTTTCCGCTTACGAGTCTTTCGACTTACGAGTGTTTCGACTTACTAAAATAACAAATAGACGCGGTTTCAAATCTCTATGCTTTTCAAGTTCATTACATTAATCTTTATTTATATGTTTCGCTTTACGAATGTTTCGGCTTGCGAGTGTTTCGACATACGAGTGTTTTGGCTTACGGGCGTTTCGTCTTACGGGTGTTGCGACTTACGAGTGTTTCGACTTACGAGTGTTCTGACTTACGAGTGTTCTGACTTGCAAGTGTTCCGACTTACGAGTGTTTCGGCTTACGAGTGTTTCGACATACGAGTGCTTTGACTTACGGATGTTTCGACTTACGGGTGTTTCGATTTACGAGTGTTTCGACTTACGAGTGTTCTGACTACGAGTGTTCTGACTTACGGGTGCTCTGACTTACGAGTGTTTCGACTTACGAGTGTTTCGACTTACGAGTGTTTCGACTTACGAGTGTTTCGGCTTACGAGTGTTTCGACTTACGAGAGTTTTGACTTACGAATGTTTTGCCTTACGGGTGTTCCGGTTTACGAGTGTTTCGACTTACGAGTATTCTGACTTACGGGTGTTTCGACTTACGAGTGTTTCGACTTACGAGTGTTCCGACCTACGAGGGTTTCGGCTTAAGGCTGTTCCTACTTACGAGTATTTTCGGCTTACGAGTGTTTCGACTTACGAGTGTTTTGACTTACGGGTGTTTTGACATACGAGTGTTTCGATACGAGTGTTCTGACTTACGAGTGTTCTGACTTACGAGTGTTCTGACTTACGAGTGTTCCGACTTACGAGTGTTTCGGCTCACGAGTGTTTCGGCTTACGAGTGTTTCGACTTACGAAAATAACAAATAGACGCGGTTTCAAATCTCTATGCTTTTCAAGTTCATTACATTAATCTTTATTTATATGTTTCGCTTTACGAATGTTTCGACTTACGAGTGTTTCGGCTTACAAGTGTTTCGACTTACGAGTGTTTCGGCTTACGAGTGTTTCGACTTACGAGTGTTCTGACTACGAGTGTTCTGACTTACGGGTGTTCTGACTTACGAGTGTTTCAGCTTACGAGTGTTTCGGCTCACGAGTGTTTCGACTTACGAGTGTTTCGACTTACGAGTGTTTCGACTTGCGAGTGTTTCGACTTACGAGTGATTTTGCCATACGGGTGTTTCGGTTTACGTGTGTTTCGACTTACGAGTGTTCTGACTTACGAGTGTTCCGACCTACGAGCGTTACGGCTTACGGGTGTTCCGACCTACGAGTGTTTCCACTTACGAGTGTTTTGACTTACGATTGTTTCGGCTTACGAGTGTTTCGACTTACGAGTGTTTCGACTTACGAGTGTTTTGACTTACGGTGTTTCGGCTTACGAGTGTTTCGACTTACGGGTGTTTTGACATACGAGTGTTTCGATACGAGTGTTCTGACTTACGAGTGTTCTGACTTACGAGTGTTCTGACTTACGTGTGTTCTGACTTACGAATGTTCCGATTTACGAGTTTCGGCTTATGAGTGTTTCCACTTACTAATGTTTTTATTTACGAGTGTTACGGTGTACGAGTGTTTCGACTTAAGGATGTTTCGACTTACGAGTGTTTCGACTTACGAGTGTTTCGGCTTACGTGAGTTTTGACTTAAGAGTGTTCTTACGAGTGTTTTTACTTACGAATGTTTCTACTTACGGGTGTTTCTGCTTACGAGTGTTTCGACTTACCAGTGTTTCGGCTTGCGAGTGTTTCGACTTACTAATGTTTTTCCTTACGAGTTTTCGGCGTACGAGTGTTTCGACTTACGAGTGTTTTGACTTACGGGTGTTTCGGCTTACGAGTGTTTCGACTTACGAGTGTTTCGGCTTATGAGTGTTTCGTCTTACGAGTGTTTTGACTTACGGTTGTTTTGACATACGAGTGTTTCGATACGAGTGTTCTGACTTACGAGTGTTCTGACTTACGAGTCTTCTGACTTACGAGTGTTCTGACTTACGGGTGTTCTGACTTACGAGTGTTCCGACTTACGAGTGTTTCGGCTATGAGTGTTTTGACTTACGGGTGTTTCGACTTCCGGGTGTTTCGACTTACGAGTGTTTCGACTTACGAGTGTTTCCGCTTACGAGTGTTTCGGCTTACGAGTGTTTCGACATACTAATGTTTTTACTTACGAGTGTTTCGGTGTACGAGTGTTTCGACTTAAGGATGCTTCGACTTACGAGTGTTTCGACTTACGAGTGTTTCGACTTATGAGTGTTTCGAATTACGAGTGTTTTGGCTTACGAATGTTTTCACTTACGGGTGTTTCGACTTACGGGTGTTTAGGCTTACGAGTGTTTCGACTTACGAGTGTTTTGACTTACGAGTGTTCTGACTTACGAGTGTTCTGACTACGAGTGTTCTGACTTACGGGTGTTCTGACTTACGAGTGTTCCGACTTACGAGTGTTTCGGCTTATGAAGGTTTCGACTTACGGGCGTTTCGACTTACGGGTGTTTCGACTTACGAGTGTTTTGACTTACGAGTGTTCTGACTTACGAGTGTTCTGTCTTACGAGTGTTCCGACTTACGACTGTTTCGACTTACGAGTGTTTCGACTTAAGAGTGTTTTGAATTACGATTGTTTCGGCTTACGAGTGTTTCGACTTACGAGTATTTCGACTTACGAGTGATTCGGCTATGGGTGTTTCGACTTACGAGTGTTTCGACTTACGAATGTTTTGGCTTACGAGTGTTTCGGCTTACGAGTGTTTCGACTTACGAATGTTTTAGCTTACGAGTGTTTCGGCTTACGGGCGTTTCGACTTACGAGTGTTTCGACTTACGTGTGTTTTGACTTACGGTGTTTCGGCTTACGAGTTATTCGACATACGAGAGTTTCGACTCACGGGTGTTTCGACTTACGGGTGTTTCGACTTACGAGTGTTTCGACTTATGAGTGTTTCGACTTACGAGTGTTCTGACTTACGAGTGTTCTGACTTACGAGTGTTCCGACTTACGAGTGTTTCGGTTTACGAGTGTTTCGACATACGAGTGTTTTGACTTACGGGTGTTTCGACTTACGGGTGTTTCGACTTACGAGTGTTTCGGCTTACGAGTGTTTCGACTTACTAATGTTTTTACTTACGAGTGTTTCGGTGTACGAGTGTTTCGACTTAAGGATGTTTCGACTTACGAGTGTTTCGACTTACGTGTGTTTCGGCTTACGTGAGTTTCGACTTAAGAGTGTTCTGATTTACGAGTGTTTCGACATACGAGTGTTTTGACTTACGGGTGTTTCGACTTACGAGTGTTTTGACTTACGAATGTTTTGACTTACGGGAGTTTCGGCTTACGAGTGTTTCGACTTACGAGTGTTTCGGCTTACGAGTGTTTCGACTTACTAATGTTTTTACTTACGAGTGTTTCGGCGTACGAGAGTTTTGACTTACGAGTGTTTCGACTTGCGGGTGTTTCGACTTAGGAGTGTTTTGACTTACGAATGTTTTGACTTACGGGTTTTTCGGCTTACGAGTGTTTCGACTTACGAGTCTTTCTGCTTACAAGTGTTTCGACTTACTATTGTTTTTACTTACGAGTGTTTCGGCTTACGAGTGTTTCGACTTACGAGTGTTCTGACTTATGAGTGTTCTGACTTACGAGTGTTCTGACTTACGAGTGTTCCGACTTACGAGTGTTTCGGCTTACGAGTGTTTCGACTTACGAGTGTTTCGACTTACTAATGTTTTTACTTACGAGTGTTTCGGCGTACGAGTGTTTCGACTTACGAGTATTTCGACTTACGGGTGTTTTGACTTACGGGTGTTTCGGCTTACGAGTGTTTCGACTTACGAGTGTTTGACTTAAGGGTGTTTCGACTTACGAGTATTTTTGGCTTACGAGTGTTTCGACTTACGAGTGTTTTGACTTACGAGTGTTCTGATTTACGGATGTTTCGACATACGAGTGTTTCGACTTACGAGTGTTTCGACTTATGAGTGTTTCGACTTACGAGTGTTTCGACTTACGAGTGTTTCGGCTTATGAGTGTTTCGACTTACGAGTGTTTTGACTTACGGTGTTTCGGCTTACGAGTGTTTCGACTTACGAGTGTTTTGACTTACGGGTGTTTTGACATACGAGTGTTTCGATACGAGTGTTCTGACTTACGAGTGTTCTGACTTACGAGTGTTTTGACTTACGTGTGTTCTGACTTACGAGTGTTCCGACTTACGAGTGTTCCGACTTACGAGTGTTTCGGCTTACGAGTGTTTCCGGCTTACGAGTGTTTCGACTTACGAGTGTTTTGACTTACGGTGTTTCGGCTTACGAGTGATTCGACTTACGAGTGTTTTGACTTACGGGTGTTTTGACTTACGGGTGTTGTGAATTACGAGTGTTCCGATTTACGAGTGTTTTGACTTACGGTGTTTCGGCTTACGAGTGATTCGACTTACGAATGTTTTGACTTACGGGTGTTTCGGCTTGAGAGTGTTTCGACTTACGAGTGTTGCGGCTTATGAGTGTTTCGTCTTACTAATGTTTTTACTTACGAGTGTTTCGGCGTACGAGTGTTTTGACTTACGATTGTTTCGACTTACGAGTGTTTTGACTTACGAATGTTTTGACTTACGGGTGTTTCGGCTTACGAGTGTTTCGACTTACGAGTGTTTCGGCTTGCGAGTGTTTCGACTTACTAATGTTTTTACTTACGAGTGTTTCGGCGTACGAGTGTTTCGACTTACGAGTGTTTCGACTTACGGGTGTTTTGACTTACGGGTGTTGTGAATTACGAGTGTTCCGATTTACGAGTGTTTTGACTTACGGTGTTTCGGCTTACGAGTGATTTGACTTACGAATGTTTTGACTTACGGGTGTTTCGGCTTGCGAGTGTTTCGACTTACGAGAGTTTTGACTTACGAGTGTTTCGACTTACGAGTGTTTTGACTTAAGGGTGTTTCGACTTACGAGTTATTTTGGCTTACGAGTGTTTCGACTTACGAGTGTTTTGACTTACGAGTGTTCTGATTTACGGATGTTTCTACATACGAGTGTTTTCACTTACGGTGTTTCGGCTTACGAGTGATTCGACTTACGAGTGTTTTGACTTACGGGTGTTTTGACTTACGCGTGTTGTGAATTACGAGTGTTCCGATTTACGAGTGTTTTGACTTACGGTGTTTCGGCTTACGAGTGATTCGACTTACGAATGTTTTGACTTATGGGTGTTTCGGCTTGCGAGTGTTTCGACTTACGAGTGTTTCGGCTTATGAGTGTTTCGACTTACTAATGTTTTTACTTACGAGTGTTTGGGCGTACGAGTGTTTCGACATACGAGTGTTTTGACTTACGGGTGTTTCGACTTACGAGTGTTTTGACTTACGAATGTTTTGACTTACGGGTGTTTCGGCTTACGAGTGTTTCGACTTACGAGTCTTTCGGCTTACGAGTGTCTCGACTTACTAATGTTTTTACTTACGAGTGTTTCGGCGTACGAGTGTTTAGACTTACGAGTATTTCGACTTACGGGTGTTTTGACTTACGGGTGTTTCGGCTTACGAGTGTTTCGACTTACGAGTGTTTGACTTAAGGGTGTTTCGACTTACGAGTATTTTTGGCTTACGAGTGTTTCGACTTACGAGTGTTTTGACTTACGAGTGTTCTGATTTACGGATGTTTCGACATACGAGTGTTTCGACTTACGAGTGTTTCGACTTATGAGTGTTTCGTCTTACGAGTGTTTCGACTTACGAGTGTTTCGGCTTATGAGTGTTTCGACTTACGAGTGTTTTGACTTACGGTGTTTCGGCTTACGAGTGTTTCGACTTACGAGTGTTTTGACATACGGGTGTTTTGACATACGAGTGTTTCGATACGAGTGTTCTGACTTACGAGTGTTCTGACTTACGAGGGTTCCGACTTACGAGTGTTCCGACTTACGAGTGTTTTGGCTTACGGTGTTTCGGATTACGAGTGTTTCGAGTTACGAGTGTTTTGACTTACGCGTGTTTTGACATACGAGTGTTTCGATACGAGGGTTCTGACTTTCGAGTGTTCTGACGTACGAGTGTTCTGACTTACGAGTGTTCTGACTTACGAATGTTCCGACTTTACGAGTGTTTCGGCTCACGAGTGTTTTGGCTTACGGTGTTTCGGCTTACGAGTGTTTCGAGTTACGAGTGTTTTGACTTACGCGTTTTTTGACATACGAGTGTTTCGATACGATTGTTCTGACTTACGAGTGTTCTGACTTACGAGTGTTCTGACTTACGAGTGTTCTGACTTACGAGTGTTCTGACTTACGAGTGTATCGACTTACGAAAATAACAAATAGACGCGGTTTCAAATCTCTATGCTTTTCAAATTCATTACATTAATCTTTATTTATACGTTTCGCTTTACGAGTGTTTCGACTTACGAGTCTTTCGACATACGAGTGTTTCAGCTTACGAGTGTTTTGATTTACGAGTGTTTTGACTTACGGGTGTTTCGACTTTCGCGTGTTTCGACTTACGAGTGTTTGGACTTACGAGTGTTTCGACTTACGAGTGTTTCGGCTTACGAGTGTTTCGAATTACGAGTGTTTTGGCATACGAATGTTTTCACTGACGGGTGTTTCGACTTACGGGTGTTTCGGCTTACGAGTGTTTCGACTTACGAGTGTTTTGACTTAGGAGTGTTCTGACTTACGAGTGTTCTGACTTACGAGTGTTCCGACTAACAAGTGTTCCGACTTACGAGTGTTTCGGCTTACGTGTGTTTCGGCTTACGAGTGTTTCGGCTTACGAGTGTTTTGACTTACGAGTGTTCTGACTACGAGTGTTCTGACTTACGAGTGTTCTGACTTACGAGTGTTCCGACTTACGAGTGTTTCGGCTTATGAGTGTTTCGACTTACGGGCGTTTCGACTTACGAGTGTTTTGACTTACGAGTGTTCTGACTTACGAGTGTTCTGACTTACGAGTGTTCCGACTTACGACTGTTTCGACTTACGAGTGTTTTGACTTACGAGTGTTCCGACTTACGAGTGTTTCGGCTTACGGGTGTTTCGACGTACGAGTATTTTTGGCTTACGAGTGTTTCGACTTACGAGTGTTTTGAATTACGATTGTTTCGGCTTACGAGTGTTTCGACTTACGAGTATTTCGACTTACGAGTGTTTTGACTTACGGGTGATTTGACATTCGAGTGTTTCGATACGAGTGCTCTGACTTACGAGTGTTCTGAATTACGAGTGTTCTGACTTACGAGTGTTCGGACTTACAGGTGTTCTGACTTACGTGTGTTCCGACTTACGAGTGTTTCGGCTATGGGTGTTTCGACTTACGAGTGTTTCGACTTACGAATGTTTTGGCTTACGAGTGTTTCGGCTTACGAGTGTTTCGACTTACGAATGTTTTGGCTTACGGTGTTTCGGCTTACGAGTGTTTCGACTTACGAGTGTTTTGACTTACGGTGTTTCGGCTTACGAGTTATTCGACATACGAGTGTTTCGACTTACGGGTGTTTCGACTTACGGGTGTTTCGACTTACGAGTGTTTCGACTTATGAGTGTTTCGACTTACGAGTGTTCTGACTTACGAGTGTTCTGACATACGAGTGTTCCGACTTACGAGTGTTTCGGTTTACGAGTGTTTCGACATACGAGTGTTTTGACTTACGGGTGTTTCGACTTACGGGTGTTTCGACTTACGAGTGTTTCGGCTTACGAGTGTTTCGACTTACTAATGTTTTTATTTACGAGTGTTTCGGTGTACGAGTGTTTCGACTTAAGGATGTTTCGACATACGAGTGTTTCGACTTACGAGTGTTTCGGCTTACGTGAGTTTTGAATTAAGAGTGTTCTTACGAGTGTTTTGACTTACGAATGTTTTGACTTACGGGTGTTTCGGCTTACGAGTGTTTCGACTTACCAGTGTTTCGGCTTGCGAGTGTTTCGACTTACTAATGTTTTTCCTTACGAGTTTTCGGCGTACGAGTGTTTCGACTTACGAGTGTTTCGACTTACGGGTGTTTTGACTTACGGGTGTTTCGGCTTACGAGTGTTTCGACTTACGAGTGTTTCGGCTTATGAGTGTTTCGACTTACGAGTGTTTTGACTTACGGGTGTTTTGACATACGAGTGTTTCGATACGAGTGTTCTGACTTACGAGTGTTCTGACTTACGAGTGTTCTGACTTACGAGTGTTCTGACTTACGGGTGTTCTGACTTACGAGTGTTCCGACTTACGAGTGTTTCGGCTATGAGTGTTTTGACTTACGGGTGTTTCGACTTACGGGTGTTTCGACTTACGAGTGTTTCGACTTACGAGTGTTTCCGCTTACGAGTGTTTCGGCTTACGAGTGTTTCGACATACTAATGTTTTTACTTACGAGTGTTTCGGTGTACGAGTGTTTCGACTTAAGGATGCTTCGACTTACGAGTGTTTCGACTTACGAGTGTTTCGACTTACGAGTGTTTCGAATTACGAGTGTTTTGGCTTACGAATGTTTTCACTTACGGGTGTTTCGACTTACGGGTGTTTCGGCTTACGAGTGTTTCGACTTACGAGTGTTTTGACTTACGAGTGTTCTGACTTACGAGTGTTCTGACTACGAGTGTTCTGACTTACGGGTGTTCTGACTTACGAGTGTTTCGGCTTATGAAGGTTTCGACTTACGGGCGTTTCGACTTACGGGTGTTTCGACTTACGAGTGTTTTGACTTACGAGTGTTCTGACTTACGAGTGTTCTGTCTTACGAGTGTTCCGACTTACGACTGTTTCGACTTACGAGTGTTTCGACTTAAGAGTGTTTTGAATTACGATTGTTTCGGCTTACGAGTATTTCGACTTACGAGTGATTCGGCTATGGGTGTTTCGACTTACGAGTGTTTCGACTTACGAATGTTTTGGCTTACGAGTGTTTCGGCTTACGAGTGTTTCGACTTACGAATGTTTTAGCTTACGAGTGTTTCGGCTTACGGGCGTTTCGACTTACGAGTGTTTCGACTTACGAGTGTTTTGACTTACGAGTGTTCCGACTTACGAGTGTTTCGGTTTACGAGTGTTTCGACTTACTAATGTTTTTACTTACGAGTGTTTCGGTGTACGAGTGTTTCGACTTAAGGATGTTTCGACTTACGAGTGTTTCGACTTACGTGTGTTTCGGCTTACGTGAGTTTCGACTTAAGAGTGTTCTGATTTACGAGTGTTCTGACTTGCGGGTGTTCTGATTTACGAGTGTTCCGACTTACGAGTGTTTCGGCTTATGAGTGTTTCGACTTACGAGTGTTTCGGCTTACGAGTGTTTCGACTTACGGTGTTTCGGCTTACGAGTGTTTCGACATACGAGTGTTTTGACTTACGGGTGTTTCGACTTACGAGTGTTTTGACTTACGAATGTTTTGACTTACGGGTGTTTCGGCTTACGAGTGTTTCGACTTACGAGTGTTTCGGCTTACGAGTGTTTCGACTTACTAATGTTTTTACTTACGAGTGTTTCGGCGTACGAGAGTTTTGACTTACGAGTGTTTCGACTTGCGGGTGTTTCGACTTACGAGTGTTTTGACTTACGAATGTTTTGACTTACGGGTTTTTCGGCTTACGAGTGTTTCGACTTACGAGTCTTTCTGCTTACAAGTGTTTCGACTTACTATTGTTTTTACTTACGAGTGTTTCGGCTTACGAGTGTTTCGACTTACGAGTGTTCTGACTTACGAGTGTTCTGACTTATGAGTGTTCTGACTTACGAGTGTTCTGACTTACGAGTGTTCCGACTTACGAGTGTTTCGGCTTACGAGTGTTTCGACTTACGAGTGTTTCGACTTACAAGTGTTTCGACTTACGAGTGTTTTGACTTACGGTGTTTCGGCTTACGAGTGTTTCGACTTACGAGTGTTTTGACTTACTGGTGTTTTGACATACGAGTGTTTCGATACGAGTGTTTCGACTTACGAGTGTTCTGACTTACGAGTGTTGTGACTTACGAGTGTTCCGACTTACGAGTGTTTCGGTTTACGTGTGTTTCGACATACGAGTGTTTCGACTTATGAGTGTTTCGACTTACGAGTGTTCTGACTTACGAGTGTTGTGACTTACGAGTGTTCCGACTTACGAGTGTTTCGGCTTACGAGTGTTTCGACTTACTAATGTTTTTACTTACGAGTGTTTCGGTGTACGAGTGTTTCGACTTAAGGATGTTTCGACTTACGAGTGTTTCGACTTACGAGTGTTTCGACTTACAAGTGTTTCGACTTACGAGTGTTTTGACTTACGGTGTTTCGGCTTACGAGTGTTTCGACTTACGAGTGTTTTGACTTACTGGTGTTTTGACATACGAGTGTTTCGATACGAGTGTTTCGACTTACGAGTGTTCTGACTTACGAGTGTTCTGACTTACGAGTGTTCTGACTTACGAGTGTTCTAACTTACGAGTGTTTTGACTTACGATTGTTTCGGCTTACGAGTGTTTCGACTTACGAGTGTTTCGACTTACGAGTGTTTTGACTTACGGGTGTTTTGACATACGAGTGTTTCGATACGAGTGTTCTGACTTACGAGTGTTCTGACTTACGAGTGTTCTGACTTACGAGTGTTCCGACTTACGAGTGTTTCGGCTCACGAGTGTTTCGGCTTACGAGTGTTTCCACTTACGAAAATAACAAATAGACGCGGTTTCAAATTTCTATGCTTTTCAAGTTCATTACATTAATCTTTATTTATACGTTTCGCTTTACGAATGTTTCGACTTACGAGTGTTTCGACTTACGAGTGTTTCGACTTACGAGTGCTTTGACTTACGGGTCTTTCGACTTACGCGTGTTTCGACTTACGAGTGTTCTGACTTACGAGTGTTCTGACTTACGAGTGTTCCGACTTACGAGTGTTTTGACTTACGAGTGTTTCGGCTTACAAGTGTTTTGACTTACGAGAGTTTTGACTTACGAGTGTTTCGACTTACGAGAGTTTTGACTTACGAATGTTTTGCCTTACGGGTGTTCCGGTTTACGAGTGTTTCGACTTACGAGTATTCTGACTTACGAGTGTTCCGACTTACGGGTGTTTCGACTTACGAATGTTTCGACTTACGAGTGTGCCGACCTACGAGGGTTTCGGCTTAAGGCTGTTCTGACTTACGAGTATTTTCGACTTAAGGATGTTTCGAGTTACGAGTGGTTCGACTTACGAGTGTTTCGGCTTACGTGAGTTTCGACTTAAGAGTGTTCTGATTTACGAGTGTTCTGACTTACGAGTGTTTCGGCTTATGAATGTTTCGACTTACGAGTGTTTCGGCTTACGTGAGTTTCGACTTAAGAGTGTTCTGATTTACGAGTGTTCTGACTTACGAGTGTTTCGGCTTATGAGTGTTTCGACTTACGAGTGTTTCGGCTTACGAGTGTTTCGACTTATGGGTGTTTCGACTTACGAGTGTTTTTACTTACGGTGTTTCGGCTTACGAGTGTTTCGGCATACGAGTGTTTTGACTTACGGGTGTTTCGACTTACGAGTGTTTTGACTTACGAATCTTTTGACTTACGGGTGTTTCGGCTTACGAGTGTTTCGACTTACGAGTGTTTCGGCTTACGAGTATTTCGACTTACTAATCTTTTTACTTACGAGTGTTTCGGCGTACGAGAGTTTTGACTTACGAGTGTTTCGACTTACGAGTGTTTCGATTTACGAGTGTTTTGACTTACGAATGTTTTGACTTACGGGTGTTTCGGCTTACGAGTGTTTCGACTTACGAGTGTTTTAACTTACGAGTGTTCTGACTTACGAGTGTTCCGACTTACGGGTGTTTCGACTTACGAGTGTTTCGACTTACGAGTGTTCCGACCTACGAGGGTTTCGGCTTAAGGCTGTTCCGACTTACGAGTATTTTCGGCTTACGAGTGTTTCGACTTACGAGTGTTTTGACTTACGGGTGTTTTGACATACGAGTGTTTGGATACGAGTGTTCTGACTTACGAGTGTTCTGACTTACGAGTGTTCTGACTTACGAGTGTTCCGACTTACGAGTGTTTCGGCTCACGAGTGTTTCGGCTTACGAGTGTTTCGACTTACGAAAATAACAAATAGACGCGGTTTCAAATCTCTATGCTTTTCAAGTTCATTACATTAATCTTTATTTATATGTTTCGCTTTACGAATGTTTCGACTTACGAGTGTTTCGGCTAACAAGTGTTTCGACTTACGAGTGTTTCGGCTTACGAGTGTTTTGACTTACGAGTGTTTTGACTTACATGTGTTTCGACTTACGCGTGTTTCGACTTACGAGTTTTTCGACTTGCGAGTGTTTCGACTACGGGTGATTCGACTTACGAATGTTTTGACTTACGGATGTTTTGACTTACGGGTGTTTCGGCTTACGAGTGTTTCGACTTACGAGTGTTCTTACTTACGAGTGTTCTGACTTAAGAGTGTTTCGGATTACGAGTGCTTCGACTTACGAGTGTTTCGGCTTACGAGTGTTTCGACTTACGGGTGTTCTGACTACGAGTGTTCTGTCTTACGGGTGTTCTGACTTACGAGTGTTCCGACTTACGAGTGTTTCGGCTTATGAGTGTTTCGACTTACGAGTGTTTCCGCTTTCGAGTGTTTCGACTTACGAGTGTTTCGGGTTACGAGTGTTTCGACTTACGAATGTTTTCGCTTACGAGTGTTTCCGCTTACGAGTGTTTCGACTTACGAGTGTTTTGACTTACGGTTTTTCGGCTTGCGAGTGTTTCGACATACGAGTGTTTTGGCTTACGGGCGTTTCGACTTACGGGTGTTGCGACTTACGAGTGTTTCGACTTACGAGTGTTCTGACTTAGGAGTGTTCTGACTTGCGAGTGTTCCGAATTACGAGTGTTTCGGCTTACGAGTGTTTCGACATACGAGTGTTTTGACTTACGGATGTTTCGACTTACGGGTGTTTCGATTTACGAGTGTTTCGACTTACGAGTGTTCTGACTACGAGTGTTCTGACTTACGGGTGCTCTGACTTACGAGTGTTTCGACTTACGAGTGTTTCGACTTACGAGTGTTTCGACTTACGAGTGTTTCGGCTTACGAGTGTTTCGACTTACGAGAGTTTTGACTTACGAATGTTTTGCCTTACGGGTGTTCCGGTTTACGAGTGTTTCGACTTACGAGTATTCTGACTTACGAGTGTTCCGACTTACGGGTGTTTCGACTTACGAGTGTTTCGACTTACGAGTGTTCCGACCTACGAGGGTTTCGGCTTAAGGCTGTTCCTACTTACGAGTATTTTCGGCTTAAGAGTGTTTCGACTTACGAGTGTTTTGACTTACGGGTGTTTTGACATACGAGTGTTTCGATACGAGTGTTCTGACTTACGAGTGTTCTGACTTACGAGTGTTCTGACTTACGAGTGTTCCGACTTACGAGTGTTTCGGCTCACGAGTGTTTCGGCTTACGAGTGTTTCGACTTACGAAAATAACAAATAGACGCGGTTTCAAATCTCTATGCTTTTCAAGTTCATTACATTAATCTTTATTTATATGTTTCGCTTTACGAATGTTTCGACTTACGAGTGTTTCGGCTTACAAGTGTTTCGACTTACGAGTGTTTCGGCTTACGAGTGTTTCGACTTACGAGTGTTCTGACTACGAGTGTTCTGACTTACGGGTGTTCTGACTTACGAGTGTTTCAGCTTACGAGTGTTTCGGCTCACGAGTGTTTCGACTTACGAGTGTTTCGACTTACGAGTGTTTCGACTTGCGAGTGTTTCGACTTACGAGTGATTTTGCCATACGGGTGTTTCGGTTTACGAGTGTTTCGACTTACGAGTGTTCTGACTTACGAGTGTTCCGACCTACGAGCGTTTCGGCTTACGGGTGTTCCGACCTACGAGTGTTTCCACTTACGAGTGTTTTGACTTACGATTGTTTCGGCTTACGAGTGTTTCGACTTACGAGTGTTTCGACTTACGAGTGTTTTGACTTACGGTGTTTCGGCTTACGAGTGTTTCGACTTACGGGTGTTTTGACATACGAGTGTTTCGATACGAGTGTTCTGACTTACGAGTGTTCTGACTTACGAGTGTTCTGACTTACGTGTGTTCTGACTTACGAATGTTCCCATTTACGAGTGTTTCGGCTTATGAGTGTTTCCACTTACGAATGTTTTTGATTACGGGTGTTTCGACTTACTTTTTTTTTTTCTTACGAGTGTTTCGGCTTACGAGTGATTCGACTTACGAGTGTTTTGACTTACGGGTGTTTTGACTTACGGGTGTTGTGAATTATGAGTATTCCGATTTACGAGTGTTTTGACTTACGGTGTTTCGGCTTACGAGTGATTCGACTTACGAATGTTTTGACTTACGGGTGTTTCGGCTTGCTAGTGTTTCGACTTACTAGTGTTTAGGCTTATGAGTGTTTCGACTTACTACTGTTTTTACTTACGAGTGTTTCGGCGTACGAGTGTTTTGACTTACGAGTGTTTCGACTTACGAGTGTTTTGAATTACGAATGTTTTGACTTACGGGTGTTTCGGCTTACGAGTGTTTCGACTTACGAGTGTTTCGGCTTGCGAGTGTTTCGACTTACTAATGTTTTAACTTACGAGTGTTTCGGCGTACGAGTGTTTCGACTTACGAGTGTTTCGACTTACGGGTGTCTTGACTTACGGGTGTTTCGGCTTACGAGTGTTTCGACTTACGAGTGTTTTGACTTAAGGGTGTTTCGACTTACGAGTGTTTCGACTTACGAGTGTTTCGACTTACGAGTGTTTCGATACGATTGTTTCGACTTGCGAGTGTTCTGACTTACGAGTGTTCTGATTTACGGATGTTTCGACATACGAGTATTTCGACTTACGAGTGTTTCGACTTACGAGTGTTTCGGCGTACGAGTGTTTTGACTTACGAGTGTTTCGAATTACGAGTGTTTTGACTTACGAATATTTTGACTTACGGGTGTTTCGGCTTACGAGTGTTTCGTCTTACGAGTGTTTCGGCTTGCGAGTGTTTCGACTTACTAATGTTTTTACTTACGAGTGTTTCGGCGTACGAGTGTTTCGACTTACGAGTGTTTCGACTTACGGGTGTTTTGACTTACGGGTGTTTCGCCTTACGAGTGTTTCGACTTACGAGTGTTTTGACTTAAGGCTGTTTCGACTTACGAGTGTTTCGACTTACGAGTGTTTCGACTTACGAGTGTTTCGGCTTACGAGTGTTTTGACTTGAGGGTGTTTCGACTTACGAGTGTTTCGACTTACGAGTGTTCTGACTTACGAGTGTTCTGATTTACGGATGTTTCGACATACGAGTGTTTCGAACTACGAGTGTTTCGACTTACGAGTGTTTTGACTTACGGGTGTTTTGACATACGAGTGTTTCGATACGAGTGTTCTGACTTACGAGTGTTCTGCCTTACGAGTGTTCTGACTTACAAGTGTTCCGACTTACGAGTGTTCCGACTTACGAGTGTTTCGGCTTACGAGTGTTTCGGCTTACGAGTGTTTCGACTTACGAGTTTTCCGACTTACGCGTGTTTCGACTTACGATTGTTTTGGCTTACGGTGTTTCGGCTTACGAGTGTTTCGAGTTACGAGTGTTTTGACTTACGCGTGTTTTGACATACGAATGTTTCGATACGAGTGTTCTGACTTACGAGTGTTCTGACTTACGAGTGTTTCGGCTTACAAGTGTTTCGGCTTACGAGTGTTTCGACTTACGAGTGTTTCGACTTACGAGTGTTCCGACTTACGGGTGGTTCGACTTACGAGTGGTTTGGCTTACCGTGTTTCGGCTTACGAGTGTTTCGAGTTACGAGTGTTTTGACTTACGCGTGTTTTGACATACGAGTGTTTCGATACGAGTGTTCTGACTTACGAGTGTTCTGACATACGAGTGTTCTGACTTACGAGTGTTCCGACTTTACGAGTGTTTCGGCTCTGGAGTGTTTCGGCTTACGAGTGTTTCGACTTACGAATGTTTTTGCTTACGGGTGTTTCGACTTACGAATGTTTTTGCTTACGAGTGTTTCAGTTTACGAGTGTTTCGACTTACGAGTGTTCCGACTTACGAGTGTTTCTGCTTACGAGTGTTTCCGGCTTACGAGTGTTTCGACTTACGAGTGTTTCGACTTACGAGTGTTTTGACTTACGGTGTTTCGGCTTACGATTGATTCGACTTACGAGTGTTTTGACTTACGGGTGTTTTGACCTACGGGTGTTGTGAATTACCAGTGTTCCGATTTACGAGTGTTTTGAATTACGGTGTTTCGGCTTATGAGTGATTCGACTTAAGAATGTTTTGATTTACGGGTGTTTCGGCTTGCGAGTGTTTCGACTTACGAGTGTTTCTGCTTATGAGAGTTTCGACTTACTAATGTTTTTACTTACGAGTGTTTCGGCGTACGAGTGTTTTGACTTACGAGTGTTTCGCCTTACGAGTGTTTTGACTTACGAATGTTTTGACTTACGGGTGTTTCGGCTTACGAGTGTTTCGACTTACCAGTGTTTCGGCTTGCGAGTGTTTCGACTTACTAATGTTTTTCCTTACGAGTGTTTAGGCGTACGAGTGTTTCGACTTACGAGTGTTTCGACTTACGGGTGTTTTGACTTACGGGTGTTTCGGCTTACGAGTGTTTCGACTTACGAGTGTTTCGGCTTATGAGTGTTTCGACTTACGAGTGTTTTGACTTACGGGTGTTTTGACATACGAGTGTTTCGATACGAGTGTTCTGACTTACGAGTGTTCTGACTTACGAGTGTTCTGACTTACGAGTGTTCTGACTTACGAGTGTTCTGACTTACGGGTGTTCTGACTTACGGGTGTTCCGACTTACGAGTGTTTCGGCTATGAGTGTTTTGACTTACGGGTGTTTCGACTTACGGGTGTTTCGACTTACGAGTGTTTCGACTTACGAGTGTTTCCGCTTACGAGTGTTTCGGCTTACGAGTGTTTCGACATACTAATGTTTTTACTTACGAGTGTTTCGGTGTACGAGTGTTTCGACTTAAGGATGCTTCGACTTACGAGTGTTTCGACTTACAAGTGTTTCGACTTACGAGTGTTTCGAATTACGAGTGTTTTGGCTTACGAATATTTTCACTTACGGGTGTTTCGACTTACGGGTGTTTCGGCTTACGAGTGTTTCGACTTACGAGTGTTTTGACTTACGAGTGTTCTGACTTACGAGTGTTCTGACTACGAGTGTTCTGACTTACGGGTGTTCTGACTTACGAGTGTTCCGACTTACGAGTGTTTCGGCTTATGAAGGTTTCGACTTACGGGCGTTTCGACTTACGGGTGTTTCGACTTACGAGTGTTTTGACTTACGAGTGTTCTGACTTACGAGTGTTCTGTCTTACGAGTGTTCCGACTTACGACTGTTTCGACTTACGAGTGTTTTGACTTACGAGTGTTCCGACTTACGAGTGTTTCGGCTTACGGGTGTTTCGACGTACGAGTATTTTTGGCTTACGAGTGTTTCGCCTTACGAGTGTTTTGAATTACGATTGTTTCCGCTTACGAGTGTTTAGACTTACGAGTATTTCGACTTACGAGTGTTTTGACTTACGGGTGTTTTGACATACGAGTGTTTCGATACGAGTGCTCTGACTTACGAGTGTTCTGACTTACGAGTGTTCTGACTTACGAGTGTTCTGACTTACGGGTGTTCTGACTTACGTGTGTTCCTACTTACGAGTGTTTCGGCTATGGGTGTTTCGACTTACGAGTGTTTCGACTTACGAATGTTTTTGGCTTACGAGTGTTTCGGCTTACGAGTGTTTCGACTTACGAATGTTTTGGCTTACGGTGTTTCGGCTTACGAGTTATTCGACATACGAGTGTTTCGACTCACGGGTGTTTCAACTGACGGGTGTTTCGACTTACGAGTGTTTCGACTTATGAGTGTTTCGACTTACGAGTGTTCCGACTTACGAGTGTTCTGACTTACGAGTGTTCCGACTTACGAGTGTTTCGGTTTACGAGTGTTTCGACATACGAGTGTTTTGACTTACGGGTGTTTCGACTTACGCGTGTTCCGACTTACGAGTGTTTCGACTTACGAGTGTTTCGACTTACGAGTGTTTCGGCTTACGAGTGTTTTGACTTACGAATGTTTTGACTTACGATTGTTTCGGCTTACGAGTGTTTCGACTTACGAGTGTTTCGGCTTATGAGTGTTTCGACTTACGGGTGTTTTGACTTACGAGTGTTTCGGCTTACGAGTGTTTCGGCTTATGAGTGTTTCGACTTACGGGTGTTTTGACTTACGGGTGTTTTGACATACGAGTGTTTCGATACGAGTGTTCTGACTTACGAGTGTTCTGACTTACGAGTGTTCTGACTTACGAGTGTTCTGACTTACGGGTGTTCTGACTTACGAGTATTCCGACTTACGAGTGTTTCAGCTATGAGTGTTTTGCCTTACGGGTGTTTCGACTTACGGGTGTTTCGACTTACGAGTGTTTCGACTTACGAGTGTTTCGACTTACGAGTGTTCCGACTTACGAGTGTTTCGGCTTACGAGTGTTTCGGCTTACGAGTGTTTCGGCTTACGAGTGTTTCGGCTTACGAGTGTTTTGACTTACGAGTGTTCTGACTAGGAGTGTTCTGACTTACGGGTGTTCTGACTTACGAGTGTTCCGACTTACGAGTGTTTCGGCTTATGAGTGTTTCGACTTACGGGCGTTTCGACTTACGGGTGTTTCGACTTACGAGTGTTTTGATTTACGAGTGTTCTGACTTACGGGTGTTCTGACTTACGAGTGTTCCGACATACGAGTGTTTCGGCTTATGAGTGTTTCGACTTACGGGCGTTTCGACTTACGGGTGTTTCGACTTACGAGTGTTTTGACTTACGAGTGTTCTGACTTACGAGTGTTCTGACTTACGAGTGTTCCGACTTACGACTGTTTCGACTTACGAGTGTTTTGACTTACGAGTGTTCCGACTTACGAGTGTTTCGGCTTACGGGTGTTTCGACGTACGAGTATTTTTGGCTTACGAGTGTTTCGACTTAAGAGTGTTTTGAATTACGATTGTTTCGGCTTACGAGTGTTTCGACTTACGAGTATTTCGACTTACGAATGTTTTGGCTTACGAGTGTTTCGGCTTACGAGTGTTTCGACTTACGAATGTTTTAGCTTACGAGTGTTTCGGCTTACGGGCGTTTCGACTTACGAGTGTTTCGACTTACGAGTGTTTTGACTTACGGTGTTTCGGCTTACGAGTTATTCGACTTACGAGTGTTCTGACTTACGAGTGTTCTGACTTACGAGTGTTCCGACTTACGAGTGTTTCGGTTTACGAGTGTTTCGACATACGAGTGTTTTGACTTACGGGTGTTTCGACTTACGGGTGTTTCGACTTACGAGTGTTTCGGCTTACGAGTGTTTCGACTTACTAATGTTTTTACTTACGAGTGTTTCGGTGTACGAGTGTTTCGACTTAAGGATGTTTCGACTTACGAGTATTTCGACTTACGTGTGTTTCGGCTTACGTGAGTTTCGACTTAAGAGTGTTCTGATTTACGAGTGTTCTGACTTGCGGGTGTTCTGATTTACGAGTGTTCCGAATTACGAGTGTTTCGGCTTATGAGTGTTTCGACTTACGAGTGTTTCGGCTTACGAGTGTTTCGACTTACGGTGTTTCGGCTTACGAGTGTTTCGACATACGAGTGTTTTGACTTACGAGTGTTCTGACTTACGAGTGTTCTGACTTACGGGTGTTCTGACTTACGAGTGTTCCGACTTACGAGTGTTTCGGCTATGAGTGTTTTGACTTACGGGTGTTTCGACTTACGGGTGTTTCGACTTACGAGTGTTTCGACTTACGAGTGTTTCCGCTTACGAGTGTTTCGGCTTACGAGTGTTTCGACATACTAATGTTTTTACTTACGAGTGTTTCGGTGTACGAGTGTTTCGACTTAAGGATGCTTCGACTTACGAGTGTTTCGACTTACGAGTGTTTCGACTTACGAGTGTTTCGAATTACGAGTGTTTTGCCTTACGAATATTTTCACTTACGGGTGTTTCGACTTACGGGTGTTTCGGCTTACGAGTGTTTCGACTTACGAGTGTTTTGACTTACGAGTGTTCTGACTTACGAGTGTTCTGACTACGAGTGTTCTGACTTACGAGTGTTCCGACTTACGAGTGTTTCGGCTTATGAAGGTTTCGACTTACGGGCGTTTCGACTTACGGGTGTTTCGACTTACGAGTGTTTTGACTTACGAGTGTTCTGACTTACGAGTGTTCTGTCTTACGAGTGTTCCGACTTACGACTGTTTCGACTTACGAGTGTTTTGACTTACGAGTGTTCCGACTTACGAGTGTTTCGGCTTACGGGTGTTTCGACGTACGAGTATTTTTGGCTTACGAGTGTTTCGCCTTACGAGTGTTTTGAATTACGATTGTTTCCGCTTACGAGTGTTTAGACTTACGAGTATTTCGACTTACGAGTGTTTTGACTTACGGGTGTTTTGACATACGAGTGTTTCGATACGAGTGCTCTGACTTACGAGTGTTCTGACTTACGAGTGTTCTGACTTACGAGTGTTCTGACTTACGGGTGTTCTGACTTACGTGTGTTCCTACTTACGAGTGTTTCGGCTATGGGTGTTTCGACTTACGAGTGTTTCGACTTACGAATGTTTTTGGCTTACGAGTGTTTCGGCTTACGAGTGTTTCGACTTACGAATGTTTTGGCCTACGGTGTTTCGGCTTACGAGTTATTCGACATACGAGTGTTTTGACTTACGGGTGTTTCGACTTACGCGTGTTTCGACTTACGAGTGTTTCGACTTACGAGTGTTTTGACTTACGAGTGTTTTGACTTACGAGTGTTCTGACTTACGAGTGTTCCGACTTACGAGTGTTCTGCCTTACGAGTGTTCTGACTTACGAGTGTTTCGACTTACGAGTGTTTCGACTTACGAGTGTTCCGACTTACGGGTGTTTCGACTTACGAGTGTTTTGGCTTACGGTGTTTCGACTTACGAGTGTTTTGACTTACGGTGTTTCGGCTTACGAGTGTTTCGACTTACGAGTGTTTTGACTTACGGGTGTTTTGACATACGAGTGTTTCGATACGAGTGTTCTGACTTACGAGTGTTCTGACTTACGAGTGTTTTGACTTACGAGTGTTCTGACTTACGAGTGTTCCGACTTACGAGTGTTCCGACTTACGAGTGTTTCGGCTTACGAGTGATTCGACTTACGAGTGTTTTGACTTACGGGTGTTTTGACTTACGGGTGTTGTGAATTACGAGTGTTCCTATTTACGAGTGTTTTGACTTACGGTGTTTCGGCTTACGAGTGATTCGACTTACGAATGTTTTGACTTACGGGTGTTTCGGCTTGCGAGTGTTTTGACTTACGTGTGTTTCGACTTACGAGTGTTTTGACTTACGAATGTTTTGACTTACGGGTGTTTCGACTTACTAATGTTTTTACTTACGAGTGTTTCGGCGTACGAGTGTTTCGACTTACGAGTGTTTCGACTTACGAGTGTTTCGGCTTACGAGTGTTTTGACTTAAGGATGTTTCGACTTACGAGTGTTCTGACTTACGAGTGTTCTGATTTACGGATGTTTCGACACACGAGTGTTTCGACTTACGAGTGTTTCGACTTACGTGTGTTTTGAGTTACGGGTGTTTTGACATACGAGTGTTTCGATACGAATGTTCTAACTTACGAGTGTTCTGACTTACGAGTGTTCTGACTTACGAGTGTTCTGACTTACGAGTGTTCTGACTTACGAGGGTTCCGACTTACGAGTGTTCCGACTTACGAGTGTTTTGGCTTACGGTGTTTCGGCTTACGAGTGTTTCGAGTTACGAGTGTTTTGACTTACGCGTGTTTTGACATAAGAGTGTTTCGATACGAGTGTTCTGACTTACGAGTGTTCTGACTTACGAGTGTTCTGACTTACGAGTGTTCTGACTTACGAGTGTTCTGACTTACGAGTGTTCTGACTTACGAGTGTTCCGACTTTACGAGTGTTTCGGCTCACGATTGTTTTGGCTTACGGTGTTTCGGCTTACGAGTGTTTCGAGTTACGAGTGTTTTGACTTACGCGTGTTTTGACATACGAGTGTTTCGATACGAGTGTTCTGACTTACGAGTGTTCTGACTTACGAGTGTTCTGACTTACGAGTGTTTCGACTTACGAAAATAACAAATAGACGCGGTTTCAAATCTCTATGCTTTTCAAATTCATTACATTAATCTTTATTTATACGTTTCGCTTTACGAGTGTTTCGACTTACGAGTCTTTCGACATACGAGTGTTTCAGCTTACGAGTGTTTTGATTTACGAGTGTTTTGACTTACGGGTGTTTCGACTTACGCGTGTTTCGACTTACGAGTGTTTCGACTTACGAGTGTTTCGACTTACGAGTGTTTCGGCTTACGAGTGTTTTGACTTACGAATGTTTTGACTTACGATTGTTTCGGCTTACGAGTGTTTCGACTTACGAGTGTTTCGGCTTATGAGTGTTTCGTCTTACGGGTGTTTTGACTTACGAGTGTTTCGGCTTACGAGTGTTTCGGCTTATGAGTGTTTCGACTTACGGGTGTTTTGACTTACGGGTGTTTTGACATACGAGTGTTTCGATACGAGTGTTCTGACTTACGAGTGTTCTGACTTACGAGTGTTCTGACTTACGGGTGTTCTGACTTACGAGTGTTCCGACTTACGAGTGTTTCGGCTATGAGTGTTTCGACTTACGGGTGTTTCGACTTACGAGTGTTTCGACTTACGAGTGTTTCGACTTACGAGTGTTTCGACTTACGACTGTTTTGGCTTATGAATGTTTTGACTTACGGGTGTTTCGACTTACGGGTGTTTCGGCTTACGAGTGTTTCGATTCGAGTGTTCTGACTTACGAGTGTTCTGACTTACGAGTGTTCTGACTTACGAGTGTTCCGACTTACGAGTGTTCCGACTTACGAGTGTTTCGGCTTACGAGTGTTTCGGCTTATGAGTGTTTCGACTTACGGGCGTTTCGACTTACGGGTGTTTCGACTTACGAGTGTTTTGACTTACGAGTGTTCTGACTTACGAGTGCTCTGACTTACGAGTGTTCCGACTTACGACTGTTTCGACTTACGAGTGTTTTGACTTACGAGTGTTCCGACTTACGAGTGTTTCGGCTTACGGGTGTTTCGACGTACGAGTATTTTTGGCTTACGAGTGTTTCGACTTACGAGTGTTTTGAATTACGATTGTTTCGACTTACGAGTGTTTCGACTTACGAGTATTTCGACTTACGAGTGTTTCGGCTATGGGTGTTTCGACTTACGAGTGTTTCGACTTACGAATGTTTTGCATTACGGGTGTTCCGGTTTACGAGTGTTTCGACTTACGAGTGTTCTGACTTACGAGTGTTCTGACTTACGAGTGTTCTGACTTACGAGTGTTCTGATTTATGAGGGTTCCGACTTACGAGTGTTCCGACTTACGAGTGTTTTGGCTTACGGTGTTTCGGCTTATGAGTGTTTCGAGTTACGAGTGTTTTGACTTACGCGTGTTTTGACATACGAGTGTTTCGATACGAGTGTTCTGACTTACGAGTGTTCTGACTTACGAGTGTTCTGACTTACGAGTGTTCTGACTTACGAGTGTTCTGACTTACGAGTGTTCCGACTTTACGAGTGTTTCGGCTCACGATTGTTTTGGCTTACGGTGTTTCGGCTTACGAGTGTTTCGAGTTACGAGTGTTTTGACTTACGCGTGTTTTGACATACGAGTGTTTCGATACGAGTGTTCTGACTTACGAGTGTTCTGACTTACGAGTGTTCTGACTTACGAGTGTTCTGACTTACGAGTGTTTCGACTTACGAAAATAACAAATAGACGCGGTTTCAAATCTTTATGCTTTTCAAATTCATTACATTAATCTTTATTTATACGTTTCGCTTTACGAGTGTTTCGACTTACGAGTCTTTCGACATACGAGTGTTTCAGCTTACGAGTGTTTTGATTTACGAGTGTTTTGACTTACGGGTGTTTCGACTTACGCGTGTTTCGACTTACGAGTGTTTCCGGCTTACGAGTGTTTCGACTTACGAGTGTTTTGACTTACGAGTGTTTTGACTTACGAGTGTTCTGACTTACGAGTGTTTCGGCTTACGAGTGTTTCCGGCTTATGAGTGTTTCGACTTACGAGTGTTTTGACTTACGGTGTTTCGGCTTACGAGTGATTCGACATACGAGTGTTTTGACTTACGGGTGTTTTGACTTACGGGTGTTGTGAATTACGAGTGTTCCGATTTACGAGTGTTTTGACTTACGGTGTTTCGGCTTACGAGTGATTCGACTTACGAATGTTTTGACTTACGGGTGTTTCGGCTTACGAGTGTTTCGACTTACGAGTGTTTCGGCTTGCGAGTGTTTCGACTTACTAATGTTTTTACTTACGAGTATTTCGGCGTACGAGTGTTTCGACTTACGAGTGTTTCGACTTACGGGTGTTTTGACATACGGGTGTTTCGGCTTACGAGTGTTTCGACTTACGAGTGTTTTGACTTAAGGATGTTTCGACTTACGAGTGTTTCGACTTACGAGTGTTTCGACTTACGATTGTTTCGGCTTACGAGTGTTTTGACTTAAGGATGTTTCGACTTACGAGTGTTTTGATACGAGTGTTTCGACTTACGAGTGTTCTGATTTACGGATGTTTCGACATACAAGTGTTTCGACTTACGAGTGTTTCGACTTACGAGTGTTTTGACTTACGGGTGTTTTGACATACGAGTGTTTCGACTTACGAGTGTTTCGACTTACGAGTGTTTTTACTTACGGGCGTTTTGACATACGAGTGTTCCGACTTACGAGTGTTTCGGCTTATGAGTGTTTCGACTTACGAGTGCTTCGACTTACGAATGTTTCGGCTTACGGGTGTTTCGACTTACGAATGTTTTGCTTATGAGTGTTTCGGCTTACGAGTGTTTCGGCTTATGAGTGTTTCGACTTACGAGTGTTTTGACTTACGGGTGTTTTGACATACGAGTGTTTCGATACGAGTGTTCTGACTTACGAGTGTTCTGACTTACGAGTGTTCTGACTTACGAGTGTTCTGACTTACGAGTGTTCTGACTTACGGGTGTTCTGACTTACGAGTGTTCCGACTTACGAGTGTTTCGGCTATGAGTGTTTTGACTTACGGGTGTTTCGACTTACGGGTGTTTTGACTTACGAGTGTTTCGACTTACGAGTGTTTCCGCTTACTAGTGTTTCTGCTTACGAGTGTTTCGACTTACTAATGTTTTTACTTACGAGTGTTTCGGTGTACGAGTGTTTCGACTTAAGGATGCTTCGACTTACGAGTGTTTCGACTTACGAGTGTTTCGACTTACGAGTGTTTCGAATTACGAGTGTTTTGGCTTACGAATGTTTTCACTTACGGGTGTTTCGACTTACGGGTGTTTCGGCTCACGAGTGTTTCGACTTACGAGTGTTCTGACTACGAATGTTCTGACTTACGGGTGTTCTGACTTACGAGTGTTCTGACTTACGAGTGTTCCGACTTACGAGTGTTTCGGCTTACGAGTGTTTCGGCTTACGTGTGTTTCGGCTTACGAGTGTTTCGACTTACGAGTGTTCCGACTTACGAGTGTTTCGACTTACGAGTGTTTTGGCTTACGGTGTTTCGGCTTACGAATGTTTTGACTTACGAGTGTTTTGACTTACGGGTGTTTTGAGATACGAGTGTTTCGATACGAGTGTTCTGACTTACGAGTGTTCTGACTTACGAGTGTTCTGACTTACGAGTGTTCCGACTTACGAGTGTTTCGGCTCAAGAGTGTTTCGGCTTACGAGTGTTTCGACTACGAAAATAACAAATAGACGCGGTTTCAAATCTCTATGCTTTTCAAGTTCATTACATTAATCTTTATTTATACGTTTCGCTTTACGAATGTTTCGACTTACGAGTGTTTCGACTTACGAGTGTTTCGGCTTACGAGTGTTTTGACTTACGAGATTTTTTACTTACGGGTGTTTCGACTTACGCGTGTTTCGGCTTACGAATGTTTTGACTTACGGGTGTTTCGACTTACGAGTGTTTTGACTTACGAGTGTTCTGACTTACGAGTGTTCTGTCTTACGAGTGTTCCGACTTACGACTGTTTCGACTTACGAGTGTTTTGATTTACGAGTGTTCCGACTTACGAGTGTTTCGGCTTACGGGTGTTTCGACGTACGAGTATTTTTGGCTTACGAGTGTTTCGCCTTACGAGTGTTTTGAATTACGATTGTTTCCGCTTACGAGTGTTTAGACTTACGAGTATTTCGACTTACGAGTGTTTTGACTTACGGGTGTTTTGACATACGAGTGTTTCGATACGAGTGCTCTGACTTACGAGTGTTCTGACTTACGAGTGTTCTGACTTACGAGTGTTCTGACTTACGGGTGTTCTGACTTACGTGTGTTCCTACTTACGAGTGTTTCGGCTATGGGTGTTTCGACTTACGAGTGTTTCGACTTACGAATGTTTTTGGCTTACGAGTGTTTCGGCTTACGAGTGTTTCGACTTACGAATGTTTTGGCCTACGGTGTTTCGGCTTACGAGTTATTCGACATACGAGTGTTTTGACTTACGGGTGTTTCGACTTACGCGTGTTTCGACTTACGAGTGTTTCGACTTACGAGTGTTTTGACTTACGAGTGTTTTGACTTACGAGTGTTCTGACTTACGAGTGTTCCGACTTACGAGTGTTCTGCCTTACGAGTGTTCTGACTTACGAGTGTTTCGACTTACGAGTGTTTCGACTTACGAGTGTTCCGACTTACGGGTGTTTCGACTTACGAGTGTTTTGGCTTACGGTGTTTCGACTTACGAGTGTTTTGACTTACGGTGTTTCGGCTTACGAGTGTTTCGACTTACGAGTGTTTTGACTTACGGGTGTTTTGACATACGAGTGTTTCGATACGAGTGTTCTGACTTACGAGTGTTCTGACTTACGAGTGTTTTGACTTACGAGTGTTCTGACTTACGAGTGTTCCGACTTACGAGTGTTCCGACTTACGAGTGTTTCGGCTTACGAGTGATTCGACTTACGAGTGTTTTGACTTACGGGTGTTTTGACTTACGGGTGTTGTGAATTACGAGTGTTCCTATTTACGAGTGTTTTGACTTACGGTGTTTCGGCTTACGAGTGATTCGACTTACGTGTGTTTCGACTTACGAGTGTTTTGACTTACGAATGTTTTGACTTACGGGTGTTTCGACTTACTAATGTTTTTACTTACGAGTGTTTCGGCGTACGAGTGTTTCGACTTACGAGTGTTTCGACTTACGAGTGTTTCGGCTTACGAGTGTTTTGACTTAAGGATGTTTCGACTTACGAGTGTTCTGACTTACGAGTGTTCTGATTTACGGATGTTTCGACACACGAGTGTTTCGACTTACGAGTGTTTCGACTTACGTGTGTTTTGAGTTACGGGTGTTGTGAATTACGATTGTTCCTATTTACGAGTGTTTTGACTTACGGTGTTTCGGCTTGCGAGTGTTTTGACTTACGTGTGTTTCGACTTACGAGTGTTTTGACTTACGAATGTTTTGACTTACGGGTGTTTCGACTTACTAATGTTTTTACTTACGAGTGTTTCGGCGTACGAGTGTTTCGACTTACGAGTGTTTCGACTTACGAGTGTTTCGGCTTACGAGTGTTTTGACTTAAGGATGTTTCGACTTACGAGTGTTCTGACTTACGAGTGTTCTGATTTACGGATGTTTCGACACACGAGTGTTTCGACTTACGAGTGTTTCGACTTACGTGTGTTTTGAGTTACGGGTGTTTTGACATACGAGTGTTTCGATACGAATGTTCTAACTTACGAGTGTTCTGACTTACGAGTGTTCTGACTTACGAGTGTTCTGACTTACGAGTGTTCTGACTTACGAGGGTTCCGACTTACGAGTGTTCCGACTTACGAGTGTTTTGGCTTACGGTGTTTCGGCTTACGAGTGTTTCGAGTTACGAGTGTTTTGACTTACGCGTGTTTTGACATAAGAGTGTTTCGATACGAGTGTTCTGACTTACGAGTGTTCTGACTTACGAGTGTTCTGACTTACGAGTGTTCTGACTTACGAGTGTTCTGACTTACGAGTGTTCTGACTTACGAGTGTTCCGACTTTACGAGTGTTTCGGCTCACGATTGTTTTGGCTTACGGTGTTTCGGCTTACGAGTGTTTCGAGTTACGAGTGTTTTGACTTACGCGTGTTTTGACATACGAGTGTTTCGATACGAGTGTTCTGACTTACGAGTGTTCTGACTTACGAGTGTTCTGACTTACGAGTGTTCTGACTTACGAGTGTTTCGACTTACGAAAATAACAAATAGACGCGGTTTCAAATATCTATGCTTTTCAAATTCATTACATTAATCTTTATTTATACGTTTCGCTTTACGAGTGTTTCGACTTACGAGTCTTTCGACATACGAGTGTTTCAGCTTACGAGTGTTTTGATTTACGAGTGTTTTGACTTACGGGTGTTTCGACTTACGCGTGTTTCGACTTACGAGTGTTTCGACTTACGAGTGTTTCGACTTACGAGTGTTTCGACTTACGAGTGTTTTGACTTACGAATGTTTTGACTTACGATTGTTTCGGCTTACGAGTGTTTCGACTTACGAGTGTTTCGGCTTATGAGTGTTTCGTCTTACGGGTGTTTTGACTTACGAGTGTTTCGGCTTACGAGTGTTTCGGCTTATGAGTGTTTCGACTTACGGGTGTTTTGACTTACGGGTGTTTTGACATACGAGTGTTTCGATACGAGTGTTCTGACTTACGAGTGTTCTGACTTACGAGTGTTCTGACTTACGGGTGTTCTGACTTACGAGTGTTCCGACTTACGAGTGTTTCGGCTATGAGTGTTTCGACTTACGGGTGTTTCGACTTACGAGTGTTTCGACTTACGAGTGTTTCGACTTACGAGTGTTTCGACTTACGACTGTTTTGGCTTATGAATGTTTTGACTTACGGGTGTTTCGACTTACGGGTGTTTCGGCTTACGAGTGTTTCGATTCGAGTGTTCTGACTTACGAGTGTTCTGACTTACGAGTGTTCTGACTTACGAGTGTTCCGACTTACGAGTGTTCCGACTTACGAGTGTTTCGGCTTACGAGTGTTTCGGCTTATGAGTGTTTCGACGTACGGGCGTTTCGACTTACGGGTGTTTCGACTTACGAGTGTTTTGACTTACGAGTGTTCTGACTTACGAGTGCTCTGACTTACGAGTGTTCCGACTTACGACTGTTTCGACTTACGAGTGTTTTGACTTACGAGTGTTCCGACTTACGAGTGTTTCGGCTTACGGGTGTTTCGACGTACGAGTATTTTTGGCTTACGAGTGTTTCGACTTACGAGTGTTTTGAATTACGATTGTTTCGACTTACGAGTGTTTCGACTTACGAGTATTACGACTTACGAGTGTTTCGGCTATGGGTGTTTCGACTTACGAATGTTTTGCATTACGGGTGTTCCGGTTTACGAGTGTTTCGACTTACGAGTGTTCTGACTTACGAGTGTTCTGACTTACGAGTGTTCTGACTTACGAGTGTTCTGACTTATGAGGGTTCCGACTTACGAGTGTTCCGACTTACGAGTGTTTTGGCTTACGGTGTTTCGGCTTATGAGTGTTTCGAGTTACGAGTGTTTTGACTTACGCGTGTTTTGACATACGAGTGTTTCGATACGAGTGTTCTGACTTACGAGTGTTCTGACTTACGAGTGTTCTGACTTACGAGTGTTCTGACTTACGAGTGTTCTGACTTACGAGTGTTCCGACTTTACGAGTGTTTCGGCTCACGATTGTTTTGGCTTACGGTGTTTCGGCTTACGAGTGTTTCGAGTTACGAGTGTTTTGACTTACGCGTGTTTTGACATACGAGTGTTTCGATACGAGTGTTCTGACTTACGAGTGTTCTGACTTACGAGTGTTCTGACTTACGAGTGTTCTGACTTACGAGTGTTTCGACTTACGAAAATAACAAATAGACGCGGTTTCAAATCTTTATGCTTTTCAAATTCATTACATTAATCTTTATTTATACGTTTCGCTTTACGAGTGTTTCGACTTACGAGTCTTTCGACATACGAGTGTTTCAGCTTACGAGTGTTTTGATTTACGAGTGTTTTGACTTACGGGTGTTTCGACTTACGCGTGTTTCGACTTACGAGTGTTTCCGGCTTACGAGTGTTTCGACTTACGAGTGTTTTGACTTACGAGTGTTTTGACTTACGAGTGTTCTGACTTACGAGTGTTCCAACTTACGAGTGTTCCGACTTACGAGTGTTTCGGCTTACGAGTGTTTCCGGCTTATGAGTGTTTCGACTTACGAGTGTTTTGACTTACGGTGTTTCGGCTTACGAGTGATTCGACTTACGAGTGTTTTGACTTACGGGTGTTTTGACTTACGGGTGTTGTGAATTACGAGTGTTCCGATTTACGAGTGTTTTGACTTACGGTGTTTCGGCTTACGAGTGATTCGACTTACGAATGTTTTGACTTACGGGTGTTTCGGCTTACGAGTGTTTCGACTTACGAGTGTTTCGGCTTGCGAGTGTTTCGACTTACTAATGTTTTTACTTACGAGTATTTCGGCGTACGAGTGTTTCGACTTACGAGTGTTTCGACTTACGGGTGTTTTGACATACGGGTGTTTCGGCTTACGAGTGTTTCGACTTACGAGTGTTTCGACTTACGAGTGTTTTGACTTACGTGTGTTTTGACATACGAGTGTTTCGACTTACGAGTGTTTCGACTTACGAGTGTTTTGACTTACGGGCGTTTTGACATACGAGTGTTCCGACTTACGAGTGTTTCGGCTTATGAGTGTTTCGACTTACGAGTGCTTCGACTTTCGAATGTTTCGGCTTACGGGTGTTTCGACTTACGAATGTTTTGCTTATGAGTGTTTCGGCTTACGAGTGTTTCGGCTTATGAGTGTTTCGACTTACGAGTGTTTTGACTTACGGGTGTTTTGACATACGAGTGTTTCGATACGAGTGTTCTGACTTACGAGTGTTCTGACTTACGAGTGTTCTGACTTACGAGTGTTCTGACTTACGAGTGTTCTGACTTACGGGTGTTCTGACTTACGAGTGTTCCGACTTACGAGTGTTTCGGCTATGAGTGTTTTGACTTACGGGTGTTTCGACTTACGGGTGTTTTGACTTACGAGTGTTTCGACTTACGAGTGTTTCCGCTTACTAGTGTTTCTGCTTACGAGTGTTTCGACTTACTAATGTTTTTACTTACGAGTGTTTCGGTGTACGAGTGTTTCGACTTAAGGATGCTTCGACTTACGAGTGTTTCGACTTACGAGTGTTTCGACTTACGAGTGTTTCGAATTACGAGTGTTTTGGCTTACGAATGTTTTCACTTACGGGTGTTTCGACTTACGGGTGTTTCGGCTCACGAGTGTTTCGACTTACGAGTGTTCTGACTACGAATGTTCTGACTTACGGGTGTTCTGACTTACGAGTGTTCTGACTTACGAGTGTTCCGACTTACGAGTGTTTCGGCTTACGAGTGTTTCGGCTTACGTGTGTTTCGGCTTAC
This sequence comes from Eledone cirrhosa, assembly GCA_964016885.1. Classification (NCBI taxonomy): domain Eukaryota; kingdom Metazoa; phylum Mollusca; class Cephalopoda; order Octopoda; family Eledonidae; genus Eledone; species Eledone cirrhosa. The sequence continues at coordinate 262,167,511 of OZ024741.1, forward strand.
GAGTGTTTCGACTTACGAGTGTTCCGACTTACGAGTGTTTCGACTTACGAGTGTTTTGGCTTACGGTGTTTCGGCTTACGAATGTTTTGACTTACGAGTGTTTTGACTTACGGGTGTTTTGAGATACGAGTGTTTCGATACGAGTGTTCTGACTTACGAGTGTTCTGACTTACGAGTGTTCTGACTTACGAGTGTTCCGACTTACGAGTGTTTCGGCTCAAGAGTGTTTCGGCTTACGAGTGTTTCGACTACGAAAATAACAAATAGACGCGGTTTCAAATCTCTATGCTTTTCAAGTTCATTACATTAATCTTTATTTATACGTTTCGCTTTACGAATGTTTCGACTTACGAGTGTTTCGACTTACGAGTGTTTCGGCTTACGAGTGTTTTGACTTACGAGATTTTTTACTTACGGGTGTTTCGACTTACGCGTGTTTCGGCTTACGAGTGATTCGACATACGAGTGTTTCGACTTACGGGTGTTTTGACTTACGGGTGTTTCGGCTTACGAGTGTTTCGACTTACGAGTGTTTCGGCTTATGAGTGTTTCGACTTACGAGTGTTTTGACTTACGGGTGTTTTGACATACGAGTGTTTCGATACGAGTGTTCTGACTTACGAGTGTTCTGACTTACGAGTGTTCTGACTTACGAGTGTTCTGACTTACGAGTGTTCTGACTTACGGGTGTTCTGACTTACGGGTGTTCCGACTTACGAGTGTTTCGGCTATGAGTGTTTTGACTTACGGGTGTTTCGACTTACGGGTGTTTCGACTTACGAGTGTTTCGACTTACGAGTGTTTCCGCTTACGAGTGTTTCGGCTTACGAGTGTTTCGACATACTAATGTTTTTACTTACGAGTGTTTCGGTGTACGAGTGTTTCGACTTAAGGATGCTTCGACTTACGAGTGTTTCGACTTACAAGTGTTTCGACTTACGAGTGTTTCGAATTACGAGTGTTTTGGCTTACGAATATTTTCACTTACGGGTGTTTCGACTTACGGGTGTTTCGGCTTACGCGTGTTTCGACTTACGAGTGTTTTGACTTACGAGTGTTCTGACTTACGAGTGTTCTGACTACGAGTGTTCTGACTTACGGGTGTTCTGACTTACGAGTGTTCCGACTTACGAGTGTTTCGGCTTATGAAGGTTTCGACTTACGGGCGTTTCGACTTACGGGTGTTTCGACTTACGAGTGTTTTGACTTACGAGTGTTCTGACTTACGAGTGTTCTGTCTTACGAGTGTTCCGACTTACGACTGTTTCGACTTACGAGTGTTTTGACTTACGAGTGTTCCGACTTACGAGTGTTTCGGCTTACGGGTGTTTCGACGTACGAGTATTTTTGGCTTACGAGTGTTTCGCCTTACGAGTGTTTTGAATTACGATTGTTTCCGCTTACGAGTGTTTAGACTTACGAGTATTTCGACTTACGAGTGTTTTGACTTACGGGTGTTTTGACATACGAGTGTTTCGATACGAGTGCTCTGACTTACGAGTGTTCTGACTTACGAGTGTTCTGACTTACGAGTGTTCTGACTTACGGGTGTTCTGACTTACGTGTGTTCCTACTTACGAGTGTTTCGGCTATGGGTGTTTCGACTTACGAGTGTTTCGACTTACGAATGTTTTTGGCTTACGAGTGTTTCGGCTTACGAGTGTTTCGACTTACGAATGTTTTGGCTTACGGTGTTTCGGCTTACGAGTTATTCGACATACGAGTGTTTCGACTCACGGGTGTTTCAACTGACGGGTGTTTCGACTTACGAGTGTTTCGACTTATGAGTGTTTCGACTTACGAGTGTTCCGACTTACGAGTGTTCTGACTTACGAGTGTTCCGACTTACGAGTGTTTCGGTTTACGAGTGTTTCGACATACGAGTGTTTTGACTTACGGGTGTTTCGACTTACGCGTGTTCCGACTTACGAGTGTTTCGACTTACGAGTGTTTCGACTTACGAGTGTTTCGGCTTACGAGTGTTTTGACTTACGAATGTTTTGACTTACGATTGTTTCGGCTTACGAGTGTTTCGACTTACGAGTGTTTCGGCTTATGAGTGTTTCGACTTACGGGTGTTTTGACTTACGAGTGTTTCGGCTTACGAGTGTTTCGGCTTATGAGTGTTTCGACTTACGGGTGTTTTGACTTACGGGTGTTTTGACATACGAGTGTTTCGATACGAGTGTTCTGACTTACGAGTGTTCTGACTTACGAGTGTTCTGACTTACGAGTGTTCTGACTTACGGGTGTTCTGACTTACGAGTATTCCGACTTACGAGTGTTTCAGCTATGAGTGTTTTGCCTTACGGGTGTTTCGACTTACGGGTGTTTCGACTTACGAGTGTTTCGACTTACGAGTGTTTCGACTTACGAGTGTTCCGACTTACGAGTGTTTCGGCTTACGAGTGTTTCGGCTTACGAGTGTTTCGGCTTACGAGTGTTTCGGCTTACGAGTGTTTTGACTTACGAGTGTTCTGACTAGGAGTGTTCTGACTTACGGGTGTTCTGACTTACGAGTGTTCCGACTTACGAGTGTTTCGGCTTATGAGTGTTTCGACTTACGGGCGTTTCGACTTACGGGTGTTTCGACTTACGAGTGTTTTGATTTACGAGTGTTCTGACTTACGGGTGTTCTGACTTACGAGTGTTCCGACATACGAGTGTTTCGGCTTATGAGTGTTTCGACTTACGGGCGTTTCGACTTACGGGTGTTTCGACTTACGAGTGTTTTGACTTACGAGTGTTCTGACTTACGAGTGTTCTGACTTACGAGTGTTCCGACTTACGACTGTTTCGACTTACGAGTGTTTTGACTTACGAGTGTTCCGACTTACGAGTGTTTCGGCTTACGGGTGTTTCGACGTACGAGTATTTTTGGCTTACGAGTGTTTCGACTTAAGAGTGTTTTGAATTACGATTGTTTCGGCTTACGAGTGTTTCGACTTACGAGTATTTCGACTTACGAATGTTTTGGCTTACGAGTGTTTCGGCTTACGAGTGTTTCGACTTACGAATGTTTTAGCTTACGAGTGTTTCGGCTTACGGGCGTTTCGACTTACGAGTGTTTCGACTTACGAGTGTTTTGACTTACGGTGTTTCGGCTTACGAGTTATTCGACTTACGAGTGTTCTGACTTACGAGTGTTCTGACTTACGAGTGTTCCGACTTACGAGTGTTTCGGTTTACGAGTGTTTCGACATACGAGTGTTTTGACTTACGGGTGTTTCGACTTACGGGTGTTTCGACTTACGAGTGTTTCGGCTTACGAGTGTTTCGACTTACTAATGTTTTTACTTACGAGTGTTTCGGTGTACGAGTGTTTCGACTTAAGGATGTTTCGACTTACGAGTATTTCGACTTACGTGTGTTTCGGCTTACGTGAGTTTCGACTTAAGAGTGTTCTGATTTACGAGTGTTCTGACTTGCGGGTGTTCTGATTTACGAGTGTTCCGAATTACGAGTGTTTCGGCTTATGAGTGTTTCGACTTACGAGTGTTTCGGCTTACGAGTGTTTCGACTTACGGTGTTTCGGCTTACGAGTGTTTCGACATACGAGTGTTTTGACTTACGAGTGTTCTGACTTACGAGTGTTCTGACTTACGGGTGTTCTGACTTACGAGTGTTCCGACTTACGAGTGTTTCGGCTATGAGTGTTTTGACTTACGGGTGTTTCGACTTACGGGTGTTTCGACTTACGAGTGTTTCGACTTACGAGTGTTTCCGCTTACGAGTGTTTCGGCTTACGAGTGTTTCGACATACTAATGTTTTTACTTACGAGTGTTTCGGTGTACGAGTGTTTCGACTTAAGGATGCTTCGACTTACGAGTGTTTCGACTTACGAGTGTTTCGACTTACGAGTGTTTCGAATTACGAGTGTTTTGCCTTACGAATATTTTCACTTACGGGTGTTTCGACTTACGGGTGTTTCGGCTTACGAGTGTTTCGACTTACGAGTGTTTTGACTTACGAGTGTTCTGACTTACGAGTGTTCTGACTACGAGTGTTCTGACTTACGAGTGTTCCGACTTACGAGTGTTTCGGCTTATGAAGGTTTCGACTTACGGGCGTTTCGACTTACGGGTGTTTCGACTTACGAGTGTTTTGACTTACGAGTGTTCTGACTTACGAGTGTTCTGTCTTACGAGTGTTCCGACTTACGACTGTTTCGACTTACGAGTGTTTTGACTTACGAGTGTTCCGACTTACGAGTGTTTCGGCTTACGGGTGTTTCGACGTACGAGTATTTTTGGCTTACGAGTGTTTCGCCTTACGAGTGTTTTGAATTACGATTGTTTCCGCTTACGAGTGTTTAGACTTACGAGTATTTCGACTTACGAGTGTTTTGACTTACGGGTGTTTTGACATACGAGTGTTTCGATACGAGTGCTCTGACTTACGAGTGTTCTGACTTACGAGTGTTCTGACTTACGAGTGTTCTGACTTACGGGTGTTCTGACTTACGTGTGTTCCTACTTACGAGTGTTTCGGCTATGGGTGTTTCGACTTACGAGTGTTTCGACTTACGAATGTTTTTGGCTTACGAGTGTTTCGGCTTACGAGTGTTTCGACTTACGAATGTTTTGGCCTACGGTGTTTCGGCTTACGAGTTATTCGACATACGAGTGTTTTGACTTACGGGTGTTTCGACTTACGCGTGTTTCGACTTACGAGTGTTTCGACTTACGAGTGTTTTGACTTACGAGTGTTTTGACTTACGAGTGTTCTGACTTACGAGTGTTCCGACTTACGAGTGTTCTGCCTTACGAGTGTTCTGACTTACGAGTGTTTCGACTTACGAGTGTTTCGACTTACGAGTGTTCCGACTTACGGGTGTTTCGACTTACGAGTGTTTTGGCTTACGGTGTTTCGACTTACGAGTGTTTTGACTTACGGTGTTTCGGCTTACGAGTGTTTCGAATTACGAGTGTTTTGACTTACGGGTGTTTTGACATACGAGTGTTTCGATACGAGTGTTCTGACTTACGAGTGTTCTGACTTACGAGTGTTTTGACTTACGAGTGTTCTGACTTACGAGTGTTCCGACTTACGAGTGTTCCGACTTACGAGTGTTTCGGCTTACGAGTGATTCGACTTACGAGTGTTTTGACTTACGGGTGTTTTGACTTACGGGTGTTGTGAATTACGAGTGTTCCTATTTACGAGTGTTTTGACTTACGGTGTTTCGGCTTACGAGTGATTCGACTTACGAATGTTTTGACTTACGGGTGTTTCGGCTTGCGAGTGTTTTGACTTACGTGTGTTTCGACTTACGAGTGTTTTGACTTACGAATGTTTTGACTTACGGGTGTTTCGACTTACTAATGTTTTTACTTACGAGTGTTTCGGCGTACGAGTGTTTCGACTTACGAGTGTTTCGACTTACGAGTGTTTCGGCTTACGAGTGTTTTGACTTAAGGATGTTTCGACTTACGAGTGTTCTGACTTACGAGTGTTCTGATTTACGGATGTTTCGACACACGAGTGTTTCGACTTACGAGTGTTTCGACTTACGTGTGTTTTGAGTTACGGGTGTTTTGACATACGAGTGTTTCGATACGAATGTTCTAACTTACGAGTGTTCTGACTTACGAGTGTTCTGACTTACGAGTGTTCTGACTTACGAGTGTTCTGACTTACGAGGGTTCCGACTTACGAGTGTTCCGACTTACGAGTGTTTTGGCTTACGGTGTTTCGGCTTACGAGTGTTTCGAGTTACGAGTGTTTTGACTTACGCGTGTTTTGACATAAGAGTGTTTCGATACGAGTGTTCTGACTTACGAGTGTTCTGACTTACGAGTGTTCTGACTTACGAGTGTTCTGACTTACGAGTGTTCTGACTTACGAGTGTTCTGACTTACGAGTGTTCCGACTTTACGAGTGTTTCGGCTCACGATTGTTTTGGCTTACGGTGTTTCGGCTTACGAGTGTTTCGAGTTACGAGTGTTTTGACTTACGCGTGTTTTGACATACGAGTGTTTCGATACGAGTGTTCTGACTTACGAGTGTTCTGACTTACGAGTGTTCTGACTTACGAGTGTTTCGACTTACGAAAATAACAAATAGACGCGGTTTCAAATCTCTATGCTTTTCAAATTCATTACATTAATCTTTATTTATACGTTTCGCTTTACGAGTGTTTCGACTTACGAGTCTTTCGACATACGAGTGTTTCAGCTTACGAGTGTTTTGATTTACGAGTGTTTTGACTTACGGGTGTTTCGACTTACGCGTGTTTCGACTTACGAGTGTTTCGACTTACGAGTGTTTCGACTTACGAGTGTTTCGGCTTACGAGTGTTTTGACTTACGAATGTTTTGACTTACGATTGTTTCGGCTTACGAGTGTTTCGACTTACGAGTGTTTCGGCTTATGAGTGTTTCGTCTTACGGGTGTTTTGACTTACGAGTGTTTCGGCTTACGAGTGTTTCGGCTTATGAGTGTTTCGACTTACGGGTGTTTTGACTTACGGGTGTTTTGACATACGAGTGTTTCGATACGAGTGTTCTGACTTACGAGTGTTCTGACTTACGAGTGTTCTGACTTACGGGTGTTCTGACTTACGAGTGTTCCGACTTACGAGTGTTTCGGCTATGAGTGTTTCGACTTACGGGTGTTTCGACTTACGAGTGTTTCGACTTACGAGTGTTTCGACTTACGAGTGTTTCGACTTACGACTGTTTTGGCTTATGAATGTTTTGACTTACGGGTGTTTCGACTTACGGGTGTTTCGGCTTACGAGTGTTTCGATTCGAGTGTTCTGACTTACGAGTGTTCTGACTTACGAGTGTTCTGACTTACGAGTGTTCCGACTTACGAGTGTTCCGACTTACGAGTGTTTCGGCTTACGAGTGTTTCGGCTTATGAGTGTTTCGACTTACGGGCGTTTCGACTTACGGGTGTTTCGACTTACGAGTGTTTTGACTTACGAGTGTTCTGACTTACGAGTGCTCTGACTTACGAGTGTTCCGACTTACGACTGTTTCGACTTACGAGTGTTTTGACTTACGAGTGTTCCGACTTACGAGTGTTTCGGCTTACGGGTGTTTCGACGTACGAGTATTTTTGGCTTACGAGTGTTTCGACTTACGAGTGTTTTGAATTACGATTGTTTCGACTTACGAGTGTTTCGACTTACGAGTATTTCGACTTACGAGTGTTTCGGCTATGGGTGTTTCGACTTACGAGTGTTTCGACTTACGAATGTTTTGCATTACGGGTGTTCCGGTTTACGAGTGTTTCGACTTACGAGTGTTCTGACTTACGAGTGTTCTGACTTACGAGTGTTCTGACTTACGAGTGTTCTGATTTATGAGGGTTCCGACTTACGAGTGTTCCGACTTACGAGTGTTTTGGCTTACGGTGTTTCGGCTTATGAGTGTTTCGAGTTACGAGTGTTTTGACTTACGCGTGTTTTGACATACGAGTGTTTCGATACGAGTGTTCTGACTTACGAGTGTTCTGACTTACGAGTGTTCTGACTTACGAGTGTTCTGACTTACGAGTGTTCTGACTTACGAGTGTTCCGACTTTACGAGTGTTTCGGCTCACGATTGTTTTGGCTTACGGTGTTTCGGCTTACGAGTGTTTCGAGTTACGAGTGTTTTGACTTACGCGTGTTTTGACATACGAGTGTTTCGATACGAGTGTTCTGACTTACGAGTGTTCTGACTTACGAGTGTTCTGACTTACGAGTGTTCTGACTTACGAGTGTTTCGACTTACGAAAATAACAAATAGACGCGGTTTCAAATCTTTATGCTTTTCAAATTCATTACATTAATCTTTATTTATACGTTTCGCTTTACGAGTGTTTCGACTTACGAGTCTTTCGACATACGAGTGTTTCAGCTTACGAGTGTTTTGATTTACGAGTGTTTTGACTTACGGGTGTTTCGACTTACGCGTGTTTCGACTTACGAGTGTTTCCGGCTTACGAGTGTTTCGACTTACGAGTGTTTTGACTTACGAGTGTTTTGACTTACGAGTGTTCTGACTTACGAGTGTTCCAACTTACGAGTGTTCCGACTTACGAGTGTTTCGGCTTACGAGTGTTTCCGGCTTATGAGTGTTTCGACTTACGAGTGTTTTGACTTACGGTGTTTCGGCTTACGAGTGATTCGACATACGAGTGTTTTGACTTACGGGTGTTTTGACTTACGGGTGTTGTGAATTACGAGTGTTCCGATTTACGAGTGTTTTGACTTACGGTGTTTCGGCTTACGAGTGATTCGACTTACGAATGTTTTGACTTACGGGTGTTTCGGCTTACGAGTGTTTCGACTTACGAGTGTTTCGGCTTGCGAGTGTTTCGACTTACTAATGTTTTTACTTACGAGTATTTCGGCGTACGAGTGTTTCGACTTACGAGTGTTTCGACTTACGGGTGTTTTGACATACGGGTGTTTCGGCTTACGAGTGTTTCGACTTACGAGTGTTTTGACTTAAGGATGTTTCGACTTACGAGTGTTTCGACTTACGAGTGTTTCGACTTACGATTGTTTCGGCTTACGAGTGTTTTGACTTAAGGATGTTTCGACTTACGAGTGTTTTGATACGAGTGTTTCGACTTACGAGTGTTCTGACTTACGAGTGTTCTGATTTACGGATGTTTCGACATACAAGTGTTTCGACTTACGAGTGTTTCGACTTACGAGTGTTTTGACTTACGGGTGTTTTGACATACGAGTGTTTCGACTTACGAGTGTTTCGACTTACGAGTGTTTTTACTTACGGGCGTTTTGACATACGAGTGTTCCGACTTACGAGTGTTTCGGCTTATGAGTGTTTCGACTTACGAGTGCTTCGACTTACGAATGTTTCGGCTTACGGGTGTTTCGACTTACGAATGTTTTGCTTATGAGTGTTTCGGCTTACGAGTGTTTCGGCTTATGAGTGTTTCGACTTACGAGTGTTTTGACTTACGGGTGTTTTGACATACGAGTGTTTCGATACGAGTGTTCTGACTTACGAGTGTTCTGACTTACGAGTGTTCTGACTTACGAGTGTTCTGACTTACGAGTGTTCTGACTTACGGGTGTTCTGACTTACGAGTGTTCCGACTTACGAGTGTTTCGGCTATGAGTGTTTTGACTTACGGGTGTTTCGACTTACGGGTGTTTTGACTTACGAGTGTTTCGACTTACGAGTGTTTCCGCTTACTAGTGTTTCTGCTTACGAGTGTTTCGACTTACTAATGTTTTTACTTACGAGTGTTTCGGTGTACGAGTGTTTCGACTTAAGGATGCTTCGACTTACGAGTGTTTCGACTTACGAGTGTTTCGACTTACGAGTGTTTCGAATTACGAGTGTTTTGGCTTACGAATGTTTTCACTTACGGGTGTTTCGACTTACGGGTGTTTCGGCTCACGAGTGTTTCGACTTACGAGTGTTCTGACTACGAATGTTCTGACTTACGGGTGTTCTGACTTACGAGTGTTCTGACTTACGAGTGTTCCGACTTACGAGTGTTTCGGCTTACGAGTGTTTCGGCTTACGTGTGTTTCGGCTTACGAGTGTTTCGACTTACGAGTGTTCCGACTTACGAGTGTTTCGACTTACGAGTGTTTTGGCTTACGGTGTTTCGGCTTACGAATGTTTTGACTTACGAGTGTTTTGACTTACGGGTGTTTTGAGATACGAGTGTTTCGATACGAGTGTTCTGACTTACGAGTGTTCTGACTTACGAGTGTTCTGACTTACGAGTGTTCCGACTTACGAGTGTTTCGGCTCAAGAGTGTTTCGGCTTACGAGTGTTTCGACTACGAAAATAACAAATAGACGCGGTTTCAAATCTCTATGCTTTTCAAGTTCATTACATTAATCTTTATTTATACGTTTCGCTTTACGAATGTTTCGACTTACGAGTGTTTCGACTTACGAGTGTTTCGGCTTACGAGTGTTTTGACTTACGAGATTTTTTACTTACGGGTGTTTCGACTTACGCGTGTTTCGGCTTACGAATGTTTTGACTTACGGGTGTTTCGACTTACGAGTGTTTTGACTTACGAGTGTTCTGACTTACGAGTGTTCTGTCTTACGAGTGTTCCGACTTACGACTGTTTCGACTTACGAGTGTTTTGATTTACGAGTGTTCCGACTTACGAGTGTTTCGGCTTACGGGTGTTTCGACGTACGAGTATTTTTGGCTTACGAGTGTTTCGCCTTACGAGTGTTTTGAATTACGATTGTTTCCGCTTACGAGTGTTTAGACTTACGAGTATTTCGACTTACGAGTGTTTTGACTTACGGGTGTTTTGACATACGAGTGTTTCGATACGAGTGCTCTGACTTACGAGTGTTCTGACTTACGAGTGTTCTGACTTACGAGTGTTCTGACTTACGGGTGTTCTGACTTACGTGTGTTCCTACTTACGAGTGTTTCGGCTATGGGTGTTTCGACTTACGAGTGTTTCGACTTACGAATGTTTTTGGCTTACGAGTGTTTCGGCTTACGAGTGTTTCGACTTACGAATGTTTTGGCCTACGGTGTTTCGGCTTACGAGTTATTCGACATACGAGTGTTTTGACTTACGGGTGTTTCGACTTACGCGTGTTTCGACTTACGAGTGTTTCGACTTACGAGTGTTTTGACTTACGAGTGTTTTGACTTACGAGTGTTCTGACTTACGAGTGTTCCGACTTACGAGTGTTCTGCCTTACGAGTGTTCTGACTTACGAGTGTTTCGACTTACGAGTGTTTCGACTTACGAGTGTTCCGACTTACGGGTGTTTCGACTTACGAGTGTTTTGGCTTACGGTGTTTCGACTTACGAGTGTTTTGACTTACGGTGTTTCGGCTTACGAGTGTTTCGACTTACGAGTGTTTTGACTTACGGGTGTTTTGACATACGAGTGTTTCGATACGAGTGTTCTGACTTACGAGTGTTCTGACTTACGAGTGTTTTGACTTACGAGTGTTCTGACTTACGAGTGTTCCGACTTACGAGTGTTCCGACTTACGAGTGTTTCGGCTTACGAGTGATTCGACTTACGAGTGTTTTGACTTACGGGTGTTTTGACTTACGGGTGTTGTGAATTACGAGTGTTCCTATTTACGAGTGTTTTGACTTACGGTGTTTCGGCTTACGAGTGATTCGACTTACGTGTGTTTCGACTTACGAGTGTTTTGACTTACGAATGTTTTGACTTACGGGTGTTTCGACTTACTAATGTTTTTACTTACGAGTGTTTCGGCGTACGAGTGTTTCGACTTACGAGTGTTTCGACTTACGAGTGTTTCGGCTTACGAGTGTTTTGACTTAAGGATGTTTCGACTTACGAGTGTTCTGACTTACGAGTGTTCTGATTTACGGATGTTTCGACACACGAGTGTTTCGACTTACGAGTGTTTCGACTTACGTGTGTTTTGAGTTACGGGTGTTGTGAATTACGATTGTTCCTATTTACGAGTGTTTTGACTTACGGTGTTTCGGCTTGCGAGTGTTTTGACTTACGTGTGTTTCGACTTACGAGTGTTTTGACTTACGAATGTTTTGACTTACGGGTGTTTCGACTTACTAATGTTTTTACTTACGAGTGTTTCGGCGTACGAGTGTTTCGACTTACGAGTGTTTCGACTTACGAGTGTTTCGGCTTACGAGTGTTTTGACTTAAGGATGTTTCGACTTACGAGTGTTCTGACTTACGAGTGTTCTGATTTACGGATGTTTCGACACACGAGTGTTTCGACTTACGAGTGTTTCGACTTACGTGTGTTTTGAGTTACGGGTGTTTTGACATACGAGTGTTTCGATACGAATGTTCTAACTTACGAGTGTTCTGACTTACGAGTGTTCTGACTTACGAGTGTTCTGACTTACGAGTGTTCTGACTTACGAGGGTTCCGACTTACGAGTGTTCCGACTTACGAGTGTTTTGGCTTACGGTGTTTCGGCTTACGAGTGTTTCGAGTTACGAGTGTTTTGACTTACGCGTGTTTTGACATAAGAGTGTTTCGATACGAGTGTTCTGACTTACGAGTGTTCTGACTTACGAGTGTTCTGACTTACGAGTGTTCTGACTTACGAGTGTTCTGACTTACGAGTGTTCTGACTTACGAGTGTTCCGACTTTACGAGTGTTTCGGCTCACGATTGTTTTGGCTTACGGTGTTTCGGCTTACGAGTGTTTCGAGTTACGAGTGTTTTGACTTACGCGTGTTTTGACATACGAGTGTTTCGATACGAGTGTTCTGACTTACGAGTGTTCTGACTTACGAGTGTTCTGACTTACGAGTGTTCTGACTTACGAGTGTTTCGACTTACGAAAATAACAAATAGACGCGGTTTCAAATATCTATGCTTTTCAAATTCATTACATTAATCTTTATTTATACGTTTCGCTTTACGAGTGTTTCGACTTACGAGTCTTTCGACATACGAGTGTTTCAGCTTACGAGTGTTTTGATTTACGAGTGTTTTGACTTACGGGTGTTTCGACTTACGCGTGTTTCGACTTACGAGTGTTTCGACTTACGAGTGTTTCGACTTACGAGTGTTTCGACTTACGAGTGTTTTGACTTACGAATGTTTTGACTTACGATTGTTTCGGCTTACGAGTGTTTCGACTTACGAGTGTTTCGGCTTATGAGTGTTTCGTCTTACGGGTGTTTTGACTTACGAGTGTTTCGGCTTACGAGTGTTTCGGCTTATGAGTGTTTCGACTTACGGGTGTTTTGACTTACGGGTGTTTTGACATACGAGTGTTTCGATACGAGTGTTCTGACTTACGAGTGTTCTGACTTACGAGTGTTCTGACTTACGGGTGTTCTGACTTACGAGTGTTCCGACTTACGAGTGTTTCGGCTATGAGTGTTTCGACTTACGGGTGTTTCGACTTACGAGTGTTTCGACTTACGAGTGTTTCGACTTACGAGTGTTTCGACTTACGACTGTTTTGGCTTATGAATGTTTTGACTTACGGGTGTTTCGACTTACGGGTGTTTCGGCTTACGAGTGTTTCGATTCGAGTGTTCTGACTTACGAGTGTTCTGACTTACGAGTGTTCTGACTTACGAGTGTTCCGACTTACGAGTGTTCCGACTTACGAGTGTTTCGGCTTACGAGTGTTTCGGCTTATGAGTGTTTCGACGTACGGGCGTTTCGACTTACGGGTGTTTCGACTTACGAGTGTTTTGACTTACGAGTGTTCTGACTTACGAGTGCTCTGACTTACGAGTGTTCCGACTTACGACTGTTTCGACTTACGAGTGTTTTGACTTACGAGTGTTCCGACTTACGAGTGTTTCGGCTTACGGGTGTTTCGACGTACGAGTATTTTTGGCTTACGAGTGTTTCGACTTACGAGTGTTTTGAATTACGATTGTTTCGACTTACGAGTGTTTCGACTTACGAGTATTACGACTTACGAGTGTTTCGGCTATGGGTGTTTCGACTTACGAATGTTTTGCATTACGGGTGTTCCGGTTTACGAGTGTTTCGACTTACGAGTGTTCTGACTTACGAGTGTTCTGACTTACGAGTGTTCTGACTTACGAGTGTTCTGACTTATGAGGGTTCCGACTTACGAGTGTTCCGACTTACGAGTGTTTTGGCTTACGGTGTTTCGGCTTATGAGTGTTTCGAGTTACGAGTGTTTTGACTTACGCGTGTTTTGACATACGAGTGTTTCGATACGAGTGTTCTGACTTACGAGTGTTCTGACTTACGAGTGTTCTGACTTACGAGTGTTCTGACTTACGAGTGTTCTGACTTACGAGTGTTCCGACTTTACGAGTGTTTCGGCTCACGATTGTTTTGGCTTACGGTGTTTCGGCTTACGAGTGTTTCGAGTTACGAGTGTTTTGACTTACGCGTGTTTTGACATACGAGTGTTTCGATACGAGTGTTCTGACTTACGAGTGTTCTGACTTACGAGTGTTCTGACTTACGAGTGTTCTGACTTACGAGTGTTTCGACTTACGAAAATAACAAATAGACGCGGTTTCAAATCTTTATGCTTTTCAAATTCATTACATTAATCTTTATTTATACGTTTCGCTTTACGAGTGTTTCGACTTACGAGTCTTTCGACATACGAGTGTTTCAGCTTACGAGTGTTTTGATTTACGAGTGTTTTGACTTACGGGTGTTTCGACTTACGCGTGTTTCGACTTACGAGTGTTTCCGGCTTACGAGTGTTTCGACTTACGAGTGTTTTGACTTACGAGTGTTTTGACTTACGAGTGTTCTGACTTACGAGTGTTCCAACTTACGAGTGTTCCGACTTACGAGTGTTTCGGCTTACGAGTGTTTCCGGCTTATGAGTGTTTCGACTTACGAGTGTTTTGACTTACGGTGTTTCGGCTTACGAGTGATTCGACTTACGAGTGTTTTGACTTACGGGTGTTTTGACTTACGGGTGTTGTGAATTACGAGTGTTCCGATTTACGAGTGTTTTGACTTACGGTGTTTCGGCTTACGAGTGATTCGACTTACGAATGTTTTGACTTACGGGTGTTTCGGCTTACGAGTGTTTCGACTTACGAGTGTTTCGGCTTGCGAGTGTTTCGACTTACTAATGTTTTTACTTACGAGTATTTCGGCGTACGAGTGTTTCGACTTACGAGTGTTTCGACTTACGGGTGTTTTGACATACGGGTGTTTCGGCTTACGAGTGTTTCGACTTACGAGTGTTTCGACTTACGAGTGTTTTGACTTACGTGTGTTTTGACATACGAGTGTTTCGACTTACGAGTGTTTCGACTTACGAGTGTTTTGACTTACGGGCGTTTTGACATACGAGTGTTCCGACTTACGAGTGTTTCGGCTTATGAGTGTTTCGACTTACGAGTGCTTCGACTTTCGAATGTTTCGGCTTACGGGTGTTTCGACTTACGAATGTTTTGCTTATGAGTGTTTCGGCTTACGAGTGTTTCGGCTTATGAGTGTTTCGACTTACGAGTGTTTTGACTTACGGGTGTTTTGACATACGAGTGTTTCGATACGAGTGTTCTGACTTACGAGTGTTCTGACTTACGAGTGTTCTGACTTACGAGTGTTCTGACTTACGAGTGTTCTGACTTACGGGTGTTCTGACTTACGAGTGTTCCGACTTACGAGTGTTTCGGCTATGAGTGTTTTGACTTACGGGTGTTTCGACTTACGGGTGTTTTGACTTACGAGTGTTTCGACTTACGAGTGTTTCCGCTTACTAGTGTTTCTGCTTACGAGTGTTTCGACTTACTAATGTTTTTACTTACGAGTGTTTCGGTGTACGAGTGTTTCGACTTAAGGATGCTTCGACTTACGAGTGTTTCGACTTACGAGTGTTTCGACTTACGAGTGTTTCGAATTACGAGTGTTTTGGCTTACGAATGTTTTCACTTACGGGTGTTTCGACTTACGGGTGTTTCGGCTCACGAGTGTTTCGACTTACGAGTGTTCTGACTACGAATGTTCTGACTTACGGGTGTTCTGACTTACGAGTGTTCTGACTTACGAGTGTTCCGACTTACGAGTGTTTCGGCTTACGAGTGTTTCGGCTTACGTGTGTTTCGGCTTACGAGTGTTTCGACTTACGAGTGTTCCGACTTACGAGTGTTTCGACTTACGAGTGTTTTGGCTTACGGTGTTTCGGCTTACGAATGTTTTGACTTACGAGTGTTTTGACTTACGGGTGTTTTGAGATACGAGTGTTTCGATACGAGTGTTCTGACTTACGAGTGTTCTGACTTACGAGTGTTCTGACTTACGAGTGTTCCGACTTACGAGTGTTTCGGCTCAAGAGTGTTTCGGCTTACGAGTGTTTCGACTACGAAAATAACAAATAGACGCGGTTTCAAATCTCTATGCTTTTCAAGTTCATTACATTAATCTTTATTTATACGTTTCGCTTTACGAATGTTTCGACTTACGAGTGTTTCGACTTACGAGTGTTTCGGCTTACGAGTGTTTTGACTTACGAGATTTTTTACTTACGGGTGTTTCGACTTACGCGTGTTTCGGCTTACGAATGTTTTGACTTACGAGTGTTTTGACTTACAGGTGTTTTGACATACGAGTGTTTCGATACGAGTGTTTCGACTTACGAGTGTTCTGACTTACGAGTGTTTCGACTTACGAGTGTTTCGACTTACGAGTGTTTCGGCTTACGAGTGTTTCGGCTCCCGAGTGTTTCGACTTAAGAGTGTTTCGACTTACGAGTGTTTTGACTTACGGGTGTTTCGACTTACGAGTGTTTTGGTTTACGTGTGTTTCGACTTACGAATGTTTCGGCTTACGAGTGTTTCGACTTACGAGTGTTTCGACTTACGGTTGTTCTGACTTACGGGTATTCCGACTTACGAGTGATTTGGCATACGAGTGTTTCGACTTACGAGTGTTTTCGGCTTACGAGTGTTTCGACTTACGAGTGTTTTGACTTACGATTGTTTCGGCTTACGAGTGTTTCGACTTACGAGTGTTTCGGCTTACGAGTGTTTCGGCTTATGAGTGTTTTGACTTAAGGGTGTTTCGACGAGTGTTTCGATACGAGTGTTTCGACATGCGAGTTTTTTGACTTACGGATGTTTCGACTTACGGGTGTTTCGACTCACGAGTGTTTCTACTTACGAGTGTTTCGACTTACGAGTGTTCCGACTTACGAGTGTTTTGACTTACGAGTGTTCCGACTTACGAGTGTTTCGGCTTACGAGTGTTTCGGCTCACGAGTGTTCCGACTTACGAGTGTTCCGACTTACGAGTGTTTCGGCTACGGATGTTCCGACTTACGAGTATTTTCGGCTTACGAGTGTTTTGACTTACGATTGTTTTGACTTACGGGTATTTCGGCTTACGAGTGTTTCGACTTACGAGTGTTTCGACTTACGAGTGTTTTGACTTACGGGTGTTTCGACTTACGAGTGTTTTGGTTTACGTGTGTTTCGACTTACGAATGTTTCGGTTTACGAGTGTTTCGACTTACGAGTGTTTTGACTTACGGGTGTTTCGACTTACGAGTGTTTTGGTTTACGTGTGTTTCGACTTACGAATGTTTCGTCTTACGAGTGTTTTGACTTACGATTGTTTCGGCTTACGAGTGTTTCGACGTACGAGTGTTTCGGCTTACGAGTGTTTCGGCTTACGAGTGTTTTGACTTAAGGGTGTTTCGACGAGTGTTTCGATACGAGTGTTTCGACTTACGGGTGTTCTGACTTACGAGTGTTCTGATTTACGGATGTTTCGACTTATGAGTGTTTCGACTACGAGTGTTTCGACTTACGAGTGTTTCGACTACGAGTGTTTCGACTTACGAGTGTTCTGACTTACGAGTGTTCTGATACGAGTGTTCTGACTTACGAGTGTTCCGACTTACGAGTGTTTCGGCTTACGAGTGTTTCGGCTTACGTGTGTTTCGACTTACGAGTGTTTTGGCTTACGGTGTTTCGGCTTACGAATGTTTTGACTTACGAGTGTTTTGACTTACGAGTGTTCCGACTTACGGGTGTTTCGACTTACGAGTGTTTCGACTTACGAGTGTTCCGACCTACGAGGGTTTCGGCTTACGGGTGTTCCGACTTACGAGTATTTTCGGCTTACGAGTGTTTCGACTTACGAGTGTTTTGACTTACGATTGTTTCGGCTTACGAGTGTTTCGACTTACGAGTGTTTTGACTTACGGTGTTTCGGTTTACGCGTGTTTCGACTTACGAGTGTTTTGACTTACGGGTGTTTTGACATACGAGTGTTTCGATACGAGTGTTCTGACTTACGAGTGTTCTGACTTACGAGTGTTCTGACTTACGGGTGTTCTGACTTACGAGTGTTCCGACTTACGAGTGTTTCGGCTTATGAGTGTTTCGGCTTACGAGCGTTTCGACTACGAGTGTTTCGACTTACGAATGTTTTTGCTTACGAGTGTTTCGACTTACGATTGTTTTGACTTACAATTGTTTCGGCTTACGAGTGTTTCGACTTACGAGTGTTTCGATTTACGAGTGTTTTGACTTACGGGTGTTTCGACTTACGAGAGTTTTGGTTTACGTGTGTTTCGACTTACGAGTGTTTTGACTTACGAGTGTTCCGACCTACGAGTGTTTCGGCTACGGATGTTCCGACTTACGAGTATTTTCGGCTTACGAGTGTTTTGACTTACGATTGTTTTGACTTACGATTGTTTCGGCTTACGAGTGTTTCGACTTACGAGTGTTTCGACTTACGGTTGTTCTGACTTACGGGTATTCCGACTTACGAGTGATTTGGCATACGAGTGTTTCGACTTACGAGTGTTTTCGGCTTACGAGTGTTTCGACTTACGAGTGTTTTGACTTACGATTGTTTCGGATTACGAGTGTTTCGACTTACGAGTGTTTCGGCTTACGAGTGTTTCGGCTTACGAGTGTTTTGAATTAAGGGTGTTTCGACGAGTGTTTCGATACGAGTGTTTCGACTTACGGGTGTTCTGACTTACTAGTGTTCTGATTTACGGATGTTTCGAATTATGAGTGTTTCGACTACGAGTGTTTCGACTTACGAGTGTTTCGACTACGAGTGTTTCGACTTACGAGTGTTCTGACTTACGAGTGTTCTGACTTACGAGTGTTCTGACTTACGAGTGTTCCGACTTACGAGTGTTTCGGCTTACGAGTGTTTTGGCTTACGTGTGTTTCGGCTTACGAGTGTTTCGACTTACGAGTGTTTTGACTTACGGTGTTTCGGCTTACGAATGTTTTGACTTACGAGTGTTTTGACTTACGGGTGTTTTGACATACGAGTGTTTCGATACGAGTGTTTCGACTTACGAGTGTTCTGACTTACGAGTGTTCTGACTTACGAGTGTTCTGACTTACGAGTGTTCCGACTTACGAGTGTTTCGGCTCACGAGTGTTTCGGCTTACGAGTGTTTCGACTTACGAAAATAACAAATAGACGCGGTTTCAAATCTCTATGCTTTTCAAGTTCATTACATTAATCTTTATTTATACGTTTCGCTTTACGAATGTTTCGACTTACGAGTGTGTCGGCTTACGAGTGTTTCGACTTACGAGTGTTTTGACTTTCGGTGTTTCGGCTTACGAATGTTTTGACTTACGAGTGTTTTGACTTACGGGTGTTTTGACATGCGAGTGTTTCGATACGAGTGTTTCGACTTACGAGTGTTCTGACTTACGAGTGTTTTGTCTTACGATTGTTTCGGCTTACGAGTGTTTCGACTTACGAGTGTTTTGACTTACGGTGTTTCGGTTTACGTGTGTTTCGACTTACGAGTGTTTTGACTTACTGGTGTTTTGACATACGAGTGTTTCGATACGAGTGTTCTGACTTACGAGTGTTCTGACTTACGAGTGTTCTGACTTACGGGTGTTCTGACTTACGAGTGTTCCGACTTACGAGTGTTTCGACTTATGAGTGTTTCGGCTTACGAGCGTTTCGACTACGAGTGTTTCGACTTACGAATGTTTTTGCTTACGAGTGTTTCGACTTACGAATGTTTTTGCTTACGAATGTTTTTGCTTACGAGTGTTCTGACTTACGAGTGTTTTGACTTACGAGTGTTCCGACTTACGAGTGTTTTGGTTTACGTGTATTTCGACTTACGAATGTTTCGGCTTACGAGTGTTTCGACTTACGAGTGTTCCGACCTACGAGTGTTTCGGCTACGGATGTTCCGACTTACGAGTATTTTCGGCTTACGAGTGTTTCGACTTACGAGTGTTTTGACTTACGGGTGTTTCGACTTACGAGTGTTTTGGTTTACGTGTGTTTCGACTTACGAATGTTTCGGCTTACGAGTGTTTCGACTTACGAGTGTTTCGACTTACGGTTGTTCTGACTTACGGGTATTCCGACTTACGAGTGATTTGGCATACGAGTGTTTCGACTTACGAGTGTTTTCGGCTTACGAGTGTTTCGACTTACGAGTGTTTTGACTTACGATTGTTTCGGCTTACGAGTGTTTCGACTTACGAGTGTTTCGGCTTACGAGTGTTTCGTCTTATGAGTGTTTTGACTTAAGGGTGTTTCGACGAGTGTTTCGATACGAGTGTTTCGACTTACGGGTGTTCTGATTTACGGATGTTTCGAATTATGAGTGTTTCGACTACGAGTGTTTCGACTTACGAGTGTTTCGACTACGAGTGTTTCGACTTACGAGTGTTCTGACTTACGAGTGTTCTGACTTACGGGTGTTCTGACTTACGAGTGTTCCGACTTACGAGTGTTTCGGCTTATGAGTGTTTCGGCTTACGAGCGTTTCGACTACGAGTGTTTCGACTTACGAATGTTTTTGCTAACGAGTGTTTCGACTTACGAATGTTTTTGCTTACGAGTGTTTCGGCTTACGAGTGTTTCGACTTACAAGTGTTTCGACTTACGAGTGTTTTGACTTACGGTGTTTCGGCTTACGAGTGTTTCGACATACGAGTGTTTTGACTTACCGGTGTTTCGACTTACGGGTGTTTCGACTTACGAGAGTTTCGACTTACGAGTGTTCTGACTTACGAGTGTTCTGACTTACGAGTGTTCCGACTTGCGAGTCTTTCGGCTTACGAGTGTTTCGACATGCGAGTTTTTTGACTTACGGATGTTTCGAATTACGGGTGTTTCGACTCACGAGTGTTTCTACTTACGAGTGTTTCGACTTACGAGTGTTCCGACTTACGAGTGTTTCGGCTTACGAGTGTTTCGGCTCACGAGTGTTTCGACTTACGAGTGTTTTGAATTACGAATGTTTTGCCTTACGGGTGTTTCGGTTTACGAGTGTTTTGACTTACGAGTGTTCTGACTTACGAGTGTTCCGGCTTACGAGTGTTTCGGCTTACGAGTGTTTCGACTTACGAGTGTTCCGACCTACGAGTGTTTCGGCTACGGATGTTCCGACTTACGAGTATTTTCGGCTTACGAGTGTTTTGACTTACGATTGTTTTGACTTACGGGTGTTTCGGCTTACGAGTGTTTCGACTTACGAGTGTTTCGACTTACGAGTGTTTTGACTTACGGGTGTTTCGACTTACGCGTGTTTTGACATGCGAGTGTTTCGATACGAGTGTTTCGACTTACGAGTGTTCTGACTTACGAATGTTTCGACTAACGAGTGTTTCGACTTACGAGTGTTTCGGCTTACGAGTGTTTCGGCTCAGGAGTGTTTCGACTTAAGAGTGTTTCGACTTACGAGTGTTTCGACTTACGAGTGTTTCGACTTACGAGTGCTTTTGCCATACGGGTGTTTCGGTTTACGAGTGTTTCGACTTACGAGTGTTCTGACTTACGAGTGTTCCGACTTACGAGTGTTTCGACTTACGAGTGTTTCGGCTTAAGAGTGTTTCGACATGCGAGTGTTTTGACTTACGGATGTTTCGACTTACGGGTGTTTCGACTCACGAGTGTTTCTACTTACGAGTGTTTCGACTTACGAGTGTTCCGACTTACGAGTGTTTTGACTTACGAGTGTTCCGACTTACGAGTGTTTCGGCTTACGAGTGTTTCGGCTCTCGAGTTTTTCGACTTAAGAGTGTTTTGAATTACGAATGTTTTGCCTTACGGGTGTTTCGGTTTACGAGTGTTTTGACTTACGAGTATTCTGACTTACGAGTGTTCCGACTTACGGGTGTTTCGACTTACGAGTGTTTCGACATACGAGTGTTCCGACCTACGAGGGTTTCGGCTTACGGGTGTTCCGACTTACGAGTATTTTCGGCTTACGAGTGTTTCGACTTACGAGTGTTTTGACTTACGATTGTTTCGGCTTACGAGTGTTTCGACTACGAGTGTTTCGACTTACGAATGTTTTTGCTTACGAGTGTTTCGACTTACGGGTGTTTTGACATACTAGTGTTTCGATACGAGTGTTCTGACTTACGAGTGTTCCGACTTACGAGTGTTTCGGCTTATGAGTGTTTCGGCTTACGAGCGTTTCGACTACGAGTGTTTCGACTTACGAATGTTTTTGCTTACGAGTGTTTCGACTTACGAATGTTTTTGCTTACGAATGTTTTTGCTTACGAGTGTTCTGACTTACGAGTGTTTTGACTTACGAGTGTTCCGAATTACGAGTGTTTTGTTTTACGTGTGTTTCGGCTTACGAATGTTTCGGCTTACGAGTGTTTCGACTTACGAGTGTTCCTACCTACGAGTGTTTCGGCTACGGATGTTCCGACTTACGAGTGTTCTGACTTACGAGTGTTCCGACTTGCGAGTGTTTCGGCTTACGAGTGTTTCGACATGCGAGTGTTTTGACTTACGGATGTTTCGACTTACGGGTGTTTCGACTCACGAGTGTTTCTACTTACGAGTGTTTCGACTTACGAGTGTTCCGACTTACGAGTGTTTTGACTTACGAGTGTTCCGACTTACGAGTGTTTCGGCTTACGAGTGTTTCGGCTCACGAGTGTTTCGACTTACGAGTGTTTCGACTTACGAGTGTTTCGACTTACGAGTGCTTTTGCCATACGGGTGTTTCGGTTTACGAGTGTTTCGACATACGAGTGTTCTGACTTACGAGTGTTCCGACCTACGAGTGTTTCGGCTTACGGGTGTTCCGACTTACGAGTGTTCCGACTTACGAGTGTTTTGTCTTACGAGTGTTTCGGCTTACGAGTGTTTCGGCTCACGAGTTTTTCGACTTACGAGTGTTTCGGATTACGGATGTTTCGACTTACGGGTGTTTCGACTCACGAGTGTTTCTACTTACGAGTGTTTCGACTTACGAGTGTTTTCACTTACGAGTGTTCCGACTTACGAGTGTTTCGGCTTACGAGTGTTCCGACCTACGAGGGTTTCGGCTTACGGGTGTTCCGACTTACGAGTATTTTCGGCTTACGAGTGTTTCGACTTACGAGTGTTTTGACTTACGATTGTTTCGGCTTACGAGTGTTTCGACTTACGAGTGTTTTGACTTACGAGTGTTTTGACTTACGGGTGTTTTGACATGCGAGTGTTTCGATACGAGTGTTTCGACTTACGAGTGTTCTGACTTACGAGTGTTTCGACTTACGAGTGTTTCGACTTACGAGTGTTTCGACTTACGAGTGTTTCCACTTACGAGTGCTTTTGCCATACGGGTGTTTCGGTTTACGAGTGTTTCGACTTACGAGTGTTCTGACTTACGAGTGTTCCGACTTACGAGTGTTTCGACTTACGAGTGTTTCGGCTTAAGAGTGTTTCGACATGCGAGTGTTTTGAATTACGGATGTTTCGACTTACTGGTGTTTCGACTCACGAGTGTTTCTACTTACGAGTGTTCCGACTTACGAGTGTTTCGGCTTACGAGTGTTTCGGCTCACGAGTTTTTCGACTTAAGAGTGTTTTGAATTACGAATGTTTTGCCTTACGGGTGTTTCGGTTTACGAGTGTTTTGACTTACGAGTATTCTGACTTACGAGTGTTCCGACTTACGGGTGTTTCGACTTACGAGTGTTTCGACATACGAGTGTTCCGACCTACGAGGGTTTCGGCTTACGGGTGTTCCGACTTACGCGTATTTTCGACTTACGAGTGTTTCGACTTACGAGTGTTTTGACTTACGATTGTTTCGGCTTACGAGTGTTTCGACTTACGAGTGTTTTGGCTTACGGGTGTTTTGACATACTAGTGTTTCGATACGAGTGTTCTGACTTACGAGTGTTCCGACTTACGAGTGTTTCGGCTTATGAGTGTTTCGGCTTACGAGCGTTTCGACTACGAGTGTTTCGACTTACGAATGTTTTTGCTTACGAGTGTTTCGACTTACGAATGTTTTTGCTTACGAATGTTTTTGCTTACGAGTGTTCTGACTTACGAGTGTTTTGACTTACGAGTGTTCCGACTTACGAGTGTTTTGGTTTACGTGTGTTTTGACTTACGAATGTTTAGGCTTACGAGTGTTTCGACTTACGAGTATTCCGACCTACGAGTGTTTCGGCTACGGATGTTCCGACTTACGAGTATTTTCGGCTTACGAGTGTTTTGACTTACGATTGTTTTGACTTACGATTGTTTCGGCTTACGAGTGTTTTGACTTAAGAATATTTTGACTTACGGGTGTTTCGGCTTACGAGTGTTTCGACTTACGAGTGTTTTGTCTTACGGGTGTTTCGACTTACGAGTGTTTTGGTTTACGTGTGTTTCGACTTACGAATGTTTCGGCTTACGAGTGTATCGACTTACGAGTGTTTCGACTTACGGTTGTTCTGACTTACGGGTATTCCAACTTACGAGTGATTTTGCATACGAGTGTTTTGACTTACGAGATTTTTTACTTACGGATGTTTCGACTTACGCGTGTTTCGGCTTATGAATGTTTTGACTTACGAGTGTTTTGACTTACGGGTGTTTTGACATACGAGTGTTTCGATACGAGTGTTTCGACTTACGAGTGTTTCGGCTTACGATGTTTCGGCTCACGAGTGTTTTGACTTAAGAGTGTTTCGACTTACGAGTGTTTCGACTTACGAGTGTTTCGACTTACGTGTGCTTTTGCCATACGGGTGTTTCGGTTTACGAGTGTTTCGACTTACGAGTGTTCTGACTTACGAGTGTTCCGACTTACGAGTGTTTCGACTTACGAGTGTTTCGACTTACGAGTGTTCCGACCTACGAGTGTTTCGGCTTACGGGTGTTCCGACCTACGAGTGTTTCGACTGACGAGTGTTTTGACTTACGATTGTTTCGGCTTACGAGTGTTTCGACTTACGAGTGTTTCGACTTACGAGTGTTCTGACTTACGAGTGTTCTGACTTACGAGTGTTCCGACTTACGAGTGTTTCGGCTTACGAGTGTTTCGACATGCGAGTGTTTTGACTTACGGATGTTTCGACTTACGGGTGTTTCGACTCACGAGTGTTTCTACTTGCGAGTGTTTCGACTTACGAGTGTTCCGACTTACGAGTGTTTTGACTTACGAGTGTTCCGACTTACGAGTGTTTCGGCTTACGAGTGTTTCGGCTCACGAGTTTTTCGACTTACGAGTGTTTTGAATTACGAATGTTTTGCCTTACGGGTGTTTCGGTTTACGAGTGTTTTGACTTACGAGTATTCTGACTTACGAGTGTTCCGACTTACGGGTGTTTCGACGTACGAGTGTTTCGACTTACGAGTATTCCGACCTACGAGGGTTTCGGCTTACGGGTGTTCCGACTTACGAGTATTTTCGGCTTACGAGTGTTTCGACTTACGAGTGTTTTGTCTTACGATTGTTTCGGCTTACGAGTGTTTCGACTTACGAGTGTTTTGACTTACGGTGTTTCGGTTTACGCGTGTTTCGACTTACGAGTGTTTTGACTTACGGGTGTTTTGACATACGAGTGTTTCGATACGAGTGTTCTGACTTACGAGTGTTCTGACTTACGAGTGTTCTGACTTTCGGGTGTTCTGACTTACGAGTGTTCCGACTTACGACTGTTTCGGCTTATGAGTGTTTCGGCTTACGAGCGTTTCGACTACGAGTGTTTCGACTTACGAATGTTTTTGCTTACGAGTGTTTCGACTTACGAATGTTTTTGCTTACGAATGTTTTTGCTTACGAGTGTTCTGACTTACGAGTGTTTTGACTTACGAGTGTTCCGACTTACAAGTGTTTTGGTTTACGTGTGTTTCGACTTACGAATGTTTCGGCTTACGAGTGTTTCGACTTACGAGTGTTCCGACCTACGAGTGTTTCGGCTACGGATGTTCCGACTTACGAGTATTTTCGGCTTACGAGTGTTTTGACTTACGATTGTTTTGACTTACGATTGTTTCGGCTTACGAGTGTTTCGACTTACGTGTGTTTCGATTTACGAGTGTTTTGACTTAAGAATATTTTGACTTACGGGTGTTTCGGCTTACGAGTGTTTCGACTTACGAGTGTTTTGTCTTACGGGTGTTTCGACTTACGAGTGTTTTGGTTTAAGTGTGTTTCGACTTACGAGTGTTTCGGCTTACGAGTGTTTCGACATACGAGTGTTTCGACTTACGAGTGTTCCGACTAACGAGTGTTCCGACTTACGAGTGTTTCGGCTTACGAGTGTTTCGGCTTACAAGTGTTTCGACTTACGAGTGTTTCGGCTTACGAGTGTTTCGACTTACAAAAATAACAAATAGACCCGGTTTCAAATCTCTATGCTTTTCAAATTCATTACATTAATCTTTATTTATACGTTTTGCTTTACGTGTGTTTCGGCTTACGAGTGTCTCGACTTACGAGTGTTTTTACTTACGGGTGTTTCGACTTACGAGTGTTTTGCCCTACGAATGTTTTGACTTACGGGTGTTTCGGCTTACCAGTGTTTCGACTTACGAGTGTTTCGGCTTACGAGTGTTTCGACTTACTAAGGTTTTACTTACGAGTGTTTAGGCGTACGAGAGTTTTGACTTACGAGTGTTTCGACTTACAAGTGTTTCGACTTACGAGTGTTTTGACTTACGAATGTTTTGACTTACGGGTGTTTCGGCTTACGGGTGTTTTGATTTACGGATGTTTCGACATACGAGTGTTTCGACTTACGAGTGTTTCGACTTATGAGTGTTTCGACTTACGAGTGTTTCGACTTATGAGTGTTTCGGCTTACGAGTGTTTCGACTTACGAGTGTTTTGACTTACGGTGTTTCGGCTTACGAGTGTTTCGACTTACGAGTGTTTTAACTTACGGGTGTTTTGACATACGAGTGTTTCGACTAACTAATGTTTTTACTTACGAGTGTTTCTGCGTACGAGAGTTTGGACTTACGAGTGTTTCGACTTACGAGTGTTTCGACTTGCGAGCGTTTTGAATTACGAATGTTTCGACTTACGGGTGTTTCGGCTTACCAGTGTTTCGACTTACGAGTCTTTCGGCTTACGAGTGTTTCGACTTACTAATGTTTTTACTTACGAGTGTTTCGGCGTACGAGTGTTTCGACTTACGAGTGTTTCGACTTACGGGTGTTTTGACTTACGGGTGTTTCGGCTTACGAGTGTTTCGACTTACGAGTGTTTTGACTTACGAGTGATCTGATTTACGGATGTTTCGACATACGAGTGTTTCGACTTACGAGTGTTTCGACTTATGAGTATTTCGACTTACGAGTGTTTCGACTTACGAGTGTTTCGACTTACGAGTGTTCCGACTTACGAGTGTTTCGGCTTACGAGTGTTTCCGGCTTACGAGTGTTTCGACTTACGAGTGTTTTGACTTACGGTGTTTCGGCTTACGAGTGATTCGACTTACGAGTGTTTTGACTTACGGGTGTTTTGACTTACGGGTGTTGTGAATTACGAGTGTTCCGATTTACGAGTGTTTTGACTTACGGTGTTTCGGCTTACGAGTGATTCGACTTACGAATATTTTGACTTACGGGTGTTTCGGCTTGCGAGTGTTTCGACTTACGAGTGTTTCGGCTTGCGAGTGTTTCGACTTACTAATGTTTTTACTTACGAGTGTTTCGGCGTACGAGTGTTTCGACTTACGAGTGTTTCGACTTACTGGTGCTTTGACTTACGGGTGTTTCGGCTTACGAGTGTTTCGACTTACGAGTGTTTTGACTTAAGGGTGTTTCGACTTACGAGTGTTTCGACTTACGAGTGTTTCGACTTACGAGTGTTTCGGCTTACGAGTGTTTCGACATACGAGTGTTTCGTCTTACGAGTGTTCCGACTAACGAGTGTTCCGACTTACGAGTGTTTCGGCTTACGAGTGTTTCGGCTTACGAGTGTTTCGACTTACGAGTGTTTCGGCTTACGAGTGTTTCGACTTACGAAAATAACAAATAGACCCGGTTTCAAATCTCTATGCTT
Organism: Eledone cirrhosa; assembly: GCA_964016885.1. Taxonomy (NCBI): domain Eukaryota; kingdom Metazoa; phylum Mollusca; class Cephalopoda; order Octopoda; family Eledonidae; genus Eledone; species Eledone cirrhosa. The sequence goes on from OZ024741.1 coordinate 262,195,158, forward strand.
TTCAAATTCATTACATTAATCTTTATTTATACGTTTCGCTTTACGAGTGTTTCGGCGTACGATTGTTTCGACTTACGAGTGTTTTAACTTACGTGTGTTTCGGCTTACGAGTGTTTCGACTTACGAGTGTTTTTACTTACGGTGTTTCGGCTTACGAGTGTTTCGACATACGAGTGTTTTGACTTACGGGTGTTTCGGCTTACGAGTGTTTCGACTTACGAGTGTTTCGGCTTACGAGTGTTTCGACTTACGAAAATAACAAATAGACCCGGTTTCAAATCTCTATGCTTTTCAAATTCATTACATTAATCTTTATTTATACGTTTCGCTTTACGAGTGTTTCGGCGTACGATTGTTTCGACTTACGAGTGTTTTAACTTACGAGTGTTTCGGCTTACGAGTGTTTCCGGCTTACGAGTGTTTCGACTTACGAGTGTTTTGACTTACGGTGTTTCGGCTTACGAGTGATTCGACTTACGAGTGTTTTGACTTACGGGTGTTTTGACTTACGGGTGTTGTGAATTACGAGTGTTCCGATTTACGAGTGTTTTGACTTACGGTGTTTCGGCTTACGAGTGATTCGACTTACGAATGTTTTGACTTACGGGTGTTTCGGCTTGCGAGTGTTTCGACTTACGAGTGTTTCGGCTTGCGAGTGTTTCGACTTACTAATGTTTTTACTTACGAGTGTTTCGGCGTACGAGTGTTTCGACTTACGAGTGTTTCGACTTACTGGTGCTTTGACTTACGGGTGTTTCGGCTTACGAGTGTTTCGACTTACGAGTGTTTTGACTTAAGGGTGTTTCGACTTACGAGTGTTTCGACTTACGAGTGTTTCGACTTACGAGTGTTTCGGCTTACGAGTGTTTCGACATACGAGTGTTTCGTCTTACGAGTGTTCCGACTAACGAGTGTTCCGACTTACGAGTGTTTCGGCTTACGAGTGTTTCGGCTTACGAGTGTTTCGACTTACGAGTGTTTCGGCTTACGAGTGTTTCGACTTACGAAAATAACAAATAGACCCGGTTTCAAATCTCTATGCTTTTCAAATTCATTACATTAATCTTTATTTATACGTTTCGCTTTACGAGTGTTTCGGCGTACGATTGTTTCGACTTACGAGTGTTTTAACTTACGTGTGTTTCGGCTTACGAGTGTTTCGACTTACGAGTGTTTTTACTTACGGTGTTTCGGCTTACGAGTGTTTCGACATACGAGTGTTTTGACTTACGGGTGTTTCGACTTACGAGTGTTTTGACTTACGAATGTTTTGACTTACGGGTGTTTCGGCTTACCAGTGTTTCGACTTACGAGTGTTTCGGCTTACGAGTGTTTCGACTTACTAAGGTTTTTACTTACGAGTGTTTCGGCGTACGAGTGTTTTGACTTACGAGTGTTTCGACTTACGAGTGTTTTCACTTACGAATGTTTTTCAGCTTACGGGTGTTTCGGCTTACGAGTGTTTCGACTTACGAGTGTTTCGGCTTGCGAGTGTTTCGACTTACTAATGTTTTTACTTACGAGTGTTTCGGCGTACGAGTGTTTCGACTTACGAGTGTTTCGACTTACGGGTGCTTTGACTTACGGGTGTTTCGACTTACGAGTGTTTCGACTTACGAGTGTTTTGACTTAAGGGTGTTTCGACTTACGAGTGTTTCGACTTACGAGTGTTTCGACTTACGAGTGTTTCGGCTTACAAGTGTTTTGACTTAAGTATGTTTCGACTTACGAGTGTTTCGATACGAATGTTTCGACTTACGAGTGTTCTGACTTACGAGTGTTCTGATTTACGGATGTTTCGACATACGAGTGTTTCGACTTACGAGTGTTTCGACTTACGAGTGTTTTGACTTACGGGTGTTTTGACATACGAGTGTTTCGATACGAGTGTTTCGACTTACGAATGTTCTAACTTACGAGTGTTCTGACTTACGAGTGTTCTGACTTACGAGTGTTCTGACTTATGAGTGTTCTGACTTACGAGTGTTCCGACTTACGAGTGTTCCGACTTACGAGTGTTTCGGCATACGAGTGTTTCGGCTTACGAGTGTTTCGACTTACGAGTGTTTCGACTTACGAGTGTTCCGACTTACGGGTGCTTCGACATACGAGTGTTTGGGCTTACGGTGTTTCGGCTTACGAGTGTTTCGAGTTACGAGTGTTTTGACTTACGCGTGTTTTGACATACGAGTTTTTCGATACGAGTGTTCTGACTTACGAGTGTTCTGACTTACGAGTGTTCTGACTTACGAGTGTTCCGACTTTACGAGTGTTTCGGCTCACGAGTGTTTCGGCTTACGAGTGTTTCGACTTACGAAAATAACAAATAGACGCGGTTTCAAATCTCTATGCTTTTCAAATTCATTACATTAATCTTTATTTATACGTTTCGCTTTACGAGTGTTTCGACATACGAGTGTTTCGACTTACGAATGTTTGTGCTTACGAGTGTTTCGGCTTACGAGTGTTCCGACTTACGAGTGTTCCGACTTACGAGTGTTTCGGCTTACGAGTGTTTCCGGCTTACGAGTGTTTCGACTTACGGGTGTTTCGACTTACGAGTGTTTTGACTTACGGTGTTTCGGCTTACGAGTGTTTTCAGCTTACGAGTGATTCGACTTACGAGTGTTTTGACTTACGGGTGTTTTGAGTTACGGGTGTTGTGAATTACGAGTGTTCAGATTTACGAGTGTTTTGACTTTCGGTGTTTCGGCTTACGAGTGATTCGACTTATGAGTATTTCGACTTACGAGTGTTTAGACTTACGAGTGTTTCGACTTACGAGTGTTCCGACTTACGAGTGTTTCGGCTTACGAGTGTTTCGGCTGACGAGTGTTTCGACATACGAGTGTTTCGACTTACGAGTGTTCCGACTAACGAGTGTTCCGAGTTACGAGTGTTTCGGCTTACGAGTGTTTCGGCTTACGAGTGTTTCGACTTACGAGTGTTTCGGCTTACGAGTGTTTCGAATTACGAAAATAACAAATAGACGGGGTTTCAAATCTCTATGCTTTTCAAATTCATTACATTAATCTTTATTTATACGTTTCGCTTTACGAGTGTTTCGGCGTACGAGTGTTTCGACTTACGAGTGTTTTAACTTACGTGTGTTTCGGCTTATGAGTGTTTCGACTTACGAGTGTTTTTACTTACGGTGTTTCGGCTTACGAGTATTTCGACATACGAGTGTTTTGACTTAAGAGTGTTTCGACTTACGAGTGTTTCGACTTACGAGTGTTTCGACTTACGAGTGTTTCGTCTTACGAGTGTTTTGACTTAAGGATGTTTCGACTTACGAGAGTTTCGATACGAGTGTTTCGACTTACGAGTGTTTTGACTTACGGTGTGTCGGCTTACGAGTGTTTCGACTAACGAGTGTTTTGACTTACGGGTGTTTTGACATACGATTGTTTCGATACGAGTGTTCTGACTTACGAGTGTTCTGACTTACGTGTTTTGACTTACGAGTGTTCTGACTTACGAGTGTTCCGACTTACGAGTGTTCCGACTTACGAGTGTTTCGGCTTACGAGTGTTTCCGGCTTACGAGTGTTTCGACTTACGAGTGTTTTGACTTACGGTGTTTCGGCTTACGAGTGATTCGACTTACTAATGTTTTTACTTACGAGTGTTTCGGCGTACGAGTGTTTTGACTTACGAGTGTTTCGACTTACGAGTGTTTTGACTTACGAATGTTTTGACTTACGGGTGTTTCGGCTTACGAGTGTTTCGACTTACGAGTGTTTCGGCTTGCGAGTGTTTCGACTTACTAATGTTTTTACTTAAGAGTGTTTCGGCGTACGAGTGTTTCGACTTACGAGTGTTTCGACTTACAGGTGCTTTGACTTAAGGGTGTTTCGACTTACGAGTGTTTCGACTTACGAGTGTTTCGACTTACGAGTGTTTCGGCTTACGAGTGTTTTGACTTAAGGATGTTTCGACTTACGAGTGTTTCGATACGAGTGTTTCGACTTACGAGTGTTTCGACTTACGAGTGTTTCGACTTACGAATGTTCTGACTTACGAGTGCTCTGACTTACGAGTGTTCTGATTTACGAGTGTTCTGACTTACGAGTGTTCTGACTTACGAGCGTTCTGATTTACGAGTGTTCCGACTTACGAGTGTTTCGGCTTACGAGTGTTTCGACATACGAGTGTTTCGACTTAGGAGTGTTCCGACTAACGAGTGTTCCGACATACGGTGTTTCGGCTTACGAGTGATTCGACTTACGAGTGTTTTGACTTACGGGTGTTTTGACTTACGGGTGTTGTGAATTACGAGTGTTCCGATTTACGAGTGTTTTGACCTACGGTGTTTCGGCTTACGAGTGTTTTCAGCTTACGAGTGATTCGACTTACGAGTGTTTTGACTTACGGGTGTTTTGACTTACGGGTGTTGTGAATTACGAGTGTTCCGATTTACGAGTGTTTTGACTTACGGTGTTTAGGCTTACGAGTGTTTCGATTTACGAGTGTTTCGGCTTATGAGTGTTTCGACTTACGAGTGTTTTGACTTACGGGTGTTTTGACATACGAGTGTTTCGACTGTCGAGTGTTTCGATACGAGTGTTTCGACTTACGAGTGTTCTGACTTACGAGTGTTCTGACTTACGAGTGTTCTGACTTACGAGTGTTCCGACTTACGAGTGTTCCGACTTACGAGTGTTTCGGCTTACGAGTGTTTCGGCTTACGAGTGTTTCGACTTACGAGTGTTTCGACTTACGAGTGTTCCGACTTACGGGTGTTTCGACTTACGAGTGTTTTGGCTTACGGTGTTTCGGCTTACGAGTGTTTCGAGTTACGAGTGTTTTGACTTACGCGTGTTTTGACATACGAGTGTTTCGATACGAGTGTTCTGACTTACGAGTGTTCCGATTTACGAGTGTTTTGACTTTCGGTGTTTCGGCTTACGAGTGATTCGACTTATGAGTATTTCGACTTACGAGTGTTTAGACTTACGAGTGTTTCGACTTACGAGTGTTCCGACTTACGAGTGTTTCGGCTTACGAGTGTTTCGGCTGACGAGTGTTTCGACATACGAGTGTTTCGACTTACGAGTGTTCCGACTAACGAGTGTTCCGACTTACGAGTGTTTCGGCTTACGAGTGTTTCTGCTTACGTGTGTTTCGACTTACGAGTGTTTCGGCTTACGAGTGTTTCGAATTACGAAAATAACAAATAGACGGGGTTTCAAATCTCTATGCTTTTCAAATTCATTACATTAATCTTTATTTATACGTTTCGCTTTACGAGTGTTTCGGCGTACGAGTGTTTCGACTTACGAGTGTTTTAACTTACGTGTGTTTCGGCTTACGAGTGTTTCGACTTACGAGTGTTTTTACTTACGGTGTTTCGGCTTACGAGTGTTTCGACATACGAGTGTTTTGACTTAAGAGTGTTTCGACTTACGAGTGTTTCGACTTACTAGTGTTTCGACTTACGAGTGTTTCGTCTTACGAGTGTTTTGACTTAAGGATGTTTCGACTTACGAGAGTTTCGATACGAGTGTTTCGACTTACGAGTGTTTTGACTTACGGTGTGTCGGCTTACGAGTGTTTCGACTTACGAGTGTTTTGACTTACGGGTGTTTTGACATACGATTGTTTCGATACGAGTGTTCTGACTTACGAGTGTTCTGACTTACGTGTTTTGACTTACGAGTGTTCTGACTTACGAGTGTTCCGACTTACGAGTGTTCCGACTTACGAGTGTTTCGGCTTACGAGTGTTTCCGGCTTACGAGTGTTTCGACTTACGAGTGTTTTGACTTACGGTGTTTCGGCTTACGAGTGATTCGACTTACGAATGTTTTGACTTACGGGTGTTTCGGCTTGCGAGTGTTTCGACTTACGAGTGTTTCGGCTTATGAGTGTTTCGACTTACTAATGTTTTTACTTACGAGTGTTTCGGCGTACGAGTGTTTTGACTTACGAGTGTTTCGACTTACGAGTGTTTTGACTTACGAATGTTTTGACTTACGGGTGTTTCGGCTTACGAGTGTTTCGACTTACGAGTGTTTCGGCTTGCGAGTGTTTCGACTTACTAATGTTTTTACTTAAGAGTGTTTCGGCGTACGAGTGTTTCGACTTACGAGTGTTTCGACTTACGGGTGCTTTGACTTAAGGGTGTTTCGACTTACGAGTGTTTCGACTTACGAGTGTTTCGACTTACGAGTGTTTCGGCTTACGACTGTTTTGACTTAAGGATGTTTCGACTTACGAGTGTTTCGATACGAGTGTTTCGACTTACGAGTTTTTTGACTTACGAGTGTTTCGACTTACGAATGTTCTGACTTACGAGTGCTCTGACTTACGAGTGTTCTGATTTACGAGTGTTCTGACTTACGAGTGTTCTGACTTACGAGCGTTCTGATTTACGAGTGTTCCGACTTACGAGTGTTTCGGCTTACGAGTGTTTCGACATACGAGTGTTTCGACTTAGGAGTGTTCCGACTAACGAGTGTTCCGACATACGGTGTTTCGGCTTACGAGTGATTCGACTTACGAGTGTTTTGACTTACGGGTGTTTTGACTTACGGGTGTTGTGAATTACGAGTGTTCCGATTTACGAGTGTTTTGACTTACGGTGTTTCGGCTTACGAGTGTTTTCAGCTTACGAGTGATTCGACTTACGAGTGTTTTGACTTACGGGTGTTTTGACTTACGGGTGTTGTGAATTACGAGTGTTCCGATTTACGAGTGTTTTGACTTACGGTGTTTAGGCTTACGAGTGTTTCGATTTACGAGTGTTTCGGCTTATGAGTGTTTCGACTTACGAGTGTTTTGACTTACGGGTGTTTTGACATACGAGTGTTTCGACTGACGAGTGTTTCGATACGAGTGTTTCGACTTACGAGTGTTCTGACTTACGAGTGTTCTGACTTACGAGTGTTCTGACTTACGAGTGTTCCGACTTACGAGTGTTCCGACTTACGAGTGTTTCGGCTTACGAGTGTTTCGGCTTACGAGTGTTTCGACTTACGAGTGTTTCGACTTACGAGTGTTCCGACTTACGGGTGTTTCGACTTACGAGTGTTTTGGCTTACGGTGTTTCGGCTTACGAGTGTTTCGAGTTACGAGTGTTTTGACTTACGCGTGTTTTGACATACGAGTGTTTCGATACGAGTGTTCTGACTTACGAGTGTTCCGATTTACGAGTGTTTTGACTTTCGGTGTTTCGGCTTACGAGTGATTCGACTTATGAGTATTTCGACTTACGAGTGTTTAGACTTACGAGTGTTTCGACTTACGAGTGTTCCGACTTACGAGTGTTTCGGCTTACGAGTGTTTCGGCTGACGAGTGTTTCGACATACGAGTGTTTCGACTTACGAGTGTTCCGACTAACGAGTGTTCCGACTTACGAGTGTTTCGGCTTACGAGTGTTTCTGCTTACGTGTGTTTCGACTTACGAGTGTTTCGGCTTACGAGTGTTTCGAATTACGAAAATAACAAATAGACGGGGTTTCAAATCTCTATGCTTTTCAAATTCATTACATTAATCTTTATTTATACGTTTCGCTTTACGAGTGTTTCGGCGTACGAGTGTTTCGACTTACGAGTGTTTTAACTTACGTGTGTTTCGGCTTACGAGTGTTTCGACTTACGAGTGTTTTTACTTACGGTGTTTCGGCTTACGAGTGTTTCGACATACGAGTGTTTTGACTTAAGAGTGTTTCGACTTACGAGTGTTTCGACTTACTAGTGTTTCGACTTACGAGTGTTTCGTCTTACGAGTGTTTTGACTTAAGGATGTTTCGACTTACGAGAGTTTCGATACGAGTGTTTCGACTTACGAGTGTTTTGACTTACGGTGTGTCGGCTTACGAGTGTTTCGACTTACGAGTGTTTTGACTTACGGGTGTTTTGACATACGATTGTTTCGATACGAGTGTTCTGACTTACGAGTGTTCTGACTTACGTGTTTTGACTTACGAGTGTTCTGACTTACGAGTGTTCCGACTTACGAGTGTTCCGACTTACGAGTGTTTCGGCTTACGAGTGTTTCCGGCTTACGAGTGTTTCGACTTACGAGTGTTTTGACTTACGGTGTTTCGGCTTACGAGTGATTCGACTTACGAATGTTTTGACTTACGGGTGTTTCGGCTTGCGAGTGTTTCGACTTACGAGTGTTTCGGCTTATGAGTGTTTCGACTTACTAATGTTTTTACTTACGAGTGTTTCGGCGTACGAGTGTTTTGACTTACGAGTGTTTCGACTTACGAGTGTTTTGACTTACGAATGTTTTGACTTACGGGTGTTTCGGCTTACGAGTGTTTCGACTTACGAGTGTTTCGGCTTGCGAGTGTTTCGACTTACTAATGTTTTTACTTAAGAGTGTTTCGGCGTACGAGTGTTTCGACTTACGAGTGTTTCGACTTACGGGTGCTTTGACTTAAGGGTGTTTCGACTTACGAGTGTTTCGATACGAGTGTTTCGACTTACGAGTGTTTCGACTTACGAGTGTTTCGACTTACGAATGTTCTGACTTACGAGTGCTCTGACTTACGAGTGTTCTGATTTACGAGTGTTCTGACTTACGAGTGTTCTGACTTACGAGCGTTCTGATTTACGAGTGTTCCGACTTACGAGTGTTTCGGCTTACGAGTGTTTCGACATACGAGTGTTTCGACTTAGGAGTGTTCCGACTAACGAGTGTTCCGACATACGGTGTTTCGGCTTACGAGTGATTCGACTTACGAGTGTTTTGACTTACGGGTGTTTTGACTTACGGGTGTTGTGAATTACGAGTGTTCCGATTTACGAGTGTTTTGACTTACGGTGTTTCGGCTTACGAGTGTTTTCAGCTTACGAGTGATTCGACTTACGAGTGTTTTGACTTACGGGTGTTTTGACTTACGGGTGTTGTGAATTACGAGTGTTCCGATTTACGAGTGTTTTGACTTACGGTGTTTAGGCTTACGAGTGTTTCGATTTACGAGTGTTTCGGCTTATGAGTGTTTCGACTTACGAGTGTTTTGACTTACGGGTGTTTTGACATACGAGTGTTTCGACTGACGAGTGTTTCGATACGAGTGTTTCGACTTACGAGTGTTCTGACTTACGAGTGTTCTGACTTACGAGTGTTCTGACTTACGAGTGTTCCGACTTACGAGTGTTCCGACTTACGAGTGTTTCGGCTTACGAGTGTTTCGGCTTACGAGTGTTTCGACTTACGAGTGTTTCGACTTACGAGTGTTCCGACTTACGGGTGTTTCGACTTACGAGTGTTTTGGCTTACGGTGTTTCGGCTTACGAGTGTTTCGAGTTACGAGTGTTTTGACTTACGCGTGTTTTGACATACGAGTGTTTCGATACGAGTGTTCTGACTTACGAGTGTTCCGATTTACGAGTGTTTTGACTTTCGGTGTTTCGGCTTACGAGTGATTCGACTTATGAGTATTTCGACTTACGAGTGTTTAGACTTACGAGTGTTTCGACTTACGAGTGTTCCGACTTACGAGTGTTTCGGCTTACGAGTGTTTCGGCTGACGAGTGTTTCGACATACGAGTGTTTCGACTTACGAGTGTTCCGACTAACGAGTGTTCCGACTTACGAGTGTTTCGGCTTACGAGTGTTTCTGCTTACGTGTGTTTCGACTTACGAGTGTTTCGGCTTACGAGTGTTTCGAATTACGAAAATAACAAATAGACGGGGTTTCAAATCTCTATGCTTTTCAAATTCATTACATTAATCTTTATTTATACGTTTCGCTTTACGAGTGTTTCGGCGTACGAGTGTTTCGACTTACGAGTGTTTTAACTTACGTGTGTTTCGGCTTACGAGTGTTTCGACTTACGAGTGTTTTTACTTACGGTGTTTCGGCTTACGAGTGTTTCGACATACGAGTGTTTTGACTTAAGAGTGTTTCGACTTACGAGTGTTTCGACTTACTAGTGTTTCGACTTACGAGTGTTTCGTCTTACGAGTGTTTTGACTTAAGGATGTTTCGACTTACGAGAGTTTCGATACGAGTGTTTCGACTTACGAGTGTTTTGACTTAAGGGTGTTTCGACTTACGAGTGTTTCGACTTACGAGTGTTTCGACTTACGAGTGTTTCGGCTTACAAGTGTTTTGACTTAAGGATGTTTCGACTTACGAGTGTTTCGATACGAATGTTTCGACTTACGAGTGTTCTGACTTACGAGTGTTCTGATTTACGGATGTTTCGACATACGAGTGTTTCGACTTACGAGTGTTTCGACTTACGAGTGTTTTGACTTACGGGTGTTTTGACATACGAGTGTTTCGATACGAGTGTTTCGACTTACGAATGTTCTAACTTACGAGTGTTCTGACTTACGAGTGTTCTGACTTACGAGTGTTTTGACTTATGAGTGTTCTGACTTACGAGTGTTCCGACTTACGAGTGTTCCGACTTACGAGTGTTTCGGCATACGAGTGTTTCGGCTTACGAGTGTTTCGACTTACGAGTGTTTCGACTTACGAGTGTTCCGACTTCCGGGTGCTTCGACATACGAGTGTTTGGGCTTACGGTGTTTCGGCTTACGAGTGTTTCGAGTTACGAGTGTTTTGACTTACGCGTGTTTTGACATACGAGTTTTTCGATACGAGTGTTCTGACTTACGAGTGTTCTGACTTACGAGTGTTCTGACTTACGAGTGTTCCGACTTTACGAGTGTTTCGGCTCACGAGTGTTTCGGCTTACGAGTGTTTCGACTTACGAAAATAACAAATAGACGCGGTTTCAAATCTCTATGCTTTTCAAATTCATTACATTAATCTTTATTTATACGTTTCGCTTTACGAGTGTTTCGACATACGAGTGTTTCGACTTACGAATGTTTGTGCTTACGAGTGTTTCGGCTTACGAGTGTTCCGACTTACGAGTGTTCCGACTTACGAGTGTTTCGGCTTACGAGTGTTTCCGGCTTACGAGTGTTTCGACTTACGGGTGTTTCGACTTACGAGTGTTTTGACTTACGGTGTTTCGGCTTACGAGTGTTTTCAGCTTACGAGTGATTCGACTTACGAGTGTTTTGACTTACGGGTGTTTTGAGTTACGGGTGTTGTGAATTACGAGTGTTCAGATTTACGAGTGTTTTGACTTTCGGTGTTTCGGCTTACGAGTGATTCGACTTATGAGTATTTCGACTTACGAGTGTTTAGACTTACGAGTGTTTCGACTTACGAGTGTTCCGACTTACGAGTGTTTCGGCTTACGAGTGTTTCGGCTGACGAGTGTTTCGACATACGAGTGTTTCGACTTACGAGTGTTCCGACTAACGAGTGTTCCGACTTACGAGTGTTTCGGCTTACGAGTGTTTCGGCTTACGAGTGTTTCGACTTACGAGTGTTTCGGCTTACGAGTGTTTCGAATTACGAAAATAACAAATAGACGGGGTTTCAAATCTCTATGCTTTTCAAATTCATTACATTAATCTTTATTTATACGTTTCGCTTTACGAGTGTTTCGGCGTACGAGTGTTTCGACTTACGAGTGTTTTAACTTACGTGTGTTTCGGCTTATGAGTGTTTCGACTTACGAGTGTTTTTACTTACGGTGTTTCGGCTTACGAGTATTTCGACATACGAGTGTTTTGACTTAAGAGTGTTTCGACTTACGAGTGTTTCGACTTACGAGTGTTTCGACTTACGAGTGTTTCGTCTTACGAGTGTTTTGACTTAAGGATGTTTCGACTTACGAGAGTTTCGATACGAGTGTTTCGACTTACGAGTGTTTTGACTTACGGTGTGTCGGCTTACGAGTGTTTCGACTTACGAGTGTTTTGACTTACGGGTGTTTTGACATACGATTGTTTCGATACGAGTGTTCTGACTTACGAGTGTTCTGACTTACGTGTTTTGACTTACGAGTGTTCTGACTTACGAGTGTTCCGACTTACGAGTGTTCCGACTTACGAGTGTTTCGGCTTACGAGTGTTTCCGGCTTACGAGTGTTTCGACTTACGAGTGTTTTGACTTACGGTGTTTCGGCTTACGAGTGATTCGACTTACGAATGTTTTGACTTACGGGTGTTTCGGCTTGCGAGTGTTTCGACTTACGAGTGTTTCGGCTTATGAGTGTTTCGACTTACTAATGTTTTTACTTACGAGTGTTTCGGCGTACGAGTGTTTTGACTTACGAGTGTTTCGACTTACGAGTGTTTTGACTTACGAATGTTTTGACTTACGGGTGTTTCGGCTTACGAGTGTTTCGACTTACGAGTGTTTCGGCTTGCGAGTGTTTCGACTTACTAATGTTTTTACTTAAGAGTGTTTCGGCGTACGAGTGTTTCGACTTACGAGTGTTTCGACTTACAGGTGCTTTGACTTAAGGGTGTTTCGACTTACGAGTGTTTCGACTTACGAGTGTTTCGACTTACGAGTGTTTCGGCTTACGAGTGTTTTGACTTAAGGATGTTTCGACTTACGAGTGTTTCGATACGAGTGTTTCGACTTACGAGTGTTTCGACTTACGAGTGTTTCGACTTACGAATGTTCTGACTTACGAGTGCTCTGACTTACGAGTGTTCTGATTTACGAGTGTTCTGACTTACGAGTGTTCTGACTTACGAGCGTTCTGATTTACGAGTGTTCCGACTTACGAGTGTTTCGGCTTACGAGTGTTTCGACATACGAGTGTTTCGACTTAGGAGTGTTCCGACTAACGAGTGTTCCGACATACGGTGTTTCGGCTTACGAGTGATTCGACTTACGAGTGTTTTGACTTACGGGTGTTTTGACTTACGGGTGTTGTGAATTACGAGTGTTCCGATTTACGAGTGTTTTGACCTACGGTGTTTCGGCTTACGAGTGTTTTCAGCTTACGAGTGATTCGACTTACGAGTGTTTTGACTTACGGGTGTTTTGACTTACGGGTGTTGTGAATTACGAGTGTTCCGATTTACGAGTGTTTTGACTTACGGTGTTTAGGCTTACGAGTGTTTCGATTTACGAGTGTTTCGGCTTATGAGTGTTTCGACTTACGAGTGTTTTGACTTACGGGTGTTTTGACATACGAGTGTTTCGACTGACGAGTGTTTCGATACGAGTGTTTCGACTTACGAGTGTTCTGACTTACGAGTGTTCTGACTTACGAGTGTTCTGACTTACGAGTGTTCCGACTTACGAGTGTTCCGACTTACGAGTGTTTCGGCTTACGAGTGTTTCGGCTTACGAGTGTTTCGACTTACGAGTGTTTCGACTTACGAGTGTTCCGACTTACGGGTGTTTCGACTTACGAGTGTTTTGGCTTACGGTGTTTCGGCTTACGAGTGTTTCGAGTTACGAGTGTTTTGACTTACGCGTGTTTTGACATACGAGTGTTTCGATACGAGTGTTCTGACTTACGAGTGTTCCGATTTACGAGTGTTTTGACTTTCGGTGTTTCGGCTTACGAGTGATTCGACTTATGAGTATTTCGACTTACGAGTGTTTAGACTTACGAGTGTTTCGACTTACGAGTGTTCCGACTTACGAGTGTTTCGGCTTACGAGTGTTTCGGCTGACGAGTGTTTCGACATACGAGTGTTTCGACTTACGAGTGTTCCGACTAACGAGTGTTCCGACTTACGAGTGTTTCGGCTTACGAGTGTTTCTGCTTACGTGTGTTTCGACTTACGAGTGTTTCGGCTTACGAGTGTTTCGAATTACGAAAATAACAAATAGACGGGGTTTCAAATCTCTATGCTTTTCAAATTCATTACATTAATCTTTATTTATACGTTTCGCTTTACGAGTGTTTCGGCGTACGAGTGTTTCGACTTACGAGTGTTTTAACTTACGTGTGTTTCGGCTTACGAGTGTTTCGACTTACGAGTGTTTTTACTTACGGTGTTTCGGCTTACGAGTGTTTCGACATACGAGTGTTTTGACTTAAGAGTGTTTCGACTTACGAGTGTTTCGACTTACTAGTGTTTCGACTTACGAGTGTTTCGTCTTACGAGTGTTTTGACTTAAGGATGTTTCGACTTACGAGAGTTTCGATACGAGTGTTTCGACTTACGAGTGTTTTGACTTACGGTGTGTCGGCTTACGAGTGTTTCGACTTACGAGTGTTTTGACTTACGGGTGTTTTGACATACGATTGTTTCGATACGAGTGTTCTGACTTACGAGTGTTCTGACTTACGTGTTTTGACTTACGAGTGTTCTGACTTACGAGTGTTCCGACTTACGAGTGTTCCGACTTACGAGTGTTTCGGCTTACGAGTGTTTCCGGCTTACGAGTGTTTCGACTTACGAGTGTTTTGACTTACGGTGTTTCGGCTTACGAGTGATTCGACTTACGAATGTTTTGACTTACGGGTGTTTCGGCTTGCGAGTGTTTCGACTTACGAGTGTTTCGGCTTATGAGTGTTTCGACTTACTAATGTTTTTACTTACGAGTGTTTCGGCGTACGAGTGTTTTGACTTACGAGTGTTTCGACTTACGAGTGTTTTGACTTACGAATGTTTTGACTTACGGGTGTTTCGGCTTACGAGTGTTTCGACTTACGAGTGTTTCGGCTTGCGAGTGTTTCGACTTACTAATGTTTTTACTTAAGAGTGTTTCGGCGTACGAGTGTTTCGACTTACGAGTGTTTCGACTTACGGGTGCTTTGACTTAAGGGTGTTTCGACTTACGAGTGTTTCGACTTACGAGTGTTTCGACTTACGAGTGTTTCGGCTTACGACTGTTTTGACTTAAGGATGTTTCGACTTACGAGTGTTTCGATACGAGTGTTTCGACTTACGAGTGTTTCGACTTACGAGTGTTTCGACTTACGAATGTTCTGACTTACGAGTGCTCTGACTTACGAGTGTTCTGATTTACGAGTGTTCTGACTTACGAGTGTTCTGACTTACGAGCGTTCTGATTTACGAGTGTTCCGACTTACGAGTGTTTCGGCTTACGAGTGTTTCGACATACGAGTGTTTCGACTTAGGAGTGTTCCGACTAACGAGTGTTCCGACATACGGTGTTTCGGCTTACGAGTGATTCGACTTACGAGTGTTTTGACTTACGGGTGTTTTGACTTACGGGTGTTGTGAATTACGAGTGTTCCGATTTACGAGTGTTTTGACCTACGGTGTTTCGGCTTACGAGTGTTTTCAGCTTACGAGTGATTCGACTTACGAGTGTTTTGACTTACGGGTGTTTTGACTTACGGGTGTTGTGAATTACGAGTGTTCCGATTTACGAGTGTTTTGACTTACGGTGTTTAGGCTTACGAGTGTTTCGATTTACGAGTGTTTCGGCTTATGAGTGTTTCGACTTACGAGTGTTTTGACTTACGGGTGTTTTGACATACGAGTGTTTCGACTGACGAGTGTTTCGATACGAGTGTTTCGACTTACGAGTGTTCTGACTTACGAGTGTTCTGACTTACGAGTGTTCTGACTTACGAGTGTTCCGACTTACGAGTGTTCCGACTTACGAGTGTTTCGGCTTACGAGTGTTTCGGCTTACGAGTGTTTCGACTTACGAGTGTTTCGACTTACGAGTGTTCCGACTTACGGGTGTTTCGACTTACGAGTGTTTTGGCTTACGGTGTTTCGGCTTACGAGTGTTTCGAGTTACGAGTGTTTTGACTTACGCGTGTTTTGACATACGAGTGTTTCGATACGAGTGTTCTGACTTACGAGTGTTCCGATTTACGAGTGTTTTGACTTTCGGTGTTTCGGCTTACGAGTGATTCGACTTATGAGTATTTCGACTTACGAGTGTTTAGACTTACGAGTGTTTCGACTTACGAGTGTTCCGACTTACGAGTGTTTCGGCTTACGAGTGTTTCGGCTGACGAGTGTTTCGACATACGAGTGTTTCGACTTACGAGTGTTCCGACTAACGAGTGTTCCGACTTACGAGTGTTTCGGCTTACGAGTGTTTCTGCTTACGTGTGTTTCGACTTACGAGTGTTTCGGCTTACGAGTGTTTCGAATTACGAAAATAACAAATAGACGGGGTTTCAAATCTCTATGCTTTTCAAATTCATTACATTAATCTTTATTTATACGTTTCGCTTTACGAGTGTTTCGGCGTACGAGTGTTTCGACTTACGAGTGTTTTAACTTACGTGTGTTTCGGCTTACGAGTGTTTCGACTTACGAGTGTTTTTACTTACGGTGTTTCGGCTTACGAGTGTTTCGACATACGAGTGTTTTGACTTAAGAGTGTTTCGACTTACGAGTGTTTCGACTTACTAGTGTTTCGACTTACGAGTGTTTCGTCTTACGAGTGTTTTGACTTAAGGATGTTTCGACTTACGAGAGTTTCGATACGAGTGTTTCGACTTACGAGTGTTTTGACTTACGGTGTGTCGGCTTACGAGTGTTTCGACTTACGAGTGTTTTGACTTACGGGTGTTTTGACATACGATTGTTTCGATACGAGTGTTCTGACTTACGAGTGTTCTGACTTACGTGTTTTGACTTACGAGTGTTCTGACTTACGAGTGTTCCGACTTACGAGTGTTCCGACTTACGAGTGTTTCGGCTTACGAGTGTTTCCGGCTTACGAGTGTTTCGACTTACGAGTGTTTTGACTTACGGTGTTTCGGCTTACGAGTGATTCGACTTACGAATGTTTTGACTTACGGGTGTTTCGGCTTGCGAGTGTTTCGACTTACGAGTGTTTCGGCTTATGAGTGTTTCGACTTACTAATGTTTTTACTTACGAGTGTTTCGGCGTACGAGTGTTTTGACTTACGAGTGTTTCGACTTACGAGTGTTTTGACTTACGAATGTTTTGACGTACGGGTGTTTCGGCTTACGAGTGTTTCGACTTACGAGTGTTTCGGCTTGCGAGTGTTTCGACTTACTAATGTTTTTACTTAAGAGTGTTTCGGCGTACGAGTGTTTCGACTTACGAGTGTTTCGACTTACGGGTGCTTTGACTTAAGGGTGTTTCGACTTACGAGTGTTTCGACTTACGAGTGTTTCGACTTACGAGTGTTTCGGCTTACGACTGTTTTGACTTAAGGATGTTTCGACTTACGAGTGTTTCGATACGAGTGTTTCGACTTACGAGTGTTTCGACTTACGAGTGTTTCGACTTACGAATGTTCTGACTTACGAGTGCTCTGACTTACGAGTGTTCTGATTTACGAGTGTTCTGACTTACGAGTGTTCTGACTTACGAGCGTTCTGATTTACGAGTGTTCCGACTTACGAGTGTTTCGGCTTACGAGTGTTTCGACATACGAGTGTTTCGACTTAGGAGTGTTCCGACTAACGAGTGTTCCGACATACGGTGTTTCGGCTTACGAGTGATTCGACTTACGAGTGTTTTGACTTACGGGTGTTTTGACTTACGGGTGTTGTGAATTACGAGTGTTCCGATTTACGAGTGTTTTGACTTACGGTGTTTCGGCTTACGAGTGTTTTCAGCTTACGAGTGATTCGACTTACGAGTGTTTTGACTTACGGGTGTTTTGACTTACGGGTGTTGTGAATTACGAGTGTTCCGATTTACGAGTGTTTTGACTTACGGTGTTTAGGCTTACGAGTGTTTCGATTTACGAGTGTTTCGGCTTATGAGTGTTTCGACTTACGAGTGTTTTGACTTACGGGTGTTTTGACATACGAGTGTTTCGACTGACGAGTGTTTCGATACGAGTGTTTCGACTTACGAGTGTTCTGACTTACGAGTGTTCTGACTTACGAGTGTTCTGACTTACGAGTGTTCCGACTTACGAGTGTTCCGACTTACGAGTGTTTCGGCTTACGAGTGTTTCGGCTTACGAGTGTTTCGACTTACGAGTGTTTCGACTTACGAGTGTTCCGACTTACGGGTGTTTCGACTTACGAGTGTTTTGGCTTACGGTGTTTCGGCTTACGAGTGTTTCGAGTTACGAGTGTTTTGACTTACGCGTGTTTTGACATACGAGTGTTTCGATACGAGTGTTCTGACTTACGAGTGTTCCGATTTACGAGTGTTTTGACTTTCGGTGTTTCGGCTTACGAGTGATTCGACTTATGAGTATTTCGACTTACGAGTGTTTAGACTTACGAGTGTTTCGACTTACGAGTGTTCCGACTTACGAGTGTTTCGGCTTACGAGTGTTTCGGCTGACGAGTGTTTCGACATACGAGTGTTTCGACTTACGAGTGTTCCGACTAACGAGTGTTCCGACTTACGAGTGTTTCGGCTTACGAGTGTTTCTGCTTACGTGTGTTTCGACTTACGAGTGTTTCGGCTTACGAGTGTTTCGAATTACGAAAATAACAAATAGACGGGGTTTCAAATCTCTATGCTTTTCAAATTCATTACATTAATCTTTATTTATACGTTTCGCTTTACGAGTGTTTCGGCGTACGAGTGTTTCGACTTACGAGTGTTTTAACTTACGTGTGTTTCGGCTTACGAGTGTTTCGACTTACGAGTGTTTTTACTTACGGTGTTTCGGCTTACGAGTGTTTCGACATACGAGTGTTTTGACTTAAGAGTGTTTCGACTTACGAGTGTTTCGACTTACTAGTGTTTCGACTTACGAGTGTTTCGTCTTACGAGTGTTTTGACTTAAGGATGTTTCGACTTACGAGAGTTTCGATACGAGTGTTTCGACTTACGAGTGTTTTGACTTACGGTGTGTCGGCTTACGAGTGTTTCGACTTACGAGTGTTTTGACTTACGGGTGTTTTGACATACGATTGTTTCGATACGAGTGTTCTGACTTACGAGTGTTCTGACTTACGTGTTTTGACTTACGAGTGTTCTGACTTACGAGTGTTCCGACTTACGAGTGTTCCGACTTACGAGTGTTTCGGCTTACGAGTGTTTCCGGCTTACGAGTGTTTCGACTTACGAGTGTTTTGACTTACGGTGTTTCGGCTTACGAGTGATTCGACTTACGAATGTTTTGACTTACGGGTGTTTCGGCTTGCGAGTGTTTCGACTTACGAGTGTTTCGGCTTATGAGTGTTTCGACTTACTAATGTTTTTACTTACGAGTGTTTCGGCGTACGAGTGTTTTGACTTACGAGTGTTTCGACTTACGAGTGTTTTGACTTACGAATGTTTTGACTTACGGGTGTTTCGGCTTACGAGTGTTTCGACTTACGAGTGTTTCGGCTTGCGAGTGTTTCGACTTACTAATGTTTTTACTTAAGAGTGTTTCGGCGTACGAGTGTTTCGACTTACGAGTGTTTCGACTTACGGGTGCTTTGACTTAAGGGTGTTTCGACTTACGAGTGTTTCGATACGAGTGTTTCGACTTACGAGTGTTTCGACTTACGAGTGTTTCGACTTACGAATGTTCTGACTTACGAGTGCTCTGACTTACGAGTGTTCTGATTTACGAGTGTTCTGACTTACGAGTGTTCTGACTTACGAGCGTTCTGATTTACGAGTGTTCCGACTTACGAGTGTTTCGGCTTACGAGTGTTTCGACATACGAGTGTTTCGACTTAGGAGTGTTCCGACTAACGAGTGTTCCGACATACGGTGTTTCGGCTTACGAGTGATTCGACTTACGAGTGTTTTGACTTACGGGTGTTTTGACTTACGGGTGTTGTGAATTACGAGTGTTCCGATTTACGAGTGTTTTGACTTACGGTGTTTCGGCTTACGAGTGTTTTCAGCTTACGAGTGATTCGACTTACGAGTGTTTTGACTTACGGGTGTTTTGACTTACGGGTGTTGTGAATTACGAGTGTTCCGATTTACGAGTGTTTTGACTTACGGTGTTTAGGCTTACGAGTGTTTCGATTTACGAGTGTTTCGGCTTATGAGTGTTTCGACTTACGAGTGTTTTGACTTACGGGTGTTTTGACATACGAGTGTTTCGACTGACGAGTGTTTCGATACGAGTGTTTCGACTTACGAGTGTTCTGACTTACGAGTGTTCTGACTTACGAGTGTTCTGACTTACGAGTGTTCCGACTTACGAGTGTTCCGACTTACGAGTGTTCCGACTTACGGGTGTTTCGACTTACGAGTGTTTTGGCTTACGGTGTTTCGGCTTACGAGTGTTTCGAGTTACGAGTGTTTTGACTTACGCGTGTTTTGACATACGAGTGTTTCGATACGAGTGTTCTGACTTACGAGTGTTCCGATTTACGAGTGTTTTGACTTTCGGTGTTTCGGCTTACGAGTGATTCGACTTATGAGTATTTCGACTTACGAGTGTTTAGACTTACGAGTGTTTCGACTTACGAGTGTTCCGACTTACGAGTGTTTCGGCTTACGAGTGTTTCGGCTGACGAGTGTTTCGACATACGAGTGTTTCGACTTACGAGTGTTCCGACTAACGAGTGTTCCGACTTACGAGTGTTTCGGCTTACGAGTGTTTCTGCTTACGTGTGTTTCGACTTACGAGTGTTTCGGCTTACGAGTGTTTCGAATTACGAAAATAACAAATAGACGGGGTTTCAAATCTCTATGCTTTTCAAATTCATTACATTAATCTTTATTTATACGTTTCGCTTTACGAGTGTTTCGGCGTACGAGTGTTTCGACTTACGAGTGTTTTAACTTACGTGTGTTTCGGCTTACGAGTGTTTCGACTTACGAGTGTTTTTACTTACGGTGTTTCGGCTTACGAGTGTTTCGACATACGAGTGTTTTGACTTAAGAGTGTTTCGACTTACGAGTGTTTCGACTTACTAGTGTTTCGACTTACGAGTGTTTCGTCTTACGAGTGTTTTGACTTAAGGATGTTTCGACTTACGAGAGTTTCGATACGAGTGTTTCGACTTACGAGTGTTTTGACTTACGGTGTGTCGGCTTACGAGTGTTTCGACTTACGAGTGTTTTGACTTACGGGTGTTTTGACATACGATTGTTTCGATACGAGTGTTCTGACTTACGAGTGTTCTGACTTACGTGTTTTGACTTACGAGTGTTCTGACTTACGAGTGTTCCGACTTACGAGTGTTCCGACTTACGAGTGTTTCGGCTTACGAGTGTTTCCGGCTTACGAGTGTTTCGACTTACGAGTGTTTTGACTTACGGTGTTTCGGCTTACGAGTGATTCGACTTACGAATGTTTTGACTTACGGGTGTTTCGGCTTGCGAGTGTTTCGACTTACGAGTGTTTCGGCTTATGAGTGTTTCGACTTACTAATGTTTTTACTTACGAGTGTTTCGGCGTACGAGTGTTTTGACTTACGAGTGTTTCGACTTACGAGTGTTTTGACTTACGAATGTTTTGACTTACGGGTGTTTCGGCTTACGAGTGTTTCGACTTACGAGTGTTTCGGCTTGCGAGTGTTTCGACTTACTAATGTTTTTACTTAAGAGTGTTTCGGCGTACGAGTGTTTCGACTTACGAGTGTTTCGACTTACGGGTGCTTTGACTTAAGGGTGTTTCGACTTACGAGTGTTTCGATACGAGTGTTTCGACTTACGAGTGTTTCGACTTACGAGTGTTTCGACTTACGAATGTTCTGACTTACGAGTGCTCTGACTTACGAGTGTTCTGATTTACGAGTGTTCTGACTTACGAGTGTTCTGACTTACGAGCGTTCTGATTTACGAGTGTTCCGACTTACGAGTGTTTCGGCTTACGAGTGTTTCGACATACGAGTGTTTCGACTTAGGAGTGTTCCGACTAACGAGTGTTCCGACATACGGTGTTTCGGCTTACGAGTGATTCGACTTACGAGTGTTTTGACTTACGGGTGTTTTGACTTACGGGTGTTGTGAATTACGAGTGTTCCGATTTACGAGTGTTTTGACTTACGGTGTTTCGGCTTACGAGTGTTTTCAGCTTACGAGTGATTCGACTTACGAGTGTTTTGACTTACGGGTGTTTTGACTTACGGGTGTTGTGAATTACGAGTGTTCCGATTTACGAGTGTTTTGACTTACGGTGTTTAGGCTTACGAGTGTTTCGATTTACGAGTGTTTCGGCTTATGAGTGTTTCGACTTACGAGTGTTTTGACTTACGGGTGTTTTGACATACGAGTGTTTCGACTGACGAGTGTTTCGATACGAGTGTTTCGACTTACGAGTGTTCTGACTTACGAGTGTTCTGACTTACGAGTGTTCTGACTTACGAGTGTTCCGACTTACGAGTGTTCCGACTTACGAGTGTTTCGGCTTACGAGTGTTTCGGCTTACGAGTGTTTCGACTTACGAGTGTTTCGACTTACGAGTGTTCCGACTTACGGGTGTTTCGACTTACGAGTGTTTTGGCTTACGGTGTTTCGGCTTACGAGTGTTTCGAGTTACGAGTGTTTTGACTTACGCGTGTTTTGACATACGAGTGTTTCGATACGAGTGTTCTGACTTACGAGTGTTCTGACTTACGAGTGTTCTGACTTACGAGTGTTCCGACTTTACGAGTGTTTCGGCTCACGAGTGTTTCGGCTTACGAGTGTTTCGACTTACGAAAATAACAAATAGACGCGGTTTCAAATCTCTATGCTTTTCAAATTCATTACATTAATCTTTATTTATACGTTTCGCTTTACGAGTGTTTCGACTTACGAGTGTTTCGGCTTACGTGAGTTTCGACTTAAGAGTGTTCTGATTTACGAGTGTTCTGACTTGCGGGTGTTCTGATTTACGAGTGTTCCGACTTACGAGGGTTCTGACTTACGAGTGTTCCGAATTACGAGTGTTTCGGCTATGAGTGTTTCGACTTATGGGTGTTTCGACTTACGAGTGTTTTTACTTACGGTGTTTCGGCTTACGAGTGTTTCGACATACGAGTGTTTTGACTTACGGGTGTTTCGACTTACGAGTGTTTTGACTTACGAATGTTTTGACTTACGGGTGTTTCGGCTTACGAGTGTTTCGACTTACGAGTGTTTCGGCTTACGAGTGTTTCGACTTACTAATGTTTTTACTTACGAGTGTTTCTGCGTACGAGAGTTTTGACTTACGAGTGTTTCGACTTACGAGTGTTCTGACTTACGAGTGTTCCGAGTTACGAGTGTTCCGACTTACGAGTGTTTCGGCTTACGAGTGTTTCGTCTTACGAGTGTTTCGCCTTACGAGTGTTCCGACTTACGGGTGCTTCGACTTACGAGTGTTTGGGCTTACGGTATTTCGGCTTACGAGTGTTTCGAGTTACGAGTGTTTTGACTTACGGGTGTTGTGAATTACGAGTGTTCCGATTTACGAGTGTTTTGACTTACGGTGTTTCGGCTTACGAGTGTTTTCAGCTTACGAGTGATTCGACTTACGAGTGTTTTGACTTACGGGTGTTTTGACTTACGGGTGTTGTGAATTACGAGTGTTCCGATTTACGAGTGTTTTGACTTACGGTGTTTAGGCTTACGAGTGTTTCGATTTACGAGTGTTTCGGCTTATGAGTGTTTCGACTTACGAGTGTTTTGACTTACGGGTGTTTTGACATACGAGTGTTTCGACTGACGAGTGTTTCGATACGAGTGTTTCGACTTACGAGTGTTCTGACTTACGAGTGTTCTGACTTACGAGTGTTCTGACTTACGAGTGTTCCGACTTACGAGTGTTCCGACTTACGAGTGTTTCGGCTTACGAGTGTTTCGGCTTACGAGTGTTTCGACTTACGAGTGTTTCGACTTACGAGTGTTCCGACTTACGGGTGTTTCGACTTACGAGTGTTTTGGCTTACGGTGTTTCGGCTTACGAGTGTTTCGAGTTACGAGTGTTTTGACTTACGCGTGTTTTGACATACGAGTGTTTCGATACGAGTGTTCTGACTTACGAGTGTTCTGACTTACGAGTGTTCTGACTTACGAGTGTTCCGACTTTACGAGTGTTTCGGCTCACGAGTGTTTCGGCTTACGAGTGTTTCGACTTACGAAAATAACAAATAGACGCGGTTTCAAATCTCTATGCTTTTCAAATTCATTACATTAATCTTTATTTATACGTTTCGCTTTACGAGTGTTTCGACTTACGAGTGTTTCGGCTTACGTGAGTTTCGACTTAAGAGTGTTCTGATTTACGAGTGTTCTGACTTGCGGGTGTTCTGATTTACGAGTGTTCCGACTTACGAGGGTTCTGACTTACGAGTGTTCCGAATTACGAGTGTTTCGGCTATGAGTGTTTCGACTTATGGGTGTTTCGACTTACGAGTGTTTTTACTTACGGTGTTTCGGCTTACGAGTGTTTCGACATACGAGTGTTTTGACTTACGGGTGTTTCGACTTACGAGTGTTTTGACTTACGAATGTTTTGACTTACGGGTGTTTCGGCTTACGAGTGTTTCGACTTACGAGTGTTTCGGCTTACGAGTGTTTCGACTTACTAATGTTTTTACTTACGAGTGTTTCTGCGTACGAGAGTTTTGACTTACGAGTGTTTCGACTTACGAGTGTTCTGACTTACGAGTGTTCCGAGTTACGAGTGTTCCGACTTACGAGTGTTTCGGCTTACGAGTGTTTCGTCTTACGAGTGTTTCGCCTTACGAGTGTTCCGACTTACGGGTGCTTCGACTTACGAGTGTTTGGGCTTACGGTATTTCGGCTTACGAGTGTTTCGAGTTACGAGTGTTTTGACTTACGCGTGTTTTGACATACGAGTTTTTCGATACGAGTGTTCTTACTTACGAGTGTTCTGATTACGAGTGTTCTGACTTACGAGTGTTCCGACTTTACGAGTGTTTCGGCTCACGAGTGTTTCGGCTTACGAGTGTTTCGACTTACGAAAATAACAAATAGACGCGGTTTCAAATCTCTATGCTTTTCAAATTCATTACATTAATCTTTATTTATACGTTTCGCTTTACGAGTGTTTCGACTTACGAGTGTTTCGGCTTACGTGAGTTTCGACTTAAGAGTGTTCTGATTTACGAGTGTTCTGACTTGCGGGTGTTCTGATTTACGAGTGTTCCGACTTACGAGGGTTCTGACTTACGAGTGTTCCGACTTACGAGTGTTTCGGCTATGAGTGTTTCGACTTATGGGTGTTTCGACTTACGAGTGTTTTTACTTACGGTGTTTCGGCTTACGAGTGTTTCGACATACGAGTGTTTTGACTTACGGGTGTTTCGACTTACGAGTGTTTTGACTTACGAATGTTTTGACTTACGGGTGTTTCGGCTTACGAGTGTTTCGACTTACGAGTGTTTCGGCTTACGAGTGTTTCGACTTACTAATGTTTTTACTTACGAGTGTTTCGGCGTACGAGAGTTTTGACTTACGAGTGTTTCGACTTACGAGTGTTCTGACTTACGAGTGTTGCGACTTACGAGTGTTCCGACTTACGAGTGTTTCGGCTTACGAGTGTTTCGACTTACGAGTGTTTCGACTTACGAGTGTTCCGACTTACGGGTGCTTCGACTTACGAGTGTTTGGGCTTACGGTATTTCGGCTTACGAGTGTTTCGAGTTACGAGTGTTTTGACTTACGCGTGTTTTGACATACGAGTTTTTCGATACGAGTGTTCTGACTTACGAGTGTTCTGATTACGAGTGTTCTGACTTACGAGTGTTCCGACTTTACGAGTGTTTCGGCTCACGAGTGTTTCGGCTTACGAGTGTTTCGACTCACGAAAATAACAAATAGACGTGGTTTCAAATCTCTATGCTTTTCAAATTCATTACATTAATCTTTATTTATACGTTTCGCTTTACGAGTGTTTCGACTTACGAGTGTTTCGACATACGAGTGTTTCGACTTACGAATGTTTTTGCTTACGAGTGTTTCGGCTTACGAGTGTTCCGACTTACGAGTGTTCTGACTTACGAGTGTTTCGGCTTACGAGTGTTTCCGGCTTACGAGTGTTTTGACATACGGGTGTTTTGACTTACGGGTGTTTCGGCTTACGAGTTTTTCGACTTACGAGTGTTTTGACTTACGAGTGATCTGATTTACGGATGTTTCGACATACGAGTGTTTCGACTTACGAGTGTTTCGACTTATGAGTATTTCGACTTACGAGTGTTTCGACTTACGAGTGTTTCGACTTACGAGTGTTCCGACTTACGAGTGTTTCGGCTTACGAGTGTTTTGGGTTACGAGTGTTTCGACATACGAGTGTTTCGACTTACGAGTGTTCCGACTAACGAGTGTTCCGACTTACGAGTGTTTCGGCTTACGAGTGTTTCGGCTTACCAGTGTTTCGACTTACGAGTGTTTTAACTTACGTGTGTTTCGGCTTACGAGTGTTTCGACTTACCAGTGTTTTTACTTACGGTGTTTCGGCTTACGAGTGTTTCGACATACGAGTGTTTTGACTTAAGGGTGTTTCGACTTACGAGTGTTTCGACTTACGAGTGTTTCGGCTTACGAGTGTTTTGACTTAAGGATGTTTCGACTTACGAGTGTTTCGATACGAGTGTTTCGACTTACGAGTGTTTTGACTTACGGTGTGTCGGCTTACGAGTGTTTCGACTTACGAGTGTTTTGACTTACGGGTGTTTTGACATACGATTGTTTCGATACGAGTGTTCTGACTTACGAGTGTTCTGACTTACGTGTTTTGACTTACGAGTGTTCTGACTTACGAGTGTTCCGACTTACGAGTGTTCCGACTTACGAGTGTTTCGGCTTACGAGTGTTTCCGGCTTACGAGTGTTTCGACTTACGAGTGTTTTGACTTACGGTGTTTCGGCTTACGAGTGATTCGACTTACGAATGTTTTGACTTACGGGTGTTTCGGCTTGCGAGTGTTTCGACTTACGAGTGTTTCGGCTTATGAGTGTTTCGACTTACTAATGTTTTTACTTACGAGTGTTTCGGCGTACGAGTGTTTTGACTTACGAGTGTTTCGACTTACGAGTGTTTTGACTTACGAATGTTTTGACTTACGGGTGTTTCGGCTTACGAGTGTTTCGGCTTATGAGTGTTTCGACTTACTAATGTTTTTACTTACGAGTGTTTCGGCGTACGAGTGTTTTGACTTACGAGTGTTTCGACTTACGAGTGTTTTGACTTACGAATGTTTTGACTTTCGGGTGTTTCGGCTTACGAGTGTTTCGACTTACGAGTGTTTCGGCTTACGAGTGTTTTGACTTAAGGATGTTTCGACTTACGAGTGTTTCGATACGAGTGTTTCGACTTACGAGTGTTTCGACTTACGAGTGTTTCGACTTACGAATGTTCTGACTTACGAGTGCTCTGACTTACGAGTGTTCTGATTTACGAGTGTTCTGACTTACGAGTGTTCTGACTTACGAGCGTTCTGATTTACGAGTGTTCCGACTTACGAGTGTTTCGGCTTACGAGTGTTTCGACATACGAGTGTTTCGACTTAGGAGTGTTCCGACTAACGAGTGTTCCGACATACGGTGTTTCGGCTTACGAGTGATTCGACTTACGAGTGTTTTGACTTACGGGTGTTTTGACTTACGGGTGTTGTGAATTACGAGTGTTCCGATTTACGAGTGTTTTGACTTACGGTGTTTCGGCTTACGAGTGTTTTCAGCTTACGAGTGATTCGACTTACGAGTGTTTTGACTTACGGGTGTTTTGACTTACGGGTGTTGTGAATTACGAGTGTTCCGATTTACGAGTGTTTTGACTTACGGTGTTTAGGCTTACGAGTGTTTCGATTTACGAGTGTTTCGGCTTATGAGCGTTTCGACTTACGAGTGTTTTGACTTACGGGTGTTTTGACATACGAGTGTTTCGACTGACGAGTGTTTCGATACGAGTGTTTCGACTTACGAGTGTTCTGACTTACGAGTGTTCTGACTTACGAGTGTTCTGACTTACGAGTGTTCCGACTTACGAGTGTTCCGACTTACGAGTGTTTCGGCTTACGAGTGTTTCGGCTTACGAGTGTTTCGACTTACGAGTGTTTCGACTTACGAGTGTTCCGACTTACGGGTGTTTCGACTTACGAGTGTTTTGGCTTACGGTGTTTCGGCTTACGAGTGTTTCGAGTTACGAGTGTTTTGACTTACGCGTGTTTTGACATACGAGTGTTTCGATACGAGTGTTCTGACTTACGAGTGTTCTGACTTACGAGTGTTCTGACTTACGAGTGTTCCGACTTTACGAGTGTTTCGGCTCACGAGTGTTTCGGCTTACGAGTGTTTCGACTTACGAAAATAACAAATAGACGCGGTTTCAAATCTCTATGCTTTTCAAATTCATTACATTAATCTTTATTTATACGTTTCGCTTTACGAGTGTTTCGACTTACGAGTGTTTCGGCTTACGTGAGTTTCGACTTAAGAGTGTTCTGATTTACGAGTGTTCTGACTTGCGGGTGTTCTGATTTACGAGTGTTCCGACTTACGAGGGTTCTGACTTACGAGTGTTCCGAATTACGAGTGTTTCGGCTATGAGTGTTTCGACTTATGGGTGTTTCGACTTACGAGTGTTTTTACTTACGGTGTTTCGGCTTACGAGTGTTTCGACATACGAGTGTTTTGACTTACGGGTGTTTCGACTTACGAGTGTTTTGACTTACGAATGTTTTTACTTACGGGTGTTTCGGCTTACGAGTGTTTCGACTTACGAGTGTTTCGGCTTACGAGTGTTTCGACTTACTAATGTTTTTACTTACGAGTGTTTCGGCGTACGAGAGTTTTGACTTACGAGTGTTTCGACTTACGAGTGTTCTGACTTACGAGTGTTCCGAGTTACGAGTGTTCCGACTTACGAGTGTTTCGGCTTACGAGTGTTTCGGCTTACGAGTGTTTCGCCTTACGAGTGTTCCGACTTACGGGTGCTTCGACTTACGAGTGTTTGGGCTTACGGTATTTCGGCTTACGAGTGTTTCGAGTTACGAGTGTTTTGACTTACGCGTGTTTTGACATACGAGTTTTTCGATACGAGTGTTCTTACTTACGAGTGTTCTGATTACGAGTGTTCTGACTTACGAGTGTTCCGACTTTACGAGTGTTTCGGCTCACGAGTGTTTCGGCTTACGAGTGTTTCGACTTACGAAAATAACAAATAGACGCGGTTTCAAATCTCTATGCTTTTCAAATTCATTACATTAATCTTTATTTATACGTTTCGCTTTACGAGTGTTTCGACTTACGAGTGTTTCGACATACGAGTGTTTCGACTTACGAATGTTTTTGCTTACGAGTGTTTCGGCTTACGAGTGTTCCGACTTACGAGTGTTTCGGCTTACGAGTGTTTCCGGCTTACGAGTGTTTCGACTTACGGGTGTTTCGACTCACGAGTGTTCTGATTTACGAGTGTTCTGACTTGCGGGTGTTCTGATTTACGACTGTTCCGACTTACGAGGGTTCTGACTTACGAGTGTTCCGACTTACGAGTGTTTCGGCTATGAGTGTTTCGACTTATGGGTGTTTCGACTTACGAGTGTTTTTACTTACGGTGTTTCGGCTTACGAGTGTTTCGACATACGAGTGTTTTGACTTACGGGTGTTTCGACTTACGAGTGTTTTGACTTACGAATGTTTTTACTTACGGGTGTTTCGGCTTACGAGTGTTTCGACTTACGAGTGTTTCGGCTTACGAGTGTTTCGACTTACTAATGTTTTTACTTACGAGTGTTTCGGCGTACGAGAGTTTTGACTTACGAGTGTTTCGACTTACGAGTGTTCTGACTTACGAGTGTTGCGACTTACGAGTGTTCCGACTTACGAGTGTTTCGGCTTACGAGTGTTTCGGCTTACGAGTGTTTCGACTTACGAGTGTTCCGACTTACGGGTGCTTCGACTTACGAGTGTTTGGGCTTACGGTATTTCGGCTTACGAGTGTTTCGAGTTACGAGTGTTTTGACTTACGCGTGTTTTGACATACGAGTTTTTCGATACGAGTGTTCTGACTTACGAGTGTTCTGATTACGAGTGTTCTGACTTACGAGTGTTCCGACTTTACGAGTGTTTCGGCTCACGAGTGTTTCGGCTTACGAGTGTTTCGACTCACGAAAATAACAAATAGACGTGGTTTCAAATCTCTATGCTTTTCAAATTCATTACATTAATCTTTATTTATACGTTTCGCTTTACGAGTGTTTCGACTTACGAGTGTTTCGACATACGAGTGTTTCGACTTACGAATGTTTTTGCTTACGAGTGTTTCGGCTTACGAGTGTTCCGACTTACGAATGTTCCGACTTACGAGTGTTTCGGCTTACGAGTGTTTCCGGCTTACGAGTGTTTTGACTTACGGGTGTTTTGACTTACGGGTGTTTCGGCTTACGAGTTTTTCGACTTACGAGTGTTTTGACTTACGAGTGATCTGATTTACGGATGTTTCGACATACGAGTGTTTCGACTTACGAGTGTTTCGACTTATGAGTATTTCGACTTACGAGTGTTTCGACTTACGAGTGTTTCGACTTACGAGTGTTCCGACTTACGAGTGTTTCGGCTTACGAGTGTTTTGGGTTACGAGTGTTTCGACATACGAGTGTTTCGACTTACGAGTGTTCCGACTAACGAGTGTTCCGACTTACGAGTGTTTCGGCTTACGAGTGTTTCGGCTTACCAGTGTTTCGACTTACGAGTGTTTTAACTTACGTGTGTTTCGGCTTACGAGTGTTTCGACTTACCAGTGTTTTTACTTACGGTGTTTCGGCTTACGAGTGTTTCGACATACGAGTGTTTTGACTTAAGGGTGTTTCGACTTACGAGTGTTTCGACTTACGAGTGTTTCGGCTTACGAGTGTTTTGACTTAAGGATGTTTCGACTTACGAGTGTTTCGATACGAGTGTTTCGACTTACGAGTGTTTTGACTTACGGTGTGTCGGCTTACGAGTGTTTCGACTTACGAGTGTTTTGACTTACGGGTGTTTTGACATACGATTGTTTCGATACGAGTGTTCTGACTTACGAGTGTTCTGACTTACGTGTTTTGACTTACGAGTGTTCTGACTTACGAGTGTTCCGACTTACGAGTGTTCCGACTTACGAGTGTTTCGGCTTACGAGTGTTTCCGGCTTACGAGTGTTTCGACTTACGAGTGTTTTGACTTACGGTGTTTCGGCTTACGAGTGATTCGACTTACGAATGTTTTGACTTACGGGTGTTTCGGCTTGCGAGTGTTTCGACTTACGAGTGTTTCGGCTTATGAGTGTTTCGACTTACTAATGTTTTTACTTACGAGTGTTTCGGCGTACGAGTGTTTTGACTTACGAGTGTTTCGACTTACGAGTGTTTTGACTTACGAATGTTTTGACTTACGGGTGTTTCGGCTTACGAGTGTTTCGACTTACGAGTGTTTCGGCTTGCGAGTGTTTCGACTTACTAATGTTTTTACTTAAGAGTGTTTCGGCGTACGAGTGTTTCGACTTACGAGTGTTTTGACTTACGGTGTTTCGGCTTACGAGTGATTCGACTTACGAATGTTTTGACTTACGGGTGTTTCGGCTTGCGAGTGTTTCGACTTACGAGTGTTTCGGCTTATGAGTGTTTCGACTTACTAATGTTTTTACTTACGAGTGTTTCGGCGTACGAGTGTTTTGACTTACGAGTGTTTCGACTTACGAGTGTTTTGACTTACGAATGTTTTGACTTTCGGGTGTTTCGGCTTACGAGTGTTTCGACTTACGAGTGTTTCGGCTTGCGAGTGTTTCGACTTACTAATGTTTTTACTTAAGAGTGTTTCGGCGTACGAGTGTTTCGACTTACGAGTGTTTCGACTTACGGGTGCTTTGACTTAAGGGTGTTTCGACTTACGAGTGTTTCGACTTACGAGTGTTTCGGCTTACGAGTGTTTTGACTTAAGGATGTTTCGACTTACGAGTGTTTCGATACGAGTGTTTCGACTTACGAGTGTTTCGACTTACGAGTGTTTCGACTTACGAATGTTCTGACTTACGAGTGCTCTGACTTACGAGTGTTCTGATTTACGAGTGTTCTGACTTACGAGTGTTCTGACTTACGAGCGTTCTGATTTACGAGTGTTCCGACTTACGAGTGTTTCGGCTTACGAGTGTTTCGGCATACGAGTGTTTCGACTTAGGAGTGTTCCGACTAACGAGTGTTCCGACATACGGTGTTTCGGCTTACGAGTGATTCGACTTACGAGTGTTTTGACTTACGGGTGTTTTGACTTACGGGTGTTGTGAATTACGAGTGTTCCGATTTACGAGTGTTTTGACTTACGGTGTTTCGGCTTACGAGTGTTTTCAGCTTACGAGTGATTCGACTTACGAGTGTTTTGACTTACGGGTGTTTTGACTTACGGGTGTTGTGAATTACGAGTGTTCCGATTTACGAGTGTTTTGACTTACGGTGTTTAGGCTTACGAGTGTTTCGATTTACGAGTGTTTCGGCTTATGAGCGTTTCGACTTACGAGTGTTTTGACTTACGCGTGTTTTGACATACGAGTGTTTCGACTGACGAGTGTTTCGATACGAGTGTTTCGACTTACGAGTGTTCTGACTTACGAGTGTTCTGACTTACGAGTGTTCTGACTTACGAGTGTTTTGACTTACGAATGTTTTTACTTACGGGTGTTTCGGCTTACGAGTGTTTCGACTTACGAGTGTTTCGGCTTACGAGTGTTTCGACTTACTAATGTTTTTACTTACGAGTGTTTCGGCGTACGAGAGTTTTGACTTACGAGTGTTTCGACTTACGAGTGTTCTGACTTACGAGTGTTGCGACTTACGAGTGTTCCGACTTACGAGTGTTTCGGCTTACGAGTGTTTCGGCTTACGAGTGTTTCGACTTACGAGTGTTCCGACTTACGGGTGCTTCGACTTACGAGTGTTTGGGCTTACGGTATTTCGGCTTACGAGTGTTTCGAGTTACGAGTGTTTTGACTTACGCGTGTTTTGACATACGAGTTTTTCGATACGAGTGTTCTGACTTACGAGTGTTCTGATTACGAGTGTTCTGACTTACGAGTGTTCCGACTTTACGAGTGTTTCGGCTCACGAGTGTTTCGGCTTACGAGTGTTTCGACTCACGAAAATAACAAATAGACGTGGTTTCAAATCTCTATGCTTTTCAAATTCATTACATTAATCTTTATTTATACGTTTCGCTTTACGAGTGTTTCGACTTACGAGTGTTTCGACATACGAGTGTTTCGACTTACGAATGTTTTTGCTTACGAGTGTTTCGGCTTACGAGTGTTCCGACTTACGAATGTTCCGACTTACGAGTGTTTCGGCTTACGAGTGTTTCCGGCTTACGAGTGTTTTGACTTACGGGTGTTTTGACTTACGGGTGTTTCGGCTTACGAGTTTTTCGACTTACGAGTGTTTTGACTTACGAGTGATCTGATTTACGGATGTTTCGACATACGAGTGTTTCGACTTACGAGTGTTTCGACTTATGAGTATTTCGACTTACGAGTGTTTCGACTTACGAGTGTTTCGACTTACGAGTGTTCCGACTTACGAGTGTTTCGGCTTACGAGTGTTTTGGGTTACGAGTGTTTCGACATACGAGTGTTTCGACTTACGAGTGTTCCGACTAACGAGTGTTCCGACTTACGAGTGTTTCGGCTTACGAGTGTTTCGGCTTACCAGTGTTTCGACTTACGAGTGTTTTAACTTACGTGTGTTTCGGCTTACGAGTGTTTCGACTTACCAGTGTTTTTACTTACGGTGTTTCGGCTTACGAGTGTTTCGACATACGAGTGTTTTGACTTAAGGGTGTTTCGACTTACGAGTGTTTCGACTTACGAGTGTTTCGGCTTACGAGTGTTTTGACTTAAGGATGTTTCGACTTACGAGTGTTTCGATACGAGTGTTTCGACTTACGAGTGTTTTGACTTACGGTGTGTCGGCTTACGAGTGTTTCGACTTACGAGTGTTTTGACTTACGGGTGTTTTGACATACGATTGTTTCGATACGAGTGTTCTGACTTACGAGTGTTCTGACTTACGTGTTTTGACTTACGAGTGTTCTGACTTACGAGTGTTCCGACTTACGAGTGTTCCGACTTACGAGTGTTTCGGCTTACGAGTGTTTCCGGCTTACGAGTGTTTCGACTTACGAGTGTTTTGACTTACGGTGTTTCGGCTTACGAGTGATTCGACTTACGAATGTTTTGACTTACGGGTGTTTCGGCTTGCGAGTGTTTCGACTTACGAGTGTTTCGGCTTATGAGTGTTTCGACTTACTAATGTTTTTACTTACGAGTGTTTCGGCGTACGAGTGTTTTGACTTACGAGTGTTTCGACTTACGAGTGTTTTGACTTACGAATGTTTTGACTTACGGGTGTTTCGGCTTACGAGTGTTTCGACTTACGAGTGTTTCGGCTTGCGAGTGTTTCGACTTACTAATGTTTTTACTTAAGAGTGTTTCGGCGTACGAGTGTTTCGACTTACGAGTGTTTTGACTTACGGTGTTTCGGCTTACGAGTGATTCGACTTACGAATGTTTTGACTTACGGGTGTTTCGGCTTGCGAGTGTTTCGACTTACGAGTGTTTCGGCTTATGAGTGTTTCGACTTACTAATGTTTTTACTTACGAGTGTTTCGGCGTACGAGTGTTTTGACTTACGAGTGTTTCGACTTACGAGTGTTTTGACTTACGAATGTTTTGACTTTCGGGTGTTTCGGCTTACGAGTGTTTCGACTTACGAGTGTTTCGGCTTACGAGTGTTTTGACTTAAGGATGTTTCGACTTACGAGTGTTTCGATACGAGTGTTTCGACTTACGAGTGTTTCGACTTACGAGTGTTTCGACTTACGAATGTTCTGACTTACGAGTGCTCTGACTTACGAGTGTTCTGATTTACGAGTGTTCTGACTTACGAGTGTTCTGACTTACGAGCGTTCTGATTTACGAGTGTTCCGACTTACGAGTGTTTCGGCTTACGAGTGTTTCGACATACGAGTGTTTCGACTTAGGAGTGTTCCGACTAACGAGTGTTCCGACATACGGTGTTTCGGCTTACGAGTGATTCGACTTACGAGTGTTTTGACTTACGGGTGTTTTGACTTACGGGTGTTGTGAATTACGAGTGTTCCGATTTACGAGTGTTTTGACTTACGGTGTTTCGGCTTACGAGTGTTTTCAGCTTACGAGTGATTCGACTTACGAGTGTTTTGACTTACGGGTGTTTTGACTTACGGGTGTTGTGAATTACGAGTGTTCCGATTTACGAGTGTTTTGACTTACGGTGTTTAGGCTTACGAGTGTTTCGATTTACGAGTGTTTCGGCTTATGAGCGTTTCGACTTACGAGTGTTTTGACTTACGGGTGTTTTGACATACGAGTGTTTCGACTGACGAGTGTTTCGATACGAGTGTTTCGACTTACGAGTGTTCTGACTTACGAGTGTTCTGACTTACGAGTGTTCTGACTTACGAGTGTTCCGACTTACGAGTGTTCCGACTTACGAGTGTTTCGGCTTACGAGTGTTTCGGCTTACGAGTGTTTCGACTTACGAGTGTTTCGACTTACGAGTGTTCCGACTTACGGGTGTTTCGACTTACGAGTGTTTTGGCTTACGGTGTTTCGGCTTACGAGTGTTTCGAGTTACGAGTGTTTTGACTTACGCGTGTTTTGACATACGAGTGTTTCGATACGAGTGTTCTGACTTACGAGTGTTCTGACTTACGAGTGTTCTGACTTACGAGTGTTCCGACTTTACGAGTGTTTCGGCTCACGAGTGTTTCGGCTTACGAGTGTTTCGACTTACGAAAATAACAAATAGACGCGGTTTCAAATCTCTATGCTTTTCAAATTCATTACATTAATCTTTATTTATACGTTTCGCTTTACGAGTGTTTCGACTTACGAGTGTTTCGGCTTACGTGAGTTTCGACTTAAGAGTGTTCTGATTTACGAGTGTTCTGACTTGCGGGTGTTCTGATTTACGAGTGTTCCGACTTACGAGGGTTCTGACTTACGAGTGTTCCGAATTACGAGTGTTTCGGCTATGAGTGTTTCGACTTATGGGTGTTTCGACTTACGAGTGTTTTTACTTACGGTGTTTCGGCTTACGAGTGTTTCGACATACGAGTGTTTTGACTTACGGGTGTTTCGACTTACGAGTGTTTTGACTTACGAATGTTTTTACTTACGGGTGTTTCGGCTTACGAGTGTTTCGACTTACGAGTGTTTCGGCTTACGAGTGTTTCGACTTACTAATGTTTTTACTTACGAGTGTTTCGGCGTACGAGAGTTTTGACTTACGAGTGTTTCGACTTACGAGTGTTCTGACTTACGAGTGTTCCGAGTTACGAGTGTTCCGACTTACGAGTGTTTCGGCTTACGAGTGTTTCGGCTTACGAGTGTTTCGCCTTACGAGTGTTCCGACTTACGGGTGCTTCGACTTACGAGTGTTTGGGCTTACGGTATTTCGGCTTACGAGTGTTTCGAGTTACGAGTGTTTTGACTTACGCGTGTTTTGACATACGAGTTTTTCGATACGAGTGTTCTTACTTACGAGTGTTCTGATTACGAGTGTTCTGACTTACGAGTGTTCCGACTTTACGAGTGTTTCGGCTCACGAGTGTTTCGGCTTACGAGTGTTTCGACTTACGAAAATAACAAATAGACGCGGTTTCAAATCTCTATGCTTTTCAAATTCATTACATTAATCTTTATTTATACGTTTCGCTTTACGAGTGTTTCGACTTACGAGTGTTTCGACATACGAGTGTTTCGACTTACGAATGTTTTTGCTTACGAGTGTTTCGGCTTACGAGTGTTCCGACTTACGAGTGTTTCGGCTTACGAGTGTTTCCGGCTTACGAGTGTTTCGACTTACGGGTGTTTCGACTCACGAGTGTTCTGATTTACGAGTGTTCTGACTTGCGGGTGTTCTGATTTACGACTGTTCCGACTTACGAGGGTTCTGACTTACGAGTGTTCCGACTTACGAGTGTTTCGGCTATGAGTGTTTCGACTTATGGGTGTTTCGACTTACGAGTGTTTTTACTTACGGTGTTTCGGCTTACGAGTGTTTCGACATACGAGTGTTTTGACTTACGGGTGTTTCGACTTACGAGTGTTTTGACTTACGAATGTTTTTACTTACGGGTGTTTCGGCTTACGAGTGTTTCGACTTACGAGTGTTTCGGCTTACGAGTGTTTCGACTTACTAATGTTTTTACTTACGAGTGTTTCGGCGTACGAGAGTTTTGACTTACGAGTGTTTCGACTTACGAGTGTTCTGACTTACGAGTGTTGCGACTTACGAGTGTTCCGACTTACGAGTGTTTCGGCTTACGAGTGTTTCGGCTTACGAGTGTTTCGACTTACGAGTGTTCCGACTTACGGGTGCTTCGACTTACGAGTGTTTGGGCTTACGGTATTTCGGCTTACGAGTGTTTCGAGTTACGAGTGTTTTGACTTACGCGTGTTTTGACATACGAGTTTTTCGATACGAGTGTTCTGACTTACGAGTGTTCTGATTACGAGTGTTCTGACTTACGAGTGTTCCGACTTTACGAGTGTTTCGGCTCACGAGTGTTTCGGCTTACGAGTGTTTCGACTCACGAAAATAACAAATAGACGTGGTTTCAAATCTCTATGCTTTTCAAATTCATTACATTAATCTTTATTTATACGTTTCGCTTTACGAGTGTTTCGACTTACGAGTGTTTCGACATACGAGTGTTTCGACTTACGAATGTTTTTGCTTACGAGTGTTTCGGCTTACGAGTGTTCCGACTTACGAATGTTCCGACTTACGAGTGTTTCGGCTTACGAGTGTTTCCGGCTTACGAGTGTTTTGACTTACGGGTGTTTTGACTTACGGGTGTTTCGGCTTACGAGTTTTTCGACTTACGAGTGTTTTGACTTACGAGTGATCTGATTTACGGATGTTTCGACATACGAGTGTTTCGACTTACGAGTGTTTCGACTTATGAGTATTTCGACTTACGAGTGTTTCGACTTACGAGTGTTTCGACTTACGAGTGTTCCGACTTACGAGTGTTTCGGCTTACGAGTGTTTTGGGTTACGAGTGTTTCGACATACGAGTGTTTCGACTTACGAGTGTTCCGACTAACGAGTGTTCCGACTTACGAGTGTTTCGGCTTACGAGTGTTTCGGCTTACCAGTGTTTCGACTTACGAGTGTTTTAACTTACGTGTGTTTCGGCTTACGAGTGTTTCGACTTACCAGTGTTTTTACTTACGGTGTTTCGGCTTACGAGTGTTTCGACATACGAGTGTTTTGACTTAAGGGTGTTTCGACTTACGAGTGTTTCGACTTACGAGTGTTTCGGCTTACGAGTGTTTTGACTTAAGGATGTTTCGACTTACGAGTGTTTCGATACGAGTGTTTCGACTTACGAGTGTTTTGACTTACGGTGTGTCGGCTTACGAGTGTTTCGACATACGAGTGTTTTGACTTACGGGTGTTTTGACATACGATTGTTTCGATACGAGTGTTCTGACTTACGAGTGTTCTGACTTACGTGTTTTGACTTACGAGTGTTCTGACTTACGAGTGTTCCGACTTACGAGTGTTCCGACTTACGAGTGTTTCGGCTTACGAGTGTTTCCGGCTTACGAGTGTTTCGACTTACGAGTGTTTTGACTTACGGTGTTTCGGCTTACGAGTGATTCGACTTACGAATGTTTTGACTTACGGGTGTTTCGGCTTGCGAGTGTTTCGACTTACTAATGTTTTTACTTACGAGTGTTTCGGCGTACGAGTGTTTTGACTTACGAGTGTTTCGACTTACGAGTGTTTTGACTTACGAATGTTTTGACTTACGGGTGTTTCGGCTTACGAGTGTTTCGACTTACGAGTGTTTCGGCTTGCGAGTGTTTCGACTTACTAATGTTTTTACTTAAGAGTGTTTCGGCGTACGAGTGTTTCGACTTACGAGTGTTTTGACTTACGGTGTTTCGGCTTACGAGTGATTCGACTTACGAATGTTTTGACTTACGGGTGTTTCGGCTTGCGAGTGTTTCGACTTACGAGTGTTTCGGCTTATGAGTGTTTCGACTTACTAATGTTTTTACTTACGAGTGTTTCGGCGTACGAGTGTTTTGACTTACGAGTGTTTCGACTTACGAGTGTTTTGACTTACGAATGTTTTGACTTTCGGGTGTTTCGGCTTACGAGTGTTTCGACTTACGAGTGTTTCGGCTTGCGAGTGTTTCGACTTACTAATGTTTTTACTTAAGAGTGTTTCGGCGTACGAGTGTTTCGACTTACGAGTGTTTCGACTTACGGGTGCTTTGACTTAAGGGTGTTTCGACTTACGAGTGTTTCGACTTACGAGTGTTTCGGCTTACGAGTGTTTTGACTTAAGGATGTTTCGACTTACGAGTGTTTCGATACGAGTGTTTCGACTTACGAGTGTTTCGACTTACGAGTGTTTCGACTTACGAATGTTCTGACTTACGAGTGCTCTGACTTACGAGTGTTCTGATTTACGAGTGTTCTGACTTACGAGTGTTCTGACTTACGAGCGTTCTGATTTACGAGTGTTCCGACTTACGAGTGTTTCGGCTTACGAGTGTTTCGGCATACGAGTGTTTCGACTTAGGAGTGTTCCGACTAACGAGTGTTCCGACATACGGTGTTTCGGCTTACGAGTGATTCGACTTACGAGTGTTTTGACTTACGGGTGTTTTGACTTACGGGTGTTGTGAATTACGAGTGTTCCGATTTACGAGTGTTTTGACTTACGGTGTTTCGGCTTACGAGTGTTTTCAGCTTACGAGTGATTCGACTTACGAGTGTTTTGACTTACGGGTGTTTTGACTTACGGGTGTTGTGAATTACGAGTGTTCCGATTTACGAGTGTTTTGACTTACGGTGTTTAGGCTTACGAGTGTTTCGATTTACGAGTGTTTCGGCTTATGAGCGTTTCGACTTACGAGTGTTTTGACTTACGCGTGTTTTGACATACGAGTGTTTCGACTGACGAGTGTTTCGATACGAGTGTTTCGACTTACGAGTGTTCTGACTTACGAGTGTTCTGACTTACGAGTGTTCTGACTTACGAGTGTTCCGACTTACGAGTGTTCCGACTTACGAGTGTTTCGGCTTACGAGTGTTTCGGCTTACGAGTGTTTCGACTTACGAGTGTTTCGACTTACGAGTGTTCCGACTTACGGGTGTTTCGACTTACGAGTGTTTTGGCTTACGGTGTTTCGGCTTACGAGTGTTTCGAGTTACGAGTGTTTTGACTTACGCGTGTTTTGACATACGAGTGTTTCGATACGAGTGTTCTGACTTACGAGTGTTCTGACTTACGAGTGTTCTGACTTACGAGTGTTCCGACTTTACGAGTGTTTCGGCTCACGAGTGTTTCGGCTTACGAGTGTTTCGACTTACGAAAATAACAAATAGACGCGGTTTCAAATCTCTATGCTTTTCAAATTCATTACATTAATCTTTATTTATACGTTTCGCTTTACGAGTGTTTCGACTTACGAGTGTTTCGGCTTACGTGAGTTTCGACTTAAGAGTGTTCTGATTTACGAGTGTTCTGACTTGCGGGTGTTCTGATTTACGAGTGTTCCGACTTACGAGGGTTCTGACTTACGAGTGTTCCGAATTACGAGTGTTTCGGCTATGAGTGTTTCGACTTATGGGTGCTTCGACTTACGAGTGTTTTTACTTACGGTGTTTCGGCTTACGAGTGTTTCGACATACGAGTGTTTTGACTTACGGGTGTTTCGACTTACGAGTGTTTTGACTTACGAATGTTTTTACTTACGGGTGTTTCGGCTTACGAGTGTTTCGACTTACGAGTGTTTCGGCTTACGAGTGTTTCGACTTACTAATGTTTTTACTTACGAGTGTTTCGGCGTACGAGAGTTTTGACTTACGAGTGTTTCGACTTACGAGTGTTCTGACTTACGAGTGTTGCGACTTACGAGTGTTCCGACTTACGAGTGTTTCGGCTTACGAGTGTTTCGGCTTACGAGTGTTTCGACTTACGAGTGTTCCGACTTACGGGTGCTTCGACTTACGAGTGTTTGGGCTTACGGTATTTCGGCTTACGAGTGTTTCGAGTTACGAGTGTTTTGACTTACGCGTGTTTTGACATACGAGTTTTTCGATACGAGTGTTCTGACTTACGAGTGTTCTGATTACGAGTGTTCTGACTTACGAGTGTTCCGACTTTACGAGTGTTTCGGCTCACGAGTGTTTCGGCTTACGAGTGTTTCGACTCACGAAAATAACAAATAGACGTGGTTTCAAATCTCTATGCTTTTCAAATTCATTACATTAATCTTTATTTATACGTTTCGCTTTACGAGTGTTTCGACTTACGAGTGTTTCGACATACGAGTGTTTCGACTTACGAATGTTTTTGCTTACGAGTGTTTCGGCTTACGAGTGTTCCGACTTACGAATGTTCCGACTTACGAGTGTTTCGGCTTACGAGTGTTTCCGGCTTACGAGTGTTTTGACTTACGGGTGTTTTGACTTACGGGTGTTTCGGCTTACGAGTTTTTCGACTTACGAGTGTTTTGACTTACGAGTGATCTGATTTACGGATGTTTCGACATACGAGTGTTTCGACTTACGAGTGTTTCGACTTATGAGTATTTCGACTTACGAGTGTTTCGACTTACGAGTGTTTCGACTTACGAGTGTTCCGACTTACGAGTGTTTCGGCTTACGAGTGTTTTGGGTTACGAGTGTTTCGACATACGAGTGTTTCGACTTACGAGTGTTCCGACTAACGAGTGTTCCGACTTACGAGTGTTTCGGCTTACGAGTGTTTCGGCTTACCAGTGTTTCGACTTACGAGTGTTTTAACTTACGTGTGTTTCGGCTTACGAGTGTTTCGACTTACCAGTGTTTTTACTTACGGTGTTTCGGCTTACGAGTGTTTCGACATACGAGTGTTTTGACTTAAGGGTGTTTCGACTTACGAGTGTTTCGACTTACGAGTGTTTCGGCTTACGAGTGTTTTGACTTAAGGATGTTTCGACTTACGAGTGTTTCGATACGAGTGTTTCGACTTACGAGTGTTTTGACTTACGGTGTGTCGGCTTACGAGTGTTTCGACTTACGAGTGTTTTGACTTACGGGTGTTTTGACATA
This sequence comes from Eledone cirrhosa, assembly GCA_964016885.1. Classification (NCBI taxonomy): domain Eukaryota; kingdom Metazoa; phylum Mollusca; class Cephalopoda; order Octopoda; family Eledonidae; genus Eledone; species Eledone cirrhosa. The sequence continues at coordinate 262,236,853 of OZ024741.1, forward strand.
CGATTGTTTCGATACGAGTGTTCTGACTTACGAGTGTTCTGACTTACGTGTTTTGACTTACGAGTGTTCTGACTTACGAGTGTTCCGACTTACGAGTGTTCCGACTTACGAGTGTTTCGGCTTACGAGTGTTTCCGGCTTACGAGTGTTTCGACTTACGAGTGTTTTGACTTACGGTGTTTCGGCTTACGAGTGATTCGACTTACGAATGTTTTGACTTACGGGTGTTTCGGCTTGCGAGTGTTTCGACTTACGAGTGTTTCGGCTTATGAGTGTTTCGACTTACTAATGTTTTTACTTACGAGTGTTTCGGCGTACGAGTGTTTTGACTTACGAGTGTTTCGACTTACGAGTGTTTTGACTTACGAATGTTTTGACTTACGGGTGTTTCGGCTTACGAGTGTTTCGACTTACGAGTGTTTCGGCTTGCGAGTGTTTCGACTTACTAATGTTTTTACTTAAGAGTGTTTCGGCGTACGAGTGTTTCGACTTACGAGTGTTTTGACTTACGGTGTTTCGGCTTACGAGTGATTCGACTTACGAATGTTTTGACTTACGGGTGTTTCGGCTTGCGAGTGTTTCGACTTACGAGTGTTTCGGCTTATGAGTGTTTCGACTTACTAATGTTTTTACTTACGAGTGTTTCGGCGTACGAGTGTTTTGACTTACGAGTGTTTCGACTTACGAGTGTTTTGACTTACGAATGTTTTGACTTACGGGTGTTTCGGCTTACGAGTGTTTCGACTTACGAGTGTTTCGGCTTGCGAGTGTTTCGACTTACTAATGTTTTTACTTAAGAGTGTTTCGGCGTACGAGTGTTTCGACTTACGAGTATTTCGACTTACGGGTGCTTTGACTTAAGGGTGTTTCGACTTACGAGTGTTTCGACTTACGAGTGTTTCGGCTTACGAGTGTTTTGACTTAAGGATGTTTCGACTTACGAGTGTTTCGATACGAGTGTTTCGACTTACGAGTGTTTCGACTTACGAGTGTTTCGACTTACGAATGTTCTGACTTACGAGTGCTCTGACTTACGAGTGTTCTGATTTACGAGTGTTCTGACTTACGAGTGTTCTGACTTACGAGCGTTCTGATTTACGAGTGTTCCGACTTACGAGTGTTTCGGCTTACGAGTGTTTCGGCATACGAGTGTTTCGACTTAGGAGTGTTCCGACTAACGAGTGTTCCGACATACGGTGTTTCGGCTTACGAGTGATTCGACTTACGAGTGTTTTGACTTACGGGTGTTTTGACTTACGGGTGTTGTGAATTACGAGTGTTCCGATTTACGAGTGTTTTGACTTACGGTGTTTCGGCTTACGAGTGTTTTCAGCTTACGAGTGATTCGACTTACGAGTGTTTTGACTTACGGGTGTTTTGACTTACGGGTGTTGTGAATTACGAGTGTTCCGATTTACGAGTGTTTTGACTTACGGTGTTTAGGCTTACGAGTGTTTCGATTTACGAGTGTTTCGGCTTATGAGCGTTTCGACTTACGAGTGTTTTGACTTACGCGTGTTTTGACATACGAGTGTTTCGACTGACGAGTGTTTCGATACGAGTGTTTCGACTTACGAGTGTTCTGACTTACGAGTGTTTTGACTTACGGGTGTTTTGACTTACGGGTGTTGTGAATTACGAGTGTTCCGATTTACGAGTGTTTTGACTTACGGTGTTTAGGCTTACGAGTGTTTCGATTTACGAGTGTTTCGGCTTATGAGCGTTTCGACTTACGAGTGTTTTGACTTACGGGTGTTTTGACATACGAGTGTTTCGACTGACGAGTGTTTCGATACGAGTGTTTCGACTTACGAGTGTTCTGACTTACGAGTGTTCTGACTTACGAGTGTTCTGACTTACGAGTGTTCCGACTTACGAGTGTTTCGGCTTACGAGTGTTTCGGCATACGAGTGTTTCGACTTAGGAGTGTTCCGACTAACGAGTGTTCCGACATACGGTGTTTCGGCTTACGAGTGATTCGACTTACGAGTGTTTTGACTTACGGGTGTTTTGACTTACGGGTGTTGTGAATTACGAGTGTTCCGATTTACGAGTGTTTTGACTTACGGTGTTTCGGCTTACGAGTGTTTTCAGCTTACGAGTGATTCGACTTACGAGTGTTTTGACTTACGGGTGTTTTGACTTACGGGTGTTGTGAATTACGAGTGTTCCGATTTACGAGTGTTTTGACTTACGGTGTTTAGGCTTACGAGTGTTTCGATTTACGAGTGTTTCGGCTTATGAGCGTTTCGACTTACGAGTGTTTTGACTTACGCGTGTTTTGACATACGAGTGTTTCGACTGACGAGTGTTTCGATACGAGTGTTTCGACTTACGAGTGTTCTGACTTACGAGTGTTCTGACTTACGAGTGTTCTGACTTACGAGTGTTCCGACTTACGAGTGTTCCGACTTACGAGTGTTTCGGCTTACGAGTGTTTCGGCTTACGAGTGTTTCGACTTACGAGTGTTTCGACTTACGAGTGTTCCGACTTACGGGTGTTTCGACTTACGAGTGTTTTGGCTTACGGTGTTTCGGCTTACGAGTGTTTCGAGTTACGAGTGTTTTGACTTACGCGTGTTTTGACATACGAGTGTTTCGATACGAGTGTTCTGACTTACGAGTGTTCTGACTTACGAGTGTTCTGACTTACGAGTGTTCCGACTTTACGAGTGTTTCGGCTCACGAGTGTTTCGGCTTACGAGTGTTTCGACTTACGAAAATAACAAATAGACGCGGTTTCAAATCTCTATGCTTTTCAAATTCATTACATTAATCTTTATTTATACGTTTCGCTTTACGAGTGTTTCGACTTACGAGTGTTTCGGCTTACGTGAGTTTCGACTTAAGAGTGTTCTGATTTACGAGTGTTCTGACTTGCGGGTGTTCTGATTTACGAGTGTTCCGACTTACGAGGGTTCTGACTTACGAGTGTTCCGAATTACGAGTGTTTCGGCTATGAGTGTTTCGACTTATGGGTGCTTCGACTTACGAGTGTTTTTACTTACGGTGTTTCGGCTTACGAGTGTTTCGACATACGAGTGTTTTGACTTACGGGTGTTTCGACTTACGAGTGTTTTGACTTACGAATGTTTTTACTTACGGGTGTTTCGGCTTACGAGTGTTTCGACTTACGAGTGTTTCGGCTTACGAGTGTTTCGACTTACTAATGTTTTTACTTACGAGTGTTTCGGCGTACGAGAGTTTTGACTTACGAGTGTTTCGACTTACGAGTGTTCTGACTTACGAGTGTTGCGACTTACGAGTGTTCCGACTTACGAGTGTTTCGGCTTACGAGTGTTTCGGCTTACGAGTGTTTCGACTTACGAGTGTTCCGACTTACGGGTGCTTCGACTTACGAGTGTTTGGGCTTACGGTATTTCGGCTTACGAGTGTTTCGAGTTACGAGTGTTTTGACTTACGCGTGTTTTGACATACGAGTTTTTCGATACGAGTGTTCTGACTTACGAGTGTTCTGATTACGAGTGTTCTGACTTACGAGTGTTCCGACTTTACGAGTGTTTCGGCTCACGAGTGTTTCGGCTTACGAGTGTTTCGACTCACGAAAATAACAAATAGACGTGGTTTCAAATCTCTATGCTTTTCAAATTCATTACATTAATCTTTATTTATACGTTTCGCTTTACGAGTGTTTCGACTTACGAGTGTTTCGACATACGAGTGTTTCGACTTACGAATGTTTTTGCTTACGAGTGTTTCGGCTTACGAGTGTTCCGACTTACGAATGTTCCGACTTACGAGTGTTTCGGCTTACGAGTGTTTCCGGCTTACGAGTGTTTTGACTTACGGGTGTTTTGACTTACGGGTGTTTCGGCTTACGAGTTTTTCGACTTACGAGTGTTTTGACTTACGAGTGATCTGATTTACGGATGTTTCGACATACGAGTGTTTCGACTTACGAGTGTTTCGACTTATGAGTATTTCGACTTACGAGTGTTTCGACTTACGAGTGTTTCGACTTACGAGTGTTCCGACTTACGAGTGTTTCGGCTTACGAGTGTTTTGGGTTACGAGTGTTTCGACATACGAGTGTTTCGACTTACGAGTGTTCCGACTAACGAGTGTTCCGACTTACGAGTGTTTCGGCTTACGAGTGTTTCGGCTTACCAGTGTTTCGACTTACGAGTGTTTTAACTTACGTGTGTTTCGGCTTACGAGTGTTTCGACTTACCAGTGTTTTTACTTACGGTGTTTCGGCTTACGAGTGTTTCGACATACGAGTGTTTTGACTTAAGGGTGTTTCGACTTACGAGTGTTTCGACTTACGAGTGTTTCGGCTTACGAGTGTTTTGACTTAAGGATGTTTCGACTTACGAGTGTTTCGATACGAGTGTTTCGACTTACGAGTGTTTTGACTTACGGTGTGTCGGCTTACGAGTGTTTCGACTTACGAGTGTTTTGACTTACGGGTGTTTTGACATACGATTGTTTCGATACGAGTGTTCTGACTTACGAGTGTTCTGACTTACGTGTTTTGACTTACGAGTGTTCTGACTTACGAGTGTTCCGACTTACGAGTGTTCCGACTTACGAGTGTTTCGGCTTACGAGTGTTTCCGGCTTACGAGTGTTTCGACTTACGAGTGTTTTGACTTACGGTGTTTCGGCTTACGAGTGATTCGACTTACGAATGTTTTGACTTACGGGTGTTTCGGCTTGCGAGTGTTTCGACTTACGAGTGTTTCGGCTTATGAGTGTTTCGACTTACTAATGTTTTTACTTACGAGTGTTTCGGCGTACGAGTGTTTTGACTTACGAGTGTTTCGACTTACGAGTGTTTTGACTTACGAATGTTTTGACTTACGGGTGTTTCGGCTTACGAGTGTTTCGACTTACGAGTGTTTCGGCTTGCGAGTGTTTCGACTTACTAATGTTTTTACTTAAGAGTGTTTCGGCGTACGAGTGTTTCGACTTACGAGTGTTTTGACTTACGGTGTTTCGGCTTACGAGTGATTCGACTTACGAATGTTTTGACTTACGGGTGTTTCGGCTTGCGAGTGTTTCGACTTACGAGTGTTTCGGCTTATGAGTGTTTCGACTTACTAATGTTTTTACTTACGAGTGTTTCGGCGTACGAGTGTTTTGACTTACGAGTGTTTCGACTTACGAGTGTTTTGACTTACGAATGTTTTGACTTACGGGTGTTTCGGCTTACGAGTGTTTCGACTTACGAGTGTTTCGGCTTGCGAGTGTTTCGACTTACTAATGTTTTTACTTAAGAGTGTTTCGGCGTACGAGTGTTTCGACTTACGAGTATTTCGACTTACGGGTGCTTTGACTTAAGGGTGTTTCGACTTACGAGTGTTTCGACTTACGAGTGTTTCGGCTTACGAGTGTTTTGACTTAAGGATGTTTCGACTTACGAGTGTTTCGATACGAGTGTTTCGACTTACGAGTGTTTCGACTTACGAGTGTTTCGACTTACGAATGTTCTGACTTACGAGTGCTCTGACTTACGAGTGTTCTGATTTACGAGTGTTCTGACTTACGAGTGTTCTGACTTACGAGCGTTCTGATTTACGAGTGTTCCGACTTACGAGTGTTTCGGCTTACGAGTGTTTCGGCATACGAGTGTTTCGACTTAGGAGTGTTCCGACTAACGAGTGTTCCGACATACGGTGTTTCGGCTTACGAGTGATTCGACTTACGAGTGTTTTGACTTACGGGTGTTTTGACTTACGGGTGTTGTGAATTACGAGTGTTCCGATTTACGAGTGTTTTGACTTACGGTGTTTCGGCTTACGAGTGTTTTCAGCTTACGAGTGATTCGACTTACGAGTGTTTTGACTTACGGGTGTTTTGACTTACGGGTGTTGTGAATTACGAGTGTTCCGATTTACGAGTGTTTTGACTTACGGTGTTTAGGCTTACGAGTGTTTCGATTTACGAGTGTTTCGGCTTATGAGCGTTTCGACTTACGAGTGTTTTGACTTACGCGTGTTTTGACATACGAGTGTTTCGACTGACGAGTGTTTCGATACGAGTGTTTCGACTTACGAGTGTTCTGACTTACGAGTGTTTTGACTTACGGGTGTTTTGACTTACGGGTGTTGTGAATTACGAGTGTTCCGATTTACGAGTGTTTTGACTTACGGTGTTTAGGCTTACGAGTGTTTCGATTTACGAGTGTTTCGGCTTATGAGCGTTTCGACTTACGAGTGTTTTGACTTACGGGTGTTTTGACATACGAGTGTTTCGACTGACGAGTGTTTCGATACGAGTGTTTCGACTTACGAGTGTTCTGACTTACGAGTGTTCTGACTTACGAGTGTTCTGACTTACGAGTGTTCCGACTTACGAGTGTTCCGACTTACGAGTGTTTCGGCTTACGAGTGTTTCGGCTTACGAGTGTTTCGACTTACGAGTGTTTCGACTTACGAGTGTTCCGACTTACGGGTGTTTCGACTTACGAGTGTTTTGGCTTACGGTGTTTCGGCTTACGAGTGTTTCGAGTTACGAGTGTTTTGACTTACGCGTGTTTTGACATACGAGTGTTTCGATACGAGTGTTCTGACTTACGAGTGTTCTGACTTACGAGTGTTCCGACTTTACGAGTGTTTCGGCTCACGAGTGTTTCGGCTTACGAGTGTTTCGACTTACGAAAATAACAAATAGACGCGGTTTCAAATCTCTATGCTTTTCAAATTCATTACATTAATCTTTATTTATACGTTTCGCTTTACGAGTGTTTCGACTTACGAGTGTTTCGGCTTACGTGAGTTTCGACTTAAGAGTGTTCTGATTTACGAGTGTTCTGACTTGCGGGTGTTCTGATTTACGAGTGTTCCGACTTACGAGGGTTCTGACTTACGAGTGTTCCGAATTACGAGTGTTTCGGCTATGAGTGTTTCGACTTATGGGTGCTTCGACTTACGAGTGTTTTTACTTACGGTGTTTCGGCTTACGAGTGTTTCGACATACGAGTGTTTTGACTTACGGGTGTTTCGACTTACGAGTGTTTTGACTTACGAATGTTTTTACTTACGGGTGTTTCGGCTTACGAGTGTTTCGACTTACGAGTGTTTCGGCTTACGAGTGTTTCGACTTACTAATGTTTTTACTTACGAGTGTTTCGGCGTACGAGAGTTTTGACTTACGAGTGTTTCGACTTACGAGTGTTCTGACTTACGAGTGTTCCGAGTTACGAGTGTTCCGACTTACGAGTGTTTCGGCTTACGAGTGTTTCGGCTTACGAGTGTTTCGCCTTACGAGTGTTCCGACTTACGGGTGCTTCGACTTACGAGTGTTTGGGCTTACGGTATTTCGGCTTACGAGTGTTTCGAGTTACGAGTGTTTTGACTTACGCGTGTTTTGACATACGAGTTTTTCGATACGAGTGTTCTTACTTACGAGTGTTCTGATTACGAGTGTTCTGACTTACGAGTGTTCCGACTTTACGAGTGTTTCGGCTCACGAGTGTTTCGGCTTACGAGTGTTTCGACTTACGAAAATAACAAATAGACGCGGTTTCAAATCTCTATGCTTTTCAAATTCATTACATTAATCTTTATTTATACGTTTCGCTTTACGAGTGTTTCGACTTACGAGTGTTTCGACATACGAGTGTTTCGACTTACGAATGTTTTTGCTTACGAGTGTTTCGGCTTACGAGTGTTCCGACTTACGAGTGTTTCGGCTTACGAGTGTTTCCGGCTTACGAGTGTTTCGACTTACGGGTGTTTCGACTCACGAGTGTTCTGATTTACGAGTGTTCTGACTTGCGGGTGTTCTGATTTACGAGTGTTCCGACTTACGAGGGTTCTGACTTACGAGTGTTCCGACTTACGAGTGTTTCGGCTATGAGTGTTTCGACTTATGGGTGTTTCGACTTACGAGTGTTTTTACTTACGGTGTTTCGGCTTACGAGTGTTTCGACATACGAGTGTTTTGACTTACGGGTGTTTCGACTTACGAGTGTTTTGACTTACGAATGTTTTGACTTACGGGTGTTTCGGCTTACGAGTGTTTCGACTTACGAGTGTTTCGGCTTACGAGTGTTTCGACTTACTAATGTTTTTACTTACGAGTGTTTCGGCGTACGAGAGTTTTGACTTACGAGTGTTTCGACTTACGAGTGTTCTGACTTACGAGTGTTGCGACTTACGAGTGTTCCGACTTACGAGTGTTTCGGCTTACGAGTGTTTCGGCTTACGAGTGTTTCGCCTTACGAGTGTTCCGACTTACGGGTGCTTCGACTTACGAGTGTTTGGGCTTACGGTATTTCGGCTTACGAGTGTTTCGAGTTACGAGTGTTTTGACTTACGCGTGATTTGACATACGAGTTTTTCGATACGAGTGTTCTGACTTACGAGTGTTCTGATTACGAGTGTTCTGACTTACGAGTGTTCCGACTTTACGAGTGTTTCGGCTCACGAGTGTTTCGGCTTACGAGTGTTTCGACTCACGAAAATAACAAATAGACGTGGTTTCAAATCTCTATGCTTTTCAAATTCATTACATTAATCTTTATTTATACGTTTCGCTTTACGAGTGTTTCGACTTACGAGTGTTTCGACATACGAGTGTTTCGACTTACGAATGTTTTTGCTTACGAGTGTTTCGGCTTACGAGTGTTCCGACTTACGAGTGTTCCGACTTACGAGTGTTTCGGCTTACGAGTGTTTCCGGCTTACGAGTGTTTTGACTTACGGGTGTTTTGACTTACGGGTGTTTCGGCTTACGAGTTTTTCGACTTACGAGTGTTTTGACTTACGAGTGATCTGATTTACGGATGTTTCGACATACGAGTGTTTCGACTTACGAGTGTTTCGACTTACGAGTGTTCCGACTTACGAGTGTTTCGGCTTACGAGTGTTTTGGGTTACGAGTGTTTCGACATACGAGTGTTTCGACTTACGAGTGTTCCGACTAACGAGTGTTCCGACTTACGAGTGTTTCGGCTTACGAGTGTTTCGGCTTACCAGTGTTTCGACTTACGAGTGTTTTAACTTACGTGTGTTTCGGCTTACGAGTGTTTCGACTTACCAGTGTTTTTACTTACGGTGTTTCGGCTTACGAGTGTTTCGACATACGAGTGTTTTGACTTAAGGGTGTTTCGACTTACGAGTGTTTCGACTTACGAGTGTTTCGGCTTACGAGTGTTTTGACTTAAGGATGTTTCGACTTACGAGTGTTTCGATACGAGTGTTTCGACTTACGAGTGTTTTGACTTACGCTGTGTCGGCTTACGAGTGTTTCGACTTACGAGTGTTTTGACTTACGGGTGTTTTGACATACGATTGTTTCGATACGAGTGTTCTGACTTACGAGTGTTCTGACTTACGTGTTTTGACTTACGAGTGTTCTGACTTACGAGTGTTCCGACTTACGAGTGTTCCGACTTACGAGTGTTTCGGCTTACGAGTGTTTCCGGCTTACGAGTGTTTCGACTTACGAGTGTTTTGACTTACGGTGTTTCGGCTTACGAGTGATTCGACTTACGAATGTTTTGACTTACGGGTGTTTCGGCTTGCGAGTGTTTCGACTTACGAGTGTTTCGGCTTATGAGTGTTTCGACTTACTAATGTTTTTACTTACGAGTGTTTCGGCGTACGAGTGTTTTGACTTACGAGTGTTTCGACTTACGAGTGTTTTGACTTACGAATGTTTTGACTTACGGGTGTTTCGACTTACGAGTGTTTCGACTTACGAGTGTTTCGGCTTGCGAGTGTTCCGACTTACTAATGTTTTTACTTAAGAGTGTTTCGGCGTACGAGTGTTTCGACTTACGAGTGTTTCGACTTACGGGTGCTTTGACTTAAGGGTGTTTCGACTTACGAGTGTTTCGACTTACGAGTGTTTCGGCTTACGAGTGTTTTGACTTAAGGATGTTTCGACTTACGAGTGTTTCGATACGAGTGTTTCGACTTACGAGTGTTTCGACTTACGAGTGTTTCGACTTACGAATGTTCTGACTTACGAGTGCTCTGACTTACGAGTGTTCTGATTTACGAGTGTTCTGACTTACGAGTGTTCTGACTTACGAGCGTTCTGATTTACGAGTGTTCCGACTTACGAGTGTTTCGGCTTACGAGTGTTTCGACATACGAGTGTTTCGACTTAGGAGTGTTCCGACTAACGAGTGTTCCGACATACGGTGTTTCGGCTTACGAGTGATTCGACTTACGAGTGTTTTGACTTACGGGTGTTTTGACTTACGGGTGTTGTGAATTACGAGTGTTCCGATTTACGAGTGTTTTGACTTACGGTGTTTCGGCTTACGAGTGTTTTCAGCTTACGAGTGATTCGACTTACGAGTGTTTTGACTTACGGGTGTTTTGACTTACGGGTGTTGTGAATTACGAGTGTTCCGATTTACGAGTGTTTTGACTTACGGTGTTTAGGCTTACGAGTGTTTCGATTTACGAGTGTTTCGGCTTATGAGCGTTTCGACTTACGAGTGTTTTGACTTACGGGTGTTTTGACATACGAGTGTTTCGACTGACGAGTGTTTCGATACGAGTGTTTCGACTTACGAGTGTTCTGACTTACGAGTGTTCTGACTTACGAGTGTTCTGACTTACGAGTGTTCCGACTTACGAGTGTTCCGACTTACGAGTGTTTCGGCTTACGAGTGTTTCGGCTTACGAGTGTTTCGACTTACGAGTGTTTCGACTTACGAGTGTTCCGACTTAGGGGTGTTTCGACTTACGAGTGTTTTGGCTTACGGTGTTTCGGCTTACGAGTGTTTCGAGTTACGAGTGTTTTGACTTACGCGTGTTTTGACATACGAGTGTTTCGATACGAGTGTTCTGACTTACGAGTGTTCTGACTTACGAGTGTTCTGACTTACGAGTGTTCCGACTTTACGAGTGTTTCGGCTCACGAGTGTTTCGGCTTACGAGTGTTTCGACTTACGAAAATAACAAATAGACGCGGTTTCAAATCTCTATGCTTTTCAAATTCATTACATTAATCTTTATTTATACGTTTCGCTTTACGAGTGTTTCGACTTACGAGTGTTTCGGCTTACGTGAGTTTCGACTTAAGAGTGTTCTGATTTACGAGTGTTCTGACTTGCGGGTGTTCTGATTTACGAGTGTTCCGACTTACGAGGGTTCTGACTTACGAGTGTTCCGAATTACGAGTGTTTCGGCTATGAGTGTTTCGACTTATGGGTGTTTCGACTTACGAGTGTTTTTACTTACGGTGTTTCGGCTTACGAGTGTTTCGACATACGAGTGTTTTGACTTACGGGTGTTTCGACTTACGAGTGTTTTGACTTACGAATGTTTTTACTTACGGGTGTTTCGGCTTACGAGTGTTTCGACTTACGAGTGTTTCGGCTTACGAGTGTTTCGACTTACTAATGTTTTTACTTACGAGTGTTTCGGCGTACGAGAGTTTTGACTTACGAGTGTTTCGACTTATGAGTGTTCTGACTTACGAGTGTTCCGAGTTACGAGTGTTCCGACTTACGAGTGTTTCGGCTTACGAGTGTTTCGGCTTACGAGTGTTTCGCCTTACGAGTGTTCCGACTTACGGGTGCTTCGACTTACGAGTGTTTGGGCTTACGGTATTTCGGCTTACGAGTGTTTCGAGTTACGAGTGTTTTGACTTACGCGTGTTTTGACATACGAGTTTTTCGATACGAGTGTTCTTACTTACGAGTGTTCTGATTACGAGTGTTCTGACTTACGAGTGTTCCGACTTTACGAGTGTTTCGGCTCACGAGTGTTTCGGCTTACGAGTGTTTCGACTTACGAAAATAACAAATAGACGCGGTTTCAAATCTCTATGCTTTTCAAATTCATTACATTAATCTTTATTTATACGTTTCGCTTTACGAGTGTTTCGACTTACGAGTGTTTCGACATACGAGTGTTTCGACTTACGAATGTTTTTGCTTACGAGTGTTTCGGCTTACGAGTGTTCCGACTTACGAGTGTTTCGGCTTACGAGTGTTTCCGGCTTACGAGTGTTTCGACTTACGGGTGTTTCGACTCACGAGTGTTCTGATTTACGAGTGTTCTGACTTGCGGGTGTTCTGATTTACGAGTGTTCCGACTTACGAGGGTTCTGACTTACGAGTGTTCCGACTTACGAGTGTTTCGGCTATGAGTGTTTCGACTTATGGGTGTTTCGACTTACGAGTGTTTTTACTTACGGTGTTTCGGCTTACGAGTGTTTCGACATACGAGTGTTTCGACTTACGAGTGTTTCGACTTACGAATGTTCTGACTTACGAGTGCTCTGACTTACGAGTGTTCTGATTTACGAGTGTTCTGACTTACGAGTGTTCTGACTTACGAGCGTTCTGATTTACGAGTGTTCCGACTTACGAGTGTTTCGGCTTACGAGTGTTTCGGCATACGAGTGTTTCGACTTAGGAGTGTTCCGACTAACGAGTGTTCCGACATACGGTGTTTCGGCTTACGAGTGATTCGACTTACGAGTGTTTTGACTTACGGGTGTTTTGACTTACGGGTGTTGTGAATTACGAGTGTTCCGATTTACGAGTGTTTTGACTTACGGTGTTTCGGCTTACGAGTGTTTTCAGCTTACGAGTGATTCGACTTACGAGTGTTTTGACTTACGGGTGTTTTGACTTACGGGTGTTGTGAATTACGAGTGTTCCGATTTACGAGTGTTTTGACTTACGGTGTTTAGGCTTACGAGTGTTTCGATTTACGAGTGTTTCGGCTTATGAGCGTTTCGACTTACGAGTGTTTTGACTTACGCGTGTTTTGACATACGAGTGTTTCGACTGACGAGTGTTTCGATACGAGTGTTTCGACTTACGAGTGTTCTGACTTACGAGTGTTCTGACTTACGAGTGTTCTGACTTACGAGTGTTCCGACTTACGAGTGTTCCGACTTACGAGTGTTTCGGCTTACGAGTGTTTCGGCTTACGAGTGTTTCGACTTACGAGTGTTTCGACTTACGAGTGTTCCGACTTACGGGTGTTTCGACTTACGAGTGTTTTGGCTTACGGTGTTTCGGCTTACGAGTGTTTCGAGTTACGAGTGTTTTGACTTACGCGTGTTTTGACATACGAGTGTTTCGATACGAGTGTTCTGACTTACGAGTGTTCTGACTTACGAGTGTTCTGACTTACGAGTGTTCCGACTTTACGAGTGTTTCGGCTCACGAGTGTTTCGGCTTACGAGTGTTTCGACTTACGAAAATAACAAATAGACGCGGTTTCAAATCTCTATGCTTTTCAAATTCATTACATTAATCTTTATTTATACGTTTCGCTTTACGAGTGTTTCGACTTACGAGTGTTTCGGCTTACGTGAGTTTCGACTTAAGAGTGTTCTGATTTACGAGTGTTCTGACTTGCGGGTGTTCTGATTTACGAGTGTTCCGACTTACGAGGGTTCTGACTTACGAGTGTTCCGAATTACGAGTGTTTCGGCTATGAGTGTTTCGACTTATGGGTGCTTCGACTTACGAGTGTTTTTACTTACGGTGTTTCGGCTTACGAGTGTTTCGACATACGAGTGTTTTGACTTACGGGTGTTTCGACTTACGAGTGTTTTGACTTACGAATGTTTTTACTTACGGGTGTTTCGGCTTACGAGTGTTTCGACTTACGAGTGTTTCGGCTTACGAGTGTTTCGACTTACTAATGTTTTTACTTACGAGTGTTTCGGCGTACGAGAGTTTTGACTTACGAGTGTTTCGACTTACGAGTGTTCTGACTTACGAGTGTTGCGACTTACGAGTGTTCCGACTTACGAGTGTTTCGGCTTACGAGTGTTTCGGCTTACGAGTGTTTCGACTTACGAGTGTTCCGACTTACGGGTGCTTCGACTTACGAGTGTTTGGGCTTACGGTATTTCGGCTTACGAGTGTTTCGAGTTACGAGTGTTTTGACTTACGCGTGTTTTGACATACGAGTTTTTCGATACGAGTGTTCTGACTTACGAGTGTTCTGATTACGAGTGTTCTGACTTACGAGTGTTCCGACTTTACGAGTGTTTCGGCTCACGAGTGTTTCGGCTTACGAGTGTTTCGACTCACGAAAATAACAAATAGACGTGGTTTCAAATCTCTATGCTTTTCAAATTCATTACATTAATCTTTATTTATACGTTTCGCTTTACGAGTGTTTCGACTTACGAGTGTTTCGACATACGAGTGTTTCGACTTACGAATGTTTTTGCTTACGAGTGTTTCGGCTTACGAGTGTTCCGACTTACGAATGTTCCGACTTACGAGTGTTTCGGCTTACGAGTGTTTCCGGCTTACGAGTGTTTTGACTTACGGGTGTTTTGACTTACGGGTGTTTCGGCTTACGAGTTTTTCGACTTACGAGTGTTTTGACTTACGAGTGATCTGATTTACGGATGTTTCGACATACGAGTGTTTCGACTTACGAGTGTTTCGACTTATGAGTATTTCGACTTACGAGTGTTTCGACTTACGAGTGTTTCGACTTACGAGTGTTCCGACTTACGAGTGTTTCGGCTTACGAGTGTTTTGGGTTACGAGTGTTTCGACATACGAGTGTTTCGACTTACGAGTGTTCCGACTAACGAGTGTTCCGACTTACGAGTGTTTCGGCTTACGAGTGTTTCGGCTTACCAGTGTTTCGACTTACGAGTGTTTTAACTTACGTGTGTTTCGGCTTACGAGTGTTTCGACTTACCAGTGTTTTTACTTACGGTGTTTCGGCTTACGAGTGTTTCGACATACGAGTGTTTTGACTTAAGGGTGTTTCGACTTACGAGTGTTTCGACTTACGAGTGTTTCGGCTTGCGAGTGTTTTGACTTAAGGATGTTTCGACTTACGAGTGTTTCGATACGAGTGTTTCGACTTACGAGTGTTTTGACTTACGGTGTGTCGGCTTACGAGTGTTTCGACTTACGAGTGTTTTGACTTACGGGTGTTTTGACATACGATTGTTTCGATACGAGTGTTCTGACTTACGAGTGTTCTGACTTACGTGTTTTGACTTACGAGTGTTCTGACTTACGAGTGTTCCGACTTACGAGTGTTCCGACTTACGAGTGTTTCGGCTTACGAGTGTTTCCGGCTTACGAGTGTTTCGACTTACGAGTGTTTTGACTTACGGTGTTTCGGCTTACGAGTGATTCGACTTACGAATGTTTTGACTTACGGGTGTTTCGGCTTGCGAGTGTTTCGACTTACGAGTGTTTCGGCTTATGAGTGTTTCGACTTACTAATGTTTTTACTTACGAGTGTTTCGGCGTACGAGTGTTTTGACTTACGAGTGTTTCGACTTACGAGTGTTTTGACTTACGAATGTTTTGACTTACGGGTGTTTCGGCTTACGAGTGTTTCGACTTACGAGTGTTTCGGCTTGCGAGTGTTTCGACTTACTAATGTTTTTACTTAAGAGTGTTTCGGCGTACGAGTGTTTCGACTTACGAGTGTTTTGACTTACGGTGTTTCGGCTTACGAGTGATTCGACTTACGAATGTTTTGACTTACGGGTGTTTCGGCTTGCGAGTGTTTCGACTTACGAGTGTTTCGGCTTATGAGTGTTTCGACTTACTAATGTTTTTACTTACGAGTGTTTCGGCGTACGAGTGTTTTGACTTACGAGTGTTTCGACTTACGAGTGTTTTGACTTACGAATGTTTTGACTTACGGGTGTTTCGGCTTACGAGTGTTTCGACTTACGAGTGTTTCGGCTTGCGAGTGTTTCGACTTACTAATGTTTTTACTTAAGAGTGTTTCGGCGTACGAGTGTTTCGACTTACGAGTGTTTCGACTTACGGGTGCTTTGACTTAAGGGTGTTTCGACTTACGAGTGTTTCGACTTACGAGTGTTTCGGCTTACGAGTGTTTTGACTTAAGGATGTTTCGACTTACGAGTGTTTCGATACGAGTGTTTCGACTTACGAGTGTTTCGACTTACGAGTGTTTCGACTTACGAATGTTCTGACTTACGAGTGCTCTGACTTACGAGTGTTCTGATTTACGAGTGTTCTGACTTACGAGTGTTCTGACTTACGAGCGTTCTGATTTACGAGTGTTCCGACTTACGAGTGTTTCGGCTTACGAGTGTTTCGGCATACGAGTGTTTCGACTTAGGAGTGTTCCGACTAACGAGTGTTCCGACATACGGTGTTTCGGCTTACGAGTGATTCGACTTACGAGTGTTTTGACTTACGGGTGTTTTGACTTACGGGTGTTGTGAATTACGAGTGTTCCGATTTACGAGTGTTTTGACTTACGGTGTTTCGGCTTACGAGTGTTTTCAGCTTACGAGTGATTCGACTTACGAGTGTTTTGACTTACGGGTGTTTTGACTTACGGGTGTTGTGAATTACGAGTGTTCCGATTTACGAGTGTTTTGACTTACGGTGTTTAGGCTTACGAGTGTTTCGATTTACGAGTGTTTCGGCTTATGAGCGTTTCGACTTACGAGTGTTTTGACTTACGGGTGTTTTGACATACGAGTGTTTCGACTGACGAGTGTTTCGATACGAGTGTTTCGACTTACGAGTGTTCTGACTTACGAGTGTTCTGACTTACGAGTGTTCTGACTTACGAGTGTTCTGACTTACGAGTGTTCCGACTTACGAGTGTTCCGACTTACGAGTGTTTCGGCTTACGAGTGTTTCGGCTTACGAGTGTTTCGACTTACGAGTGTTTCGACTTACGAGTGTTCCGACTTACGGGTGTTTCGACTTACGAGTGTTTTGGCTTACGGTGTTTCGGCTTACGAGTGTTTCGAGTTACGAGTGTTTTGACTTACGCGTGTTTTGACATACGAGTGTTTCGATACGAGTGTTCTGACTTACGAGTGTTCTGACTTACGAGTGTTCCGACTTTACGAGTGTTTCGGCTCACGAGTGTTTCGGCTTACGAGTGTTTCGACTTACGAAAATAACAAATAGACGCGGTTTCAAATCTCTATGCTTTTCAAATTCATTACATTAATCTTTATTTATACGTTTCGCTTTACGAGTGTTTCGACTTACGAGTGTTTCGGCTTACGTGAGTTTCGACTTAAGAGTGTTCTGATTTACGAGTGTTCTGACTTGCGGGTGTTCTGATTTACGAGTGTTCCGACTTACGAGGGTTCTGACTTACGAGTGTTCCGAATTACGAGTGTTTCGGCTATGAGTGTTTCGACTTATGGGTGCTTCGACTTACGAGTGTTTTTACTTACGGTGTTTCGGCTTACGAGTGTTTCGACATACGAGTGTTTTGACTTACGGGTGTTTCGACTTACGAGTGTTTTGACTTACGAATGTTTTTACTTACGGGTGTTTCGGCTTACGAGTGTTTCGACTTACGAGTGTTTCGGCTTACGAGTGTTTCGACTTACTAATGTTTTTACTTACGAGTGTTTCGGCGTACGAGAGTTTTGACTTACGAGTGTTTCGACTTACGAGTGTTCTGACTTACGAGTGTTCCGAGTTACGAGTGTTCCGACTTACGAGTGTTTCGGCTTACGAGTGTTTCGGCTTACGAGTGTTTCGCCTTACGAGTGTTCCGACTTACGGGTGCTTCGACTTACGAGTGTTTGGGCTTACGGTATTTCGGCTTACGAGTGTTTCGAGTTACGAGTGTTTTGACTTACGCGTGTTTTGACATACGAGTTTTTCGATACGAGTGTTCTTACTTACGAGTGTTCTGATTACGAGTGTTCTGACTTACGAGTGTTCCGACTTTACGAGTGTTTCGGCTCACGAGTGTTTCGGCTTACGAGTGTTTCGACTTACGAAAATAACAAATAGACGCGGTTTCAAATCTCTATGCTTTTCAAATTCATTACATTAATCTTTATTTATACGTTTCGCTTTACGAGTGTTTCGACTTACGAGTGTTTCGACATACGAGTGTTTCGACTTACGAATGTTTTTGCTTACGAGTGTTTCGGCTTACGAGTGTTCCGACTTACGAGTGTTTCGGCTTACGAGTGTTTCCGGCTTACGAGTGTTTCGACTTACGGGTGTTTCGACTCACGAGTGTTCTGATTTACGAGTGTTCTGACTTGCGGGTGTTCTGATTTACGAGTGTTCCGACTTACGAGGGTTCTGACTTACGAGTGTTCCGACTTACGAGTGTTTCGGCTATGAGTGTTTCGACTTATGGGTGTTTCGACTTACGAGTGTTTTTACTTACGGTGTTTCGGCTTACGAGTGTTTCGACATACGAGTGTTTTGACTTACGGGTGTTTCGACTTACGAGTGTTTTGACTTACGAATGTTTTGACTTACGGGTGTTTCGGCTTACGAGTGTTTCGACTTACGAGTGTTTCGGCTTACGAGTGTTTCGACTTACTAATGTTTTTACTTACGAGTGTTTCGGCGTACGAGAGTTTTGACTTACGAGTGTTTCGACTTACGAGTGTTCTGACTTACGAGTGTTGCGACTTACGAGTGTTCCGACTTACGAGTGTTTCGGCTTACGAGTGTTTCGGCTTACGAGTGTTTCGCCTTACGAGTGTTCCGACTTACGGGTGCTTCGACTTACGAGTGTTTGGGCTTACGGTATTTCGGCTTACGAGTGTTTCGAGTTACGAGTGTTTTGACTTACGCGTGATTTGACATACGAGTTTTTCGATACGAGTGTTCTGACTTACGAGTGTTCTGATTACGAGTGTTCTGACTTACGAGTGTTCCGACTTTACGAGTGTTTCGGCTCACGAGTGTTTCGGCTTACGAGTGTTTCGACTCACGAAAATAACAAATAGACGTGGTTTCAAATCTCTATGCTTTTCAAATTCATTACATTAATCTTTATTTATACGTTTCGCTTTACGAGTGTTTCGACTTACGAGTGTTTCGACATACGAGTGTTTCGACTTACGAATGTTTTTGCTTACGAGTGTTTCGGCTTACGAGTGTTCCGACTTACGAGTGTTCCGACTTACGAGTGTTTCGGCTTACGAGTGTTTCCGGCTTACGAGTGTTTTGACTTACGGGTGTTTTGACTTACGGGTGTTTCGGCTTACGAGTTTTTCGACTTACGAGTGTTTTGACTTACGAGTGATCTGATTTACGGATGTTTCGACATACGAGTGTTTCGACTTACGAGTGTTTCGACTTATGAGTATTTCGACTTACGAGTGTTTCGACTTACGAGTGTTTCGACTTACGAGTGTTCCGACTTACGAGTGTTTCGGCTTACGAGTGTTTTGGGTTACGAGTGTTTCGACATACGAGTGTTTCGACTTACGAGTGTTCCGACTAACGAGTGTTCCGACTTACGAGTGTTTCGGCTTACGAGTGTTTCGGCTTACCAGTGTTTCGACTTACGAGTGTTTTAACTTACGTGTGTTTCGGCTTACGAGTGTTTCGACTTACCAGTGTTTTTACTTACGGTGTTTCGGCTTACGAGTGTTTCGACATACGAGTGTTTTGACTTAAGGGTGTTTCGACTTACGAGTGTTTCGACTTACGAGTGTTTCGGCTTACGAGTGTTTTGACTTAAGGATGTTTCGACTTACGAGTGTTTCGATACGAGTGTTTCGACTTACGAGTGTTTTGACTTACGCTGTGTCGGCTTACGAGTGTTTCGACTTACGAGTGTTTTGACTTACGGGTGTTTTGACATACGATTGTTTCGATACGAGTGTTCTGACTTACGAGTGTTCTGACTTACGTGTTTTGACTTACGAGTGTTCTGACTTACGAGTGTTCCGACTTACGAGTGTTCCGACTTACGAGTGTTTCGGCTTACGAGTGTTTCCGGCTTACGAGTGTTTCGACTTACGAGTGTTTTGACTTACGGTGTTTCGGCTTACGAGTGATTCGACTTACGAATGTTTTGACTTACGGGTGTTTCGGCTTGCGAGTGTTTCGACTTACGAGTGTTTCGGCTTATGAGTGTTTCGACTTACTAATGTTTTTACTTACGAGTGTTTCGGCGTACGAGTGTTTTGACTTACGAGTGTTTCGACTTACGAGTGTTTTGACTTACGAATGTTTTGACTTACGGGTGTTTCGACTTACGAGTGTTTCGACTTACGAGTGTTTCGGCTTGCGAGTGTTTCGACTTACTAATGTTTTTACTTAAGAGTGTTTCGGCGTACGAGTGTTTCGACTTACGAGTGTTTCGACTTACGGGTGCTTTGACTTAAGGGTGTTTCGACTTACGAGTGTTTCGACTTACGAGTGTTTCGGCTTACGAGTGTTTTGACTTAAGGATGTTTCGACTTACGAGTGTTTCGATACGAGTGTTTCGACTTACGAGTGTTTCGACTTACGAGTGTTTCGACTTACGAATGTTCTGACTTACGAGTGCTCTGACTTACGAGTGTTCTGATTTACGAGTGTTCTGACTTACGAGTGTTCTGACTTACGAGCGTTCTGATTTACGAGTGTTCCGACTTACGAGTGTTTCGGCTTACGAGTGTTTCGACATACGAGTGTTTCGACTTAGGAGTGTTCCGACTAACGAGTGTTCCGACATACGGTGTTTCGGCTTACGAGTGATTCGACTTACGAGTGTTTTGACTTACGGGTGTTTTGACTTACGGGTGTTGTGAATTACGAGTGTTCCGATTTACGAGTGTTTTGACTTACGGTGTTTCGGCTTACGAGTGTTTTCAGCTTACGAGTGATTCGACTTACGAGTGTTTTGACTTACGGGTGTTTTGACTTACGGGTGTTGTGAATTACGAGTGTTCCGATTTACGAGTGTTTTGACTTACGGTGTTTAGGCTTACGAGTGTTTCGATTTACGAGTGTTTCGGCTTATGAGCGTTTCGACTTACGAGTGTTTTGACTTACGGGTGTTTTGACATACGAGTGTTTCGACTGACGAGTGTTTCGATACGAGTGTTTCGACTTACGAGTGTTCTGACTTACGAGTGTTCTGACTTACGAGTGTTCTGACTTACGAGTGTTCCGACTTACGAGTGTTTCGACTTACGAGTGTTTCGGCTTACGAGTGTTTCGGCTTACGAGTGTTTCGACTTACGAGTGTTTCGACTTACGAGTGTTTTGGCTTACGGTGTTTCGGCTTACGAGTGTTTCGAGTTACGAGTGTTTTGACTTACGCGTGTTTTGACATACGAGTGTTTCGATACGAGTGTTCTGACTTACGAGTGTTCTGACTTACGAGTGTTCTGACTTACGAGTGTTCCGACTTTACGAGTGTTTCGGCTCACGAGTGTTTCGGCTTACGAGTGTTTCGACTTACGAAAATAACAAATAGACGCGGTTTCAAATCTCTATGCTTTTCAAATTTATTACATTAATCTTTATTTATACGTTTCGCTTTACGAGTGTTTCGACTTACGAGTGTTTCGGCTTACGTGAGTTTCGACTTAAGAGTGTTCTGATTTACGAGTGTTCTGACTTGCGGGTGTTCTGATTTACGAGTGTTCCGACTTACGAGGGTTCTGACTTACGAGTGTTCCGAATTACGAGTGTTTCGGCTATGAGTGTTTCGACTTATGGGTGTTTCGACTTACGAGTGTTTTTACTTACGGTGTTTCGGCTTACGAGTGTTTCGACATACGAGTGTTTTGACTTACGGGTGTTTCGACTTACGAGTGTTTTGACTTACGAATGTTTTTACTTACGGGTGTTTCGGCTTACGAGTGTTTCGACTTACGAGTGTTTCGGCTTACGAGTGTTTCGACTTACTAATGTTTTTACTTACGAGTGTTTCGGCGTACGAGAGTTTTGACTTACGAGTGTTTCGACTTACGAGTGTTCTGACTTACGAGTGTTCCGAGTTACGAGTGTTCCGACTTACGAGTGTTTCGGCTTACGAGTGTTTCGGCTTACGAGTGTTTCGCCTTACGAGTGTTCCGACTTACGGGTGCTTCGACTTACGAGTGTTTGGGCTTACGGTATTTCGGCTTACGAGTGTTTCGAGTTACGAGTGTTTTGACTTACGCGTGTTTTGACATACGAGTTTTTCGATACGAGTGTTCTTACTTACGAGTGTTCTGATTACGAGTGTTCTGACTTACGAGTGTTCCGACTTTACGAGTGTTTCGGCTCACGAGTGTTTCGGCTTACGAGTGTTTCGACTTACGAAAATAACAAATAGACGCGGTTTCAAATCTCTATGCTTTTCAAATTCATTACATTAATCTTTATTTATACGTTTCGCTTTACGAGTGTTTCGACTTACGAGTGTTTCGACATACGAGTGTTTCGACTTACGAATGTTTTTGCTTACGAGTGTTTCGGCTTACGAGTGTTCCGACTTACGAGTGTTTCGGCTTACGAGTGTTTCCGGCTTACGAGTGTTTCGACTTACGGGTGTTTCGACTCACGAGTGTTCTGATTTACGAGTGTTCTGACTTGCGGGTGTTCTGATTTACGAGTGTTCCGACTTACGAGGGTTCTGACTTACGAGTGTTCCGACTTACGAGTGTTTCGGCTATGAGTGTTTCGACTTATGGGTGTTTCGACTTACGAGTGTTTTTACTTACGGTGTTTCGGCTTACGAGTGTTTCGACATACGAGTGTTTTGACTTACGGGTGTTTCGACTTACGAGTGTTTTGACTTACGAATGTTTTGACTTACGGGTGTTTCGGCTTACGAGTGTTTCGACTTACGAGTGTTTCGGCTTACGAGTGTTTCGACTTACTAATGTTTTTACTTACGAGTGTTTCGGCGTACGAGAGTTTTGACTTACGAGTGTTTCGACTTACGAGTGTTCTGACTTACGAGTGTTGCGACTTACGAGTGTTCCGACTTACGAGTGTTTCGGCTTACGAGTGTTTCGGCTTACGAGTGTTTCGCCTTACGAGTGTTCCGACTTACGGGTGCTTCGACTTACGAGTGTTTGGGCTTACGGTATTTCGGCTTACGAGTGTTTCGAGTTACGAGTGTTTTGACTTACGCGTGATTTGACATACGAGTTTTTCGATACGAGTGTTCTGACTTACGAGTGTTCTGATTACGAGTGTTCTGACTTACGAGTGTTCCGACTTTACGAGTGTTTCGGCTCACGAGTGTTTCGGCTTACGAGTGTTTCGACTCACGAAAATAACAAATAGACGTGGTTTCAAATCTCTATGCTTTTCAAATTCATTACATTAATCTTTATTTATACGTTTCGCTTTACGAGTGTTTCGACTTACGAGTGTTTCGACATACGAGTGTTTCGACTTACGAATGTTTTTGCTTACGAGTGTTTCGGCTTACGAGTGTTCCGACTTACGAGTGTTCCGACTTACGAGTGTTTCGGCTTACGAGTGTTTCCGGCTTACGAGTGTTTTGACTTACGGGTGTTTTGACTTACGGGTGTTTCGGCTTACGAGTTTTTCGACTTACGAGTGTTTTGACTTACGAGTGATCTGATTTACGGATGTTTCGACATACGAGTGTTTCGACTTACGAGTGTTTCGACTTATGAGTATTTCGACTTACGAGTGTTTCGACTTACGAGTGTTTCGACTTACGAGTGTTCCGACTTACGAGTGTTTCGGCTTACGAGTGTTTTGGGTTACGAGTGTTTCGACATACGAGTGTTTCGACTTACGAGTGTTCCGACTTACGAGTGTTTCGACTTACGAGTGTTCCGACTTACGAGTGTTTCGGCTTACGAGTGTTTCGGCTCACGAGTGTTTCGACTTACGAGTGTTTCGACTTACGAGTGTTTCGACTTACGAGTGCTTTTGCCATACGGGTGTTTCGGTTTACGAGTGTTTCGACATACGAGTGTTCTGACTTACGAGTGTTCCGACCTACGAGTGTTTCGGCTTACGGGTGTTCCGACTTACGAGTGTTCCGACTTACGAGTGTTTTGTCTTACGAGTGTTTCGGCTTACGAGTGTTTCGGCTCACGAGTTTTTCGACTTACGAGTGTTTCGGATTACGGATGTTTCGACTTACGGGTGTTTCGACTCACGAGTGTTTCTACTTACGAGTGTTTCGACTTACGAGTGTTTTCACTTACGAGTGTTCCGACTTACGAGTGTTTCGGCTTACGAGTGTTCCGACCTACGAGGGTTTCGGCTTACGGGTGTTCCGACTTACGAGTATTTTCGGCTTACGAGTGTTTCGACTTACGAGTGTTTTGACTTACGATTGTTTCGGCTTACGAGTGTTTCGACTTACGAGTGTTTTGACTTACGGGTGTTTTGACATAAGAGTGTTTCGATACGAGTGTTCTGACTTACGAGTGTTCTGACTTACGAGTGTTCTGACTTACGGGTGTTCTGACTTACGAGTGTTCCGACTTACGAGTGTTTCGGATTATGAGTGTTTCGGCTTACGAGCGTTTCGACTACGAGTGTTTCGAATTACGAATGTTTTTGCTTACGAGTGTTTCGACTTACGAATGTTTTTGCTTACGAATGTTTTTGCTTACGAGTGTTCTGACTTACGAGTGTTTTGACTTACGAGTGTTCCGACTTACGACTGTTTTGGTTTACGTGTGTTTCGACTTACGAATGTTTCGGCTTACGAGTGTTTCGACTTACGAGTGTTTGACTTACGGGTGTTTCGGCTTACGAGTGTTCGACTTACGAGTGTTTTGGTTTACGTGTGTTTCGACTTACTAATGTTTCGGCTTACGAGTGTTTAGAATTACGAGTGTTTCGACTTACGGTTGTTCTGACTTACGGGTATTCCGACTTACGAGTGATTTGGCATACGAGTGTTTCGACTTACGAGTGTTTTCGGCTTACGAGTGTTTCGACTTACGAGTGTTTTGACTTACGATTGTTTCGGCTTACGAGTGTTTCGACTTACGAGTGTTTCGGCTTATGAGTGTTTCGGCTTATGAGTGTTTTGACTTAAGGGTGTTTCGACGAGTGTTTCGATACGAGTGTTTCGACTTACGGGTGTTCTGACTTACGAGTGTTCTGATTTGCGGATGTTTCGAATTATGAGTGTTTCGACTACGAGTGTTTCGACTTACGAATGTTTTTGCTTACGAGTGTTTCGACTTACGAATGTTTTTGCTTACGAGTGTTTCGGCTTACGAGTGTTTCGACTTACAAGTGTTTCGACTTACGAGTGTTTTGACTTACCGGTGTTTCGACTTACGGGTGTTTCGACTTACGAGAGTTTCGACTTACGAGTGTTCTGACTTACGAGTGTTCTGACTTACGAGTGTTCCGACTTGCGAGTGTTTCGGCTTACGAGTGTTTCGAAATGCGAGTGTTTTGACTTACGGATGTTTCGACTTACGGATGTTTCGACTCACGAGTGTTTCTACTTACGAGTGTTTCGACTTACGAGTGTTCCGACTTACGAGTGTTTTGACTTACGAGTGTTCCGACTTACGAGTGTTTCGGCTTACGAGTGTTTCGGCTCACGAGTGTTTCGACTTACGAGTGTTTTGAATTACGAATGTTTTGCCTTACGGGTGTTTCGGTTTACGAGTGTTTTGACTTACGAGTGTTCTGACTTACGAGTATTCCGGCTTACGAGTGTTTCGGCTTACGAGTGTTTCGACTTACGAGTGTTCCGACCTACGAGTGTTTCGGCTACGGATGTTCCGACTTACGAGTGTTTCGACTTACGAGTGTTTTGACTTACGGGTGTTTCGACTTACGAGATTTTTTACTTACGGGTGTTTCGACTTACGCGTGTTTCGGCTTACGAATGTTTTGACTTACGAGTGTTTTGACTTACGGGTGTTTTGACATGCGAGTGTTTCGATACGAGTGTTTCGACTTACGAGTGTTCTGACTTACGAGTGTTTCGACTTACGAGTGTTTCGACTTACGAGTGTTTCGACTTACGAGTGTTTCCACTTACGAGTGCTTTTGCCATACGGGTGTTTCGGTTTACGAGTGTTTCGACTTACGAGTGTTCTGACTTACGAGTGTTCCGACTTACGAGTGTTTCGACTTACGAGTGTTTCGGCTTAAGAGTGTTTCGACATGCGAGTGTTTTGAATTACGGATGTTTCGACTTACTGGTGTTTCGACTCACGAGTGTTTCTACTTACGAGTGTTCCGACTTACGAGTGTTTCGGCTTACGAGTGTTTCGGCTCACGAGTTTTTCGACTTAAGAGTGTTTTGAATTACGAATGTTTTGCCTTACGGGTGTTTCGGTTTACGAGTGTTTTGACTTACGAGTATTCTGACTTACGAGTGTTCCGACTTACGGGTGTTTCGACTTACGAGTGTTTCGACATACGAGTGTTCCGACCTACGAGGGTTTCGGCTTACGGGTGTTCCGACTTACGCGTATTTTCGACTTACGAGTGTTTCGACTTACGAGTGTTTTGACTTACGATTGTTTCGGCTTACGAGTGTTTCGACTTACGAGTGTTTTGGCTTACGGGTGTTTTGACATACTAGTGTTTCGATACGAGTGTTCTGACTTACGAGTGTTCCGACTTACGAGTGTTTCGGCTTATGAGTGTTTCGGCTTACGAGCGTTTCGACTACGAGTGTTTCGACTTACGAATGTTTTTGCTTACGAGTGTTTCGACTTACGAATGTTTTTGCTTACGAATGTTTTTGCTTACGAGTGTTCTGACTTACGAGTGTTTTGACTTACGAGTGTTCCGACTTACGAGTGTTTTGGTTTACGTGTGTTTTGACTTACGAATGTTTAGGCTTACGAGTGTTTCGACTTACGAGTATTCCGACCTACGAGTGTTTCGGCTACGGATGTTCCGACTTACGAGTATTTTCGGCTTACGAGTGTTTTGACTTACGATTGTTTTGACTTACGATTGTTTCGGCTTACGAGTGTTTTGACTTAAGAATATTTTGACTTACGGGTGTTTCGGCTTACGAGTGTTTCGACTTACGAGTGTTTTGTCTTACGGGTGTTTCGACTTACGAGTGTTTTGGTTTACGTGTGTTTCGACTTACGAATGTTTCGGCTTACGAGTGTATCGACTTACGAGTGTTTCGACTTACGGTTGTTCTGACTTACGGGTATTCCAACTTACGAGTGATTTTGCATACGAGTGTTTTGACTTACGAGATTTTTTACTTACGGATGTTTCGACTTACGCGTGTTTCGGCTTATGAATGTTTTGACTTACGAGTGTTTTGACTTACGGGTGTTTTGACATACGAGTGTTTCGATACGAGTGTTTCGACTTACGAGTGTTTCGGCTTACGATGTTTCGGCTCACGAGTGTTTTGACTTAAGAGTGTTTCGACTTACGAGTGTTTCGACTTACGAGTGTTTCGACTTACGTGTGCTTTTGCCATACGGGTGTTTCGGTTTACGAGTGTTTCGACTTACGAGTGTTCTGACTTACGAGTGTTCCGACTTACGAGTGTTTCGACTTACGAGTGTTTCGACTTACGAGTGTTCCGACCTACGAGTGTTTCGGCTTACGGGTGTTCCGACCTACGAGTGTTTCGACTGACGAGTGTTTTGACTTACGATTGTTTCGGCTTACGAGTGTTTCGACTTACGAGTGTTTCGACTTACGAGTGTTCTGACTTACGAGTGTTCTGACTTACGAGTGTTCCGACTTACGAGTGTTTCGGCTTACGAGTGTTTCGACATGCGAGTGTTTTGACTTACGGATGTTTCGACTTACGGGTGTTTCGACTCACGAGTGTTTCTACTTGCGAGTGTTTCGACTTACGAGTGTTCCGACTTACGAGTGTTTTGACTTACGAGTGTTCCGACTTACGAGTGTTTCGGCTTACGAGTGTTTCGGCTCACGAGTTTTTCGACTTACGAGTGTTTTGAATTACGAATGTTTTGCCTTACGGGTGTTTCGGTTTACGAGTGTTTTGACTTACGAGTATTCTGACTTACGAGTGATCCGACTTACGGGTGTTTCGACGTACGAGTGTTTCGACTTACGAGTATTCCGACCTACGAGGGTTTCGGCTTACGGGTGTTCCGACTTACGAGTATTTTCGGCTTACGAGTGTTTCGACTTACGAGTGTTTTGTCTTACGATTGTTTCGGCTTACGAGTGTTTCGACTTACGAGTGTTTTGACTTACGGTGTTTCGGTTTACGCGTGTTTCGACTTACGAGTGTTTTGACTTACGGGTGTTTTGACATACGAGTGTTTCGATACGAGTGTTCTGACTTACGAGTGTTCTGACTTACGAGTGTTCTGACTTTCGGGTGTTCTGACTTACGAGTGTTCCGACTTACGACTGTTTCGGCTTATGAGTGTTTCGGCTTACGAGCGTTTCGACTACGAGTGTTTCGACTTACGAATGTTTTTGCTTACGAGTGTTTCGACTTACGAATGTTTTTGCTTACGAATGTTTTTGCTTACGAGTGTTCTGACTTACGAGTGTTTTGACTTACGAGTGTTCCGACTTACAAGTGTTTTGGTTTACGTGTGTTTCGACTTACGAATGTTTCGGCTTACGAGTGTTTCGACTTACGAGTGTTCCGACCTACGAGTGTTTCGGCTACGGATGTTCCGACTTACGAGTATTTTCGGCTTACGAGTGTTTTGACTTACGATTGTTTTGACTTACGATTGTTTCGGCTTACGAGTGTTTCGACTTACGTGTGTTTCGATTTACGAGTGTTTTGACTTAAGAATATTTTGACTTACGGGTGTTTCGGCTTACGAGTGTTTCGACTTACGAGTGTTTTGTCTTACGGGTGTTTCGACTTACGAGTGTTTTGGTTTAAGTGTGTTTCGACTTACGAGTGTTTCGGCTTACGAGTGTTTCGACATACGAGTGTTTCGACTTACGAGTGTTCCGACTAACGAGTGTTCCGACTTACGAGTGTTTCGGCTTACGAGTGTTTCGGCTTACAAGTGTTTCGACTTACGAGTGTTTCGGCTTACGAGTGTTTCGACTTACAAAAATAACAAATAGACCCGGTTTCAAATCTCTATGCTTTTCAAATTCATTACATTAATCTTTATTTATACGTTTTGCTTTACGTGTGTTTCGGCTTACGAGTGTCTCGACTTACGAGTGTTTTTACTTACGGGTGTTTCGACTTACGAGTGTTTTGCCCTACGAATGTTTTGACTTACGGGTGTTTCGGCTTACCAGTGTTTCGACTTACGAGTGTTTCGGCTTACGAGTGTTTCGACTTACTAAGGTTTTACTTACGAGTGTTTAGGCGTACGAGAGTTTTGACTTACGAGTGTTTCGACTTACAAGTGTTTCGACTTACGAGTGTTTTGACTTACGAATGTTTTGACTTACGGGTGTTTCGGCTTACGGGTGTTTTGATTTACGGATGTTTCGACATACGAGTGTTTCGACTTACGAGTGTTTCGACTTATGAGTGTTTCGACTTACGAGTGTTTCGACTTATGAGTGTTTCGGCTTACGAGTGTTTCGACTTACGAGTGTTTTGACTTACGGTGTTTCGGCTTACGAGTGTTTCGACTTACGAGTGTTTTAACTTACGGGTGTTTTGACATACGAGTGTTTCGACTAACTAATGTTTTTACTTACGAGTGTTTCTGCGTACGAGAGTTTGGACTTACGAGTGTTTCGACTTACGAGTGTTTCGACTTGCGAGCGTTTTGAATTACGAATGTTTCGACTTACGGGTGTTTCGGCTTACCAGTGTTTCGACTTACGAGTCTTTCGGCTTACGAGTGTTTCGACTTACTAATGTTTTTACTTACGAGTGTTTCGGCGTACGAGTGTTTCGACTTACGAGTGTTTCGACTTACGGGTGTTTTGACTTACGGGTGTTTCGGCTTACGAGTGTTTCGACTTACGAGTGTTTTGACTTACGAGTGATCTGATTTACGGATGTTTCGACATACGAGTGTTTCGACTTACGAGTGTTTCGACTTATGAGTATTTCGACTTACGAGTGTTTCGGCGTACGATTGTTTCGACTTACGAGTGTTTTAACTTACGAGTGTTTCGGCTTACGAGTGTTTCCGGCTTACGAGTGTTTCGACTTACGAGTGTTTTGACTTACGGTGTTTCGGCTTACGAGTGATTCGACTTACGAGTGTTTTGACTTACGGGTGTTTTGACTTACGGGTGTTGTGAATTACGAGTGTTCCGATTTACGAGTGTTTTGACTTACGGTGTTTCGGCTTACGAGTGATTCGACTTACGAATGTTTTGACTTACGGGTGTTTCGGCTTGCGAGTGTTTCGACTTACGAGTGTTTCGGCTTGCGAGTGTTTCGACTTACTAATGTTTTTACTTACGAGTGTTTCGGCGTACGAGTGTTTCGACTTACGAGTGTTTCGACTTACTGGTGCTTTGACTTACGGGTGTTTCGGCTTACGAGTGTTTCGACTTACGAGTGTTTTGACTTAAGGGTGTTTCGACTTACGAGTGTTTCGACTTACGAGTGTTTCGACTTACGAGTGTTTCGGCTTACGAGTGTTTCGACATACGAGTGTTTCGTCTTACGAGTGTTCCGACTAACGAGTGTTCCGACTTACGAGTGTTTCGGCTTACGAGTGTTTCGGCTTACGAGTGTTTCGACTTACGAGTGTTTCGGCTTACGAGTGTTTCGACTTACGAAAATAACAAATAGACCCGGTTTCAAATCTCTATGCTTTTCAAATTCATTACATTAATCTTTATTTATACGTTTCGCTTTACGAGTGTTTCGGCGTACGATTGTTTCGACTTACGAGTGTTTTAACTTACGTGTGTTTCGGCTTACGAGTGTTTCGACTTACGAGTGTTTTTACTTACGGTGTTTCGGCTTACGAGTGTTTCGACATACGAGTGTTTTGACTTACGGGTGTTTCGACTTACGAGTGTTTTGACTTACGAATGTTTTGACTTACGGGTGTTTCGGCTTACCAGTGTTTCGACTTACGAGTGTTTCGGCTTACGAGTGTTTCGACTTACTAAGGTTTTTACTTACGAGTGTTTCGGCGTACGAGTGTTTTGACTTACGAGTGTTTCGACTTACGAGTGTTTTCACTTACGAATGTTTTTCAGCTTACGGGTGTTTCGGCTTACGAGTGTTTCGACTTACGAGTGTTTCGGCTTGCGAGTGTTTCGACTTACTAATGTTTTTACTTACGAGTGTTTCGGCGTACGAGTGTTTCGACTTACGAGTGTTTCGACTTACGGGTGCTTTGACTTACGGGTGTTTCGACTTACGAGTGTTTCGACTTACGAGTGTTTTGACTTAAGGGTGTTTCGACTTACGAGTGTTTCGACTTACGAGTGTTTCGACTTACGAGTGTTTCGGCTTACAAGTGTTTTGACTTAAGTATGTTTCGACTTACGAGTGTTTCGATACGAATGTTTCGACTTACGAGTGTTCTGACTTACGAGTGTTCTGATTTACGGATGTTTCGACATACGAGTGTTTCGACTTACGAGTGTTTCGACTTACGAGTGTTTTGACTTACGGGTGTTTTGACATACGAGTGTTTCGATACGAGTGTTTCGACTTACGAATGTTCTAACTTACGAGTGTTCTGACTTACGAGTGTTCTGACTTACGAGTGTTCTGACTTATGAGTGTTCTGACTTACGAGTGTTCCGACTTACGAGTGTTCCGACTTACGAGTGTTTCGGCATACGAGTGTTTCGGCTTACGAGTGTTTCGACTTACGAGTGTTTCGACTTACGAGTGTTCCGACTTACGGGTGCTTCGACATACGAGTGTTTGGGCTTACGGTGTTTCGGCTTACGAGTGTTTCGAGTTACGAGTGTTTTGACTTACGCGTGTTTTGACATACGAGTTTTTCGATACGAGTGTTCTGACTTACGAGTGTTCTGACTTACGAGTGTTCTGACTTACGAGTGTTCCGACTTTACGAGTGTTTCGGCTCACGAGTGTTTCGGCTTACGAGTGTTTCGACTTACGAAAATAACAAATAGACGCGGTTTCAAATCTCTATGCTTTTCAAATTCATTACATTAATCTTTATTTATACGTTTCGCTTTACGAGTGTTTCGACATACGAGTGTTTCGACTTACGAATGTTTGTGCTTACGAGTGTTTCGGCTTACGAGTGTTCCGACTTACGAGTGTTCCGACTTACGAGTGTTTCGGCTTACGAGTGTTTCCGGCTTACGAGTGTTTCGACTTACGGGTGTTTCGACTTACGAGTGTTTTGACTTACGGTGTTTCGGCTTACGAGTGTTTTCAGCTTACGAGTGATTCGACTTACGAGTGTTTTGACTTACGGGTGTTTTGAGTTACGGGTGTTGTGAATTACGAGTGTTCAGATTTACGAGTGTTTTGACTTTCGGTGTTTCGGCTTACGAGTGATTCGACTTATGAGTATTTCGACTTACGAGTGTTTAGACTTACGAGTGTTTCGACTTACGAGTGTTCCGACTTACGAGTGTTTCGGCTTACGAGTGTTTCGGCTGACGAGTGTTTCGACATACGAGTGTTTCGACTTACGAGTGTTCCGACTAACGAGTGTTCCGAGTTACGAGTGTTTCGGCTTACGAGTGTTTCGGCTTACGAGTGTTTCGACTTACGAGTGTTTCGGCTTACGAGTGTTTCGAATTACGAAAATAACAAATAGACGGGGTTTCAAATCTCTATGCTTTTCAAATTCATTACATTAATCTTTATTTATACGTTTCGCTTTACGAGTGTTTCGGCGTACGAGTGTTTCGACTTACGAGTGTTTTAACTTACGTGTGTTTCGGCTTATGAGTGTTTCGACTTACGAGTGTTTTTACTTACGGTGTTTCGGCTTACGAGTATTTCGACATACGAGTGTTTTGACTTAAGAGTGTTTCGACTTACGAGTGTTTCGACTTACGAGTGTTTCGACTTACGAGTGTTTCGTCTTACGAGTGTTTTGACTTAAGGATGTTTCGACTTACGAGAGTTTCGATACGAGTGTTTCGACTTACGAGTGTTTTGACTTACGGTGTGTCGGCTTACGAGTGTTTCGACTAACGAGTGTTTTGACTTACGGGTGTTTTGACATACGATTGTTTCGATACGAGTGTTCTGACTTACGAGTGTTCTGACTTACGTGTTTTGACTTACGAGTGTTCTGACTTACGAGTGTTCCGACTTACGAGTGTTCCGACTTACGAGTGTTTCGGCTTACGAGTGTTTCCGGCTTACGAGTGTTTCGACTTACGAGTGTTTTGACTTACGGTGTTTCGGCTTACGAGTGATTCGACTTACGAATGTTTTGACTTACGGGTGTTTCGGCTTGCGAGTGTTTCGACTTACGAGTGTTTCGGCTTATGAGTGTTTCGACTTACTAATGTTTTTACTTACGAGTGTTTCGGCGTACGAGTGTTTTGACTTACGAGTGTTTCGACTTACGAGTGTTTTGACTTACGAATGTTTTGACTTACGGGTGTTTCGGCTTACGAGTGTTTCGACTTACGAGTGTTTCGGCTTGCGAGTGTTTCGACTTACTAATGTTTTTACTTAAGAGTGTTTCGGCGTACGAGTGTTTCGACTTACGAGTGTTTCGACTTACAGGTGCTTTGACTTAAGGGTGTTTCGACTTACGAGTGTTTCGACTTACGAGTGTTTCGACTTACGAGTGTTTCGGCTTACGAGTGTTTTGACTTAAGGATGTTTCGACTTACGAGTGTTTCGATACGAGTGTTTCGACTTACGAGTGTTTCGACTTACGAGTGTTTCGACTTACGAATGTTCTGACTTACGAGTGCTCTGACTTACGAGTGTTCTGATTTACGAGTGTTCTGACTTACGAGTGTTCTGACTTACGAGCGTTCTGATTTACGAGTGTTCCGACTTACGAGTGTTTCGGCTTACGAGTGTTTCGACATACGAGTGTTTCGACTTAGGAGTGTTCCGACTAACGAGTGTTCCGACATACGGTGTTTCGGCTTACGAGTGATTCGACTTACGAGTGTTTTGACTTACGGGTGTTTTGACTTACGGGTGTTGTGAATTACGAGTGTTCCGATTTACGAGTGTTTTGACCTACGGTGTTTCGGCTTACGAGTGTTTTCAGCTTACGAGTGATTCGACTTACGAGTGTTTTGACTTACGGGTGTTTTGACTTACGGGTGTTGTGAATTACGAGTGTTCCGATTTACGAGTGTTTTGACTTACGGTGTTTAGGCTTACGAGTGTTTCGATTTACGAGTGTTTCGGCTTATGAGTGTTTCGACTTACGAGTGTTTTGACTTACGGGTGTTTTGACATACGAGTGTTTCGACTGACGAGTGTTTCGATACGAGTGTTTCGACTTACGAGTGTTCTGACTTACGAGTGTTCTGACTTACGAGTGTTCTGACTTACGAGTGTTCCGACTTACGAGTGTTCCGACTTACGAGTGTTTCGGCTTACGAGTGTTTCGGCTTACGAGTGTTTCGACTTACGAGTGTTTCGACTTACGAGTGTTCCGACTTACGGGTGTTTCGACTTACGAGTGTTTTGGCTTACGGTGTTTCGGCTTACGAGTGTTTCGAGTTACGAGTGTTTTGACTTACGCGTGTTTTGACATACGAGTGTTTCGATACGAGTGTTCTGACTTACGAGTGTTCCGATTTACGAGTGTTTTGACTTTCGGTGTTTCGGCTTACGAGTGATTCGACTTATGAGTATTTCGACTTACGAGTGTTTAGACTTACGAGTGTTTCGACTTACGAGTGTTCCGACTTACGAGTGTTTCGGCTTACGAGTGTTTCGGCTGACGAGTGTTTCGACATACGAGTGTTTCGACTTACGAGTGTTCCGACTAACGAGTGTTCCGACTTACGAGTGTTTCGGCTTACGAGTGTTTCTGCTTACGTGTGTTTCGACTTACGAGTGTTTCGGCTTACGAGTGTTTCGAATTACGAAAATAACAAATAGACGGGGTTTCAAATCTCTATGCTTTTCAAATTCATTACATTAATCTTTATTTATACGTTTCGCTTTACGAGTGTTTCGGCGTACGAGTGTTTCGACTTACGAGTGTTTTAACTTACGTGTGTTTCGGCTTACGAGTGTTTCGACTTACGAGTGTTTTTACTTACGGTGTTTCGGCTTACGAGTGTTTCGACATACGAGTGTTTTGACTTAAGAGTGTTTCGACTTACGAGTGTTTCGACTTACTAGTGTTTCGACTTACGAGTGTTTCGTCTTACGAGTGTTTTGACTTAAGGATGTTTCGACTTACGAGAGTTTCGATACGAGTGTTTCGACTTACGAGTGTTTTGACTTACGGTGTGTCGGCTTACGAGTGTTTCGACTTACGAGTGTTTTGACTTACGGGTGTTTTGACATACGATTGTTTCGATACGAGTGTTCTGACTTACGAGTGTTCTGACTTACGTGTTTTGACTTACGAGTGTTCTGACTTACGAGTGTTCCGACTTACGAGTGTTCCGACTTACGAGTGTTTCGGCTTACGAGTGTTTCCGGCTTACGAGTGTTTCGACTTACGAGTGTTTTGACTTACGGTGTTTCGGCTTACGAGTGATTCGACTTACGAATGTTTTGACTTACGGGTGTTTCGGCTTGCGAGTGTTTCGACTTACGAGTGTTTCGGCTTATGAGTGTTTAGACTTACTAATGTTTTTACTTACGAGTGTTTCGGCGTACGAGTGTTTTGACTTACGAGTGTTTCGACTTACGAGTGTTTTGACTTACGAATGTTTTGACTTACGGGTGTTTCGGCTTACGAGTGTTTCGACTTACGAGTGTTTCGGCTTGCGAGTGTTTCGACTTACTAATGTTTTTACTTAAGAGTGTTTCGGCTTACGAGTGTTTTGACTTACGGTGTTTCGGCTTACGAGTGTTTCGACTTACGAGTGTTTTAACTTACGGGTGTTTTGACATACGAGTGTTTCGACTAACTAATGTTTTTACTTACGAGTGTTTCTGCGTACGAGAGTTTGGACTTACGAGTGTTTCGACTTACGAGTGTTTCGACTTGCGAGCGTTTTGAATTACGAATGTTTCGACTTACGGGTGTTTCGGCTTACCAGTGTTTCGACTTACGAGTCTTTCGGCTTACGAGTGTTTCGACTTACTAATGTTTTTACTTACGAGTGTTTCGGCGTACGAGTGTTTCGACTTACGAGTGTTTCGACTTACGGGTGTTTTGACTTACGGGTGTTTCGGCTTACGAGTGTTTCGACTTACGAGTGTTTTGACTTACGAGTGATCTGATTTACGGATGTTTCGACATACGAGTGTTTCGACTTACGAGTGTTTCGACTTATGAGTATTTCGACTTACGAGTGTTTCGACTTACGAGTGTTTCGACTTACGAGTGTTCCGACTTACGAGTGTTTCGGCTTACGAGTGTTTCCGGCTTACGAGTGTTTCGACTTACGAGTGTTTTGACTTACGGTGTTTCGGCTTACGAGTGATTCGACTTACGAGTGTTTTGACTTACGGGTGTTTTGACTTACGGGTGTTGTGAATTACGAGTGTTCCGATTTACGAGTGTTTTGACTTACGGTGTTTCGGCTTACGAGTGATTCGACTTACGAATATTTTGACTTACGGGTGTTTCGGCTTGCGAGTGTTTCGACTTACGAGTGTTTCGGCTTGCGAGTGTTTCGACTTACTAATGTTTTTACTTACGAGTGTTTCGGCGTACGTGTGTTTCGACTTACGAGTGTTTCGACTTACTGGTGCTTTGACTTACGGGTGTTTCGGCTTACGAGTGTTTCGACTTACGAGTGTTTTGACTTAAGGGTGTTTCGACTTACGAGTGTTTCGACTTACGAGTGTTTCGACTTACGAGTGTTTCGGCTTACGAGTGTTTCGACATACGAGTGTTTCGTCTTACGAGTGTTCCGACTAACGAGTGTTCCGACTTACGAGTGTTTCGGCTTACGAGTGTTTCGGCTTACGAGTGTTTCGACTTACGAGTGTTTCGGCTTACGAGTGTTTCGACTTACGAAAATAACAAATAGACCCGGTTTCAAATCTCTATGCTTTTCAAATTCATTACATTAATCTTTATTTATACGTTTCGCTTTACGAGTGTTTCGGCGTACGATTGTTTCGACTTACGAGTGTTTTAACTTACGTGTGTTTCGGCTTACGAGTGTTTCGACTTACGAGTGTTTTTACTTACGGTGTTTCGGCTTACGAGTGTTTCGACATACGAGTGTTTTGACTTACGGGTGTTTCGGCTTACGAGTGTTTCGACTTACGAGTGTTTCGGCTTACGAGTGTTTCGACTTACGAAAATAACAAATAGACCCGGTTTCAAATCTCTATGCTTTTCAAATTCATTACATTAATCTTTATTTATACGTTTCGCTTTACGAGTGTTTCGGCGTACGATTGTTTCGACTTACGAGTGTTTTAACTTACGAGTGTTTCGGCTTACGAGTGTTTCCGGCTTACGAGTGTTTCGACTTACGAGTGTTTTGACTTACGGTGTTTCGGCTTACGAGTGATTCGACTTACGAGTGTTTTGACTTACGGGTGTTTTGACTTACGGGTGTTGTGAATTACGAGTGTTCCGATTTACGAGTGTTTTGACTTACGGTGTTTCGGCTTACGAGTGATTCGACTTACGAATGTTTTGACTTACGGGTGTTTCGGCTTGCGAGTGTTTCGACTTACGAGTGTTTCGGCTTGCGAGTGTTTCGACTTACTAATGTTTTTACTTACGAGTGTTTCGGCGTACGAGTGTTTCGACTTACGAGTGTTTCGACTTACTGGTGCTTTGACTTACGGGTGTTTCGGCTTACGAGTGTTTCGACTTACGAGTGTTTTGACTTAAGGGTGTTTCGACTTACGAGTGTTTCGACTTACGAGTGTTTCGACTTACGAGTGTTTCGGCTTACGAGTGTTTCGACATACGAGTGTTTCGTCTTACGAGTGTTCCGACTAACGAGTGTTCCGACTTACGAGTGTTTCGGCTTACGAGTGTTTCGGCTTACGAGTGTTTCGACTTACGAGTGTTTCGGCTTACGAGTGTTTCGACTTACGAAAATAACAAATAGACCCGGTTTCAAATCTCTATGCTTTTCAAATTCATTACATTAATCTTTATTTATACGTTTCGCTTTACGAGTGTTTCGGCGTACGATTGTTTCGACTTACGAGTGTTTTAACTTACGTGTGTTTCGGCTTACGAGTGTTTCGACTTACGAGTGTTTTTACTTACGGTGTTTCGGCTTACGAGTGTTTCGACATACGAGTGTTTTGACTTACGGGTGTTTCGACTTACGAGTGTTTTGACTTACGAATGTTTTGACTTACGGGTGTTTCGGCTTACCAGTGTTTCGACTTACGAGTGTTTCGGCTTACGAGTGTTTCGACTTACTAAGGTTTTTACTTACGAGTGTTTCGGCGTACGAGTGTTTTGACTTACGAGTGTTTCGACTTACGAGTGTTTTCACTTACGAATGTTTTTCAGCTTACGGGTGTTTCGGCTTACGAGTGTTTCGACTTACGAGTGTTTCGGCTTGCGAGTGTTTCGACTTACTAATGTTTTTACTTACGAGTGTTTCGGCGTACGAGTGTTTCGACTTACGAGTGTTTCGACTTACGGGTGCTTTGACTTACGGGTGTTTCGACTTACGAGTGTTTCGACTTACGAGTGTTTTGACTTAAGGGTGTTTCGACTTACGAGTGTTTCGACTTACGAGTGTTTCGACTTACGAGTGTTTCGGCTTACAAGTGTTTTGACTTAAGTATGTTTCGACTTACGAGTGTTTCGATACGAATGTTTCGACTTACGAGTGTTCTGACTTACGAGTGTTCTGATTTACGGATGTTTCGACATACGAGTGTTTCGACTTACGAGTGTTTCGACTTACGAGTGTTTTGACTTACGGGTGTTTTGACATACGAGTGTTTCGATACGAGTGTTTCGACTTACGAATGTTCTAACTTACGAGTGTTCTGACTTACGAGTGTTCTGACTTACGAGTGTTCTGACTTATGAGTGTTCTGACTTACGAGTGTTCCGACTTACGAGTGTTCCGACTTACGAGTGTTTCGGCATACGAGTGTTTCGGCTTACGAGTGTTTCGACTTACGAGTGTTTCGACTTACGAGTGTTCCGACTTACGGGTGCTTCGACATACGAGTGTTTGGGCTTACGGTGTTTCGGCTTACGAGTGTTTCGAGTTACGAGTGTTTTGACTTACGCGTGTTTTGACATACGAGTTTTTCGATACGAGTGTTCTGACTTACGAGTGTTCTGACTTACGAGTGTTCTGACTTACGAGTGTTCCGACTTTACGAGTGTTTCGGCTCACGAGTGTTTCGGCTTACGAGTGTTTCGACTTACGAAAATAACAAATAGACGCGGTTTCAAATCTCTATGCTTTTCAAATTCATTACATTAATCTTTATTTATACGTTTCGCTTTACGAGTGTTTCGACATACGAGTGTTTCGACTTACGAATGTTTGTGCTTACGAGTGTTTCGGCTTACGAGTGTTCCGACTTACGAGTGTTCCGACTTACGAGTGTTTCGGCTTACGAGTGTTTCCGGCTTACGAGTGTTTCGACTTACGGGTGTTTCGACTTACGAGTGTTTTGACTTACGGTGTTTCGGCTTACGAGTGTTTTCAGCTTACGAGTGATTCGACTTACGAGTGTTTTGACTTACGGGTGTTTTGAGTTACGGGTGTTGTGAATTACGAGTGTTCAGATTTACGAGTGTTTTGACTTTCGGTGTTTCGGCTTACGAGTGATTCGACTTATGAGTATTTCGACTTACGAGTGTTTAGACTTACGAGTGTTTCGACTTACGAGTGTTCCGACTTACGAGTGTTTCGGCTTACGAGTGTTTCGGCTGACGAGTGTTTCGACATACGAGTGTTTCGACTTACGAGTGTTCCGACTAACGAGTGTTCCGAGTTACGAGTGTTTCGGCTTACGAGTGTTTCGGCTTACGAGTGTTTCGACTTACGAGTGTTTCGGCTTACGAGTGTTTCGAATTACGAAAATAACAAATAGACGGGGTTTCAAATCTCTATGCTTTTCAAATTCATTACATTAATCTTTATTTATACGTTTCGCTTTACGAGTGTTTCGGCGTACGAGTGTTTCGACTTACGAGTGTTTTAACTTACGTGTGTTTCGGCTTATGAGTGTTTCGACTTACGAGTGTTTTTACTTACGGTGTTTCGGCTTACGAGTATTTCGACATACGAGTGTTTTGACTTAAGAGTGTTTCGACTTACGAGTGTTTCGACTTACGAGTGTTTCGACTTACGAGTGTTTCGTCTTACGAGTGTTTTGACTTAAGGATGTTTCGACTTACGAGAGTTTCGATACGAGTGTTTCGACTTACGAGTGTTTTGACTTACGGTGTGTCGGCTTACGAGTGTTTCGACTAACGAGTGTTTTGACTTACGGGTGTTTTGACATACGATTGTTTCGATACGAGTGTTCTGACTTACGAGTGTTCTGACTTACGTGTTTTGACTTACGAGTGTTCTGACTTACGAGTGTTCCGACTTACGAGTGTTCCGACTTACGAGTGTTTCGGCTTACGAGTGTTTCCGGCTTACGAGTGTTTCGACTTACGAGTGTTTTGACTTACGGTGTTTCGGCTTACGAGTGATTCGACTTACGAATGTTTTGACTTACGGGTGTTTCGGCTTGCGAGTGTTTCGACTTACGAGTGTTTCGGCTTATGAGTGTTTCGACTTACTAATGTTTTTACTTACGAGTGTTTCGGCGTACGAGTGTTTTGACTTACGAGTGTTTCGACTTACGAGTGTTTTGACTTACGAATGTTTTGACTTACGGGTGTTTCGGCTTACGAGTGTTTCGACTTACGAGTGTTTCGGCTTGCGAGTGTTTCGACTTACTAATGTTTTTACTTAAGAGTGTTTCGGCGTACGAGTGTTTCGACTTACGAGTGTTTCGACTTACAGGTGCTTTGACTTAAGGGTGTTTCGACTTACGAGTGTTTCGACTTACGAGTGTTTCGACTTACGAGTGTTTCGGCTTACGAGTGTTTTGACTTAAGGATGTTTCGACTTACGAGTGTTTCGATACGAGTGTTTCGACTTACGAGTGTTTCGACTTACGAGTGTTTCGACTTACGAATGTTCTGACTTACGAGTGCTCTGACTTACGAGTGTTCTGATTTACGAGTGTTCTGACTTACGAGTGTTCTGACTTACGAGCGTTCTGATTTACGAGTGTTCCGACTTACGAGTGTTTCGGCTTACGAGTGTTTCGACATACGAGTGTTTCGACTTAGGAGTGTTCCGACTAACGAGTGTTCCGACATACGGTGTTTCGGCTTACGAGTGATTCGACTTACGAGTGTTTTGACTTACGGGTGTTTTGACTTACGGGTGTTGTGAATTACGAGTGTTCCGATTTACGAGTGTTTTGACCTACGGTGTTTCGGCTTACGAGTGTTTTCAGCTTACGAGTGATTCGACTTACGAGTGTTTTGACTTACGGGTGTTTTGACTTACGGGTGTTGTGAATTACGAGTGTTCCGATTTACGAGTGTTTTGACTTACGGTGTTTAGGCTTACGAGTGTTTCGATTTACGAGTGTTTCGGCTTATGAGTGTTTCGACTTACGAGTGTTTTGACTTACGGGTGTTTTGACATACGAGTGTTTCGACTGTCGAGTGTTTCGATACGAGTGTTTCGACTTACGAGTGTTCTGACTTACGAGTGTTCTGACTTACGAGTGTTCTGACTTACGAGTGTTCCGACTTACGAGTGTTCCGACTTACGAGTGTTTCGGCTTACGAGTGTTTCGGCTTACGAGTGTTTCGACTTACGAGTGTTTCGACTTACGAGTGTTCCGACTTACGGGTGTTTCGACTTACGAGTGTTTTGGCTTACGGTGTTTCGGCTTACGAGTGTTTCGAGTTACGAGTGTTTTGACTTACGCGTGTTTTGACATACGAGTGTTTCGATACGAGTGTTCTGACTTACGAGTGTTCCGATTTACGAGTGTTTTGACTTTCGGTGTTTCGGCTTACGAGTGATTCGACTTATGAGTATTTCGACTTACGAGTGTTTAGACTTACGAGTGTTTCGACTTACGAGTGTTCCGACTTACGAGTGTTTCGGCTTACGAGTGTTTCGGCTGACGAGTGTTTCGACATACGAGTGTTTCGACTTACGAGTGTTCCGACTAACGAGTGTTCCGACTTACGAGTGTTTCGGCTTACGAGTGTTTCTGCTTACGTGTGTTTCGACTTACGAGTGTTTCGGCTTACGAGTGTTTCGAATTACGAAAATAACAAATAGACGGGGTTTCAAATCTCTATGCTTTTCAAATTCATTACATTAATCTTTATTTATACGTTTCGCTTTACGAGTGTTTCGGCGTACGAGTGTTTCGACTTACGAGTGTTTTAACTTACGTGTGTTTCGGCTTACGAGTGTTTCGACTTACGAGTGTTTTTACTTACGGTGTTTCGGCTTACGAGTGTTTCGACATACGAGTGTTTTGACTTAAGAGTGTTTCGACTTACGAGTGTTTCGACTTACTAGTGTTTCGACTTACGAGTGTTTCGTCTTACGAGTGTTTTGACTTAAGGATGTTTCGACTTACGAGAGTTTCGATACGAGTGTTTCGACTTACGAGTGTTTTGACTTACGGTGTGTCGGCTTACGAGTGTTTCGACTTACGAGTGTTTTGACTTACGGGTGTTTTGACATACGATTGTTTCGATACGAGTGTTCTGACTTACGAGTGTTCTGACTTACGTGTTTTGACTTACGAGTGTTCTGACTTACGAGTGTTCCGACTTACGAGTGTTCCGACTTACGAGTGTTTCGGCTTACGAGTGTTTCCGGCTTACGAGTGTTTCGACTTACGAGTGTTTTGACTTACGGTGTTTCGGCTTACGAGTGATTCGACTTACGAATGTTTTGACTTACGGGTGTTTCGGCTTGCGAGTGTTTCGACTTACGAGTGTTTCGGCTTATGAGTGTTTCGACTTACTAATGTTTTTACTTACGAGTGTTTCGGCGTACGAGTGTTTTGACTTACGAGTGTTTCGACTTACGAGTGTTTTGACTTACGAATGTTTTGACTTACGGGTGTTTCGGCTTACGAGTGTTTCGACTTACGAGTGTTTCGGCTTGCGAGTGTTTCGACTTACTAATGTTTTTACTTAAGAGTGTTTCGGCGTACGAGTGTTTCGACTTACGAGTGTTTCGACTTACGGGTGCTTTGACTTAAGGGTGTTTCGACTTACGAGTGTTTCGACTTACGAGTGTTTCGACTTACGAGTGTTTCGGCTTACGACTGTTTTGACTTAAGGATGTTTCGACTTACGAGTGTTTCGATACGAGTGTTTCGACTTACGAGTTTTTTGACTTACGAGTGTTTCGACTTACGAATGTTCTGACTTACGAGTGCTCTGACTTACGAGTGTTCTGATTTACGAGTGTTCTGACTTACGAGTGTTCTGACTTACGAGCGTTCTGATTTACGAGTGTTCCGACTTACGAGTGTTTCGGCTTACGAGTGTTTCGACATACGAGTGTTTCGACTTAGGAGTGTTCCGACTAACGAGTGTTCCGACATACGGTGTTTCGGCTTACGAGTGATTCGACTTACGAGTGTTTTGACTTACGGGTGTTTTGACTTACGGGTGTTGTGAATTACGAGTGTTCCGATTTACGAGTGTTTTGACTTACGGTGTTTCGGCTTACGAGTGTTTTCAGCTTACGAGTGATTCGACTTACGAGTGTTTTGACTTACGGGTGTTTTGACTTACGGGTGTTGTGAATTACGAGTGTTCCGATTTACGAGTGTTTTGACTTACGGTGTTTAGGCTTACGAGTGTTTCGATTTACGAGTGTTTCGGCTTATGAGTGTTTCGACTTACGAGTGTTTTGACTTACGGGTGTTTTGACATACGAGTGTTTCGACTGACGAGTGTTTCGATACGAGTGTTTCGACTTACGAGTGTTCTGACTTACGAGTGTTCTGACTTACGAGTGTTCTGACTTACGAGTGTTCCGACTTACGAGTGTTCCGACTTACGAGTGTTTCGGCTTACGAGTGTTTCGGCTTACGAGTGTTTCGACTTACGAGTGTTTCGACTTACGAGTGTTCCGACTTACGGGTGTTTCGACTTACGAGTGTTTTGGCTTACGGTGTTTCGGCTTACGAGTGTTTCGAGTTACGAGTGTTTTGACTTACGCGTGTTTTGACATACGAGTGTTTCGATACGAGTGTTCTGACTTACGAGTGTTCCGATTTACGAGTGTTTTGACTTTCGGTGTTTCGGCTTACGAGTGATTCGACTTATGAGTATTTCGACTTACGAGTGTTTAGACTTACGAGTGTTTCGACTTACGAGTGTTCCGACTTACGAGTGTTTCGGCTTACGAGTGTTTCGGCTGACGAGTGTTTCGACATACGAGTGTTTCGACTTACGAGTGTTCCGACTAACGAGTGTTCCGACTTACGAGTGTTTCGGCTTACGAGTGTTTCTGCTTACGTGTGTTTCGACTTACGAGTGTTTCGGCTTACGAGTGTTTCGAATTACGAAAATAACAAATAGACGGGGTTTCAAATCTCTATGCTTTTCAAATTCATTACATTAATCTTTATTTATACGTTTCGCTTTACGAGTGTTTCGGCGTACGAGTGTTTCGACTTACGAGTGTTTTAACTTACGTGTGTTTCGGCTTACGAGTGTTTCGACTTACGAGTGTTTTTACTTACGGTGTTTCGGCTTACGAGTGTTTCGACATACGAGTGTTTTGACTTAAGAGTGTTTCGACTTACGAGTGTTTCGACTTACTAGTGTTTCGACTTACGAGTGTTTCGTCTTACGAGTGTTTTGACTTAAGGATGTTTCGACTTACGAGAGTTTCGATACGAGTGTTTCGACTTACGAGTGTTTTGACTTACGGTGTGTCGGCTTACGAGTGTTTCGACTTACGAGTGTTTTGACTTACGGGTGTTTTGACATACGATTGTTTCGATACGAGTGTTCTGACTTACGAGTGTTCTGACTTACGTGTTTTGACTTACGAGTGTTCTGACTTACGAGTGTTCCGACTTACGAGTGTTCCGACTTACGAGTGTTTCGGCTTACGAGTGTTTCCGGC
The DNA here is from genome assembly GCA_964016885.1 of Eledone cirrhosa. Lineage (NCBI taxonomy): Eukaryota > Metazoa > Mollusca > Cephalopoda > Octopoda > Eledonidae > Eledone > Eledone cirrhosa. The sequence goes on from OZ024741.1 coordinate 262,281,558, forward strand.
TTACGAGTGTTTCGACTTACGAGTGTTTTGACTTACGGTGTTTCGGCTTACGAGTGATTCGACTTACGAATGTTTTGACTTACGGGTGTTTCGGCTTGCGAGTGTTTCGACTTACGAGTGTTTCGGCTTATGAGTGTTTCGACTTACTAATGTTTTTACTTACGAGTGTTTCGGCGTACGAGTGTTTTGACTTACGAGTGTTTCGACTTACGAGTGTTTTGACTTACGAATGTTTTGACTTACGGGTGTTTCGGCTTACGAGTGTTTCGACTTACGAGTGTTTCGGCTTGCGAGTGTTTCGACTTACTAATGTTTTTACTTAAGAGTGTTTCGGCGTACGAGTGTTTCGACTTACGAGTGTTTCGACTTACGGGTGCTTTGACTTAAGGGTGTTTCGACTTACGAGTGTTTCGATACGAGTGTTTCGACTTACGAGTGTTTCGACTTACGAGTGTTTCGACTTACGAATGTTCTGACTTACGAGTGCTCTGACTTACGAGTGTTCTGATTTACGAGTGTTCTGACTTACGAGTGTTCTGACTTACGAGCGTTCTGATTTACGAGTGTTCCGACTTACGAGTGTTTCGGCTTACGAGTGTTTCGACATACGAGTGTTTCGACTTAGGAGTGTTCCGACTAACGAGTGTTCCGACATACGGTGTTTCGGCTTACGAGTGATTCGACTTACGAGTGTTTTGACTTACGGGTGTTTTGACTTACGGGTGTTGTGAATTACGAGTGTTCCGATTTACGAGTGTTTTGACTTACGGTGTTTCGGCTTACGAGTGTTTTCAGCTTACGAGTGATTCGACTTACGAGTGTTTTGACTTACGGGTGTTTTGACTTACGGGTGTTGTGAATTACGAGTGTTCCGATTTACGAGTGTTTTGACTTACGGTGTTTAGGCTTACGAGTGTTTCGATTTACGAGTGTTTCGGCTTATGAGTGTTTCGACTTACGAGTGTTTTGACTTACGGGTGTTTTGACATACGAGTGTTTCGACTGACGAGTGTTTCGATACGAGTGTTTCGACTTACGAGTGTTCTGACTTACGAGTGTTCTGACTTACGAGTGTTCTGACTTACGAGTGTTCCGACTTACGAGTGTTCCGACTTACGAGTGTTTCGGCTTACGAGTGTTTCGGCTTACGAGTGTTTCGACTTACGAGTGTTTCGACTTACGAGTGTTCCGACTTACGGGTGTTTCGACTTACGAGTGTTTTGGCTTACGGTGTTTCGGCTTACGAGTGTTTCGAGTTACGAGTGTTTTGACTTACGCGTGTTTTGACATACGAGTGTTTCGATACGAGTGTTCTGACTTACGAGTGTTCCGATTTACGAGTGTTTTGACTTTCGGTGTTTCGGCTTACGAGTGATTCGACTTATGAGTATTTCGACTTACGAGTGTTTAGACTTACGAGTGTTTCGACTTACGAGTGTTCCGACTTACGAGTGTTTCGGCTTACGAGTGTTTCGGCTGACGAGTGTTTCGACATACGAGTGTTTCGACTTACGAGTGTTCCGACTAACGAGTGTTCCGACTTACGAGTGTTTCGGCTTACGAGTGTTTCTGCTTACGTGTGTTTCGACTTACGAGTGTTTCGGCTTACGAGTGTTTCGAATTACGAAAATAACAAATAGACGGGGTTTCAAATCTCTATGCTTTTCAAATTCATTACATTAATCTTTATTTATACGTTTCGCTTTACGAGTGTTTCGGCGTACGAGTGTTTCGACTTACGAGTGTTTTAACTTACGTGTGTTTCGGCTTACGAGTGTTTCGACTTACGAGTGTTTTTACTTACGGTGTTTCGGCTTACGAGTGTTTCGACATACGAGTGTTTTGACTTAAGAGTGTTTCGACTTACGAGTGTTTCGACTTACTAGTGTTTCGACTTACGAGTGTTTCGTCTTACGAGTGTTTTGACTTAAGGATGTTTCGACTTACGAGAGTTTCGATACGAGTGTTTCGACTTACGAGTGTTTTGACTTAAGGGTGTTTCGACTTACGAGTGTTTCGACTTACGAGTGTTTCGACTTACGAGTGTTTCGGCTTACAAGTGTTTTGACTTAAGGATGTTTCGACTTACGAGTGTTTCGATACGAATGTTTCGACTTACGAGTGTTCTGACTTACGAGTGTTCTGATTTACGGATGTTTCGACATACGAGTGTTTCGACTTACGAGTGTTTCGACTTACGAGTGTTTTGACTTACGGGTGTTTTGACATACGAGTGTTTCGATACGAGTGTTTCGACTTACGAATGTTCTAACTTACGAGTGTTCTGACTTACGAGTGTTCTGACTTACGAGTGTTTTGACTTATGAGTGTTCTGACTTACGAGTGTTCCGACTTACGAGTGTTCCGACTTACGAGTGTTTCGGCATACGAGTGTTTCGGCTTACGAGTGTTTCGACTTACGAGTGTTTCGACTTACGAGTGTTCCGACTTCCGGGTGCTTCGACATACGAGTGTTTGGGCTTACGGTGTTTCGGCTTACGAGTGTTTCGAGTTACGAGTGTTTTGACTTACGCGTGTTTTGACATACGAGTTTTTCGATACGAGTGTTCTGACTTACGAGTGTTCTGACTTACGAGTGTTCTGACTTACGAGTGTTCCGACTTTACGAGTGTTTCGGCTCACGAGTGTTTCGGCTTACGAGTGTTTCGACTTACGAAAATAACAAATAGACGCGGTTTCAAATCTCTATGCTTTTCAAATTCATTACATTAATCTTTATTTATACGTTTCGCTTTACGAGTGTTTCGACATACGAGTGTTTCGACTTACGAATGTTTGTGCTTACGAGTGTTTCGGCTTACGAGTGTTCCGACTTACGAGTGTTCCGACTTACGAGTGTTTCGGCTTACGAGTGTTTCCGGCTTACGAGTGTTTCGACTTACGGGTGTTTCGACTTACGAGTGTTTTGACTTACGGTGTTTCGGCTTACGAGTGTTTTCAGCTTACGAGTGATTCGACTTACGAGTGTTTTGACTTACGGGTGTTTTGAGTTACGGGTGTTGTGAATTACGAGTGTTCAGATTTACGAGTGTTTTGACTTTCGGTGTTTCGGCTTACGAGTGATTCGACTTATGAGTATTTCGACTTACGAGTGTTTAGACTTACGAGTGTTTCGACTTACGAGTGTTCCGACTTACGAGTGTTTCGGCTTACGAGTGTTTCGGCTGACGAGTGTTTCGACATACGAGTGTTTCGACTTACGAGTGTTCCGACTAACGAGTGTTCCGACTTACGAGTGTTTCGGCTTACGAGTGTTTCGGCTTACGAGTGTTTCGACTTACGAGTGTTTCGGCTTACGAGTGTTTCGAATTACGAAAATAACAAATAGACGGGGTTTCAAATCTCTATGCTTTTCAAATTCATTACATTAATCTTTATTTATACGTTTCGCTTTACGAGTGTTTCGGCGTACGAGTGTTTCGACTTACGAGTGTTTTAACTTACGTGTGTTTCGGCTTATGAGTGTTTCGACTTACGAGTGTTTTTACTTACGGTGTTTCGGCTTACGAGTATTTCGACATACGAGTGTTTTGACTTAAGAGTGTTTCGACTTATGAGTGTTTCGACTTACGAGTGTTTCGACTTACGAGTGTTTCGTCTTACGAGTGTTTTGACTTAAGGATGTTTCGACTTACGAGAGTTTCGATACGAGTGTTTCGACTTACGAGTGTTTTGACTTACGGTGTGTCGGCTTACGAGTGTTTCGACTTACGAGTGTTTTGACTTACGGGTGTTTTGACATACGATTGTTTCGATACGAGTGTTCTGACTTACGAGTGTTCTGACTTACGTGTTTTGACTTACGAGTGTTCTGACTTACGAGTGTTCCGACTTACGAGTGTTCCGACTTACGAGTGTTTCGGCTTACGAGTGTTTCCGGCTTACGAGTGTTTCGACTTACGAGTGTTTTGACTTACGGTGTTTCGGCTTACGAGTGATTCGACTTACGAATGTTTTGACTTACGGGTGTTTCGGCTTGCGAGTGTTTCGACTTACGAGTGTTTCGGCTTATGAGTGTTTCGACTTACTAATGTTTTTACTTACGAGTGTTTCGGCGTACGAGTGTTTTGACTTACGAGTGTTTCGACTTACGAGTGTTTTGACTTACGAATGTTTTGACTTACGGGTGTTTCGGCTTACGAGTGTTTCGACTTACGAGTGTTTCGGCTTGCGAGTGTTTCGACTTACTAATGTTTTTACTTAAGAGTGTTTCGGCGTACGAGTGTTTCGACTTACGAGTGTTTCGACTTACAGGTGCTTTGACTTAAGGGTGTTTCGACTTACGAGTGTTTCGACTTACGAGTGTTTCGACTTACGAGTGTTTCGGCTTACGAGTGTTTTGACTTAAGGATGTTTCGACTTACGAGTGTTTCGATACGAGTGTTTCGACTTACGAGTGTTTCGACTTACGAGTGTTTCGACTTACGAATGTTCTGACTTACGAGTGCTCTGACTTACGAGTGTTCTGATTTACGAGTGTTCTGACTTACGAGTGTTCTGACTTACGAGCGTTCTGATTTACGAGTGTTCCGACTTACGAGTGTTTCGGCTTACGAGTGTTTCGACATACGAGTGTTTCGACTTAGGAGTGTTCCGACTAACGAGTGTTCCGACATACGGTGTTTCGGCTTACGAGTGATTCGACTTACGAGTGTTTTGACTTACGGGTGTTTTGACTTACGGGTGTTGTGAATTACGAGTGTTCCGATTTACGAGTGTTTTGACCTACGGTGTTTCGGCTTACGAGTGTTTTCAGCTTACGAGTGATTCGACTTACGAGTGTTTTGACTTACGGGTGTTTTGACTTACGGGTGTTGTGAATTACGAGTGTTCCGATTTACGAGTGTTTTGACTTACGGTGTTTAGGCTTACGAGTGTTTCGATTTACGAGTGTTTCGGCTTATGAGTGTTTCGACTTACGAGTGTTTTGACTTACGGGTGTTTTGACATACGAGTGTTTCGACTGACGAGTGTTTCGATACGAGTGTTTCGACTTACGAGTGTTCTGACTTACGAGTGTTCTGACTTACGAGTGTTCTGACTTACGAGTGTTCCGACTTACGAGTGTTCCGACTTACGAGTGTTTCGGCTTACGAGTGTTTCGGCTTACGAGTGTTTCGACTTACGAGTGTTTCGACTTACGAGTGTTCCGACTTACGGGTGTTTCGACTTACGAGTGTTTTGGCTTACGGTGTTTCGGCTTACGAGTGTTTCGAGTTACGAGTGTTTTGACTTACGCGTGTTTTGACATACGAGTGTTTCGATACGAGTGTTCTGACTTACGAGTGTTCCGATTTACGAGTGTTTTGACTTTCGGTGTTTCGGCTTACGAGTGATTCGACTTATGAGTATTTCGACTTACGAGTGTTTAGACTTACGAGTGTTTCGACTTACGAGTGTTCCGACTTACGAGTGTTTCGGCTTACGAGTGTTTCGGCTGACGAGTGTTTCGACATACGAGTGTTTCGACTTACGAGTGTTCCGACTAACGAGTGTTCCGACTTACGAGTGTTTCGGCTTACGAGTGTTTCTGCTTACGTGTGTTTCGACTTACGAGTGTTTCGGCTTACGAGTGTTTCGAATTACGAAAATAACAAATAGACGGGGTTTCAAATCTCTATGCTTTTCAAATTCATTACATTAATCTTTATTTATACGTTTCGCTTTACGAGTGTTTCGGCGTACGAGTGTTTCGACTTACGAGTGTTTTAACTTACGTGTGTTTCGGCTTACGAGTGTTTCGACTTACGAGTGTTTTTACTTACGGTGTTTCGGCTTACGAGTGTTTCGACATACGAGTGTTTTGACTTAAGAGTGTTTCGACTTACGAGTGTTTCGACTTACTAGTGTTTCGACTTACGAGTGTTTCGTCTTACGAGTGTTTTGACTTAAGGATGTTTCGACTTACGAGAGTTTCGATACGAGTGTTTCGACTTACGAGTGTTTTGACTTACGGTGTGTCGGCTTACGAGTGTTTCGACTTACGAGTGTTTTGACTTACGGGTGTTTTGACATACGATTGTTTCGATACGAGTGTTCTGACTTACGAGTGTTCTGACTTACGTGTTTTGACTTACGAGTGTTCTGACTTACGAGTGTTCCGACTTACGAGTGTTCCGACTTACGAGTGTTTCGGCTTACGAGTGTTTCCGGCTTACGAGTGTTTCGACTTACGAGTGTTTTGACTTACGGTGTTTCGGCTTACGAGTGATTCGACTTACGAATGTTTTGACTTACGGGTGTTTCGGCTTGCGAGTGTTTCGACTTACGAGTGTTTCGGCTTATGAGTGTTTCGACTTACTAATGTTTTTACTTACGAGTGTTTCGGCGTACGAGTGTTTTGACTTACGAGTGTTTCGACTTACGAGTGTTTTGACTTACGAATGTTTTGACTTACGGGTGTTTCGGCTTACGAGTGTTTCGACTTACGAGTGTTTCGGCTTGCGAGTGTTTCGACTTACTAATGTTTTTACTTAAGAGTGTTTCGGCGTACGAGTGTTTCGACTTACGAGTGTTTCGACTTACGGGTGCTTTGACTTAAGGGTGTTTCGACTTACGAGTGTTTCGACTTACGAGTGTTTCGACTTACGAGTGTTTCGGCTTACGACTGTTTTGACTTAAGGATGTTTCGACTTACGAGTGTTTCGATACGAGTGTTTCGACTTACGAGTGTTTCGACTTACGAGTGTTTCGACTTACGAATGTTCTGACTTACGAGTGCTCTGACTTACGAGTGTTCTGATTTACGAGTGTTCTGACTTACGAGTGTTCTGACTTACGAGCGTTCTGATTTACGAGTGTTCCGACTTACGAGTGTTTCGGCTTACGAGTGTTTCGACATACGAGTGTTTCGACTTAGGAGTGTTCCGACTAACGAGTGTTCCGACATACGGTGTTTCGGCTTACGAGTGATTCGACTTACGAGTGTTTTGACTTACGGGTGTTTTGACTTACGGGTGTTGTGAATTACGAGTGTTCCGATTTACGAGTGTTTTGACCTACGGTGTTTCGGCTTACGAGTGTTTTCAGCTTACGAGTGATTCGACTTACGAGTGTTTTGACTTACGGGTGTTTTGACTTACGGGTGTTGTGAATTACGAGTGTTCCGATTTACGAGTGTTTTGACTTACGGTGTTTAGGCTTACGAGTGTTTCGATTTACGAGTGTTTCGGCTTATGAGTGTTTCGACTTACGAGTGTTTTGACTTACGGGTGTTTTGACATACGAGTGTTTCGACTGACGAGTGTTTCGATACGAGTGTTTCGACTTACGAGTGTTCTGACTTACGAGTGTTCTGACTTACGAGTGTTCTGACTTACGAGTGTTCCGACTTACGAGTGTTCCGACTTACGAGTGTTTCGGCTTACGAGTGTTTCGGCTTACGAGTGTTTCGACTTACGAGTGTTTCGACTTACGAGTGTTCCGACTTACGGGTGTTTCGACTTACGAGTGTTTTGGCTTACGGTGTTTCGGCTTACGAGTGTTTCGAGTTACGAGTGTTTTGACTTACGCGTGTTTTGACATACGAGTGTTTCGATACGAGTGTTCTGACTTACGAGTGTTCCGATTTACGAGTGTTTTGACTTTCGGTGTTTCGGCTTACGAGTGATTCGACTTATGAGTATTTCGACTTACGAGTGTTTAGACTTACGAGTGTTTCGACTTACGAGTGTTCCGACTTACGAGTGTTTCGGCTTACGAGTGTTTCGGCTGACGAGTGTTTCGACATACGAGTGTTTCGACTTACGAGTGTTCCGACTAACGAGTGTTCCGACTTACGAGTGTTTCGGCTTACGAGTGTTTCTGCTTACGTGTGTTTCGACTTACGAGTGTTTCGGCTTACGAGTGTTTCGAATTACGAAAATAACAAATAGACGGGGTTTCAAATCTCTATGCTTTTCAAATTCATTACATTAATCTTTATTTATACGTTTCGCTTTACGAGTGTTTCGGCGTACGAGTGTTTCGACTTACGAGTGTTTTAACTTACGTGTGTTTCGGCTTACGAGTGTTTCGACTTACGAGTGTTTTTACTTACGGTGTTTCGGCTTACGAGTGTTTCGACATACGAGTGTTTTGACTTAAGAGTGTTTCGACTTACGAGTGTTTCGACTTACTAGTGTTTCGACTTACGAGTGTTTCGTCTTACGAGTGTTTTGACTTAAGGATGTTTCGACTTACGAGAGTTTCGATACGAGTGTTTCGACTTACGAGTGTTTTGACTTACGGTGTGTCGGCTTACGAGTGTTTCGACTTACGAGTGTTTTGACTTACGGGTGTTTTGACATACGATTGTTTCGATACGAGTGTTCTGACTTACGAGTGTTCTGACTTACGTGTTTTGACTTACGAGTGTTCTGACTTACGAGTGTTCCGACTTACGAGTGTTCCGACTTACGAGTGTTTCGGCTTACGAGTGTTTCCGGCTTACGAGTGTTTCGACTTACGAGTGTTTTGACTTACGGTGTTTCGGCTTACGAGTGATTCGACTTACGAATGTTTTGACTTACGGGTGTTTCGGCTTGCGAGTGTTTCGACTTACGAGTGTTTCGGCTTATGAGTGTTTCGACTTACTAATGTTTTTACTTACGAGTGTTTCGGCGTACGAGTGTTTTGACTTACGAGTGTTTCGACTTACGAGTGTTTTGACTTACGAATGTTTTGACGTACGGGTGTTTCGGCTTACGAGTGTTTCGACTTACGAGTGTTTCGGCTTGCGAGTGTTTCGACTTACTAATGTTTTTACTTAAGAGTGTTTCGGCGTACGAGTGTTTCGACTTACGAGTGTTTCGACTTACGGGTGCTTTGACTTAAGGGTGTTTCGACTTACGAGTGTTTCGACTTACGAGTGTTTCGACTTACGAGTGTTTCGGCTTACGACTGTTTTGACTTAAGGATGTTTCGACTTACGAGTGTTTCGATACGAGTGTTTCGACTTACGAGTGTTTCGACTTACGAGTGTTTCGACTTACGAATGTTCTGACTTACGAGTGCTCTGACTTACGAGTGTTCTGATTTACGAGTGTTCTGACTTACGAGTGTTCTGACTTACGAGCGTTCTGATTTACGAGTGTTCCGACTTACGAGTGTTTCGGCTTACGAGTGTTTCGACATACGAGTGTTTCGACTTAGGAGTGTTCCGACTAACGAGTGTTCCGACATACGGTGTTTCGGCTTACGAGTGATTCGACTTACGAGTGTTTTGACTTACGGGTGTTTTGACTTACGGGTGTTGTGAATTACGAGTGTTCCGATTTACGAGTGTTTTGACTTACGGTGTTTCGGCTTACGAGTGTTTTCAGCTTACGAGTGATTCGACTTACGAGTGTTTTGACTTACGGGTGTTTTGACTTACGGGTGTTGTGAATTACGAGTGTTCCGATTTACGAGTGTTTTGACTTACGGTGTTTAGGCTTACGAGTGTTTCGATTTACGAGTGTTTCGGCTTATGAGTGTTTCGACTTACGAGTGTTTTGACTTACGGGTGTTTTGACATACGAGTGTTTCGACTGACGAGTGTTTCGATACGAGTGTTTCGACTTACGAGTGTTCTGACTTACGAGTGTTCTGACTTACGAGTGTTCTGACTTACGAGTGTTCCGACTTACGAGTGTTCCGACTTACGAGTGTTTCGGCTTACGAGTGTTTCGGCTTACGAGTGTTTCGACTTACGAGTGTTTCGACTTACGAGTGTTCCGACTTACGGGTGTTTCGACTTACGAGTGTTTTGGCTTACGGTGTTTCGGCTTACGAGTGTTTCGAGTTACGAGTGTTTTGACTTACGCGTGTTTTGACATACGAGTGTTTCGATACGAGTGTTCTGACTTACGAGTGTTCCGATTTACGAGTGTTTTGACTTTCGGTGTTTCGGCTTACGAGTGATTCGACTTATGAGTATTTCGACTTACGAGTGTTTAGACTTACGAGTGTTTCGACTTACGAGTGTTCCGACTTACGAGTGTTTCGGCTTACGAGTGTTTCGGCTGACGAGTGTTTCGACATACGAGTGTTTCGACTTACGAGTGTTCCGACTAACGAGTGTTCCGACTTACGAGTGTTTCGGCTTACGAGTGTTTCTGCTTACGTGTGTTTCGACTTACGAGTGTTTCGGCTTACGAGTGTTTCGAATTACGAAAATAACAAATAGACGGGGTTTCAAATCTCTATGCTTTTCAAATTCATTACATTAATCTTTATTTATACGTTTCGCTTTACGAGTGTTTCGGCGTACGAGTGTTTCGACTTACGAGTGTTTTAACTTACGTGTGTTTCGGCTTACGAGTGTTTCGACTTACGAGTGTTTTTACTTACGGTGTTTCGGCTTACGAGTGTTTCGACATACGAGTGTTTTGACTTAAGAGTGTTTCGACTTACGAGTGTTTCGACTTACTAGTGTTTCGACTTACGAGTGTTTCGTCTTACGAGTGTTTTGACTTAAGGATGTTTCGACTTACGAGAGTTTCGATACGAGTGTTTCGACTTACGAGTGTTTTGACTTACGGTGTGTCGGCTTACGAGTGTTTCGACTTACGAGTGTTTTGACTTACGGGTGTTTTGACATACGATTGTTTCGATACGAGTGTTCTGACTTACGAGTGTTCTGACTTACGTGTTTTGACTTACGAGTGTTCTGACTTACGAGTGTTCCGACTTACGAGTGTTCCGACTTACGAGTGTTTCGGCTTACGAGTGTTTCCGGCTTACGAGTGTTTCGACTTACGAGTGTTTTGACTTACGGTGTTTCGGCTTACGAGTGATTCGACTTACGAATGTTTTGACTTACGGGTGTTTCGGCTTGCGAGTGTTTCGACTTACGAGTGTTTCGGCTTATGAGTGTTTCGACTTACTAATGTTTTTACTTACGAGTGTTTCGGCGTACGAGTGTTTTGACTTACGAGTGTTTCGACTTACGAGTGTTTTGACTTACGAATGTTTTGACTTACGGGTGTTTCGGCTTACGAGTGTTTCGACTTACGAGTGTTTCGGCTTGCGAGTGTTTCGACTTACTAATGTTTTTACTTAAGAGTGTTTCGGCGTACGAGTGTTTCGACTTACGAGTGTTTCGACTTACGGGTGCTTTGACTTAAGGGTGTTTCGACTTACGAGTGTTTCGATACGAGTGTTTCGACTTACGAGTGTTTCGACTTACGAGTGTTTCGACTTACGAATGTTCTGACTTACGAGTGCTCTGACTTACGAGTGTTCTGATTTACGAGTGTTCTGACTTACGAGTGTTCTGACTTACGAGCGTTCTGATTTACGAGTGTTCCGACTTACGAGTGTTTCGGCTTACGAGTGTTTCGACATACGAGTGTTTCGACTTAGGAGTGTTCCGACTAACGAGTGTTCCGACATACGGTGTTTCGGCTTACGAGTGATTCGACTTACGAGTGTTTTGACTTACGGGTGTTTTGACTTACGGGTGTTGTGAATTACGAGTGTTCCGATTTACGAGTGTTTTGACTTACGGTGTTTCGGCTTACGAGTGTTTTCAGCTTACGAGTGATTCGACTTACGAGTGTTTTGACTTACGGGTGTTTTGACTTACGGGTGTTGTGAATTACGAGTGTTCCGATTTACGAGTGTTTTGACTTACGGTGTTTAGGCTTACGAGTGTTTCGATTTACGAGTGTTTCGGCTTATGAGTGTTTCGACTTACGAGTGTTTTGACTTACGGGTGTTTTGACATACGAGTGTTTCGACTGACGAGTGTTTCGATACGAGTGTTTCGACTTACGAGTGTTCTGACTTACGAGTGTTCTGACTTACGAGTGTTCTGACTTACGAGTGTTCCGACTTACGAGTGTTCCGACTTACGAGTGTTTCGGCTTACGAGTGTTTCGGCTTACGAGTGTTTCGACTTACGAGTGTTTCGACTTACGAGTGTTCCGACTTACGGGTGTTTCGACTTACGAGTGTTTTGGCTTACGGTGTTTCGGCTTACGAGTGTTTCGAGTTACGAGTGTTTTGACTTACGCGTGTTTTGACATACGAGTGTTTCGATACGAGTGTTCTGACTTACGAGTGTTCCGATTTACGAGTGTTTTGACTTTCGGTGTTTCGGCTTACGAGTGATTCGACTTATGAGTATTTCGACTTACGAGTGTTTAGACTTACGAGTGTTTCGACTTACGAGTGTTCCGACTTACGAGTGTTTCGGCTTACGAGTGTTTCGGCTGACGAGTGTTTCGACATACGAGTGTTTCGACTTACGAGTGTTCCGACTAACGAGTGTTCCGACTTACGAGTGTTTCGGCTTACGAGTGTTTCTGCTTACGTGTGTTTCGACTTACGAGTGTTTCGGCTTACGAGTGTTTCGAATTACGAAAATAACAAATAGACGGGGTTTCAAATCTCTATGCTTTTCAAATTCATTACATTAATCTTTATTTATACGTTTCGCTTTACGAGTGTTTCGGCGTACGAGTGTTTCGACTTACGAGTGTTTTAACTTACGTGTGTTTCGGCTTACGAGTGTTTCGACTTACGAGTGTTTTTACTTACGGTGTTTCGGCTTACGAGTGTTTCGACATACGAGTGTTTTGACTTAAGAGTGTTTCGACTTACGAGTGTTTCGACTTACTAGTGTTTCGACTTACGAGTGTTTCGTCTTACGAGTGTTTTGACTTAAGGATGTTTCGACTTACGAGAGTTTCGATACGAGTGTTTCGACTTACGAGTGTTTTGACTTACGGTGTGTCGGCTTACGAGTGTTTCGACTTACGAGTGTTTTGACTTACGGGTGTTTTGACATACGATTGTTTCGATACGAGTGTTCTGACTTACGAGTGTTCTGACTTACGTGTTTTGACTTACGAGTGTTCTGACTTACGAGTGTTCCGACTTACGAGTGTTCCGACTTACGAGTGTTTCGGCTTACGAGTGTTTCCGGCTTACGAGTGTTTCGACTTACGAGTGTTTTGACTTACGGTGTTTCGGCTTACGAGTGATTCGACTTACGAGTGTTTCGGCTTATGAGTGTTTCGACTTACTAATGTTTTTACTTACGAGTGTTTCGGCGTACGAGTGTTTTGACTTACGAGTGTTTCGACTTACGAGTGTTTTGACTTACGAATGTTTTGACTTACGGGTGTTTCGGCTTACGAGTGTTTCGACTTACGAGTGTTTCGGCTTGCGAGTGTTTCGACTTACTAATGTTTTTACTTAAGAGTGTTTCGGCGTACGAGTGTTTCGACTTACGAGTGTTTCGACTTACGGGTGCTTTGACTTAAGGGTGTTTCGACTTACGAGTGTTTCGATACGAGTGTTTCGACTTACGAGTGTTTCGACTTACGAGTGTTTCGACTTACGAATGTTCTGACTTACGAGTGCTCTGACTTACGAGTGTTCTGATTTACGAGTGTTCTGACTTACGAGTGTTCTGACTTACGAGCGTTCTGATTTACGAGTGTTCCGACTTACGAGTGTTTCGGCTTACGAGTGTTTCGACATACGAGTGTTTCGACTTAGGAGTGTTCCGACTAACGAGTGTTCCGACATACGGTGTTTCGGCTTACGAGTGATTCGACTTACGAGTGTTTTGACTTACGGGTGTTTTGACTTACGGGTGTTGTGAATTACGAGTGTTCCGATTTACGAGTGTTTTGACTTACGGTGTTTCGGCTTACGAGTGTTTTCAGCTTACGAGTGATTCGACTTACGAGTGTTTTGACTTACGGGTGTTTTGACTTACGGGTGTTGTGAATTACGAGTGTTCCGATTTACGAGTGTTTTGACTTACGGTGTTTAGGCTTACGAGTGTTTCGATTTACGAGTGTTTCGGCTTATGAGTGTTTCGACTTACGAGTGTTTTGACTTACGGGTGTTTTGACATACGAGTGTTTCGACTGACGAGTGTTTCGATACGAGTGTTTCGACTTACGAGTGTTCTGACTTACGAGTGTTCTGACTTACGAGTGTTCTGACTTACGAGTGTTCCGACTTACGAGTGTTCCGACTTACGAGTGTTTCGGCTTACGAGTGTTTCGGCTTACGAGTGTTTCGACTTACGAGTGTTTCGACTTACGAGTGTTCCGACTTACGGGTGTTTCGACTTACGAGTGTTTTGGCTTACGGTGTTTCGGCTTACGAGTGTTTCGAGTTACGAGTGTTTTGACTTACGCGTGTTTTGACATACGAGTGTTTCGATACGAGTGTTCTGACTTACGAGTGTTCTGACTTACGAGTGTTCTGACTTACGAGTGTTCCGACTTTACGAGTGTTTCGGCTCACGAGTGTTTCGGCTTACGAGTGTTTCGACTTACGAAAATAACAAATAGACGCGGTTTCAAATCTCTATGCTTTTCAAATTCATTACATTAATCTTTATTTATACGTTTCGCTTTACGAGTGTTTCGACTTACGAGTGTTTCGGCTTACGTGAGTTTCGACTTAAGAGTGTTCTGATTTACGAGTGTTCTGACTTGCGGGTGTTCTGATTTACGAGTGTTCCGACTTACGAGGGTTCTGACTTACGAGTGTTCCGAATTACGAGTGTTTCGGCTATGAGTGTTTCGACTTATGGGTGTTTCGACTTACGAGTGTTTTTACTTACGGTGTTTCGGCTTACGAGTGTTTCGACATACGAGTGTTTTGACTTACGGGTGTTTCGACTTACGAGTGTTTTGACTTACGAATGTTTTGACTTACGGGTGTTTCGGCTTACGAGTGTTTCGACTTACGAGTGTTTCGGCTTACGAGTGTTTCGACTTACTAATGTTTTTACTTACGAGTGTTTCTGCGTACGAGAGTTTTGACTTACGAGTGTTTCGACTTACGAGTGTTCTGACTTACGAGTGTTCCGAGTTACGAGTGTTCCGACTTACGAGTGTTTCGGCTTACGAGTGTTTCGTCTTACGAGTGTTTCGCCTTACGAGTGTTCCGACTTACGGGTGCTTCGACTTACGAGTGTTTGGGCTTACGGTATTTCGGCTTACGAGTGTTTCGAGTTACGAGTGTTTTGACTTACGGGTGTTGTGAATTACGAGTGTTCCGATTTACGAGTGTTTTGACTTACGGTGTTTCGGCTTACGAGTGTTTTCAGCTTACGAGTGATTCGACTTACGAGTGTTTTGACTTACGGGTGTTTTGACTTACGGGTGTTGTGAATTACGAGTGTTCCGATTTACGAGTGTTTTGACTTACGGTGTTTAGGCTTACGAGTGTTTCGATTTACGAGTGTTTCGGCTTATGAGTGTTTCGACTTACGAGTGTTTTGACTTACGGGTGTTTTGACATACGAGTGTTTCGACTGACGAGTGTTTCGATACGAGTGTTTCGACTTACGAGTGTTCTGACTTACGAGTGTTCTGACTTACGAGTGTTCTGACTTACGAGTGTTCCGACTTACGAGTGTTCCGACTTACGAGTGTTTCGGCTTACGAGTGTTTCGGCTTACGAGTGTTTCGACTTACGAGTGTTTCGACTTACGAGTGTTCCGACTTACGGGTGTTTCGACTTACGAGTGTTTTGGCTTACGGTGTTTCGGCTTACGAGTGTTTCGAGTTACGAGTGTTTTGACTTACGCGTGTTTTGACATACGAGTGTTTCGATACGAGTGTTCTGACTTACGAGTGTTCTGACTTACGAGTGTTCTGACTTACGAGTGTTCCGACTTTACGAGTGTTTCGGCTCACGAGTGTTTCGGCTTACGAGTGTTTCGACTTACGAAAATAACAAATAGACGCGGTTTCAAATCTCTATGCTTTTCAAATTCATTACATTAATCTTTATTTATACGTTTCGCTTTACGAGTGTTTCGACTTACGAGTGTTTCGGCTTACGTGAGTTTCGACTTAAGAGTGTTCTGATTTACGAGTGTTCTGACTTGCGGGTGTTCTGATTTACGAGTGTTCCGACTTACGAGGGTTCTGACTTACGAGTGTTCCGAATTACGAGTGTTTCGGCTATGAGTGTTTCGACTTATGGGTGTTTCGACTTACGAGTGTTTTTACTTACGGTGTTTCGGCTTACGAGTGTTTCGACATACGAGTGTTTTGACTTACGGGTGTTTCGACTTACGAGTGTTTTGACTTACGAATGTTTTGACTTACGGGTGTTTCGGCTTACGAGTGTTTCGACTTACGAGTGTTTCGGCTTACGAGTGTTTCGACTTACTAATGTTTTTACTTACGAGTGTTTCTGCGTACGAGAGTTTTGACTTACGAGTGTTTCGACTTACGAGTGTTCTGACTTACGAGTGTTCCGAGTTACGAGTGTTCCGACTTACGAGTGTTTCGGCTTACGAGTGTTTCGTCTTACGAGTGTTTCGCCTTACGAGTGTTCCGACTTACGGGTGCTTCGACTTACGAGTGTTTGGGCTTACGGTATTTCGGCTTACGAGTGTTTCGAGTTACGAGTGTTTTGACTTACGCGTGTTTTGACATACGAGTTTTTCGATACGAGTGTTCTTACTTACGAGTGTTCTGATTACGAGTGTTCTGACTTACGAGTGTTCCGACTTTACGAGTGTTTCGGCTCACGAGTGTTTCGGCTTACGAGTGTTTCGACTTACGAAAATAACAAATAGACGCGGTTTCAAATCTCTATGCTTTTCAAATTCATTACATTAATCTTTATTTATACGTTTCGCTTTACGAGTGTTTCGACTTACGAGTGTTTCGGCTTACGTGAGTTTCGACTTAAGAGTGTTCTGATTTACGAGTGTTCTGACTTGCGGGTGTTCTGATTTACGAGTGTTCCGACTTACGAGGGTTCTGACTTACGAGTGTTCCGACTTACGAGTGTTTCGGCTATGAGTGTTTCGACTTATGGGTGTTTCGACTTACGAGTGTTTTTACTTACGGTGTTTCGGCTTACGAGTGTTTCGACATACGAGTGTTTTGACTTACGGGTGTTTCGACTTACGAGTGTTTTGACTTACGAATGTTTTGACTTACGGGTGTTTCGGCTTACGAGTGTTTCGACTTACGAGTGTTTCGGCTTACGAGTGTTTCGACTTACTAATGTTTTTACTTACGAGTGTTTCGGCGTACGAGAGTTTTGACTTACGAGTGTTTCGACTTACGAGTGTTCTGACTTACGAGTGTTGCGACTTACGAGTGTTCCGACTTACGAGTGTTTCGGCTTACGAGTGTTTCGACTTACGAGTGTTTCGACTTACGAGTGTTCCGACTTACGGGTGCTTCGACTTACGAGTGTTTGGGCTTACGGTATTTCGGCTTACGAGTGTTTCGAGTTACGAGTGTTTTGACTTACGCGTGTTTTGACATACGAGTTTTTCGATACGAGTGTTCTGACTTACGAGTGTTCTGATTACGAGTGTTCTGACTTACGAGTGTTCCGACTTTACGAGTGTTTCGGCTCACGAGTGTTTCGGCTTACGAGTGTTTCGACTCACGAAAATAACAAATAGACGTGGTTTCAAATCTCTATGCTTTTCAAATTCATTACATTAATCTTTATTTATACGTTTCGCTTTACGAGTGTTTCGACTTACGAGTGTTTCGACATACGAGTGTTTCGACTTACGAATGTTTTTGCTTACGAGTGTTTCGGCTTACGAGTGTTCCGACTTACGAGTGTTCTGACTTACGAGTGTTTCGGCTTACGAGTGTTTCCGGCTTACGAGTGTTTTGACATACGGGTGTTTTGACTTACGGGTGTTTCGGCTTACGAGTTTTTCGACTTACGAGTGTTTTGACTTACGAGTGATCTGATTTACGGATGTTTCGACATACGAGTGTTTCGACTTACGAGTGTTTCGACTTATGAGTATTTCGACTTACGAGTGTTTCGACTTACGAGTGTTTCGACTTACGAGTGTTCCGACTTACGAGTGTTTCGGCTTACGAGTGTTTTGGGTTACGAGTGTTTCGACATACGAGTGTTTCGACTTACGAGTGTTCCGACTAACGAGTGTTCCGACTTACGAGTGTTTCGGCTTACGAGTGTTTCGGCTTACCAGTGTTTCGACTTACGAGTGTTTTAACTTACGTGTGTTTCGGCTTACGAGTGTTTCGACTTACCAGTGTTTTTACTTACGGTGTTTCGGCTTACGAGTGTTTCGACATACGAGTGTTTTGACTTAAGGGTGTTTCGACTTACGAGTGTTTCGACTTACGAGTGTTTCGGCTTACGAGTGTTTTGACTTAAGGATGTTTCGACTTACGAGTGTTTCGATACGAGTGTTTCGACTTACGAGTGTTTTGACTTACGGTGTGTCGGCTTACGAGTGTTTCGACTTACGAGTGTTTTGACTTACGGGTGTTTTGACATACGATTGTTTCGATACGAGTGTTCTGACTTACGAGTGTTCTGACTTACGTGTTTTGACTTACGAGTGTTCTGACTTACGAGTGTTCCGACTTACGAGTGTTCCGACTTACGAGTGTTTCGGCTTACGAGTGTTTCCGGCTTACGAGTGTTTCGACTTACGAGTGTTTTGACTTACGGTGTTTCGGCTTACGAGTGATTCGACTTACGAATGTTTTGACTTACGGGTGTTTCGGCTTGCGAGTGTTTCGACTTACGAGTGTTTCGGCTTATGAGTGTTTCGACTTACTAATGTTTTTACTTACGAGTGTTTCGGCGTACGAGTGTTTTGACTTACGAGTGTTTCGACTTACGAGTGTTTTGACTTACGAATGTTTTGACTTACGGGTGTTTCGGCTTACGAGTGTTTCGACTTACGAGTGTTTCGGCTTGCGAGTGTTTCGACTTACTAATGTTTTTACTTAAGAGTGTTTCGGCGTACGAGTGTTTCGACTTACGAGTGTTTCGACTTACGGGTGCTTTGACTTAAGGGTGTTTCGACTTACGAGTGTTTCGACTTACGAGTGTTTCGGCTTACGAGTGTTTTGACTTAAGGATGTTTCGACTTACGAGTGTTTCGATACGAGTGTTTCGACTTACGAGTGTTTCGACTTACGAGTGTTTCGACTTACGAATGTTCTGACTTACGAGTGCTCTGACTTACGAGTGTTCTGATTTACGAGTGTTCTGACTTACGAGTGTTCTGACTTACGAGCGTTCTGATTTACGAGTGTTCCGACTTACGAGTGTTTCGGCTTACGAGTGTTTCGACATACGAGTGTTTCGACTTAGGAGTGTTCCGACTAACGAGTGTTCCGACATACGGTGTTTCGGCTTACGAGTGATTCGACTTACGAGTGTTTTGACTTACGGGTGTTTTGACTTACGGGTGTTGTGAATTACGAGTGTTCCGATTTACGAGTGTTTTGACTTACGGTGTTTCGGCTTACGAGTGTTTTCAGCTTACGAGTGATTCGACTTACGAGTGTTTTGACTTACGGGTGTTTTGACTTACGGGTGTTGTGAATTACGAGTGTTCCGATTTACGAGTGTTTTGACTTACGGTGTTTAGGCTTACGAGTGTTTCGATTTACGAGTGTTTCGGCTTATGAGCGTTTCGACTTACGAGTGTTTTGACTTACGGGTGTTTTGACATACGAGTGTTTCGACTGACGAGTGTTTCGATACGAGTGTTTCGACTTACGAGTGTTCTGACTTACGAGTGTTCTGACTTACGAGTGTTCTGACTTACGAGTGTTCCGACTTACGAGTGTTCCGACTTACGAGTGTTTCGGCTTACGAGTGTTTCGGCTTACGAGTGTTTCGACTTACGAGTGTTTCGACTTACGAGTGTTCCGACTTACGGGTGTTTCGACTTACGAGTGTTTTGGCTTACGGTGTTTCGGCTTACGAGTGTTTCGAGTTACGAGTGTTTTGACTTACGCGTGTTTTGACATACGAGTGTTTCGATACGAGTGTTCTGACTTACGAGTGTTCTGACTTACGAGTGTTCTGACTTACGAGTGTTCCGACTTTACGAGTGTTTCGGCTCACGAGTGTTTCGGCTTACGAGTGTTTCGACTTACGAAAATAACAAATAGACGCGGTTTCAAATCTCTATGCTTTTCAAATTCATTACATTAATCTTTATTTATACGTTTCGCTTTACGAGTGTTTCGACTTACGAGTGTTTCGGCTTACGTGAGTTTCGACTTAAGAGTGTTCTGATTTACGAGTGTTCTGACTTGCGGGTGTTCTGATTTACGAGTGTTCCGACTTACGAGGGTTCTGACTTACGAGTGTTCCGAATTACGAGTGTTTCGGCTATGAGTGTTTCGACTTATGGGTGTTTCGACTTACGAGTGTTTTTACTTACGGTGTTTCGGCTTACGAGTGTTTCGACATACGAGTGTTTTGACTTACGGGTGTTTCGACTTACGAGTGTTTTGACTTACGAATGTTTTTACTTACGGGTGTTTCGGCTTACGAGTGTTTCGACTTACGAGTGTTTCGGCTTACGAGTGTTTCGACTTACTAATGTTTTTACTTACGAGTGTTTCGGCGTACGAGAGTTTTGACTTACGAGTGTTTCGACTTACGAGTGTTCTGACTTACGAGTGTTCCGAGTTACGAGTGTTCCGACTTACGAGTGTTTCGGCTTACGAGTGTTTCGGCTTACGAGTGTTTCGCCTTACGAGTGTTCCGACTTACGGGTGCTTCGACTTACGAGTGTTTGGGCTTACGGTATTTCGGCTTACGAGTGTTTCGAGTTACGAGTGTTTTGACTTACGCGTGTTTTGACATACGAGTTTTTCGATACGAGTGTTCTTACTTACGAGTGTTCTGATTACGAGTGTTCTGACTTACGAGTGTTCCGACTTTACGAGTGTTTCGGCTCACGAGTGTTTCGGCTTACGAGTGTTTCGACTTACGAAAATAACAAATAGACGCGGTTTCAAATCTCTATGCTTTTCAAATTCATTACATTAATCTTTATTTATACGTTTCGCTTTACGAGTGTTTCGACTTACGAGTGTTTCGACATACGAGTGTTTCGACTTACGAATGTTTTTGCTTACGAGTGTTTCGGCTTACGAGTGTTCCGACTTACGAGTGTTTCGGCTTACGAGTGTTTCCGGCTTACGAGTGTTTCGACTTACGGGTGTTTCGACTCACGAGTGTTCTGATTTACGAGTGTTCTGACTTGCGGGTGTTCTGATTTACGACTGTTCCGACTTACGAGGGTTCTGACTTACGAGTGTTCCGACTTACGAGTGTTTCGGCTATGAGTGTTTCGACTTATGGGTGTTTCGACTTACGAGTGTTTTTACTTACGGTGTTTCGGCTTACGAGTGTTTCGACATACGAGTGTTTTGACTTACGGGTGTTTCGACTTACGAGTGTTTTGACTTACGAATGTTTTTACTTACGGGTGTTTCGGCTTACGAGTGTTTCGACTTACGAGTGTTTCGGCTTACGAGTGTTTCGACTTACTAATGTTTTTACTTACGAGTGTTTCGGCGTACGAGAGTTTTGACTTACGAGTGTTTCGACTTACGAGTGTTCTGACTTACGAGTGTTGCGACTTACGAGTGTTCCGACTTACGAGTGTTTCGGCTTACGAGTGTTTCGGCTTACGAGTGTTTCGACTTACGAGTGTTCCGACTTACGGGTGCTTCGACTTACGAGTGTTTGGGCTTACGGTATTTCGGCTTACGAGTGTTTCGAGTTACGAGTGTTTTGACTTACGCGTGTTTTGACATACGAGTTTTTCGATACGAGTGTTCTGACTTACGAGTGTTCTGATTACGAGTGTTCTGACTTACGAGTGTTCCGACTTTACGAGTGTTTCGGCTCACGAGTGTTTCGGCTTACGAGTGTTTCGACTCACGAAAATAACAAATAGACGTGGTTTCAAATCTCTATGCTTTTCAAATTCATTACATTAATCTTTATTTATACGTTTCGCTTTACGAGTGTTTCGACTTACGAGTGTTTCGACATACGAGTGTTTCGACTTACGAATGTTTTTGCTTACGAGTGTTTCGGCTTACGAGTGTTCCGACTTACGAATGTTCCGACTTACGAGTGTTTCGGCTTACGAGTGTTTCCGGCTTACGAGTGTTTTGACTTACGGGTGTTTTGACTTACGGGTGTTTCGGCTTACGAGTTTTTCGACTTACGAGTGTTTTGACTTACGAGTGATCTGATTTACGGATGTTTCGACATACGAGTGTTTCGACTTACGAGTGTTTCGACTTATGAGTATTTCGACTTACGAGTGTTTCGACTTACGAGTGTTTCGACTTACGAGTGTTCCGACTTACGAGTGTTTCGGCTTACGAGTGTTTTGGGTTACGAGTGTTTCGACATACGAGTGTTTCGACTTACGAGTGTTCCGACTAACGAGTGTTCCGACTTACGAGTGTTTCGGCTTACGAGTGTTTCGGCTTACCAGTGTTTCGACTTACGAGTGTTTTAACTTACGTGTGTTTCGGCTTACGAGTGTTTCGACTTACCAGTGTTTTTACTTACGGTGTTTCGGCTTACGAGTGTTTCGACATACGAGTGTTTTGACTTAAGGGTGTTTCGACTTACGAGTGTTTCGACTTACGAGTGTTTCGGCTTACGAGTGTTTTGACTTAAGGATGTTTCGACTTACGAGTGTTTCGATACGAGTGTTTCGACTTACGAGTGTTTTGACTTACGGTGTGTCGGCTTACGAGTGTTTCGACTTACGAGTGTTTTGACTTACGGGTGTTTTGACATACGATTGTTTCGATACGAGTGTTCTGACTTACGAGTGTTCTGACTTACGTGTTTTGACTTACGAGTGTTCTGACTTACGAGTGTTCCGACTTACGAGTGTTCCGACTTACGAGTGTTTCGGCTTACGAGTGTTTCCGGCTTACGAGTGTTTCGACTTACGAGTGTTTTGACTTACGGTGTTTCGGCTTACGAGTGATTCGACTTACGAATGTTTTGACTTACGGGTGTTTCGGCTTGCGAGTGTTTCGACTTACGAGTGTTTCGGCTTATGAGTGTTTCGACTTACTAATGTTTTTACTTACGAGTGTTTCGGCGTACGAGTGTTTTGACTTACGAGTGTTTCGACTTACGAGTGTTTTGACTTACGAATGTTTTGACTTACGGGTGTTTCGGCTTACGAGTGTTTCGACTTACGAGTGTTTCGGCTTGCGAGTGTTTCGACTTACTAATGTTTTTACTTAAGAGTGTTTCGGCGTACGAGTGTTTCGACTTACGAGTGTTTTGACTTACGGTGTTTCGGCTTACGAGTGATTCGACTTACGAATGTTTTGACTTACGGGTGTTTCGGCTTGCGAGTGTTTCGACTTACGAGTGTTTCGGCTTATGAGTGTTTCGACTTACTAATGTTTTTACTTACGAGTGTTTCGGCGTACGAGTGTTTTGACTTACGAGTGTTTCGACTTACGAGTGTTTTGACTTACGAATGTTTTGACTTTCGGGTGTTTCGGCTTACGAGTGTTTCGACTTACGAGTGTTTCGGCTTGCGAGTGTTTCGACTTACTAATGTTTTTACTTAAGAGTGTTTCGGCGTACGAGTGTTTCGACTTACGAGTGTTTCGACTTACGGGTGCTTTGACTTAAGGGTGTTTCGACTTACGAGTGTTTCGACTTACGAGTGTTTCGGCTTACGAGTGTTTTGACTTAAGGATGTTTCGACTTACGAGTGTTTCGATACGAGTGTTTCGACTTACGAGTGTTTCGACTTACGAGTGTTTCGACTTACGAATGTTCTGACTTACGAGTGCTCTGACTTACGAGTGTTCTGATTTACGAGTGTTCTGACTTACGAGTGTTCTGACTTACGAGCGTTCTGATTTACGAGTGTTCCGACTTACGAGTGTTTCGGCTTACGAGTGTTTCGGCATACGAGTGTTTCGACTTAGGAGTGTTCCGACTAACGAGTGTTCCGACATACGGTGTTTCGGCTTACGAGTGATTCGACTTACGAGTGTTTTGACTTACGGGTGTTTTGACTTACGGGTGTTGTGAATTACGAGTGTTCCGATTTACGAGTGTTTTGACTTACGGTGTTTCGGCTTACGAGTGTTTTCAGCTTACGAGTGATTCGACTTACGAGTGTTTTGACTTACGGGTGTTTTGACTTACGGGTGTTGTGAATTACGAGTGTTCCGATTTACGAGTGTTTTGACTTACGGTGTTTAGGCTTACGAGTGTTTCGATTTACGAGTGTTTCGGCTTATGAGCGTTTCGACTTACGAGTGTTTTGACTTACGCGTGTTTTGACATACGAGTGTTTCGACTGACGAGTGTTTCGATACGAGTGTTTCGACTTACGAGTGTTCTGACTTACGAGTGTTCTGACTTACGAGTGTTCTGACTTACGAGTGTTCCGACTTACGAGTGTTCCGACTTACGAGTGTTTCGGCTTACGAGTGTTTCGGCTTACGAGTGTTTCGACTTACGAGTGTTTCGACTTACGAGTGTTCCGACTTACGGGTGTTTCGACTTACGAGTGTTTTGGCTTACGGTGTTTCGGCTTACGAGTGTTTCGAGTTACGAGTGTTTTGACTTACGCGTGTTTTGACATACGAGTGTTTCGATACGAGTGTTCTGACTTACGAGTGTTCTGACTTACGAGTGTTCTGACTTACGAGTGTTCCGACTTTACGAGTGTTTCGGCTCACGAGTGTTTCGGCTTACGAGTGTTTCGACTTACGAAAATAACAAATAGACGCGGTTTCAAATCTCTATGCTTTTCAAATTCATTACATTAATCTTTATTTATACGTTTCGCTTTACGAGTGTTTCGACTTACGAGTGTTTCGGCTTACGTGAGTTTCGACTTAAGAGTGTTCTGATTTACGAGTGTTCTGACTTGCGGGTGTTCTGATTTACGAGTGTTCCGACTTACGAGGGTTCTGACTTACGAGTGTTCCGAATTACGAGTGTTTCGGCTATGAGTGTTTCGACTTATGGGTGCTTCGACTTACGAGTGTTTTTACTTACGGTGTTTCGGCTTACGAGTGTTTCGACATACGAGTGTTTTGACTTACGGGTGTTTCGACTTACGAGTGTTTTGACTTACGAATGTTTTTACTTACGGGTGTTTCGGCTTACGAGTGTTTCGACTTACGAGTGTTTCGGCTTACGAGTGTTTCGACTTACTAATGTTTTTACTTACGAGTGTTTCGGCGTACGAGAGTTTTGACTTACGAGTGTTTCGACTTACGAGTGTTCTGACTTACGAGTGTTGCGACTTACGAGTGTTCCGACTTACGAGTGTTTCGGCTTACGAGTGTTTCGGCTTACGAGTGTTTCGACTTACGAGTGTTCCGACTTACGGGTGCTTCGACTTACGAGTGTTTGGGCTTACGGTATTTCGGCTTACGAGTGTTTCGAGTTACGAGTGTTTTGACTTACGCGTGTTTTGACATACGAGTTTTTCGATACGAGTGTTCTGACTTACGAGTGTTCTGATTACGAGTGTTCTGACTTACGAGTGTTCCGACTTTACGAGTGTTTCGGCTCACGAGTGTTTCGGCTTACGAGTGTTTCGACTCACGAAAATAACAAATAGACGTGGTTTCAAATCTCTATGCTTTTCAAATTCATTACATTAATCTTTATTTATACGTTTCGCTTTACGAGTGTTTCGACTTACGAGTGTTTCGACATACGAGTGTTTCGACTTACGAATGTTTTTGCTTACGAGTGTTTCGGCTTACGAGTGTTCCGACTTACGAATGTTCCGACTTACGAGTGTTTCGGCTTACGAGTGTTTCCGGCTTACGAGTGTTTTGACTTACGGGTGTTTTGACTTACGGGTGTTTCGGCTTACGAGTTTTTCGACTTACGAGTGTTTTGACTTACGAGTGATCTGATTTACGGATGTTTCGACATACGAGTGTTTCGACTTACGAGTGTTTCGACTTATGAGTATTTCGACTTACGAGTGTTTCGACTTACGAGTGTTTCGACTTACGAGTGTTCCGACTTACGAGTGTTTCGGCTTACGAGTGTTTTGGGTTACGAGTGTTTCGACATACGAGTGTTTCGACTTACGAGTGTTCCGACTAACGAGTGTTCCGACTTACGAGTGTTTCGGCTTACGAGTGTTTCGGCTTACCAGTGTTTCGACTTACGAGTGTTTTAACTTACGTGTGTTTCGGCTTACGAGTGTTTCGACTTACCAGTGTTTTTACTTACGGTGTTTCGGCTTACGAGTGTTTCGACATACGAGTGTTTTGACTTAAGGGTGTTTCGACTTACGAGTGTTTCGACTTACGAGTGTTTCGGCTTACGAGTGTTTTGACTTAAGGATGTTTCGACTTACGAGTGTTTCGATACGAGTGTTTCGACTTACGAGTGTTTTGACTTACGGTGTGTCGGCTTACGAGTGTTTCGACTTACGAGTGTTTTGACTTACGGGTGTTTTGACATACGATTGTTTCGATACGAGTGTTCTGACTTACGAGTGTTCTGACTTACGTGTTTTGACTTACGAGTGTTCTGACTTACGAGTGTTCCGACTTACGAGTGTTCCGACTTACGAGTGTTTCGGCTTACGAGTGTTTCCGGCTTACGAGTGTTTCGACTTACGAGTGTTTTGACTTACGGTGTTTCGGCTTACGAGTGATTCGACTTACGAATGTTTTGACTTACGGGTGTTTCGGCTTGCGAGTGTTTCGACTTACGAGTGTTTCGGCTTATGAGTGTTTCGACTTACTAATGTTTTTACTTACGAGTGTTTCGGCGTACGAGTGTTTTGACTTACGAGTGTTTCGACTTACGAGTGTTTTGACTTACGAATGTTTTGACTTACGGGTGTTTCGGCTTACGAGTGTTTCGACTTACGAGTGTTTCGGCTTGCGAGTGTTTCGACTTACTAATGTTTTTACTTAAGAGTGTTTCGGCGTACGAGTGTTTCGACTTACGAGTGTTTTGACTTACGGTGTTTCGGCTTACGAGTGATTCGACTTACGAATGTTTTGACTTACGGGTGTTTCGGCTTGCGAGTGTTTCGACTTACGAGTGTTTCGGCTTATGAGTGTTTCGACTTACTAATGTTTTTACTTACGAGTGTTTCGGCGTACGAGTGTTTTGACTTACGAGTGTTTCGACTTACGAGTGTTTTGACTTACGAATGTTTTGACTTACGGGTGTTTCGGCTTACGAGTGTTTCGACTTACGAGTGTTTCGGCTTGCGAGTGTTTCGACTTACTAATGTTTTTACTTAAGAGTGTTTCGGCGTACGAGTGTTTCGACTTACGAGTATTTCGACTTACGGGTGCTTTGACTTAAGGGTGTTTCGACTTACGAGTGTTTCGACTTACGAGTGTTTCGGCTTACGAGTGTTTTGACTTAAGGATGTTTCGACTTACGAGTGTTTCGATACGAGTGTTTCGACTTACGAGTGTTTCGACTTACGAGTGTTTCGACTTACGAATGTTCTGACTTACGAGTGCTCTGACTTACGAGTGTTCTGATTTACGAGTGTTCTGACTTACGAGTGTTCTGACTTACGAGCGTTCTGATTTACGAGTGTTCCGACTTACGAGTGTTTCGGCTTACGAGTGTTTCGGCATACGAGTGTTTCGACTTAGGAGTGTTCCGACTAACGAGTGTTCCGACATACGGTGTTTCGGCTTACGAGTGATTCGACTTACGAGTGTTTTGACTTACGGGTGTTTTGACTTACGGGTGTTGTGAATTACGAGTGTTCCGATTTACGAGTGTTTTGACTTACGGAGTTTCGGCTTACGAGTGTTTTCAGCTTACGAGTGATTCGACTTACGAGTGTTTTGACTTACGGGTGTTTTGACTTACGGGTGTTGTGAATTACGAGTGTTCCGATTTACGAGTGTTTTGACTTACGGTGTTTAGGCTTACGAGTGTTTCGATTTACGAGTGTTTCGGCTTATGAGCGTTTCGACTTACGAGTGTTTTGACTTACGCGTGTTTTGACATACGAGTGTTTCGACTGACGAGTGTTTCGATACGAGTGTTTCGACTTACGAGTGTTCTGACTTACGAGTGTTTTGACTTACGGGTGTTTTGACTTACGGGTGTTGTGAATTACGAGTGTTCCGATTTACGAGTGTTTTGACTTACGGTGTTTAGGCTTACGAGTGTTTCGATTTACGAGTGTTTCGGCTTATGAGCGTTTCGACTTACGAGTGTTTTGACTTACGGGTGTTTTGACATACGAGTGTTTCGACTGACGAGTGTTTCGATACGAGTGTTTCGACTTACGAGTGTTCTGACTTACGAGTGTTCTGACTTACGAGTGTTCTGACTTACGAGTGTTCCGACTTACGAGTGTTTCGGCTTACGAGTGTTTCGGCATACGAGTGTTTCGACTTAGGAGTGTTCCGACTAACGAGTGTTCCGACATACGGTGTTTCGGCTTACGAGTGATTCGACTTACGAGTGTTTTGACTTACGGGTGTTTTGACTTACGGGTGTTGTGAATTACGAGTGTTCCGATTTACGAGTGTTTTGACTTACGGTGTTTCGGCTTACGAGTGTTTTCAGCTTACGAGTGATTCGACTTACGAGTGTTTTGACTTACGGGTGTTTTGACTTACGGGTGTTGTGAATTACGAGTGTTCCGATTTACGAGTGTTTTGACTTACGGTGTTTAGGCTTACGAGTGTTTCGATTTACGAGTGTTTCGGCTTATGAGCGTTTCGACTTACGAGTGTTTTGACTTACGCGTGTTTTGACATACGAGTGTTTCGACTGACGAGTGTTTCGATACGAGTGTTTCGACTTACGAGTGTTCTGACTTACGAGTGTTCTGACTTACGAGTGTTCTGACTTACGAGTGTTCCGACTTACGAGTGTTCCGACTTACGAGTGTTTCGGCTTACGAGTGTTTCGGCTTACGAGTGTTTCGACTTACGAGTGTTTCGACTTACGAGTGTTCCGACTTACGGGTGTTTCGACTTACGAGTGTTTTGGCTTACGGTGTTTCGGCTTACGAGTGTTTCGAGTTACGAGTGTTTTGACTTACGCGTGTTTTGACATACGAGTGTTTCGATACGAGTGTTCTGACTTACGAGTGTTCTGACTTACGAGTGTTCTGACTTACGAGTGTTCCGACTTTACGAGTGTTTCGGCTCACGAGTGTTTCGGCTTACGAGTGTTTCGACTTACGAAAATAACAAATAGACGCGGTTTCAAATCTCTATGCTTTTCAAATTCATTACATTAATCTTTATTTATACGTTTCGCTTTACGAGTGTTTCGACTTACGAGTGTTTCGGCTTACGTGAGTTTCGACTTAAGAGTGTTCTGATTTACGAGTGTTCTGACTTGCGGGTGTTCTGATTTACGAGTGTTCCGACTTACGAGGGTTCTGACTTACGAGTGTTCCGAATTACGAGTGTTTCGGCTATGAGTGTTTCGACTTATGGGTGCTTCGACTTACGAGTGTTTTTACTTACGGTGTTTCGGCTTACGAGTGTTTCGACATACGAGTGTTTTGACTTACGGGTGTTTCGACTTACGAGTGTTTTGACTTACGAATGTTTTTACTTACGGGTGTTTCGGCTTACGAGTGTTTCGACTTACGAGTGTTTCGGCTTACGAGTGTTTCGACTTACTAATGTTTTTACTTACGAGTGTTTCGGCGTACGAGAGTTTTGACTTACGAGTGTTTCGACTTACGAGTGTTCTGACTTACGAGTGTTGCGACTTACGAGTGTTCCGACTTACGAGTGTTTCGGCTTACGAGTGTTTCGGCTTACGAGTGTTTCGACTTACGAGTGTTCCGACTTACGGGTGCTTCGACTTACGAGTGTTTGGGCTTACGGTATTTCGGCTTACGAGTGTTTCGAGTTACGAGTGTTTTGACTTACGCGTGTTTTGACATACGAGTTTTTCGATACGAGTGTTCTGACTTACGAGTGTTCTGATTACGAGTGTTCTGACTTACGAGTGTTCCGACTTTACGAGTGTTTCGGCTCACGAGTGTTTCGGCTTACGAGTGTTTCGACTCACGAAAATAACAAATAGACGTGGTTTCAAATCTCTATGCTTTTCAAATTCATTACATTAATCTTTATTTATACGTTTCGCTTTACGAGTGTTTCGACTTACGAGTGTTTCGACATACGAGTGTTTCGACTTACGAATGTTTTTGCTTACGAGTGTTTCGGCTTACGAGTGTTCCGACTTACGAATGTTCCGACTTACGAGTGTTTCGGCTTACGAGTGTTTCCGGCTTACGAGTGTTTTGACTTACGGGTGTTTTGACTTACGGGTGTTTCGGCTTACGAGTTTTTCGACTTACGAGTGTTTTGACTTACGAGTGATCTGATTTACGGATGTTTCGACATACGAGTGTTTCGACTTACGAGTGTTTCGACTTATGAGTATTTCGACTTACGAGTGTTTCGACTTACGAGTGTTTCGACTTACGAGTGTTCCGACTTACGAGTGTTTCGGCTTACGAGTGTTTTGGGTTACGAGTGTTTCGACATACGAGTGTTTCGACTTACGAGTGTTCCGACTAACGAGTGTTCCGACTTACGAGTGTTTCGGCTTACGAGTGTTTCGGCTTACCAGTGTTTCGACTTACGAGTGTTTTAACTTACGTGTGTTTCGGCTTACGAGTGTTTCGACTTACCAGTGTTTTTACTTACGGTGTTTCGGCTTACGAGTGTTTCGACATACGAGTGTTTTGACTTAAGGGTGTTTCGACTTACGAGTGTTTCGACTTACGAGTGTTTCGGCTTACGAGTGTTTTGACTTAAGGATGTTTCGACTTACGAGTGTTTCGATACGAGTGTTTCGACTTACGAGTGTTTTGACTTACGGTGTGTCGGCTTACGAGTGTTTCGACTTACGAGTGTTTTGACTTACGGGTGTTTTGACATACGATTGTTTCGATACGAGTGTTCTGACTTACGAGTGTTCTGACTTACGTGTTTTGACTTACGAGTGTTCTGACTTACGAGTGTTCCGACTTACGAGTGTTCCGACTTACGAGTGTTTCGGCTTACGAGTGTTTCCGGCTTACGAGTGTTTCGACTTACGAGTGTTTTGACTTACGGTGTTTCGGCTTACGAGTGATTCGACTTACGAATGTTTTGACTTACGGGTGTTTCGGCTTGCGAGTGTTTCGACTTACGAGTGTTTCGGCTTATGAGTGTTTCGACTTACTAATGTTTTTACTTACGAGTGTTTCGGCGTACGAGTGTTTTGACTTACGAGTGTTTCGACTTACGAGTGTTTTGACTTACGAATGTTTTGACTTACGGGTGTTTCGGCTTACGAGTGTTTCGACTTACGAGTGTTTCGGCTTGCGAGTGTTTCGACTTACTAATGTTTTTACTTAAGAGTGTTTCGGCGTACGAGTGTTTCGACTTACGAGTGTTTTGACTTACGGTGTTTCGGCTTACGAGTGATTCGACTTACGAATGTTTTGACTTACGGGTGTTTCGGCTTGCGAGTGTTTCGACTTACGAGTGTTTCGGCTTATGAGTGTTTCGACTTACTAATGTTTTTACTTACGAGTGTTTCGGCGTACGAGTGTTTTGACTTACGAGTGTTTCGACTTACGAGTGTTTTGACTTACGAATGTTTTGACTTACGGGTGTTTCGGCTTACGAGTGTTTCGACTTACGAGTGTTTCGGCTTGCGAGTGTTTCGACTTACTAATGTTTTTACTTAAGAGTGTTTCGGCGTACGAGTGTTTCGACTTACGAGTATTTCGACTTACGGGTGCTTTGACTTAAGGGTGTTTCGACTTACGAGTGTTTCGACTTACGAGTGTTTCGGCTTACGAGTGTTTTGACTTAAGGATGTTTCGACTTACGAGTGTTTCGATACGAGTGTTTCGACTTACGAGTGTTTCGACTTACGAGTGTTTCGACTTACGAATGTTCTGACTTACGAGTGCTCTGACTTACGAGTGTTCTGATTTACGAGTGTTCTGACTTACGAGTGTTCTGACTTACGAGCGTTCTGATTTACGAGTGTTCCGACTTACGAGTGTTTCGGCTTACGAGTGTTTCGGCATACGAGTGTTTCGACTTAGGAGTGTTCCGACTAACGAGTGTTCCGACATACGGTGTTTCGGCTTACGAGTGATTCGACTTACGAGTGTTTTGACTTACGGGTGTTTTGACTTACGGGTGTTGTGAATTACGAGTGTTCCGATTTACGAGTGTTTTGACTTACGGTGTTTCGGCTTACGAGTGTTTTCAGCTTACGAGTGATTCGACTTACGAGTGTTTTGACTTACGGGTGTTTTGACTTACGGGTGTTGTGAATTACGAGTGTTCCGATTTACGAGTGTTTTGACTTACGGTGTTTAGGCTTACGAGTGTTTCGATTTACGAGTGTTTCGGCTTATGAGCGTTTCGACTTACGAGTGTTTTGACTTACGCGTGTTTTGACATACGAGTGTTTCGACTGACGAGTGTTTCGATACGAGTGTTTCGAC
Source organism: Eledone cirrhosa (assembly GCA_964016885.1). NCBI lineage: Eukaryota > Metazoa > Mollusca > Cephalopoda > Octopoda > Eledonidae > Eledone > Eledone cirrhosa. Next base: position 262,313,815 of record OZ024741.1, read on the forward strand.
TTACGAGTGTTCTGACTTACGAGTGTTTTGACTTACGGGTGTTTTGACTTACGGGTGTTGTGAATTACGAGTGTTCCGATTTACGAGTGTTTTGACTTACGGTGTTTAGGCTTACGAGTGTTTCGATTTACGAGTGTTTCGGCTTATGAGCGTTTCGACTTACGAGTGTTTTGACTTACGGGTGTTTTGACATACGAGTGTTTCGACTGACGAGTGTTTCGATACGAGTGTTTCGACTTACGAGTGTTCTGACTTACGAGTGTTCTGACTTACGAGTGTTCTGACTTACGAGTGTTCCGACTTACGAGTGTTCCGACTTACGAGTGTTTCGGCTTACGAGTGTTTCGGCTTACGAGTGTTTCGACTTACGAGTGTTTCGACTTACGAGTGTTCCGACTTACGGGTGTTTCGACTTACGAGTGTTTTGGCTTACGGTGTTTCGGCTTACGAGTGTTTCGAGTTACGAGTGTTTTGACTTACGCGTGTTTTGACATACGAGTGTTTCGATACGAGTGTTCTGACTTACGAGTGTTCTGACTTACGAGTGTTCCGACTTTACGAGTGTTTCGGCTCACGAGTGTTTCGGCTTACGAGTGTTTCGACTTACGAAAATAACAAATAGACGCGGTTTCAAATCTCTATGCTTTTCAAATTCATTACATTAATCTTTATTTATACGTTTCGCTTTACGAGTGTTTCGACTTACGAGTGTTTCGGCTTACGTGAGTTTCGACTTAAGAGTGTTCTGATTTACGAGTGTTCTGACTTGCGGGTGTTCTGATTTACGAGTGTTCCGACTTACGAGGGTTCTGACTTACGAGTGTTCCGAATTACGAGTGTTTCGGCTATGAGTGTTTCGACTTATGGGTGCTTCGACTTACGAGTGTTTTTACTTACGGTGTTTCGGCTTACGAGTGTTTCGACATACGAGTGTTTTGACTTACGGGTGTTTCGACTTACGAGTGTTTTGACTTACGAATGTTTTTACTTACGGGTGTTTCGGCTTACGAGTGTTTCGACTTACGAGTGTTTCGGCTTACGAGTGTTTCGACTTACTAATGTTTTTACTTACGAGTGTTTCGGCGTACGAGAGTTTTGACTTACGAGTGTTTCGACTTACGAGTGTTCTGACTTACGAGTGTTCCGAGTTACGAGTGTTCCGACTTACGAGTGTTTCGGCTTACGAGTGTTTCGGCTTACGAGTGTTTCGCCTTACGAGTGTTCCGACTTACGGGTGCTTCGACTTACGAGTGTTTGGGCTTACGGTATTTCGGCTTACGAGTGTTTCGAGTTACGAGTGTTTTGACTTACGCGTGTTTTGACATACGAGTTTTTCGATACGAGTGTTCTTACTTACGAGTGTTCTGATTACGAGTGTTCTGACTTACGAGTGTTCCGACTTTACGAGTGTTTCGGCTCACGAGTGTTTCGGCTTACGAGTGTTTCGACTTACGAAAATAACAAATAGACGCGGTTTCAAATCTCTATGCTTTTCAAATTCATTACATTAATCTTTATTTATACGTTTCGCTTTACGAGTGTTTCGACTTACGAGTGTTTCGACATACGAGTGTTTCGACTTACGAATGTTTTTGCTTACGAGTGTTTCGGCTTACGAGTGTTCCGACTTACGAGTGTTTCGGCTTACGAGTGTTTCCGGCTTACGAGTGTTTCGACTTACGGGTGTTTCGACTCACGAGTGTTCTGATTTACGAGTGTTCTGACTTGCGGGTGTTCTGATTTACGAGTGTTCCGACTTACGAGGGTTCTGACTTACGAGTGTTCCGACTTACGAGTGTTTCGGCTATGAGTGTTTCGACTTATGGGTGTTTCGACTTACGAGTGTTTTTACTTACGGTGTTTCGGCTTACGAGTGTTTCGACATACGAGTGTTTTGACTTACGGGTGTTTCGACTTACGAGTGTTTTGACTTACGAATGTTTTGACTTACGGGTGTTTCGGCTTACGAGTGTTTCGACTTACGAGTGTTTCGGCTTACGAGTGTTTCGACTTACTAATGTTTTTACTTACGAGTGTTTCGGCGTACGAGAGTTTTGACTTACGAGTGTTTCGACTTACGAGTGTTCTGACTTACGAGTGTTGCGACTTACGAGTGTTCCGACTTACGAGTGTTTCGGCTTACGAGTGTTTCGGCTTACGAGTGTTTCGCCTTACGAGTGTTCCGACTTACGGGTGCTTCGACTTACGAGTGTTTGGGCTTACGGTATTTCGGCTTACGAGTGTTTCGAGTTACGAGTGTTTTGACTTACGCGTGATTTGACATACGAGTTTTTCGATACGAGTGTTCTGACTTACGAGTGTTCTGATTACGAGTGTTCTGACTTACGAGTGTTCCGACTTTACGAGTGTTTCGGCTCACGAGTGTTTCGGCTTACGAGTGTTTCGACTCACGAAAATAACAAATAGACGTGGTTTCAAATCTCTATGCTTTTCAAATTCATTACATTAATCTTTATTTATACGTTTCGCTTTACGAGTGTTTCGACTTACGAGTGTTTCGACATACGAGTGTTTCGACTTACGAATGTTTTTGCTTACGAGTGTTTCGGCTTACGAGTGTTCCGACTTACGAGTGTTCCGACTTACGAGTGTTTCGGCTTACGAGTGTTTCCGGCTTACGAGTGTTTTGACTTACGGGTGTTTTGACTTACGGGTGTTTCGGCTTACGAGTTTTTCGACTTACGAGTGTTTTGACTTACGAGTGATCTGATTTACGGATGTTTCGACATACGAGTGTTTCGACTTACGAGTGTTTCGACTTACGAGTGTTCCGACTTACGAGTGTTTCGGCTTACGAGTGTTTTGGGTTACGAGTGTTTCGACATACGAGTGTTTCGACTTACGAGTGTTCCGACTAACGAGTGTTCCGACTTACGAGTGTTTCGGCTTACGAGTGTTTCGGCTTACCAGTGTTTCGACTTACGAGTGTTTTAACTTACGTGTGTTTCGGCTTACGAGTGTTTCGACTTACCAGTGTTTTTACTTACGGTGTTTCGGCTTACGAGTGTTTCGACATACGAGTGTTTTGACTTAAGGGTGTTTCGACTTACGAGTGTTTCGACTTACGAGTGTTTCGGCTTACGAGTGTTTTGACTTAAGGATGTTTCGACTTACGAGTGTTTCGATACGAGTGTTTCGACTTACGAGTGTTTTGACTTACGCTGTGTCGGCTTACGAGTGTTTCGACTTACGAGTGTTTTGACTTACGGGTGTTTTGACATACGATTGTTTCGATACGAGTGTTCTGACTTACGAGTGTTCTGACTTACGTGTTTTGACTTACGAGTGTTCTGACTTACGAGTGTTCCGACTTACGAGTGTTCCGACTTACGAGTGTTTCGGCTTACGAGTGTTTCCGGCTTACGAGTGTTTCGACTTACGAGTGTTTTGACTTACGGTGTTTCGGCTTACGAGTGATTCGACTTACGAATGTTTTGACTTACGGGTGTTTCGGCTTGCGAGTGTTTCGACTTACGAGTGTTTCGGCTTATGAGTGTTTCGACTTACTAATGTTTTTACTTACGAGTGTTTCGGCGTACGAGTGTTTTGACTTACGAGTGTTTCGACTTACGAGTGTTTTGACTTACGAATGTTTTGACTTACGGGTGTTTCGACTTACGAGTGTTTCGACTTACGAGTGTTTCGGCTTGCGAGTGTTCCGACTTACTAATGTTTTTACTTAAGAGTGTTTCGGCGTACGAGTGTTTCGACTTACGAGTGTTTCGACTTACGGGTGCTTTGACTTAAGGGTGTTTCGACTTACGAGTGTTTCGACTTACGAGTGTTTCGGCTTACGAGTGTTTTGACTTAAGGATGTTTCGACTTACGAGTGTTTCGATACGAGTGTTTCGACTTACGAGTGTTTCGACTTACGAGTGTTTCGACTTACGAATGTTCTGACTTACGAGTGCTCTGACTTACGAGTGTTCTGATTTACGAGTGTTCTGACTTACGAGTGTTCTGACTTACGAGCGTTCTGATTTACGAGTGTTCCGACTTACGAGTGTTTCGGCTTACGAGTGTTTCGACATACGAGTGTTTCGACTTAGGAGTGTTCCGACTAACGAGTGTTCCGACATACGGTGTTTCGGCTTACGAGTGATTCGACTTACGAGTGTTTTGACTTACGGGTGTTTTGACTTACGGGTGTTGTGAATTACGAGTGTTCCGATTTACGAGTGTTTTGACTTACGGTGTTTCGGCTTACGAGTGTTTTCAGCTTACGAGTGATTCGACTTACGAGTGTTTTGACTTACGGGTGTTTTGACTTACGGGTGTTGTGAATTACGAGTGTTCCGATTTACGAGTGTTTTGACTTACGGTGTTTAGGCTTACGAGTGTTTCGATTTACGAGTGTTTCGGCTTATGAGCGTTTCGACTTACGAGTGTTTTGACTTACGGGTGTTTTGACATACGAGTGTTTCGACTGACGAGTGTTTCGATACGAGTGTTTCGACTTACGAGTGTTCTGACTTACGAGTGTTCTGACTTACGAGTGTTCTGACTTACGAGTGTTCCGACTTACGAGTGTTCCGACTTACGAGTGTTTCGGCTTACGAGTGTTTCGGCTTACGAGTGTTTCGACTTACGAGTGTTTCGACTTACGAGTGTTCCGACTTAGGGGTGTTTCGACTTACGAGTGTTTTGGCTTACGGTGTTTCGGCTTACGAGTGTTTCGAGTTACGAGTGTTTTGACTTACGCGTGTTTTGACATACGAGTGTTTCGATACGAGTGTTCTGACTTACGAGTGTTCTGACTTACGAGTGTTCTGACTTACGAGTGTTCCGACTTTACGAGTGTTTCGGCTCACGAGTGTTTCGGCTTACGAGTGTTTCGACTTACGAAAATAACAAATAGACGCGGTTTCAAATCTCTATGCTTTTCAAATTCATTACATTAATCTTTATTTATACGTTTCGCTTTACGAGTGTTTCGACTTACGAGTGTTTCGGCTTACGTGAGTTTCGACTTAAGAGTGTTCTGATTTACGAGTGTTCTGACTTGCGGGTGTTCTGATTTACGAGTGTTCCGACTTACGAGGGTTCTGACTTACGAGTGTTCCGAATTACGAGTGTTTCGGCTATGAGTGTTTCGACTTATGGGTGTTTCGACTTACGAGTGTTTTTACTTACGGTGTTTCGGCTTACGAGTGTTTCGACATACGAGTGTTTTGACTTACGGGTGTTTCGACTTACGAGTGTTTTGACTTACGAATGTTTTTACTTACGGGTGTTTCGGCTTACGAGTGTTTCGACTTACGAGTGTTTCGGCTTACGAGTGTTTCGACTTACTAATGTTTTTACTTACGAGTGTTTCGGCGTACGAGAGTTTTGACTTACGAGTGTTTCGACTTATGAGTGTTCTGACTTACGAGTGTTCCGAGTTACGAGTGTTCCGACTTACGAGTGTTTCGGCTTACGAGTGTTTCGGCTTACGAGTGTTTCGCCTTACGAGTGTTCCGACTTACGGGTGCTTCGACTTACGAGTGTTTGGGCTTACGGTATTTCGGCTTACGAGTGTTTCGAGTTACGAGTGTTTTGACTTACGCGTGTTTTGACATACGAGTTTTTCGATACGAGTGTTCTTACTTACGAGTGTTCTGATTACGAGTGTTCTGACTTACGAGTGTTCCGACTTTACGAGTGTTTCGGCTCACGAGTGTTTCGGCTTACGAGTGTTTCGACTTACGAAAATAACAAATAGACGCGGTTTCAAATCTCTATGCTTTTCAAATTCATTACATTAATCTTTATTTATACGTTTCGCTTTACGAGTGTTTCGACTTACGAGTGTTTCGACATACGAGTGTTTCGACTTACGAATGTTTTTGCTTACGAGTGTTTCGGCTTACGAGTGTTCCGACTTACGAGTGTTTCGGCTTACGAGTGTTTCCGGCTTACGAGTGTTTCGACTTACGGGTGTTTCGACTCACGAGTGTTCTGATTTACGAGTGTTCTGACTTGCGGGTGTTCTGATTTACGAGTGTTCCGACTTACGAGGGTTCTGACTTACGAGTGTTCCGACTTACGAGTGTTTCGGCTATGAGTGTTTCGACTTATGGGTGTTTCGACTTACGAGTGTTTTTACTTACGGTGTTTCGGCTTACGAGTGTTTCGACATACGAGTGTTTCGACTTACGAGTGTTTCGACTTACGAATGTTCTGACTTACGAGTGCTCTGACTTACGAGTGTTCTGATTTACGAGTGTTCTGACTTACGAGTGTTCTGACTTACGAGCGTTCTGATTTACGAGTGTTCCGACTTACGAGTGTTTCGGCTTACGAGTGTTTCGGCATACGAGTGTTTCGACTTAGGAGTGTTCCGACTAACGAGTGTTCCGACATACGGTGTTTCGGCTTACGAGTGATTCGACTTACGAGTGTTTTGACTTACGGGTGTTTTGACTTACGGGTGTTGTGAATTACGAGTGTTCCGATTTACGAGTGTTTTGACTTACGGTGTTTCGGCTTACGAGTGTTTTCAGCTTACGAGTGATTCGACTTACGAGTGTTTTGACTTACGGGTGTTTTGACTTACGGGTGTTGTGAATTACGAGTGTTCCGATTTACGAGTGTTTTGACTTACGGTGTTTAGGCTTACGAGTGTTTCGATTTACGAGTGTTTCGGCTTATGAGCGTTTCGACTTACGAGTGTTTTGACTTACGCGTGTTTTGACATACGAGTGTTTCGACTGACGAGTGTTTCGATACGAGTGTTTCGACTTACGAGTGTTCTGACTTACGAGTGTTCTGACTTACGAGTGTTCTGACTTACGAGTGTTCCGACTTACGAGTGTTCCGACTTACGAGTGTTTCGGCTTACGAGTGTTTCGGCTTACGAGTGTTTCGACTTACGAGTGTTTCGACTTACGAGTGTTCCGACTTACGGGTGTTTCGACTTACGAGTGTTTTGGCCTACGGTGTTTCGGCTTACGAGTGTTTCGAGTTACGAGTGTTTTGACTTACGCGTGTTTTGACATACGAGTGTTTCGATACGAGTGTTCTGACTTACGAGTGTTCTGACTTACGAGTGTTCTGACTTACGAGTGTTCCGACTTTACGAGTGTTTCGGCTCACGAGTGTTTCGGCTTACGAGTGTTTCGACTTACGAAAATAACAAATAGACGCGGTTTCAAATCTCTATGCTTTTCAAATTCATTACATTAATCTTTATTTATACGTTTCGCTTTACGAGTGTTTCGACTTACGAGTGTTTCGGCTTACGTGAGTTTCGACTTAAGAGTGTTCTGATTTACGAGTGTTCTGACTTGCGGGTGTTCTGATTTACGAGTGTTCCGACTTACGAGGGTTCTGACTTACGAGTGTTCCGAATTACGAGTGTTTCGGCTATGAGTGTTTCGACTTATGGGTGTTTCGACTTACGAGTGTTTTTACTTACGGTGTTTCGGCTTACGAGTGTTTCGACATACGAGTGTTTTGACTTACGGGTGTTTCGACTTACGAGTGTTTTGACTTACGAATGTTTTTACTTACGGGTGTTTCGGCTTACGAGTGTTTCGACTTACGAGTGTTTCGGCTTACGAGTGTTTCGACTTACTAATGTTTTTACTTACGAGTGTTTCGGCGTACGAGAGTTTTGACTTACGAGTGTTTCGACTTATGAATGTTCTGACTTACGAGTGTTCCGAGTTACGAGTGTTCCGACTTACGAGTGTTTCGGCTTACGAGTGTTTCGGCTTACGAGTGTTTCGCCTTACGAGTGTTCCGACTTACGGGTGCTTCGACTTACGAGTGTTTGGGCTTACGGTATTTCGGCTTACGAGTGTTTCGAGTTACGAGTGTTTTGACTTACGCGTGTTTTGACATACGAGTTTTTCGATACGAGTGTTCTTACTTACGAGTGTTCTGATTACGAGTGTTCTGACTTACGAGTGTTCCGACTTTACGAGTGTTTCGGCTCACGAGTGTTTCGGCTTACGAGTGTTTCGACTTACGAAAATAACAAATAGACGCGGTTTCAAATCTCTATGCTTTTCAAATTCATTACATTAATCTTTATTTATACGTTTCGCTTTACGAGTGTTTCGACTTACGAGTGTTTCGACATACGAGTGTTTCGACTTACGAATGTTTTTGCTTACGAGTGTTTCGGCTTACGAGTGTTCCGACTTACGAGTGTTTCGGCTTACGAGTGTTTCCGGCTTACGAGTGTTTCGACTTACGGGTGTTTCGACTCACGAGTGTTCTGATTTACGAGTGTTCTGACTTGCGGGTGTTCTGATTTACGAGTGTTCCGACTTACGAGGGTTCTGACTTACGAGTGTTCCGACTTACGAGTGTTTCGGCTATGAGTGTTTCGACTTATGGGTGTTTCGACTTACGAGTGTTTTTACTTACGGTGTTTCGGCTTACGAGTGTTTCGACATACGAGTGTTTCGACTTACGAGTGTTTCGACTTACGAATGTTCTGACTTACGAGTGCTCTGACTTACGAGTGTTCTGATTTACGAGTGTTCTGACTTACGAGTGTTCTGACTTACGAGCGTTCTGATTTACGAGTGTTCCGACTTACGAGTGTTTCGGCTTACGAGTGTTTCGGCATACGAGTGTTTCGACTTAGGAGTGTTCCGACTAACGAGTGTTCCGACATACGGTGTTTCGGCTTACGAGTGATTCGACTTACGAGTGTTTTGACTTACGGGTGTTTTGACTTACGGGTGTTGTGAATTACGAGTGTTCCGATTTACGAGTGTTTTGACTTACGGTGTTTCGGCTTACGAGTGTTTTCAGCTTACGAGTGATTCGACTTACGAGTGTTTTGACTTACGGGTGTTTTGACTTACGGGTGTTGTGAATTACGAGTGTTCCGATTTACGAGTGTTTTGACTTACGGTGTTTAGGCTTACGAGTGTTTCGATTTACGAGTGTTTCGGCTTATGAGCGTTTCGACTTACGAGTGTTTTGACTTACGCGTGTTTTGACATACGAGTGTTTCGACTGACGAGTGTTTCGATACGAGTGTTTCGACTTACGAGTGTTCTGACTTACGAGTGTTCTGACTTACGAGTGTTCTGACTTACGAGTGTTCCGACTTACGAGTGTTCCGACTTACGAGTGTTTCGGCTTACGAGTGTTTCGGCTTACGAGTGTTTCGACTTACGAGTGTTTCGACTTACGAGTGTTCCGACTTACGGGTGTTTCGACTTACGAGTGTTTTGGCTTACGGTGTTTCGGCTTACGAGTGTTTCGAGTTACGAGTGTTTTGACTTACGCGTGTTTTGACATACGAGTGTTTCGATACGAGTGTTCTGACTTACGAGTGTTCTGACTTACGAGTGTTCTGACTTACGAGTGTTCCGACTTTACGAGTGTTTCGGCTCACGAGTGTTTCGGCTTACGAGTGTTTCGACTTACGAAAATAACAAATAGACGCGGTTTCAAATCTCTATGCTTTTCAAATTCATTACATTAATCTTTATTTATACGTTTCGCTTTACGAGTGTTTCGACTTACGAGTGTTTCGGCTTACGTGAGTTTCGACTTAAGAGTGTTCTGATTTACGAGTGTTCTGACTTGCGGGTGTTCTGATTTACGAGTGTTCCGACTTACGAGGGTTCTGACTTACGAGTGTTCCGAATTACGAGTGTTTCGGCTATGAGTGTTTCGACTTATGGGTGCTTCGACTTACGAGTGTTTTTACTTACGGTGTTTCGGCTTACGAGTGTTTCGACATACGAGTGTTTTGACTTACGGGTGTTTCGACTTACGAGTGTTTTGACTTACGAATGTTTTTACTTACGGGTGTTTCGGCTTACGAGTGTTTCGACTTACGAGTGTTTCGGCTTACGAGTGTTTCGACTTACTAATGTTTTTACTTACGAGTGTTTCGGCGTACGAGAGTTTTGACTTACGAGTGTTTCGACTTACGAGTGTTCTGACTTACGAGTGTTGCGACTTACGAGTGTTCCGACTTACGAGTGTTTCGGCTTACGAGTGTTTCGGCTTACGAGTGTTTCGACTTACGAGTGTTCCGACTTACGGGTGCTTCGACTTACGAGTGTTTGGGCTTACGGTATTTCGGCTTACGAGTGTTTCGAGTTACGAGTGTTTTGACTTACGCGTGTTTTGACATACGAGTTTTTCGATACGAGTGTTCTGACTTACGAGTGTTCTGATTACGAGTGTTCTGACTTACGAGTGTTCCGACTTTACGAGTGTTTCGGCTCACGAGTGTTTCGGCTTACGAGTGTTTCGACTCACGAAAATAACAAATAGACGTGGTTTCAAATCTCTATGCTTTTCAAATTCATTACATTAATCTTTATTTATACGTTTCGCTTTACGAGTGTTTCGACTTACGAGTGTTTCGACATACGAGTGTTTCGACTTACGAATGTTTTTGCTTACGAGTGTTTCGGCTTACGAGTGTTCCGACTTACGAATGTTCCGACTTACGAGTGTTTCGGCTTACGAGTGTTTCCGGCTTACGAGTGTTTTGACTTACGGGTGTTTTGACTTACGGGTGTTTCGGCTTACGAGTTTTTCGACTTACGAGTGTTTTGACTTACGAGTGATCTGATTTACGGATGTTTCGACATACGAGTGTTTCGACTTACGAGTGTTTCGACTTATGAGTATTTCGACTTACGAGTGTTTCGACTTACGAGTGTTTCGACTTACGAGTGTTCCGACTTACGAGTGTTTCGGCTTACGAGTGTTTTGGGTTACGAGTGTTTCGACATACGAGTGTTTCGACTTACGAGTGTTCCGACTAACGAGTGTTCCGACTTACGAGTGTTTCGGCTTACGAGTGTTTCGGCTTACCAGTGTTTCGACTTACGAGTGTTTTAACTTACGTGTGTTTCGGCTTACGAGTGTTTCGACTTACCAGTGTTTTTACTTACGGTGTTTCGGCTTACGAGTGTTTCGACATACGAGTGTTTTGACTTAAGGGTGTTTCGACTTACGAGTGTTTCGACTTACGAGTGTTTCGGCTTGCGAGTGTTTTGACTTAAGGATGTTTCGACTTACGAGTGTTTCGATACGAGTGTTTCGACTTACGAGTGTTTTGACTTACGGTGTGTCGGCTTACGAGTGTTTCGACTTACGAGTGTTTTGACTTACGGGTGTTTTGACATACGATTGTTTCGATACGAGTGTTCTGACTTACGAGTGTTCTGACTTACGTGTTTTGACTTACGAGTGTTCTGACTTACGAGTGTTCCGACTTACGAGTGTTCCGACTTACGAGTGTTTCGGCTTACGAGTGTTTCCGGCTTACGAGTGTTTCGACTTACGAGTGTTTTGACTTACGGTGTTTCGGCTTACGAGTGATTCGACTTACGAATGTTTTGACTTACGGGTGTTTCGGCTTGCGAGTGTTTCGACTTACGAGTGTTTCGGCTTATGAGTGTTTCGACTTACTAATGTTTTTACTTACGAGTGTTTCGGCGTACGAGTGTTTTGACTTACGAGTGTTTCGACTTACGAGTGTTTTGACTTACGAATGTTTTGACTTACGGGTGTTTCGGCTTACGAGTGTTTCGACTTACGAGTGTTTCGGCTTGCGAGTGTTTCGACTTACTAATGTTTTTACTTAAGAGTGTTTCGGCGTACGAGTGTTTCGACTTACGAGTGTTTTGACTTACGGTGTTTCGGCTTACGAGTGATTCGACTTACGAATGTTTTGACTTACGGGTGTTTCGGCTTGCGAGTGTTTCGACTTACGAGTGTTTCGGCTTATGAGTGTTTCGACTTACTAATGTTTTTACTTACGAGTGTTTCGGCGTACGAGTGTTTTGACTTACGAGTGTTTCGACTTACGAGTGTTTTGACTTACGAATGTTTTGACTTACGGGTGTTTCGGCTTACGAGTGTTTCGACTTACGAGTGTTTCGGCTTGCGAGTGTTTCGACTTACTAATGTTTTTACTTAAGAGTGTTTCGGCGTACGAGTGTTTCGACTTACGAGTGTTTCGACTTACGGGTGCTTTGACTTAAGGGTGTTTCGACTTACGAGTGTTTCGACTTACGAGTGTTTCGGCTTACGAGTGTTTTGACTTAAGGATGTTTCGACTTACGAGTGTTTCGATACGAGTGTTTCGACTTACGAGTGTTTCGACTTACGAGTGTTTCGACTTACGAATGTTCTGACTTACGAGTGCTCTGACTTACGAGTGTTCTGATTTACGAGTGTTCTGACTTACGAGTGTTCTGACTTACGAGCGTTCTGATTTACGAGTGTTCCGACTTACGAGTGTTTCGGCTTACGAGTGTTTCGGCATACGAGTGTTTCGACTTAGGAGTGTTCCGACTAACGAGTGTTCCGACATACGGTGTTTCGGCTTACGAGTGATTCGACTTACGAGTGTTTTGACTTACGGGTGTTTTGACTTACGGGTGTTGTGAATTACGAGTGTTCCGATTTACGAGTGTTTTGACTTACGGTGTTTCGGCTTACGAGTGTTTTCAGCTTACGAGTGATTCGACTTACGAGTGTTTTGACTTACGGGTGTTTTGACTTACGGGTGTTGTGAATTACGAGTGTTCCGATTTACGAGTGTTTTGACTTACGGTGTTTAGGCTTACGAGTGTTTCGATTTACGAGTGTTTCGGCTTATGAGCGTTTCGACTTACGAGTGTTTTGACTTACGGGTGTTTTGACATACGAGTGTTTCGACTGACGAGTGTTTCGATACGAGTGTTTCGACTTACGAGTGTTCTGACTTACGAGTGTTCTGACTTACGAGTGTTCTGACTTACGAGTGTTCCGACTTACGAGTGTTCCGACTTACGAGTGTTTCGGCTTACGAGTGTTTCGGCTTACGAGTGTTTCGACTTACGAGTGTTTCGACTTACGAGTGTTCCGACTTACGGGTGTTTCGACTTACGAGTGTTTTGGCTTACGGTGTTTCGGCTTACGAGTGTTTCGAGTTACGAGTGTTTTGACTTACGCGTGTTTTGACATACGAGTGTTTCGATACGAGTGTTCTGACTTACGAGTGTTCTGACTTACGAGTGTTCCGACTTTACGAGTGTTTCGGCTCACGAGTGTTTCGGCTTACGAGTGTTTCGACTTACGAAAATAACAAATAGACGCGGTTTCAAATCTCTATGCTTTTCAAATTCATTACATTAATCTTTATTTATACGTTTCGCTTTACGAGTGTTTCGACTTACGAGTGTTTCGGCTTACGTGAGTTTCGACTTAAGAGTGTTCTGATTTACGAGTGTTCTGACTTGCGGGTGTTCTGATTTACGAGTGTTCCGACTTACGAGGGTTCTGACTTACGAGTGTTCCGAATTACGAGTGTTTCGGCTATGAGTGTTTCGACTTATGGGTGCTTCGACTTACGAGTGTTTTTACTTACGGTGTTTCGGCTTACGAGTGTTTCGACATACGAGTGTTTTGACTTACGGGTGTTTCGACTTACGAGTGTTTTGACTTACGAATGTTTTTACTTACGGGTGTTTCGGCTTACGAGTGTTTCGACTTACGAGTGTTTCGGCTTACGAGTGTTTCGACTTACTAATGTTTTTACTTACGAGTGTTTCGGCGTACGAGAGTTTTGACTTACGAGTGTTTCGACTTACGAGTGTTCTGACTTACGAGTGTTCCGAGTTACGAGTGTTCCGACTTACGAGTGTTTCGGCTTACGAGTGTTTCGGCTTACGAGTGTTTCGCCTTACGAGTGTTCCGACTTACGGGTGCTTCGACTTACGAGTGTTTGGGCTTACGGTATTTCGGCTTACGAGTGTTTCGAGTTACGAGTGTTTTGACTTACGCGTGTTTTGACATACGAGTTTTTCGATACGAGTGTTCTTACTTACGAGTGTTCTGATTACGAGTGTTCTGACTTACGAGTGTTCCGACTTTACGAGTGTTTCGGCTCACGAGTGTTTCGGCTTACGAGTGTTTCGACTTACGAAAATAACAAATAGACGCGGTTTCAAATCTCTATGCTTTTCAAATTCATTACATTAATCTTTATTTATACGTTTCGCTTTACGAGTGTTTCGACTTACGAGTGTTTCGACATACGAGTGTTTCGACTTACGAATGTTTTTGCTTACGAGTGTTTCGGCTTACGAGTGTTCCGACTTACGAGTGTTTCGGCTTACGAGTGTTTCCGGCTTACGAGTGTTTCGACTTACGGGTGTTTCGACTCACGAGTGTTCTGATTTACGAGTGTTCTGACTTGCGGGTGTTCTGATTTACGAGTGTTCCGACTTACGAGGGTTCTGACTTACGAGTGTTCCGACTTACGAGTGTTTCGGCTATGAGTGTTTCGACTTATGGGTGTTTCGACTTACGAGTGTTTTTACTTACGGTGTTTCGGCTTACGAGTGTTTCGACATACGAGTGTTTTGACTTACGGGTGTTTCGACTTACGAGTGTTTTGACTTACGAATGTTTTGACTTACGGGTGTTTCGGCTTACGAGTGTTTCGACTTACGAGTGTTTCGGCTTACGAGTGTTTCGACTTACTAATGTTTTTACTTACGAGTGTTTCGGCGTACGAGAGTTTTGACTTACGAGTGTTTCGACTTACGAGTGTTCTGACTTACGAGTGTTGCGACTTACGAGTGTTCCGACTTACGAGTGTTTCGGCTTACGAGTGTTTCGGCTTACGAGTGTTTCGCCTTACGAGTGTTCCGACTTACGGGTGCTTCGACTTACGAGTGTTTGGGCTTACGGTATTTCGGCTTACGAGTGTTTCGAGTTACGAGTGTTTTGACTTACGCGTGATTTGACATACGAGTTTTTCGATACGAGTGTTCTGACTTACGAGTGTTCTGATTACGAGTGTTCTGACTTACGAGTGTTCCGACTTTACGAGTGTTTCGGCTCACGAGTGTTTCGGCTTACGAGTGTTTCGACTCACGAAAATAACAAATAGACGTGGTTTCAAATCTCTATGCTTTTCAAATTCATTACATTAATCTTTATTTATACGTTTCGCTTTACGAGTGTTTCGACTTACGAGTGTTTCGACATACGAGTGTTTCGACTTACGAATGTTTTTGCTTACGAGTGTTTCGGCTTACGAGTGTTCCGACTTACGAGTGTTCCGACTTACGAGTGTTTCGGCTTACGAGTGTTTCCGGCTTACGAGTGTTTTGACTTACGGGTGTTTTGACTTACGGGTGTTTCGGCTTACGAGTTTTTCGACTTACGAGTGTTTTGACTTACGAGTGATCTGATTTACGGATGTTTCGACATACGAGTGTTTCGACTTACGAGTGTTTCGACTTATGAGTATTTCGACTTACGAGTGTTTCGACTTACGAGTGTTTCGACTTACGAGTGTTCCGACTTACGAGTGTTTCGGCTTACGAGTGTTTTGGGTTACGAGTGTTTCGACATACGAGTGTTTCGACTTACGAGTGTTCCGACTAACGAGTGTTCCGACTTACGAGTGTTTCGGCTTACGAGTGTTTCGGCTTACCAGTGTTTCGACTTACGAGTGTTTTAACTTACGTGTGTTTCGGCTTACGAGTGTTTCGACTTACCAGTGTTTTTACTTACGGTGTTTCGGCTTACGAGTGTTTCGACATACGAGTGTTTTGACTTAAGGGTGTTTCGACTTACGAGTGTTTCGACTTACGAGTGTTTCGGCTTACGAGTGTTTTGACTTAAGGATGTTTCGACTTACGAGTGTTTCGATACGAGTGTTTCGACTTACGAGTGTTTTGACTTACGCTGTGTCGGCTTACGAGTGTTTCGACTTACGAGTGTTTTGACTTACGGGTGTTTTGACATACGATTGTTTCGATACGAGTGTTCTGACTTACGAGTGTTCTGACTTACGTGTTTTGACTTACGAGTGTTCTGACTTACGAGTGTTCCGACTTACGAGTGTTCCGACTTACGAGTGTTTCGGCTTACGAGTGTTTCCGGCTTACGAGTGTTTCGACTTACGAGTGTTTTGACTTACGGTGTTTCGGCTTACGAGTGATTCGACTTACGAATGTTTTGACTTACGGGTGTTTCGGCTTGCGAGTGTTTCGACTTACGAGTGTTTCGGCTTATGAGTGTTTCGACTTACTAATGTTTTTACTTACGAGTGTTTCGGCGTACGAGTGTTTTGACTTACGAGTGTTTCGACTTACGAGTGTTTTGACTTACGAATGTTTTGACTTACGGGTGTTTCGACTTACGAGTGTTTCGACTTACGAGTGTTTCGGCTTGCGAGTGTTTCGACTTACTAATGTTTTTACTTAAGAGTGTTTCGGCGTACGAGTGTTTCGACTTACGAGTGTTTCGACTTACGGGTGCTTTGACTTAAGGGTGTTTCGACTTACGAGTGTTTCGACTTACGAGTGTTTCGGCTTACGAGTGTTTTGACTTAAGGATGTTTCGACTTACGAGTGTTTCGATACGAGTGTTTCGACTTACGAGTGTTTCGACTTACGAGTGTTTCGACTTACGAATGTTCTGACTTACGAGTGCTCTGACTTACGAGTGTTCTGATTTACGAGTGTTCTGACTTACGAGTGTTCTGACTTACGAGCGTTCTGATTTACGAGTGTTCCGACTTACGAGTGTTTCGGCTTACGAGTGTTTCGACATACGAGTGTTTCGACTTAGGAGTGTTCCGACTAACGAGTGTTCCGACATACGGTGTTTCGGCTTACGAGTGATTCGACTTACGAGTGTTTTGACTTACGGGTGTTTTGACTTACGGGTGTTGTGAATTACGAGTGTTCCGATTTACGAGTGTTTTGACTTACGGTGTTTCGGCTTACGAGTGTTTTCAGCTTACGAGTGATTCGACTTACGAGTGTTTTGACTTACGGGTGTTTTGACTTACGGGTGTTGTGAATTACGAGTGTTCCGATTTACGAGTGTTTTGACTTACGGTGTTTAGGCTTACGAGTGTTTCGATTTACGAGTGTTTCGGCTTATGAGCGTTTCGACTTACGAGTGTTTTGACTTACGGGTGTTTTGACATACGAGTGTTTCGACTGACGAGTGTTTCGATACGAGTGTTTCGACTTACGAGTGTTCTGACTTACGAGTGTTCTGACTTACGAGTGTTCTGACTTACGAGTGTTCCGACTTACGAGTGTTTCGACTTACGAGTGTTTCGGCTTACGAGTGTTTCGGCTTACGAGTGTTTCGACTTACGAGTGTTTCGACTTACGAGTGTTTTGGCTTACGGTGTTTCGGCTTACGAGTGTTTCGAGTTACGAGTGTTTTGACTTACGCGTGTTTTGACATACGAGTGTTTCGATACGAGTGTTCTGACTTACGAGTGTTCTGACTTACGAGTGTTCTGACTTACGAGTGTTCCGACTTTACGAGTGTTTCGGCTCACGAGTGTTTCGGCTTACGAGTGTTTCGACTTACGAAAATAACAAATAGACGCGGTTTCAAATCTCTATGCTTTTCAAATTTATTACATTAATCTTTATTTATACGTTTCGCTTTACGAGTGTTTCGACTTACGAGTGTTTCGGCTTACGTGAGTTTCGACTTAAGAGTGTTCTGATTTACGAGTGTTCTGACTTGCGGGTGTTCTGATTTACGAGTGTTCCGACTTACGAGGGTTCTGACTTACGAGTGTTTCGGCTTACGAGTGTTTCCGGCTTACGAGTGTTTCGACTTACGGGTGTTTCGACTCACGAGTGTTCTGATTTACGAGTGTTCTGACTTGCGGGTGTTCTGATTTACGAGTGTTCCGACTTACGAGGGTTCTGACTTACGAGTGTTCCGACTTACGAGTGTTTCGGCTATGAGTGTTTCGACTTATGGGTGTTTCGACTTACGAGTGTTTTTACTTACGGTGTTTCGGCTTACGAGTGTTTCGACATACGAGTGTTTTGACTTACGGGTGTTTCGACTTACGAGTGTTTTGACTTACGAATGTTTTGACTTACGGGTGTTTCGGCTTACGAGTGTTTCGACTTACGAGTGTTTCGGCTTACGAGTGTTTCGACTTACTAATGTTTTTACTTACGAGTGTTTCGGCGTACGAGAGTTTTGACTTACGAGTGTTTCGACTTACGAGTGTTCTGACTTACGAGTGTTGCGACTTACGAGTGTTCCGACTTACGAGTGTTTCGGCTTACGAGTGTTTCGGCTTACGAGTGTTTCGCCTTACGAGTGTTCCGACTTACGGGTGCTTCGACTTACGAGTGTTTGGGCTTACGGTATTTCGGCTTACGAGTGTTTCGAGTTACGAGTGTTTTGACTTACGCGTGATTTGACATACGAGTTTTTCGATACGAGTGTTCTGACTTACGAGTGTTCTGATTACGAGTGTTCTGACTTACGAGTGTTCCGACTTTACGAGTGTTTCGGCTCACGAGTGTTTCGGCTTACGAGTGTTTCGACTCACGAAAATAACAAATAGACGTGGTTTCAAATCTCTATGCTTTTCAAATTCATTACATTAATCTTTATTTATACGTTTCGCTTTACGAGTGTTTCGACTTACGAGTGTTTCGACATACGAGTGTTTCGACTTACGAATGTTTTTGCTTACGAGTGTTTCGGCTTACGAGTGTTCCGACTTACGAGTGTTCCGACTTACGAGTGTTTCGGCTTACGAGTGTTTCCGGCTTACGAGTGTTTTGACTTACGGGTGTTTTGACTTACGGGTGTTTCGGCTTACGAGTTTTTCGACTTACGAGTGTTTTGACTTACGAGTGATCTGATTTACGGATGTTTCGACATACGAGTGTTTCGACTTACGAGTGTTTCGACTTATGAGTATTTCGACTTACGAGTGTTTCGACTTACGAGTGTTTCGACTTACGAGTGTTCCGACTTACGAGTGTTTCGGCTTACGAGTGTTTTGGGTTACGAGTGTTTCGACATACGAGTGTTTCGACTTACGAGTGTTCCGACTAACGAGTGTTCCGACTTACGAGTGTTTCGGCTTACGAGTGTTTCGGCTTACCAGTGTTTCGACTTACGAGTGTTTTAACTTACGTGTGTTTCGGCTTACGAGTGTTTCGACTTACCAGTGTTTTTACTTACGGTGTTTCGGCTTACGAGTGTTTCGACATACGAGTGTTTTGACTTAAGGGTGTTTCGACTTACGAGTGTTTCGACTTACGAGTGTTTCGGCTTACGAGTGTTTTGACTTAAGGATGTTTCGACTTACGAGTGTTTCGATACGAGTGTTTCGACTTACGAGTGTTTTGACTTACGGTGTGTCGGCTTACGAGTGTTTCGACTTACGAGTGTTTTGACTTACGGGTGTTTTGACATACGATTGTTTCGATACGAGTGTTCTGACTTACGAGTGTTCTGACTTACGTGTTTTGACTTACGAGTGTTCTGACTTACGAGTGTTCCGACTTACGAGTGTTCCGACTTACGAGTGTTTCGGCTTACGAGTGTTTCCGGCTTACGAGTGTTTCGACTTACGAGTGTTTTGACTTACGGTGTTTCGGCTTACGAGTGATTCGACTTACGAATGTTTTGACTTACGGGTGTTTCGGCTTGCGAGTGTTTCGACTTACGAGTGTTTCGGCTTATGAGTGTTTCGACTTACTAATGTTTTTACTTACGAGTGTTTCGGCGTACGAGTGTTTTGACTTACGAGTGTTTCGACTTACGAGTGTTTTGACTTACGAATGTTTTGACTTACGAGTGTTTCGGCTTACGAGTGTTTCGACTTACGAGTGTTTCGGCTTGCGAGTGTTTCGACTTACTAATGTTTTTACTTAAGAGTGTTTCGGCGTACGAGTGTTTCGACTTACGAGTGTTTCGACTTACGGGTGCTTTGACTTAAGGGTGTTTCGACTTACGAGTGTTTCGACTTACGAGTGTTTCGGCTTACGAGTGTTTTGACTTAAGGATGTTTCGACTTACGAGTGTTTCGATACGAGTGTTTCGACTTACGAGTGTTTCGACTTACGAGTGTTTCGACTTACGAATGTTCTGACTTACGAGTGCTCTGACTTACGAGTGTTCTGATTTACGAGTGTTCTGACTTACGAGTGTTCTGACTTACGAGCGTTCTGATTTACGAGTGTTCCGACTTACGAGTGTTTCGGCTTACGAGTGTTTCGACATACGAGTGTTTCGACTTAGGAGTGTTCCGACTAACGAGTGTTCCGACATACGGTGTTTCGGCTTACGAGTGATTCGACTTACGAGTGTTTTGACTTACGGGTGTTTTGACTTACGGGTGTTGTGAATTACGAGTGTTCCGATTTACGAGTGTTTTGACTTACGGTGTTTCGGCTTACGAGTGTTTTCAGCTTACGAGTGATTCGACTTACGAGTGTTTTGACTTACGGGTGTTTTGACTTACGGGTGTTGTGAATTACGAGTGTTCCGATTTACGAGTGTTTTGACTTACGGTGTTTAGGCTTACGAGTGTTTCGATTTACGAGTGTTTCGGCTTATGAGCGTTTCGACTTACGAGTGTTTTGACTTACGGGTGTTTTGACATACGAGTGTTTCGACTGACGAGTGTTTCGATACGAGTGTTTCGACTTACGAGTGTTCTGACTTACGAGTGTTCTGACTTACGAGTGTTCTGACTTACGAGTGTTCCGACTTACGAGTGTTCCGACTTACGAGTGTTTCGGCTTACGAGTGTTTCGGCTTACGAGTGTTTCGACTTACGAGTGTTTCGACTTACGAGTGTTCCGACTTACGGGTGTTTCGACTTACGAGTGTTTTGGCTTACGGTGTTTCGGCTTACGAGTGTTTCGAGTTACGAGTGTTTTGACTTACGCGTGTTTTGACATACGAGTGTTTCGATACGAGTGTTCTGACTTACGAGTGTTCTGACTTACGAGTGTTCTGACTTACGAGTGTTCCGACTTTACGAGTGTTTCGGCTCACGAGTGTTTCGGCTTACGAGTGTTTCGACTTACGAAAATAACAAATAGACGCGGTTTCAAATCTCTATGCTTTTCAAATTCATTACATTAATCTTTATTTATACGTTTCGCTTTACGAGTGTTTCGACTTACGAGTGTTTCGGCTTACGTGAGTTTCGACTTAAGAGTGTTCTGATTTACGAGTGTTCTGACTTGCGGGTGTTCTGATTTACGAGTGTTCCGACTTACGAGGGTTCTGACTTACGAGTGTTCCGAATTACGAGTGTTTCGGCTATGAGTGTTTCGACTTATGGGTGTTTCGACTTACGAGTGTTTTTACTTACGGTGTTTCGGCTTACGAGTGTTTCGACATACGAGTGTTTTGACTTACGGGTGTTTCGACTTACGAGTGTTTTGACTTACGAATGTTTTTACTTACGGGTGTTTCGGCTTACGAGTGTTTCGACTTACGAGTGTTTCGGCTTACGAGTGTTTCGACTTACTAATGTTTTTACTTACGAGTGTTTCGGCGTACGAGAGTTTTGACTTACGAGTGTTTCGACTTACGAGTGTTCTGACTTACGAGTGTTCCGAGTTACGAGTGTTCCGACTTACGAGTGTTTCGGCTTACGAGTGTTTCGGCTTACGAGTGTTTCGCCTTACGAGTGTTCCGACTTACGGGTGCTTCGACTTACGAGTGTTTGGGCTTACGGTATTTCGGCTTACGAGTGTTTCGAGTTACGAGTGTTTTGACTTACGCGTGTTTTGACATACGAGTTTTTCGATACGAGTGTTCTTACTTACGAGTGTTCTGATTACGAGTGTTCTGACTTACGAGTGTTCCGACTTTACGAGTGTTTCGGCTCACGAGTGTTTCGGCTTACGAGTGTTTCGACTTACGAAAATAACAAATAGACGCGGTTTCAAATCTCTATGCTTTTCAAATTCATTACATTAATCTTTATTTATACGTTTCGCTTTACGAGTGTTTCGACTTACTAGTGTTTCGACATACGAGTGTTTCGACTTACGAATGTTTTTGCTTACGAGTGTTTCGGCTTACGAGTGTCCCGACTTACGAGTGTTTCGGCTTACGAGTGTTTCCGGCTTACGAGTGTTTCGACTTACGGGTGTTTCGACTCACGAGTGTTCTGATTTACGAGTGTTCTGACTTGCGGGTGTTCTGATTTACGAGTGTTCCGACTTACGAGGGTTCTGACTTACGAGTGTTCCGACTTACGAGTGTTTCGGCTATGAGTGTTTCGACTTATGGGTGTTTCGACTTACGAGTGTTTTTACTTACGGTGTTTCGGCTTACGAGTGTTTCGACATACGAGTGTTTTGACTTACGGGTGTTTCGACTTACGAGTGTTTTGACTTACGAATGTTTTGACTTACGGGTGTTTCGGCTTACGAGTGTTTCGACTTACGAGTGTTTCGGCTTACGAGTGTTTCGACTTACTAATGTTTTTACTTACGAGTGTTTCGGCGTACGAGAGTTTTGACTTACGAGTGTTTCGACTTACGAGTGTTCTGACTTACGAGTGTTGCGACTTACGAGTGTTCCGACTTACGAGTGTTTCGGCTTACGAGTGTTTCGGCTTACGAGTGTTTCGCCTTACGAGTGTTCCGACTTACGGGTGCTTCGACTTACGAGTGTTTGGGCTTACGGTATTTCGGCTTACGAGTGTTTCGAGTTACGAGTGTTTTGACTTACGCGTGTTTTGACATACGAGTTTTTCGATACGAGTGTTCTGACTTACGAGTGTTCTGATTACGAGTGTTCTGACTTACGAGTGTTCCGACTTTACGAGTGTTTCGGCTCACGAGTGTTTCGGCTTACGAGTGTTTCGACTTACGAAAATAACAAATAGACGCGGTTTCAAATCTCTATGCTTTTCAAATTCATTACATTAATCTTTATTTATACGTTTCGCTTTACGAGTGTTTCGACTTACGAGTGTTTCGACATACGAGTGTTTCGACTTACGAATGTTTTTGCTTACGAGTGTTTCGGCTTACGAGTGTTCCGACTTACGAGTGTTTCGGCTTACGAGTGTTTCCGGCTTACGAGTGTTTCGACTTACGGGTGTTTCGACTCACGAGTGTTCTGATTTACGAGTGTTCTGACTTGCGGGTGTTCTGATTTACGAGTGTTCCGACTTACGAGGGTTCTGACTTACGAGTGTTCCGACTTACGAGTGTTTCGGCTATGAGTGTTTCGACTTATGGGTGTTTCGACTTACGAGTGTTTTTACTTACGGTGTTTCGGCTTACGAGTGTTTCGACATACGAGTGTTTTGACTTACGGGTGTTTCGACTTACGAGTGTTTTGACTTACGAATGTTTTGACTTACGGGTGTTTCGGCTTACGAGTGTTTCGACTTACGAGTGTTTCGGCTTACGAGTGTTTCGACTTACTAATGTTTTTACTTACGAGTGTTTCGGCGTACGAGAGTTTTGACTTACGAGTGTTTCGACTTACGAGTGTTCTGACTTACGAGTGTTGCGACTTACGAGTGTTCCGACTTACGAGTGTTTCGGCTTACGAGTGTTTCGGCTTACGAGTGTTTCGACTTACGAGTGTTCCGACTTACGGGTGCTTCGACTTACGAGTGTTTGGGCTTACGGTATTTCGGCTTACGAGTGTTTCGAGTTACGAGTGTTTTGACTTACGCGTGTTTTGACATACGAGTTTTTCGATACGAGTGTTCTGACTTACGAGTGTTCTGATTACGAGTGTTCTGACTTACGAGTGTTCCGACTTTACGAGTGTTTCGGCTCACGAGTGTTTCGGCTTACGAGTGTTTCGACTTACGAAAATAACAAATAGACGTGGTTTCAAATCTCTATGCTTTTCAAATTCATTACATTAATCTTTATTTATACGTTTCGCTTTACGAGTGTTTCGACTTACGAGTGTTTCGACATACGAGTGTTTCGACTTACGAATGTTTTTGCTTACGAGTGTTCCGACTTACGAGTGTTCCGACTTACGAGTGTTTCGGCTTACGAGTGTTTCCGGCTTACGAGTGTTTTGACTTACGGGTGTTTTGACTTACGGGTGTTTCGGCTTACGAGTTTTTCGACTTACGAGTGTTTTGACTTACGAGTGATCTGATTTACGGATGTTTCGACATACGAGTGTTTCGACTTACGAGTGTTTCGACTTATGAGTATTTCGACTTACGAGTGTTTCGACTTACGAGTGTTTCGACTTACGAGTGTTCCGACTTACGAGTGTTTCGGCTTACGAGTGTTTTGGGTTACGAGTGTTTCGACATACGAGTGTTTCGACTTACGAGTGTTCCGACTAACGAGTGTTCCGACTTACGAGTGTTTCGGCTTACGAGTGTTTCGGCTTACCAGTGTTTCGACTTACGAGTGTTTTAACTTACGTGTGTTTCGGCTTACGAGTGTTTCGACTTACGAGTGTTTTTACTTACGGTGTTTCGGCTTACGAGTGTTTCGACATACGAGTGTTTTGACTTAAGGGTGTTTCGACTTACGAGTGTTTCGACTTACGAGTGTTTCGGCTTACGAGTGTTTTGACTTAAGGATGTTTCGACTTACGAGTGTTTCGATACGAGTGTTTCGACTTACGAGTGTTTTGACTTACGGTGTGTCGGCTTACGAGTGTTTCGACTTACGAGTGTTTTGACTTACGGGTGTTTTGACATACGATTGTTTCGATACGAGTGTTCTGACTTACGAGTGTTCTGACTTACGTGTTTTGACTTACGAGTGTTCTGACTTACGAGTGTTCCGACTTACGAGTGTTCCGACTTACGAGTGTTTCGGCTTACGAGTGTTTCCGGCTTACGAGTGTTTCGACTTACGAGTGTTTTGACTTACGGTGTTTCGGCTTACGAGTGATTCAACTTACGAGAGTTTTGACTTACGGGTGTTTTGACTTACGGGTGTTGTGAATTACGAGTGTTCCGATTTACGAGTGTTTTGACTTACGGTGTTTCGGCTTACGAGTGATTTGACTTACTAATGTTTTTACTTACGAGTGTTTCGGCGTACGAGAGTTTTGACTTACGAGTGTTTCGACTTACGAGTGTTCTGACTTACGAGTGTTCCGACTTACGAGTGTTTCGGCTTACGAGTGTTTCGGCTTACGAGTGTTTCGACTTACGAGTGTTTCGACTTACGAGTGTTCCGACTTACGGGTGCTTCGACTTACGAGTGTTTGGGCTTACGGTGTTTCGGCTTACGAGTGTTTCGAGTTACGAGTGTTTTGACTTACGCGTGTTTTGACATGCGAGTTTTTCGATACGAGTGTTCTGACTTACGAGTGTTCTGATTACGAGTGTTCTGACTTACGAGTGTTCCGACTTTACGAGTGTTTCGGCTCACGAGTTTTTCGGCTTACGAGTGTTTCGACTTACGAAAATAACAAATAGACGCGGTTTCAAATCTCTATGCTTTTCAAATTCATTACATTAATCTTTATTTATACGTTTCGATTTACGAGTGTTTCGACTTACGAGTGTTTCGACATACGAGTGTTTCGACTTACGAATGTTTTTGCTTACGAGTGTTTCGGCTTACGAGTGTTCCGACTTACGAGTGTTCCGACTTACGAGTGTTTCGGCTTACGAGTGTTTCCGGCTTACGAGTGTTTCGACTTACGGGTGTTTCGACTTACGGGTGTTTTGACTTACGGTGTTTCGGCTTACGAGTGTTTTCAGCTTACGAGTGATTCGACTTACGAGTGTTTTGACTTACGGGTGTTTTGACTTACGGGTGTTGTGAATTACGAGT
Source organism: Eledone cirrhosa (assembly GCA_964016885.1). Classification (NCBI taxonomy): domain Eukaryota; kingdom Metazoa; phylum Mollusca; class Cephalopoda; order Octopoda; family Eledonidae; genus Eledone; species Eledone cirrhosa. The sequence continues at coordinate 262,339,356 of OZ024741.1, forward strand.
GTTCCGATTTACGAGTGTTTTGACTTACGAATGTTTTGACTTACGGGTGTTTCGACTTACGAGTGTTTTGACTTACGAATGTTTTGACTAACGGGTGTTTCGGCTTACCAGTGTTTCGACTTACGAGTGTTTCGGCTTACGAGTGTTTCGACTTACTAATGTTTTTACTTACTAGTGTTTCGGCGTACGAGTGTTTTGACTTACGAGTGTTTCGACTTACGAGTGTTTTGACTTACGAATGTTTTGACTTACGGGTGTTTCGGCTTACGAGTGTTTCGACTTACGAGTGTTTCGGCTTGCGAGTGTTTCGACTTACTAATGTTTTTACTTACGAGTGTTTCGGCGTACGAGTGTTTCGACTTACGAGTGTTCTGACTTACGAGTGTTCTGATTTACGGATGTTTCGACATACGAGTGTTTCGACTTACGAGTGTTTCGACTTACGAATGTTTTGACTAACGGGTGTTTTGACATACGAGTGTTTCGATACGAGTGTTTCGACTTACGAATGTTCTAACTTACGAGTGTTCTGACTTACGAGTGTTCTGACTTACGAGTGTTCTGACTTACGAGTGTTCCGACTTACGAGTGTTCCGACTTACGAGTGTTTCGGCTTACGAGTGTTTCGGCTTACGAGTGTTTCGACTTACGAGTGTTTCGACTTACAAGTGTTCCGACTTACGGGTGCTTCGACTTACGAGTGTTTAGGCTTACGGTGTTTCGGCTTACGAGTGTTTCGAGTTACGAGTGTTTTGACTTACGCGTGTTTTGACATACGAGTTTTTCGATACGAGTGTTCTGACTTACGAGTGTTCTGACTTACGAGTGTTCTGACTTACGAGTGTTCCGACTTTACGAGTGTTTCGGCTCACGAGTGTTTCGGCTTACGAGTGTTTCGACTTACGAAAATAACAAATAGACGCGGTTTCAAATCTCTATGCTTTTCAAATTCATTACATTAATCTTTATTTATACGTTTCGCTTTACGAGTGTTTTGACTTACGAGTGTTTCGACATACGAGTATTTCGACTTACGAATGTTTTTGCTTACGAGTGTTTCGGCTTACGAGTGTTTCGACTTACGAGTGTTCCGACTTACGAGTGTTTCGGCTTACGAGTGTTTCCGGCTTACGAGTGTTTCGACTTACGGGTGTTTCGACTTACTAGTGTTTTGACTTACGGCGTTTCGGCTTACGAGTGTTTTCAGCTTACGAGTGATTCGACTTACGAGTGTTTTGACTTACGGGTGTTTTGACTTACGGTGTTTCGGCTTACGAGTGATTCGACTTACGAATGTTTTGACTTACGGGTGTTTCGGCTTGCGAGTGTTTCGACTTACGAGTGTTTCGGCTTATGAGTGTTTCGACTTACTAATGTTTTTACTTACGAGTGTTTCGGCGTACGAATGTTTTGACTTACGAGTGTTTCGATACGAGTGTTTCGACTTACGAGTGTTCTGACTTACGAGTGTTCTGACTTACGAGTGCTCTGACTTACGAGTGTTCTGACTTACGAGTGTTCTGACTTACGAGTGTTCTGACTTACGAGCGTTCTGATTTACGAGTGTTTCGACATACGAGTGTTTCGACTTACGAGTGTTCCGACTAACGAGTGTTCCGACTTACGAAAATAACAAATAGACCCGGTTTCAAATCTCTATGCTTTTCAAATTCATTACATTAATCTTTATTTATACGTTTCGCTTTACGAGTGTTTCGGCGTACGAGTGTTTCGACTTACGAGTGTTTTAACTTACGTGTGTTTCGGCTTACGAGTGTTTCGACTTACGAGTGTTTCGGCTTACGAGTGTTTCGACTTACTAAGGTTTTTACTTACGAGTGTTTCGGCGTACGAGAGTTTTGACTTACGAGTGTTTCGACTTACGAGTGTTTCGACTTACGAGTGTTTTGACTTACGAATGTTTTGACTTACGGGTGTTTCGGCTTACGGGTGTTTTGACTTACGGGTGTTTCGGCTTACGAGTGTTTCGACTTACGAGTGTTTTGACTTACGAGTGTTCTGATTTACGGATGTTTCGACATACTAGTGTTTCGACTTACGAGTGTTTCGACTTATGAGTGTTTCGACTTACGAGTGTTTCGACTTACGAGTGTTTCGGCTTACGAGTGTTTCGACTTACGAGTGTTTTGACTTACGGTGTTTCGACTTACGAGTGTTTTAACTTACGGGTGTTTTGACATACGAGTGTTTCGACTAACTAATGTTTTTACTTACGAGTGTTTCGGCGTACGAATGTTTTGACAGACGGGTGTTTCGGCTTACCAGTGTTTCGACTTACGAGTCTTTCGGCTTACGAGTGTTTCGACTTACTAATGTTTTTACTTACGAGTGTTTCGGCGTACGAGTGTTTCGACTTACGAGTGTTTCGACTTACGGGTGTTTTGACTTACGGGTGTTTCGGCTTACGAGTGTTTCGACTTACGAGTGTTTTGACTTAAGGGTGTTTCGACTTACGAGTATTTTTGGCTTACGAGTGTTTCGACTTACGAGTGTTTTGACTTACGAGTGATCTGATTTACAGATGTTTCGACATACGAGTGTTTCCGGCTTACGAGTGTTTCGACTTACGAGTGTTTTGACTTACGGGTGTTTTGACTTACGGGTGTTTCGGCTTACGAGTGTTTCGACTTACGAGTGTTTTGACTTAAGGGTGTTTCGACTTATGAGTATTTCGACTTACGAGTGTTTCGACTTACGAGTGTTTCGACTTACGAGTGTTCCGACTTACGAGTGTTTCGGCTTACGAGTGTTTCCGGCTTACGAGTGTTTCGACTTACGAGTGTTTTGACTTACGGTGTTTCGGCTTACGAGTGATTCGACTTACGAATGTTTTGACTTACGGGTGTTTCGGCTTGCGAGTGTTTCGACTTACGAGTGTTTCGGCTTGCGAGTGTTTCGACTTACTAATGTTTTTACTTACGAGTGTTTCGGCGTACGAGTGTTTCGACTTACGAGTGTTTTGACTTAAGGGTGTTTCGACTTACGAGTGTTTCGACTTACGAGTGTTTCGACTTACGAGTGTTTCGGCTTACGAGTGTTTTGACTTAAGGATGTTTCGACTTACGAGTGTTTCGATACGAGTGTTCTGACTTACGAGTGTTCTGACTTACGAGTGTTTTGACTTACGAGTGTTCTGACTTACGAGTGTTCCGACTTACGTGTGTTCCGACTTACGAGTGTTCTGACTTACGAGCGTTCTGATTTACGAGTGTTCCGACTTACGAGTGTTTCGGCTTACGAGTGTTTCGGCTTACGAGTGTTTCGACATACGAGTGTTTCGACTTACGAGTGTTCCGACTAACGAGTGTTCCGACTTACGAGTGTTTCGGCTTACGAGTGTTTCGGCTTACGAGTGTTTCGACTTACGAGTGTTTCGGCTTACGAGTGTTTCGACTTACGAAAATAACAAATAGAACCGGTTTCAAATCTCTATGCTTTTCAAATTCATTACATTAATCTTTGTTTATACGTTTCGCTTTACGTGTGTTTCGGCTTACGAGTGTTTCGACTTACGAGTGTTTTTACTTACGGTGTTTCGGCTTACTAGTGTTTCGACATACGAGTGTTTTGACTTACGGGTGTTTCGACTTACGAGTGTTTTGACTTACGAATGTTTTGACTTACGGGTGTTTCGGCTTACCAGTGTTTCGACTTACGAGTGTTTCGGCTTACGAGTGTTTCGACTTACTAAGGTTTTACTTACGAGTGTTTCGGCGTACGAGAGTTTTGACTTACGAGTGTTTCGACTTACGAGTGTTTCGACTTACGAGTGTTTTGACTTACGAATGTTTTGACTTACGGGTGTTTCGGCTTACGGGTGTTTTGACTTACGGGTGTTTCGGCTTACGAGTGTTTCGACTTACGAGTGTTTTGACTTACGAGTGTTCTGATTTACGGATGTTTCGACATACGAGTGTTTCGACTTACGAGTGTTTCGACTTATGAGTGTTTCGACATACGAGTGTTTCGACTTACGAGTGTTTCGGCTTACGAGTGTTTCGACTTACGAGTGTTTTGACTTACGGTGTTTCGGCTTACGAGTGTTTCGACTTACGAGTGTTTTAACTTACGGGTGTTTTGACATACGAGTGTTTCGACTAACTAATGTTTTTACTTACGAGTGTTTCGGCGTACGAGAGTTTGGACTTACGAGTGTTTCGACTTACGAGTGTTTCGACTTACGAGCGTTTTGACTTACGAATGTTTTGACTTACGGGTGTTTCGGCTTACCAGTGTTTCGACTTACGAGTCTTTCGGCTTACGAGTGTTTCGACTTACTAATGTTTTTACTTACGAGTGTTTCGGCGTACGAGTGTTTCGACTTACGAGTGTTTCGACTTACGTGTGTTTTGACTTACGGGTGTTTCGGCTTACGAGTGTTTCGACTTACGAGTGTTTTGACTTAAGGGTGTTTCGACTTACGAGTATTTTTGGCTTACGGGTGTTTCGACTTACGAGTGTTTTGACTTACGAGTGATCTGATTTACGGATGTTTCGACATACGAGTGTTTCGACTTACGAGTGTTTCGACTTATGAGTATTTCGACTTACGAGTGTTTCGACTTACGAGTGTTTCGACTTACGAGTGTTCCGACTTACGAGTGTTTCGGCTTTCGAGTGTTTCCGGCTTACGAGTGTTTCGACTTACGAGTGTTTTGACTTACGGTGTTTCGGCTTACGAGTGATTCGACTTACGAGTGTTTTGACTTACGGGTGTTTTGACTTACGGGTGTTGTGAATTACGAGTGTTCCGATTTACGAGTGTTTTGACTTACGGTGTTTCGGCTTACGAGTGATTCGACTTACGAATGTTTTGACTTACGGGTGTTTCGGCTTGCGAGTGTTTCGACTTACGAGTGTTTCGGCTTGCGAGTGTTTCGACTTACTAATGTTTTTACTTACGAGTGTTTCGGCGTACGAGTGTTTCGACTTACGAGTGTTTCGACTTACGGGTGCTTTGACTTACGGGTGTTTCGGCTTACGAGTGTTTCGACTGACGAGTGTTTTGACTTAAGGGTGTTTCGACTTACGAGTGTTTCGACTTACGAGTGTTTCGACTTACGAGTGTTTCGGCTTACGAGTGTTTTGACTTAAGGATGTTTCGACTTACGAGTGTTTCCATACGAGTGTTCTGACTTACGAGTGTTCTGACTTACGAGTGTTTTGACTTACGATCTGACTTACGAGTGTTCCGACTTACGAGTGTTCGGACTTCCGAGTGTTTCGGCTTACGAGTGTTTCGACTTACGAGTGTTTCGACTTACGAGTGTTCCGACTTACGGGTGCTTCGACTTACGAGTGTTTAGGCTTACGGTGTTTCGGCTTACGAGTGTTTCGAGTTACGAGTGTTTTGACTTACGCGTGTTTTGACATACGAGTTTTTCGATACGAGTGTTCTGACTTACGAGTGTTCTGACTTACGAGTGTTCTGACTTACGAGTGTTCCGACTTTACGAGTGTTTCGGCTCACGAGTGTTTCGGCTTACGAGTGTTTCGACTTACGAAAATAACAAATAGACGCGGTTTCAAATCTCTATGCTTTTCAAATTCATTACATTAATCTTTATTTATACGTTTCGCTTTACGAGTGTTTCGACTTACGAGTGTTTCGACATACGAGTATTTCGACTTACGAATGTTTTTGCTTACGAGTGATTCGGCTTACGAGTGTTCCGACTTACGAGTGTTCCGACTTACGAGTGTTTCGGCTTACGAGTGTTTCCGGCTTACGAGTGTTTCGACTTACGGGTGTTTCGACTTACTAGTGTTTTGACTTACGGCGTTTCGGCTTACGAGTGTTTTCAGCTTACGAGTGATTCGACTTACGAGTGTTTTGACTTACGGGTGTTTTGACTTACGGGTGTTGTGAATTACGAGTGTTCCGATTTACGAGTGTTTTGACTTACGGTGTTTCGGCTTACGAGTGATTCGACTTACGAATGTTTTGACTTACGGGTGTTTCGGCTTGCGAGTGTTTCGACTTACGAGTGTTTCGGCTTATGAGTGTTTCGACTTACTAATGTTTTTACTTACGAGTATTTCGGCGTACGAGTGTTTTGACTTACGAGTGTTTCGATACGAGTGTTTCGACTTACGAGTGTTCTGACTTACGAGTGTTCTGACTTACGAGTGCTCTGACTTACGAGTGTTCTGACTTACGAGTGTTCTGACTTACGAGTGTTCTGACTTACGAGCGTTCTGATTTACGAGTGTTCCGACTTACGAGTGTTTCGGCTTACGAGTGTTTCGGCTTACGAGTGTTTCGACATACGAGTGTTTCGACTTACGAGTGTTCCGACTAACGAGTGTTCCGACTTACGAAAATAACAAATAGACCCGGTTTCAAATCTCTATGCTTTTCAAATTCATTACATTAATCTTTATTTATACGTTTCGCTTTACGAGTGTTTCGGCGTACGAGTGTTTCGACTTACGAGTGTTTTAACTTACGTGTGTTTCGGCTTACGAGTGTTTCGACTTACGAGTGTTTCGGCTTACGAGTGTTTCGACTTACTAAGGTTTTTACTTACGAGTGTTTCGGCGTACGAGAGTTTTGACTTACGAGTGTTTCGACTTACGAGTGTTTCGACTTACGAGTGTTTTGACTTACGAATGTTTTGACTTACGGGTGTTTCGGCTTACGGGTGTTTTGACTTACGGGTGTTTCGGCTTACGAGTGTTTCGACTTACGTGTGTTTTGACTTACGAGTGTTCTGATTTACGGATGTTTCGACATACGAGTGTTTCGACTTACGAGTGTTTCGACTTATGAGTGTTTCGACTTACGAGTGTTTCGACTTACGAGTGTTTCGGCTTACGAGTGTTTCGACTTACGAGTGTTTTGACTTACGGTGTTTCGACTTACGAGTGTTTTAACTTACGGGTGTTTTGACATACGAGTGTGTCGACTAACTAATGTTTTTACTTACGAGTGTTTCGGCGTACGAATGTTTTGACTTACGGGTGTTTCGGCTTACCAGTGTTTCGACTTACGAGTCTTTCGGCTTACGAGTGTTTCGACTTACTAATGTTTTTACTTACGAGTGTTTCGGCGTACGAGTGTTTCGACTTACGAGTGTTTCGACTTACGAGTATTTTTGGCTTACGAGTGTTTCGACTTACGAGTGTTTTGACTTACGAGTGATCTGATTTACAGATGTTTCGACATACGAGTGTTTCGACTTACGAGTGTTTCGACTTATGAGTATTTCGACTTACGAGTGTTTCGACTTACGAGTGTTTCGACTTACGAGTGTTCCGACTTACGAGTGTTTCGGCTTACGAGTGTTTCCGGCTTACGAGTGTTTCGACTTACGAGTGTTTTGACTTACGGTGTTTCGGCTTACGAGTGATTCGACTTACGAATGTTTTGACTTACGGGTGTTTCGGCTTGCGAGTGTTTCGACTTACGAGTGTTTCGGCTTGCGAGTGTTTCGACTTACTAATGTTTTTACTTACGAGTGTTTCGGCGTACGAGTGTTTCGACTTACGAGTGTTTCGACTTACGGGTGCTTTGACTTACGGGTGTTTCGGCTTACGAGTGTTTCGACTTACGAGTGTTTTGACTTAAGGGTGTTTCGACTTACGAGTGTTTCGACTTACGAGTGTTTCGACTTACGAGTGTTTCGGCTTACGAGTGTTTTGACTTAAGGATGTTTCGACTTACGAGTGTTTCGATACGAGTGTTCTGACTTACGAGTGTTCTGACTTACGAGTGTTTTGACTTACGAGTGTTCTGACTTACGAGTGTTCCGACTTACGTGTGTTCCGACTTACGAGTGTTCTGACTTACGAGCGTTCTGATTTACGAGTGTTCCGACTTACGAGTGTTTCGGCTTACGAGTGTTTCGGCTTACGAGTGTTTCGACATACGAGTGTTTCGACTTACGAGTGTTCCGACTAACGAGTGTTCCGACTTACGAGTGTTTCGGCTTACGAGTGTTTCGGCTTACGAGTGTTTCGACTTACGAGTGTTTCGGCTTACGAGTGTTTCGACTTACGAAAATAACAAATAGACCCGGTTTCAAATCTCTATGCTTTTCAAATTCATTACATTAATCTTTGTTTATACGTTTCGCTTTACGTGTGTTTCGGCTTACGAGTGTTTCGACTTACGAGTGTTTTTACTTACGGTGTTTCGGCTTACTAGTGTTTCGACATACGAGTGTTTTGACTTACGGGTGTTTCGACTTACGAGTGTTTTGACTTACGAATGTTTTGACTTACGAGTGTTTCGACTTACTAAGGTTTTACTTACGAGTGTTTCGGCGTACGAGAGTTTTGACTTACGAGTGTTTCGACTTACGAGTGTTTCGACTTACGAGTGTTTTGACTTACGAATGTGTTGACTTACGGGTGTTTCGGCTTACGGGTGTTTTGACTTACGGGTGTTTCGGCTTACGAGTGTTTCGACTTACGAGTGTTTTGACTTACGAGTGTTCTGATTTACGGATGTTTCGACATACGAGTGTTTCGACTTACGAGTGTTTCGACTTATGAGTGTTTCGACATACGAGTGTTTCGACTTACGAGTGTTTCGGCTTACGAGTGTTTCGACTTACGAGTGTTTTGACTTACGGTGTTTCGGCTTACGAGTGTTTCGACTTACGAGTGTTTTAACTTACGGGTGTTTTGACATACGAGTGTTTCGACTAACTAATGTTTTTACTTACGAGTGTTTCGGCGTACGAGAGTTTGGACTTACGAGTGTTTCGACTTACGAGTGTTTCGACTTACGAGCGTTTTGACTTACGAATGTTTTGACTTACGGGTGTTTCGGCTTACCAGTGTTTCGACTTACGAGTCTTTCGGCTTACGAGTGTTTCGACTTACTAATGTTTTTACTTACGAGTGTTTCGGCGTACGAGTGTTTCGACTTACGAGTGTTTCGACTTACGTGTGTTTTGACTTACGGGTGTTTCGGCTTACGAGTGTTTCGACTTACGAGTGTTTTGACTTAAGGGTGTTTCGACTTACGAGTATTTTTGGCTTACGGGTGTTTCGACTTACGAGTGTTTTGACTTACGAGTGATCTGATTTACGGATGTTTCGACATACGAGTGTTTCGACTTACGAGTGTTTCGACTTATGAGTATTTCGACTTACGAGTGTTTCGACTTACGAGTGTTTCGACTTACGAGTGTTCCGACTTACGAGTGTTTCGGCTTTCGAGTGTTTCCGGCTTACGAGTGTTTTGACTTAAGGGTGTTTCGACTTACGAGTGTTTCGACTTACGAGTGTTTCGACTTACGAGTGTTTCGGCTTACGAGTGTTTTGACTTAAGGATGTTTCGACTTACGAGTGTTTCCATACGAGTGTTCTGACTTACGAGTGTTCTGACTTACGAGTGTTTTGACTTACGATCTGACTTACGAGTGTTCCGACTTACGAGTGTTCGGACTTCCGAGTGTTTCGGCTTAGGAGTGTTTCCGGCTTACGAGTGTTTCGACTTACGAGTGTTTTGACTTACCGTGTTTCGGCTTACGAGTGATTCGACTTACGAGAGTTTTGACTTACGGGTGTTGTGAATTACGATTGTTGCGATTTACGAGTGTTTTGACTTACGGTGTTTCGGCTTACGAGTGCTTCGACTTACGAATGTTTTGACTTACGGGTGTTTCGGCTTGCGAGTGTTTCGACTTACGAGTGTTTCGGCTTATGAGTGTTTCGACTTACGAGTGTTTTGACTTAAGGGTGTTTCGACTTACGAGTGTTTCGACTTACGAGTGTTTCGACTTACGCGTGTTTCGGCTTACGAGTGTTTTGACTTAAGGATGTTTCGACTTACGAGTGTTTCGATACGAGTGTTTCGATTTGACTTACGGTGTTTCGGCTTACGAGTGTTTCGACTTACGAGTGTTTTAACTTACGGGTGTTTTGACATACGAGTGTTTCGACTAACTAATGTTTTTACTTACGAGTGTTTCGGCGTACGAGAGTTTTGACTTACGAGTGTTTCGACTTACGAGTGTTTCGACTTACGAGCGTTTTGACTTACGAATGTTTTGACTTACCGGTGTTTCGGCTTACCAGTGTTTCGACTTACGAGTCTTTCGGCTTACGAGTGTTTCAACTTACTAATGTTTTTACTTACGAGTGTTTCGGCGTACGAGTGTTTCGACTTACGGGTGTTTTGACTTATGGGTGTTTCGGCTTACGAGTGTTTCGACTTACGAGTGTTTTGACTTAAGGGTGTTTCGACTTACGAGTATTTTTGGCTTACGAGTGTTTCGACTTACGAGTGTTTTGACTTACGGTGTTTCGGCTTACGAGTGATTCGACTTACGAATGTTTTGACTTACGGCTGTTTCGGCTTGCGTGTGTTTCGACTTACGAGTGTTTCGGCTTATGAGTGTTTCGACTTACTAATGTTTTTAATTACGAGTGTTTCGGCGTACGAGTGTTTTGACTTACGAGTGTTTCGACTTACGAGTGTTTTGACTTACGAATGTTTTGACTTACGGGTGTTTCGGCTTGCGAGTGTTTCGACTCACTAATGTTTTTACTTACGAGTGTTTCGGCGTACGAGTGTTTCGACTTACGAGTGTTTCGGCTCACGAGTGTTTCGGCTTACGAGTGTTTCGACTTACGAAAATAACAAATAGACGCGGTTTCAAATCTCTATGCTTTTCAAATTCATTACATTAATCTTTATTTATACGTTTCGCTTTACGAATGTTTCGACTTACGAGTGTTTCGACTTACGAGTGTTTCGGCTTACGAGTGTTTTGACTTACGAGATTTTTTACTTAAGGGTGTTTCGACTTACGCGTGTTTCGGCTTACGAATGTTTTGACTTACGAGTGTTTTGACTTACGGGTGTTTTGACATACGAGTGTTTCGATACGAGTGTTTCGACTTACGAGTGTTTCGGCTTACGAGTGTTTCGGCTCACGAGTGTTTCGACTTAAGAGTGTTTCGACTTACGAGTGTTTCGACTTACGAGTGTTTCGACTTACGTGTGCTTTTGCCATACGGGTGTTTCGGTTTACGAGTGTTTCGACTTACGAGTGTTCTGACTTACGAGTGTTCCGACTTACGAGTGTTTCGACTTACGAGTGTTTCGACTTACGAGTGTTCCGACCTACGAGTGTTTCGGCTTACGGGTGTTCCGACCTACGAGTGTTTCGACGGACGAGTGTTCTGACTTACGAGTGTTCCGGCTTACGAGTGTTTCGGCTTAAGAGTGTTTCGACATGCGAGTGTTTTGACTTACGGATGTTTCGACTTACGGGTGTTTCGACTCACGAGTGTTTCTACTTGCGAGTGTTTCGACTTACGAGTGTTCCGACTTACGAGTGTTTTGACTTACGAGTGTTCCGACTTACGAGTGTTTCGGCTTACGAGTGTTTCGGCTCACGAGTTTTTCGACTTACGAGTGTTTTGAATTACGAATGTTTTGCCTTACGGGTGTTTCGGTTTACGAGTGTTTTGACTTACGAGTATTCTGACTTACGAGTGTTCCGACTTAAGGGTGTTTCGACTTACGAGTGTTTCGACTTACGAGTGTTCCGACCTACGAGGGTTTCGGCTTACGTGTGTTCCGACTTACGAGTATTTTCGGCTTACGAGTGTTTCGACTTACGAGTGTTTTGTCTTACGATTGTTTCGGCTTACGAGTGTTTCGACTTACGAGTGTTTTGACTTACGGTGTTTCGGTTTACGCGTGTTTCGACTTACGAGTGTTTTGACTTACGGGTGTTTTGACATACGAGTGTTTCGATACGAGTGTTCTGACTTACGAGTTTTCTGACTTACGAGTGTTCTGACTTACGGGTGTTCTGACTTACGAGTGTTCCGACTTACGAGTGTTTCGGCTTATGAGTGTTTCGGCTTACGAGCGTTTCGACTACGAGTGTTTCGACTTACGAATGTTTTTGCTTACGAGTGTTTCGACTTACGAATGTTTTTGCTTACGAATGTTTTTGCTTACGAGTGTTCTGACTTACGAGTGTTTTGACTTACGAGTGTTCCGACTTACGAGTGTTTTGGTTTACGTGTGTTTCGACTTACGAATGTTTCGGCTTACGAGTGTTTCGACTTACGAGTCTTCCGACCTACGAGTGTTTCGGCTACGGATGTTCCGACTTACGAGTATTTTCGGCTTACGAGTGTTTTGACTTACGATTGTTTTGACTTACGATTGTTTCGGCTTACGAGTGTTTCGACTTACGTGTGTTTCGATTTACGAGTGTTTTGACTTAAGAATATTTTGACTTACGGGTGTTTCGGCTTACGAGTGTTTCGACTTACGAGTGTTTTGTCTTACGGGTGTTTCGACTTACGAGTGTTTTGGTTTACGTGTGTTTCGACTTACGAATGTTTCGGCTTACGAGTGTATCGACTTACGAGTGTTTCGACTTACGGTTGTTCTGACTTACGGGTATTCCAACTTACGAGTGATTTTGCATACGAGTGTTTTGACTTACGAGATTTTTTACTTACGGGTGTTTCGACTTACGCGTGTTTCGGCTTACGAATGTTTTGACTTACGAGTGTTTTGACTTACGGGTGTTTTGACATACGAGTGTTTCGATACGAGTGTTTCGACTTACGAGTGTTTCGGCTTACGAGTGTTTCGGCTCACGAGTGTTTCGACTTAAGAGTGTTTCGACTTACGAGTGTTTCGACTTACGTGTGTTTTTGGCATACGGGTGTTTCGGTTTACGAGTGTTTCGACTTACGAGTGTTCTGACTTACGAGTGTTTCGACTTACGAGTGTTTCGACTTACGAGTGTTCCGACCTACAAGTGTTTCGGCTTACGAGTGTTTCGACATGCGAGTGTTTTGACTTACGGATGTTTCGACTTACGGGTGTTTCGACTCACGAGTGTTTCTACTTGCGAGTGTTTCGACTTACGAGTGTTCCGACTTACGAGTGTTTTGACTTACGAGTGTTCCGACTTACGAGTGTTTCGGCTTACGAGTGTTTCGGCTCACGAGTTTTTCGACTTACGAGTGTTTTGAATTACGAATGTTTTGCCTTACGGATGTTTCGGTTTACGAGTGTTTTCACTTACGAGTATTCTGACTTACGAGTGTTCCGACTTACGGGTGTTTCGACTTACGAGTGTTTCGACTTACGAGTGTTCCGACCTACGAGGGTTTCGGCTTACGGGTGTTCCGACTTACGAGTATTTTCGGCTTACGAGTGTTTTGTCTTACGATTGTTTCGGCTTACGAGTGTTTCGACTTACGAGTGTTTTGACTTACGGTGTTTCGGTTTACGCGTGTTTCGACTTACGAGTGTTTTGACTTACGGGTGTTTTGACATACGAGTGTTTCGATACGAGTGTTCTGACTTACGAGTGTTCTGAGTTACGAGTGTTCTGACTTACGGGTGTTCTGACTTACGAGTGTTCCGACTTACGAGTGTTTCGGCTTATGAGTGTTTCGGCTTACGAGCGTTTCGACTACGAGTGTTTCGACTTACGAATGTTTTTGCTTACGAGTGTTTCGACTTACGAATGTTTTTGCTTACGAGTGTTCTGACTTACGAGTGTTTTGACTTACGAGTGTTCCGACTTACGAGTGTTTTGGTTTACGTGTGTTTCGACTTACGAATGTTTCGGCTTACGAGTGTTTCGACTTACGAGTGTTCCGACCTACGAGTGTTTCGGCTACGGATGTTTTGACTTACGATTGTTTGACTTACGATTGTTTCGGCTTACGAGTGTTTCGACTTACGTGTGTTTCGATTTACGAGTGTTTTGACTTAAGAATATTTTGACTTACGGGTGTTTCGGCTTACGAGTGTTTCGACTTACGAGTGTTTTGGTTTACGTGTGTTTCGACTTACGAGTGTTTCGGCTTACGAGTGTTTCGACATACGAGTGTTTCGACTTACGAGTGTTCCGAATGACGAGTGTTCCGACTTACGAGTGTTTCGGCTTACGAGTGTTTCGGCTTACGAGTGTTTCGACTTACGAGTGTTTCGGCTTACGAGTGTTTCGACTTACAAAAATAACAAATAGACCCGGTTTCAAATCTCTATGCTTTTCAAATTCATTACATTAATCTTTATTTATACGTTTCGCTTTACGTGTGTTTCGGCTTACGAGTGTTTCGACTTACGAGTGTTTTTACTTAGGGTGTTTCGGCTTACTAGTGTTTCGACATACGAGTGTTTTGACTTACGGGTGTTTCGACTTACGAGTGTTTTGCCTTACGAATGTTTTGACTTACGGGTGTTTCGGCTTACCAGTGTTTCGACTTACGAGTGTTTCGGCTTACGAGTGTTTCGACTTACTAAGGTTTTACTTACGAGTGTTTCGGCGTACGAGAGTTTTGACTTACGAGTGTTTCGACTTACAAGTGTTTCGACTTACGAGTGTTTTGACTTACGAATGTTTTGACTTACGGGTGTTTCGGCTTACGGGTGATTTGACTTACGGGTGTTTCGGCTTACGAGTGTTTCGACTTACGAGTGTTTTGACTTAAGGGTGTTTCGACTTACGAGTATTTTTGGCTTACGAGTGTTTCGACTTACGAGTGTTTTGACTTACGGTGTTTCGGCTTACGAGTGATTCGACTTACGAATGTTTTGACTTACGGCTGTTTCGGCTTGCGAGTGTTTCGACTTACGAGTGTTTCGGCTTATGAGTGTTTCGACTTACTAATGTTTTTAATTACGAGTGTTTCGGCGTACGAGTGTTTTGACTTACGAGTGTTTCGACTTACGAGTGTTTTGACTTACGAATGTTTTGACTTACGGGTGTTTCGGCTTGCGAGTGTTTCGACTCACTAATGTTTTTACTTACGAGTGTTTCGGCGTACGAGTGTTTCGACTTACGAGTGTTTCGGCTCACGAGTGTTTCGGCTTACGAGTGTTTCGACTTACGAAAATAACAAATAGACGCGGTTTCAAATCTCTATGCTTTTCAAATTCATTACATTAATCTTTATTTATACGTTTCGCTTTACGAATGTTTCGACTTACGAGTGTTTCGACTTACGAGTGTTTCGGCTTACGAGTGTTTTGACTTACGAGATTTTTTACTTAAGGGTGTTTCGACTTACGCGTGTTTCGGCTTACGAATGTTTTGACTTACGAGTGTTTTGACTTACGGGTGTTTTGACATACGAGTGTTTCGATACGAGTGTTTCGACTTACGAGTGTTTCGGCTTACGAGTGTTTCGGCTCACGAGTGTTTCGACTTAAGAGTGTTTCGACTTACGAGTGTTTCGACTTACGAGTGTTTCGACTTACGTGTGCTTTTGCCATACGGGTGTTTCGGTTTACGAGTGTTTCGACTTACGAGTGTTCTGACTTACGAGTGTTCCGACTTACGAGTGTTTCGACTTACGAGTGTTTCGACTTACGAGTGTTCCGACCTACGAGTGTTTCGGCTTACGGGTGTTCCGACCTACGAGTGTTTCGACGGACGAGTGTTCTGACTTACGAGTGTTCCGGCTTACGAGTGTTTCGGCTTAAGAGTGTTTCGACATGCGAGTGTTTTGACTTACGGATGTTTCGACTTACGGGTGTTTCGACTCACGAGTGTTTCTACTTGCGAGTGTTTCGACTTACGAGTGTTCCGACTTACGAGTGTTTTGACTTACGAGTGTTCCGACTTACGAGTGTTTCGGCTTACGAGTGTTTCGGCTCACGAGTTTTTCGACTTACGAGTGTTTTGAATTACGAATGTTTTGCCTTACGGGTGTTTCGGTTTACGAGTGTTTTGACTTACGAGTATTCTGACTTACGAGTGTTCCGACTTAAGGGTGTTTCGACTTACGAGTGTTTCGACTTACGAGTGTTCCGACCTACGAGGGTTTCGGCTTACGTGTGTTCCGACTTACGAGTATTTTCGGCTTACGAGTGTTTCGACTTACGAGTGTTTTGTCTTACGATTGTTTCGGCTTACGAGTGTTTCGACTTACGAGTGTTTTGACTTACGGTGTTTCGGTTTACGCGTGTTTCGACTTACGAGTGTTTTGACTTACGGGTGTTTTGACATACGAGTGTTTCGATACGAGTGTTCTGACTTACGAGTTTTCTGACTTACGAGTGTTCTGACTTACGGGTGTTCTGACTTACGAGTGTTCCGACTTACGAGTGTTTCGGCTTATGAGTGTTTCGGCTTACGAGCGTTTCGACTACGAGTGTTTCGACTTACGAATGTTTTTGCTTACGAGTGTTTCGACTTACGAATGTTTTTGCTTACGAATGTTTTTGCTTACGAGTGTTCTGACTTACGAGTGTTTTGACTTACGAGTGTTCCGACTTACGAGTGTTTTGGTTTACGTGTGTTTCGACTTACGAATGTTTCGGCTTACGAGTGTTTCGACTTACGAGTCTTCCGACCTACGAGTGTTTCGGCTACGGATGTTCCGACTTACGAGTATTTTCGGCTTACGAGTGTTTTGACTTACGATTGTTTTGACTTACGATTGTTTCGGCTTACGAGTGTTTCGACTTACGTGTGTTTCGATTTACGAGTGTTTTGACTTAAGAATATTTTGACTTACGGGTGTTTCGGCTTACGAGTGTTTCGACTTACGAGTGTTTTGTCTTACGGGTGTTTCGACTTACGAGTGTTTTGGTTTACGTGTGTTTCGACTTACGAATGTTTCGGCTTACGAGTGTATCGACTTACGAGTGTTTCGACTTACGGTTGTTCTGACTTACGGGTATTCCAACTTACGAGTGATTTTGCATACGAGTGTTTTGACTTACGAGATTTTTTACTTACGGGTGTTTCGACTTACGCGTGTTTCGGCTTACGAATGTTTTGACTTACGAGTGTTTTGACTTACGGGTGTTTTGACATACGAGTGTTTCGATACGAGTGTTTCGACTTACGAGTGTTTCGGCTTACGAGTGTTTCGGCTCACGAGTGTTTCGACTTAAGAGTGTTTCGACTTACGAGTGTTTCGACTTACGTGTGTTTTTGCCATACGGGTGTTTCGGTTTACGAGTGTTTCGACTTACGAGTGTTCTGACTTACGAGTGTTTCGACTTACGAGTGTTTCGACTTACGAGTGTTCCGACCTACAAGTGTTTCGGCTTACGAGTGTTTCGACATGCGAGTGTTTTGACTTACGGATGTTTCGACTTACGGGTGTTTCGACTCACGAGTGTTTCTACTTGCGAGTGTTTCGACTTACGAGTGTTCCGACTTACGAGTGTTTTGACTTACGAGTGTTCCGACTTACGAGTGTTTCGGCTTACGAGTGTTTCGGCTCACGAGTTTTTCGACTTACGAGTGTTTTGAATTACGAATGTTTTGCCTTACGGATGTTTCGGTTTACGAGTGTTTTCACTTACGAGTATTCTGACTTACGAGTGTTCCGACTTACGGGTGTTTCGACTTACGAGTGTTTCGACTTACGAGTGTTCCGACCTACGAGGGTTTCGGCTTACGGGTGTTCCGACTTACGAGTATTTTCGGCTTACGAGTGTTTTGTCTTACGATTGTTTCGGCTTACGAGTGTTTCGACTTACGAGTGTTTTGACTTACGGTGTTTCGGTTTACGCGTGTTTCGACTTACGAGTGTTTTGACTTACGGGTGTTTTGACATACGAGTGTTTCGATACGAGTGTTCTGACTTACGAGTGTTCTGAGTTACGAGTGTTCTGACTTACGGGTGTTCTGACTTACGAGTGTTCCGACTTACGAGTGTTTCGGCTTATGAGTGTTTCGGCTTACGAGCGTTTCGACTACGAGTGTTTCGACTTACGAATGTTTTTGCTTACGAGTGTTTCGACTTACGAATGTTTTTGCTTACGAGTGTTCTGACTTACGAGTGTTTTGACTTACGAGTGTTCCGACTTACGAGTGTTTTGGTTTACGTGTGTTTCGACTTACGAATGTTTCGGCTTACGAGTGTTTCGACTTACGAGTGTTCCGACCTACGAGTGTTTCGGCTACGGATGTTTTGACTTACGATTGTTTGACTTACGATTGTTTCGGCTTACGAGTGTTTCGACTTACGTGTGTTTCGATTTACGAGTGTTTTGACTTAAGAATATTTTGACTTACGGGTGTTTCGGCTTACGAGTGTTTCGACTTACGAGTGTTTTGGTTTACGTGTGTTTCGACTTACGAGTGTTTCGGCTTACGAGTGTTTCGACATACGAGTGTTTCGACTTACGAGTGTTCCGAATGACGAGTGTTCCGACTTACGAGTGTT
Source organism: Eledone cirrhosa (assembly GCA_964016885.1). Lineage (NCBI taxonomy): Eukaryota > Metazoa > Mollusca > Cephalopoda > Octopoda > Eledonidae > Eledone > Eledone cirrhosa. The sequence continues at coordinate 262,357,512 of OZ024741.1, forward strand.
TCGGCTTACGAGTGTTTCGGCTTACGAGTGTTTCGACTTACGAGTGTTTCGGCTTACGAGTGTTTCGACTTACAAAAATAACAAATAGACCCGGTTTCAAATCTCTATGCTTTTCAAATTCATTACATTAATCTTTATTTATACGTTTCGCTTTACGTGTGTTTCGGCTTACGAGTGTTTCGACTTACGAGTGTTTTTACTTAGGGTGTTTCGGCTTACTAGTGTTTCGACATACGAGTGTTTTGACTTACGGGTGTTTCGACTTACGAGTGTTTTGCCTTACGAATGTTTTGACTTACGGGTGTTTCGGCTTACCAGTGTTTCGACTTACGAGTGTTTCGGCTTACGAGTGTTTCGACTTACTAAGGTTTTACTTACGAGTGTTTCGGCGTACGAGAGTTTTGACTTACGAGTGTTTCGACTTACAAGTGTTTCGACTTACGAGTGTTTTGACTTACGAATGTTTTGACTTACGGGTGTTTCGGCTTACGGGTGATTTGACTTACGGGTGTTTCGGCTTACGAGTGTTTCGACTTACGAGTGTTTTGACTTACGAGTGTTCTGATTTACGTATGTTTCGACATACGAGTGTTTCGACTTACGAGTGTTTCGACTTATGAGTGTTTCGACTTACGAGTGTTTCGACTTACGAGTGTTTCGGCTTACGAGTGTTTCGACTTACGAGTGTGTTGACTTACGGTGTTTCGGCTTACGAGTGTTTCGACTTACGAGTGTTTTAACTTACGGGTGTTTTGACATACGAGTGTTTCGACTAACTAATGTTTTTAATTACGAGTGTTTCGGCGTACGAGAGTTTGGACTTACGAGTGTTTCGACTTACGAGTGTTTCGACTTACGAGCGTTTTGACTTACGAATGTTTCGACTTACGGGTGTTTCGGCTTACCAGTGTTTCGACTTACGAGTCTTTCGGCTTACGAGTGTTTCGACTTACTAATGTTTTTACTTACGAGTGTTTCGGCGTACGAGTGTTTCGACTTACGAGTGTTTCGACTTACGGGTGTTTTGACTTACGGGTGTTTCGGCTTACGAGTGTTTCGACTTACGAGTGTTTTGACTTACGAGTGATCTGATTTACGGATGTTTCGACATACGAGTGTTTCGACTTACGAGTGTTTCGACTTATGAGTATTTCGACTTACGAGTGTTTCGACTTACGAGTGTTTCGACTTACGAGTGTTCCGACATACGAGTGTTTCGGCTTACGAGTGTTTCCGGCTGACGAGTGTTTCGACTTACGAGTGTTTTGACTTACGGTGTTTCGGCTTACGAGTGTTTCGACTTACGAGTGTTTTGACTTACGAGTGATCTGATTTACGGATGTTTCGACATACGAGTGTTTCGACTTACGAGTGTTTCGACTTATGAGTATTTCGACTTACGAGTGTTTCGACTTACGAGTGTTTCGACTTACGAGTGTTTCGACTTACGCGTGTTTCGGCTTACGAGTGTTTTGACTTAAGGATGTTTCGACTTACGAGTGTTTCGATACGAGTGTTTCGATTTGACTTACGGTGTTTCGGCTTACGAGTGTTTCGACTTACGAGTGTTTTAACTTACGGGTGTTTTGACATACGAGTGTTTCGACTAACTAATGTTTTTACTTACGAGTGTTTCGGCGTACGAGAGTTTTGACTTACGAGTGTTTCGACTTACGAGTGTTTCGACTTACGAGCGTTTTGACTTACGAATGTTTTAACTTACCGGTGTTTCGGCTTACCAGTGTTTCGACTTACGGGTGTTCTGACTTACGAGTGTTCTGATTTACGGATGTTTCGAATTATGAGTGTTTCGACTACGAGTGTTTCGACTTACGAGTGTTTCGACTACGAGTGTTTCGACTTACGAGTGTTCTGACTTACGAGTGTTCTGACTTACGGGTGTTCTGACTTACGAGTGTTCCGACTTACGAGTGTTTCGCTTATGAGTGTTTCGGCTTACGAGCGTTTCGACTACGCGTGTTTCGACTTACGAATGTTTTTGCTAACGAGTGTTTCGACTTACGAGTGTTTCGACATACGAGTGTTTTGACTTACCGGCGTTTCGACTTACGGGTGTTTCGACTTACGAGAGTTTCGACTTACGAGTGTTCTGACTTACGAGTGTTCTGACTTACGAGTGTTCCGACTTGCGAGTGTTTCGGCTTACGAGTGTTTCGACATGCGAGTTTTTTTACTTACGGATGTTTCGACTTACGGGTGTTTCGACTCACGAGTGTTTCTACTTACGAGTGTTTCGACTTACGAGTGTTCCGACTTACGAGTGTTTTGACTTACGAGTGTTCCGACTTACGAGTGTTTCGGCTTACGAGTGTTTTGAATTACGAATGTTTTGCCTTACGGGTGTTTCGGTTTACGAGTGTTTTGACTTACGAGTGTTCTGACTTACGAGTGTTCCGGCTTACGAGTGTTTCGGCTTACGAGTGTTTCGACTTACGAGTGTTCCGACCTACGAGTGTTTCGGCTACGGATGTTCCGACTTACGAGTATTTTCGGCTTACGAGTGTTTTGACTTACGATTGTTTTGACTTACGGGTGTTTCGGCTTACGAGTGTTTCGACTTACGAGTGTTTCGACTTACGAGTGTTTTGACTTACGGGTGTTTCGACCTACGAGATTTTTTTACTTACGGGTGTTTCGACTTACGCGTGTTTCGGCTTACGAATGTTTTGACTTACGAGTGTTTTGACTTACGGGTGTTTTGACATGCGAGTGTTTCGATACGAGTGTTTCGACTTACGAGTGTTCTGACTTACGAATGTTTCGACTAACGAGTGTTTCGACTTACGAGTGTTTCGGCTTACGAGTGTTTCGGCTCAGGAGTGTTTCGACTTAAGAGTGTTTCGAATTACGAGTGTTTCGACTTAAGAGTGTTTCGACTTACGAGTGCTTTTGCCATACGGGTGTTTCGGTTTACGAGTGTTTCGACTTACGAGTGTTCTGACTTACGAGTGTTCCGACTTACGAGTGTTTCGACTTACGAGTGTTTCGGCTTAAGAGTGTTTCGACATGCGAGTGTTTTGACTTACGGATGTTTCGACTTACGGGTGTTTCGACTCACGAGTGTTTCTACTTACGAGTGTTTCGACTTACGAGTGTTCCGACTTACGAGTGTTTTGACTTACGAGTGTTCCGACTTTCGAGTGTTTCGGCTTACGAGTGTTTCGGCTCTCGAGTTTTTCGACTTAAGAGTGTTTTGAATTACGAATGTTTTTCCTTACGGTTGTTTCGGTTTACGAGTGTTTTGACTTACGAGTATTCTGACTTACGAGTGTTCCGACTTACGGGTGTTTCGACTTACGAGTGTTTCGACATACGAGTGTTCCGACCTACGTGGGTTTCGGCTTACGGGTGTTCCGACTTACGAGTATTTTCGGCTTACGAGTGTTTCGACTTACGAGTGTTTTGACTACGAGTGTTTCGACTTACGAATGTTTTTGCTTACGAGTGTTTCGACTTACGGGTGTTTTGACATACTAGTGTTTCGATACGAGTGTTCTGACTTACGAGTGTTCCGACTTACGAATGTTTCGGCTTATGAGTGTTTCGGCTTACGAGCGTTTCGACTACGAGTGTTTCGACTTACGAATGTTTTTGCTTACGAGTGTTTCGACTTACGAATGTTTTTGCTTACGAGTGTTCTGACTTACGAGTGTTTTGACTTACGAGTGTTCCGACTTACGAGTGTTTTGGTTTACGTGTGTTTCGACTTACGAATGTTTCGGCTTACGAGTGTTTCGACTTACGAGTGTTCCGACCTACGAGTGTTTCGGCTACGGATGTTCCGACTTACGAGTGTTCTGACTTACGAGTGTTCCGACTTGCGAGTGTTTCGGCTTACGAGTGTTTCGACATGCGAGTGTTTTGACTTACGGATGTTTCGACTTACGGGTGTTTCGAATCACGAGTGTTTCTACTTACGAGTGTTTCGACTTACGAGTGTTCCGACTTACGAGTGTTTTGACTTACGAGTGTTTCGACTTACGAGTGTTTCGACGTACGAGTGCTTTTGCCATACGGGTGTTTCGGTTTACGAGTGTTTCGACTTACGAGTGTTTTGACTTACGGGTGTTTTGACATAAGAGTGTTTCGATACGAGTGTTCTGACTTACGAGTGTTTTGACTTACGAGTGTTCTGACTTACGGGTGTTCTGACTTACGAGTGTTCCGACTTACGAGTGTTTCGGCTTACGGGTGTTCCGACCTACGAGTGTTTCTACTTACGAGTGTTTCGACTTACGAGTGTTCCGACTTACGAGTGTTTTGTCCTACGAGTGATCCGACTTACGAGTGTTTCGGCTTACGAGTGTTTCGGCTCACGAGTTTTCCGACTTACGAGTGTTTCGGCTTACGGATGTTTCGACTTACGGGTGTTTCGACTCACGAGTGTTTCTACTTACGAGTGTTTCGACTTACGAGTGTTTTCACTTACGAGTGTTCCGACTTACGAGTGTTTCGGCTTACGAGTGTTCCGACTTACGACTGTTTTGGTTTACGTGTGTTTCGACTTACGAATGTTTCGGCTTACGAGTGTTTCGACTTACGAGTGTTCCGACCTACGAGTGTTTCGGCTACGGATGTTCCGACTTACGAGTATTTTCGGCTTACGAGTGTTTTGACTTACGATTGTTTTGACTTACGAGTGTTTTGACTTAAGAATATTTTGACTTACGGGTGTTTCGGCTTACGAGTGTTTCGACTTACTAATGTTTCGGCTTACGAGTGTTTAGAATTACGAGTGTTTCGACTTACGGTTGTTCTGACTTACGGGTATTCCGACTTACGAGTGATTTGGCATACGAGTGTTTCGACTTACGAGTGTTTTCGGCTTACGAGTGTTTCGACTTACGAGTGTTTTGACTTACGATTGTTTCGGCTTACGAGTGTTTCGACTTACGAGTGTTTCGGCTTACGAGTGTTTCGGCTTATGAGTGTTTTGACTTAAGGGTGTTTCGACGAGTGTTTCGATACGAGTGTTTCGACTTACGGGTGTTCTGACTTACGAGTGTTCTGATTTACGGATGTTTCGAATTATGAGTGTTTCGACTACGAGTGTTTCGACTTACGAATGTTTTTGCTTACGAGTGTTTCGACTTACGAATGTTTTTGCTTACGAGTGTTTCGGCTTACGAGTGTTTCGACTTACAAGTGTTTCGACTTACGAGTGTTTTGACTTACCGGTGTTTCGACTTACGGGTGTTTCGACTTACGAGAGTTTCGACTTACGAGTGTTCTGACTTACGAGTGTTCTGACTTACGAGTGTTCCGACTTGCGAGTGTTTCGGCTTACGAGTGTTTCAACATGCGAGTGTTTTGACTTACGGATGTTTCGACTTACGGGTGTTTCGACTCACGAGTGTTTCTACTTACGAGTGTTTCGACTTACGAGTGTTCCGACTTACGAGTGTTTTGACTTACGAGTGTTCCGACTTACGAGTGTTTCGCTTACGAGTGTTTCGGCTCACGAGTGTTTCGACTTACGAGTGTTTTGAATTACGAATGTTTTGCCTTACGGGTGTTTCGGTTTACGAGTGTTTTGACTTACGAGTGTTCTGACTTACGAGTATTCCGGCTTACGAGTGTTTCGGCTTACGAGTGTTTCGACTTACGAGTGTTCCGACCTACGAGTGTTTCGGCTACGGATGTTCCGACTTACGAGTGTTTCGACTTACGAGTTTTTTGACTTACGGGTGTTTCGACTTACGAGATTTTTTACTTACGGGTGTTTCGACTTACGGGTGTTTTGACATGCGAGTGTTTCGATACGAGTGTTTCGACTTACGAGTGTTCTGACTTACGAGTGTTTCGACTTACGAGTGTTTCGACTTACGAGTGTTTCGACTTACGAGTGTTTCCACTTACGAGTGCTTTTGCCATACGGGTGTTTCGGTTTACGAGTGTTTCGACTTACGAGTGTTCTGACTTACGAGTGTTCCGACTTACGAGTGTTTCGACTTACGAGTGTTTCGGCTTAAGAGTGTTTCGACATGCGAGTGTTTTGAATTACGGATGTTTCGACTTACTGGTGTTTCGACTCACGAGTGTTTCTACTTACGAGTGTTTCGACTTACGAGTGTTCCGACTTACGAGTGATTTGACTTACGAGTGTTCCGACTTACGAGTGTTTCGGCTTACGAGTGTTTCGGCTCACGAGTTTTTCGACTTAAGAGCGTTTTGAATTACGAATGTTTTGCCTTACGGGTGTTTCGGTTTACGAGTGTTTTGACTTACGAGTATTCTGACTTACGAGTGTTCCGACTTACGGGTGTTGCGACTTACGAGTGTTTCGACATACGAGTGTTCCGACCTACGAGGGTTTCGGCTTACGGGTGTTCCGACTTACGAGTATTTTCGACTTACGAGTGTTTCGACTTACGAGTGTTTTGACTTACGATTGTTTCGGCTTACGAGTGTTTCGACTTACGAGTGTTTTGGCTTACGGGTGTTTTGACATACTAGTGTTTCGATACGAGTGTTCTGACTTACGAGTGTTCCGACTTACGAGTGTTTCGGCTTATGAGTGTTTCGGCTTACGAGCGTTTCGACTACGAGTGTTTCGACTTACGAATGTTTTTGCTTACGAGTGTTTCGACTTACGAATGTTTTTGCTTACGAATGTTTTTGCTTACGAGTGGTCTGACTTACGAGTGTTTTGACTTACGAGTGTTCCGACTTACGAGTGTTTTGGTTTACGTGTGTTTCGACTTACGAATGTTTCGGCTTACGAGTGTTTCGACTTACGAGTGTTCCGACCTACGAGTGTTTCGGCTACGGATGTTCCGACTTACGAGTGTTCTGACTTACGATTGTTCCGACTTGCGAGTGTTTCGGCTTACGAGTGTTTCGACATGCGAGTGTTTTGACTTACGGATGTTTCGACTTACGGGTGTTTCGACTCACGAGTGTTTCCACTTACGAGTGTTTCGACTTACGAGTGTTCCGACTTACGAGTGTTTTGACTTACGAGTGTTCCGACTTACGAGTGTTTCGGCTTACGAGTGTTTCGGCTCACGAGTGTTTCGACTTACGAGTGTTTCGACTTACGAGTGTTTCGACTTACGAGTGCATTTGCCATACGGGTGTTTCGGTTTACGAGTGTTTCGGCTTACGAGTGTTTCGGCTCACGAGTGTTCTTACTTACGAGTGTTCTGACTTACGAGTGTTCTGACTTACGAGTGTTCTGACTTACGAGTGTTCCGACTTACGAGTGTTTCGGCTCACGAGTGTTTCGGCTTACGAGTGTTTCGACTTACGAAAATAACAAATAGACGCGGTTTCAAGTCTCTATGCTTTTAAAATTCATTACATTAATCTTTATTTATACGTTTCGCTTTACGAATGTTTCGACTTACGAGTGTTTCGACTTACGAGTGTTTCGGCTTACGAGTGTTTTGACTTACGAGATTTTTTACTTACGGGTGTTTCGACTTACGCGTGTTTCGGCTTACGAATGCTTTGACTTACGAGTGTTTTGACTTACGGGTGTTTTGACATACGAGTGTTTCGATACGAGTGTTTCGACTTACGAGTGTTTCGGCTTACGAGTGTTTCGGCTCACGAGTGTTTCGACTTAAGAGTGTTTCGACTTACGAGTGTTTCGACTTACGAGTGTTACGACTTAAGTGTGCTTTTGCCATACGGGTGTTTCGGTTTACGAGTGTTTCGACTTACGAGTGTTCTGACTTACGAGTGTTCCGACTTACGAGTGTTTCGACTTACGAGTGTTTCGACTTACGAGTGTTCCGACCTACGAGTGTTTCGGCTTACGGGTGTTCCGACCTACGAGTGTTTCGACTGACGAGTGTTTTGACTTACGAGTGTTTCGACTTACGAGTGTTCTGACTTACGAGTGTTCTGACTTACGAGTGTTCCGACTTACGAGTGTTTCGGCTTACGAGTGTTTCGACATGCGAGTGTTTTGACTTACGGATGTTTCGACTTACGGGTGTTTCGACTCACGAGTGTTTCTACTTGCGAGTGTTTCGACTTACGAGTGTTCCGACTTACGAGTGTTTTGACTTACGAGTGTTCCGACTTACGAGTGTTTCGGCTTACGAGTGTTTCGGCTCACGAGTTTTTCGACTTACGAGTGTTTTGAATTACGAATGTTTTGCCTTACGAGTGTTTCGGTTTACGAGTGTTTTGACTTACGAGTATTCTGACTTACGAGTGTTCCGACTTACGGGTGTTTCGACTTACGAGTGTTTCGACTTACGAGTGTTCCGACTTACGAGGGTTTCGGCTTACGGGTGTTCCGACTTACGAGTATTTTCGGCTTATGAGTGTTTCGACTTACGAGTGTTTTGTCTTACGCTTGTTTCGGCTTACGAGTGTTTCGACTTACGAGTGTTTTGACTTACGGTGTTTCGGTTTACGCGTGTTTCGACTTACGAGTGTTTTGATTTACGGGTGTTTTGACATACGAGTGTTTCGATACGAGTGTTCTGACTTACGAGTGTTCCGACTTACGAGTGTTTCGGCTTATGAGTGTTTCGGCTTACGAGCGTTTCGACTACGAGTGTTTCGACTTACGAATGTTTTTGCTTACGAGTGTTTCGACTTACGAATGTTTTTGCTTACGAATGTTTTTGCTTACGAGTGTTCTGACTTACGAGTGTTTTGACTTACGAGTGTTCCGACTTACGAGTGTTTTGGTTTACGTGTGTTTCGACTTACGAATGTTCCGACCTACGAGGGTTTCGGCTTACGGGTGTTCCGACTTACGAGTATTTTCGGCTTATGAGTGTTTCGACTTACGAGTGTTTTGTCTTACGAGTGTTTCGGCTTACGAGTGTTTCGACTTACGAGTGTTTTGACTTACGGGTGTTTTGACATACGAGTGTTTCGATACGAGTGTTCTGACTTACGAGTGTTCTGACTTACGAGTGTTCTGACTTACGGGTGTTCTGACTTACGAGTGTTTCGGCTTATGAGTGTTTCCACTTACGAGTGCTTTTGCCATACGGGTGTTTCGGTTTACGAGTGTTTCGACTTACGAGTGTTCTGACTTACGAGTGTTCCGACTTACGAGTGTTTCGACTTACGAGTGTTTCGGCTTAAGAGTGTTTCGACATGCGAGTGTTTTGAATTACGGATGTTTCGACTTACTGGTGTTTCGACTCACGAGTGTTTCTACTTACGAGTGTTTCGACTTACGAGTGTTCCGACTTACGAGTGTTTTGACTTACGAGTGTTCCGACTTACGAGTGTTTCGGCTTACGAGTGTTTCGGCTCACGAGTTTTTCGACTTAAGAGTGTTTTGAATTACGAATGTTTTGCCTTACGGGTGTTTCGGTTTACGAGTGTTTTGACTTACGAGTATTCTGACTTACGAGTGTTCCGACTTACGGGTGTTTCGACTTACGAGTGTTTCGACATACGAGTGTTCCGACCTACGAGGGTTTCGGCTTACGGGTGTTCCGACTTACGAGTATTTTCGATTTACGAGTGTTTCGACTTACGAGTGTTTTGGCTTACGGGTGTTTTGACATACTAGTGTTTCGATACGAGTGTTCTGACTTACGAGTGTTCCGACTTACGAGTGTTTCGGCTTATGAGTGTTTCGGCTTACGAGCGTTTCGACTACGAGTGTTTCGACTTACGAATGTTTTTGCTTACGAGTGTTTCGACTTACGAATGTTTTTGCTTACGAATGTTTTTGCTTACGAGTGTTCTGACTTACGAGTGTTTTGACTTACGAGTGTTCCGACTTACGAGTGTTTCGGCTTACGAGTGTTTCGACTTACGAGTGTTCCGACCTACGAGTGTTTCGGCTACGGATGTTCCGACTTACGAGTGTTCTGACTTACGAGTGTTCCGACTTGCGAGTGTTTCGGCTTACGAGTGTTTCGACATGCGAGTGTTTTGACTTACGGATGTTTCGACTTACGGGTGTTTCGACTCACGAGTGTTTCTACTTACGAGTGTTTCGACTTACGAGTGTTCCGACTTACGAGTGTTTTGACTTACGAGTGTTCCGACTTACGAGTGTTTCGGCTTACGAGTGTTTCGGCTCACGAGTGTTTCGACTTACGAGTGTTTCGACTTACGAGTGTTTCGACTTACGAGTGCATTTGCCATACGGGTGTTTCGGTTTACTAGTGTTTCGGCTTATGAGTGTTTCGGCTTATGAGTGTTTTGACTTAAGGGTGTTTCGACGAGTGTTTCGATACGAGTGTTTCGACTTACGGGTGTTCTGACTTACGAGTGTTCTGATTTACGGATGTTTCGAATTATGAGTGTTTCGACTACGAGTGTTTCGACTTACGAGTGTTTCGACTACGAGTGTTTTGACTTACGAGTGTTCTGACTTACGAGTGTTCTGACTTACGGGTGTTCTGACTTACGAGTGTTCCGATTTACGAGTGTTTCGGCTTATGAGTGTTTCGGCTTACGAGCGTTTCGACTAGGAGTGTTTCGACTTACGAATGTTTTTGCTAACGAGTGTTTCGACTTACGAGTGTTTCGACTTACAAGTGTTTCGACTTACGAGTGTTTTGACTTACGGTGTTTCGGCTTACGAGTGTTTCAACATACGAGTGTTTTGACTTACCGGTGTTTCGACTTACGGGTGTTTCGACTTACGAGAGTTTCGACTTACGAGTGTTCTGACTTACGAGTGTTCTGACTTACGAGTGTTCCGACTTGCGAGTGTTTCGGCCTACGAGTGTTTCGACATGCGAGTTTTTTTACTTACGGATGTTTCGACTTACGGGTGTTTCGACTCACGAGTGTTTCTACTTACGAGTGTTTCGACTTACGAGTGTTCCGACTTACGAGTGTTTTGACTTACGAGTGTTCCGACTTACGGGTGTTTCGGCTTACGAGTGTTTCGGCTCACGAGTGTTCCGACTTACGAGTGTTCCGACTTACGAGTGTTTCGGCTACGGATGTTCCGACTTACGAGTATTTTCGGCTTACGAGTGTTTTGACTTACGATTGTTTTGACTTACGGGTATTTCGGCTTACGAGTGTTTCGACTTACGAGTGTTTCGACTTACGAATGTTTCGGCTTACGAGTGTTTCGACTTACGAGTGTTTTGACTTACGGGTGTTTCGACTTACGAGTGTTTTGGTTTACGTGTGTTTCGACTTACGAATGTTTCGGCTTACGAGTGTTTCCACTTACGAGTGTTTAAACTTACGAGTGTTTTGACTTACGGGTGTTTCGACTTACGAGTGTTTTGGTTTACGTGTGTTTCGACTTACGAATGTTTCGACTTACGAGTGTTTTGACTTACGATTGTTTCGGCTTACGAGTGTTTCGACTTACGAGTGTTTCGGCTTACGAGTGTTTCGGCTTACGAGTGTTTTGACTTAAGGGTGTTTCGACGAGTGTTTCGATACGAGTGTTCCGACTTACGGGTGTTTCGACTTACGAGTGTTTCGACATACGAGTGTTCCGACCTACGAGGGTTTCGGCTTACGGGTGTTCCGACTTACGAGTATTTTCGACTTACGAGTGTTTCGACTTACGAGTGTTTTGACTTACGATTGTTTCGGCTTACGAGTGTTTCGACTTACGAGTGTTTTGGCTTACGGGTGTTTTGACATACTAGTGTTTCGATACGAGTGTTCTGACTTACGAGTGTTCCGACTTACGAGTGTTTCGGCTTATGAGTGTTTCGGCTTACGAGCGTTTCGACTACGAGTGTTTCGACTTACGAATGTTTTTGCTTACGAGTGTTTCGACTTACGAATGTTTTTGCTTACGAATGTTTTTGCTTACGAGTGTTCTGACTTACGAGTGTTTTGACTTACGAGTGTTCCGACTTACGAGTGTTTTGGTTTACGTGTGTTTCGACTTACGAATGTTCCGACCTACGAGGGTTTCGGCTTACGGGTGTTCCGACTTACGAGTATTTTCGGCTTATGAGTGTTTCGACTTACGAGTGTTTTGTCTTACGATTGTTTCGGATTACGAGTGTTTCGACTTACGAGTGTTTTGACTTACGGGTGTTTTGACATACGAGTGTTTCGATACGAGTGTTCTGACTTACGAGTGTTCTGACTTACGAGTGTTCTGACTTACGGGTGTTCTGACTTACGAGTGTTTCGGCTTATGAGTGTTTCCACTTACGAGTGCTTTTGCCATACGGGTGTTTCGGTTTACGAGTGTTTCGACTTACGAGTGTTCTGACTTACGAGTGTTCCGACTTACGAGTGTTTCGACTTACGAGTGTTTCGGCTTAAGAGTGTTTCGACATGCGAGTGTTTTGAATTACGGATGTTTCGACTTACTGGTGTTTCGACTCACGAGTTTTTCTACTTACGAGTGTTTCGACTTACGAGTGTTCCGACTTACGAGTGTTTTGACTTACGAGTGTTCCGACTTACGAGTGTTTCGGCTTACGAGTGTTTCGGCTCACGAGTTTTTCGACTTAAGAGTGTTTTGAATTACGAATGTTTTGCCTTACGGGTGTTTCGGTTTACGAGTGTTTTGACTTACGAGTATTCTGACTTACGAGTGTTTCGACTTACGGGTGTTTCGACTTACGAGTGTTTCGACATACGAGTGTTCCGACCTACGAGGGTTTCGCCTTACGGGTGTTCCGACTTACGAGTATTTTCGATTTACGAGTGTTTCGACTTACGAGTGTTTTGGCTTACGGGTGTTTTGACATACTAGTGTTTCGATACGAGTGTTCTGACTTACGAGTGTTCCGACTTACGAGTGTTTCGGCTTATGAGTGTTTCGGCTTACGAGCGTTTCGACTACGAGTGTTTCGACTTACGAATGTTTTTGCTTACGAGTGTTTCGACTTACGAATGTTTTTGCTTACGAATGTTTTTGCTTACGAGTGTTCTGACTTACGAGTGTTTTGACTTACGGATGTTTCGACTTACGGGTGTTTCGACTCACGAGTGTTTCTACTTACGAGTGTTTCGACTTACGAGTGTTCCGACTTACGAGTGTTTTGACTTACGAGTGTTCCGACTTACGAGTGTTTCGGCTTACGAGTGTTTCGGCTCACGAGTGTTTCGACTTACGAGTGTTTCGACTTACGAGTGTTTCGACTTACGAGTGCATTTGCCATACGGGTGTTTCGGTTTACGAGTGTTTCGGCTTACGAGTGTTTCGGCTCACGAGTGTTCTTACTTACGAGTGTTCTGACTTACGAGTGTTCTGACTTACGAGTGTTCTGACTTACGAGTGTTCCGACTTACGAGTGTTTCGGCTCACGAGTGTTTCGGCTTACGAGTGTTTCGACTTACGAAAATAACAAATAGACGCGGTTTCAAATCTCTATGCTTTTCAAATTCATTACATTAATCTTTATTTATACGTTTCGCTTTACGAATGTTTCGACTTACGAGTGTTTCGACTTACGAGTGTTTCGGCTTACGAGTGTTTTGACTTACGAGATTTTTTACTTACGGGTGTTTCGACTTACGCGTGTTTCGGCTTACGAATGTTTTGACTTACGAGTGTTTTGACTTACGGGTGTTTTGACATACGAGTGTTTCGATACGAGTGTTTCGACTTACGAGTGTTTCGGCTTACGAGTGTTTCGGCTCACGAGTGTTTCGACTTAAGAGTGTTTCGACTTACGAGTGTTTCGACTTACGAGTGTTTCGACTTACGTGTGCTTTTGCCATACGGGTGTTTCGGTTTACGAGTGTTTCGACTTACGAGTGTTCTGACTTACGAGTGTTCCGACTTACGAGTGTTTCGACTTACGAGTGTTTCGACTTACGAGTGTTCCGACCTATGAGTGTTTCGGCTTACGGGTGTTCCGACCTACGAGTGTTTCGACTGACGAGTGTTTTGACTTACGATTGTTTCGGCTTACGAGTGTTTCGACTTACGAGTGTTTCGACTTACGAGTGTTCTGACTTACGAGTGTTCTGACTTACGAGTGTTCCGACTTACGAGTGTTTCGGCTTACGAGTGTTTCGACATGCGAGTGTTTTGACTTACGGATGTTTCGACTTACGGGTGTTTCAACTCACGAGTGTTTCTACTTGCGAGTGTTTCGACTTACGAGTGTTCCGACTTACGAGTGTTTTGACTTACGAGTGTTCCGACTTACGAGTGTTTCGGCTTACGAGTGTTTCGGCTCACGAGTTTTTCGACTTACGAGTGTTTTGAATTACGAATGTTTTGCCTTACGGGTGTTTCGGTTTACGAGTGTTTTGACTTACGAGTATTCTGACTTACGAGTGTTCCGACTTACGGGTGTTTCGACTTACGAGTGTTTCGACTTACGAGTGTTCCGACCTACGAGGGTTTCGGCTTACGGGTGTTCCGACTTACGAGTATTTTCGGCTTACGAGTGTTTCGACTTACGAGTGTTTTGTCTTACGATTGTTTCGGCTTACGAGTGTTTCGACTTACGAGTGTTTTGACTTACGTTGTTTCGGTTTACGCGTGTTTCGACTTACGAGTGTTTTGACTTACGGGTGTTTTGACATACGAGTGTTTCGATACGAGTGTTCTGACTTACGAGTGTTCTGACTTACGAGTGTTCTGACTTACGAGTGTTCTGACTTACGGGTGTTCTGACTTACGAGTGTTCCGACTTACGAGTGTTTCGGCTTATGAGTGTTTCGGCTTACGAGCGTTTCGCCTACGAGTGTTTCGACTTACGAATGTTTTTGCTTACGAGTGTTTCGACTTACGAATGTTTTTGCTTACGAGTGTTCTGACTTACGAGTGTTTTGACTTACGAGTGTTCCGACTTACGAGTGTTTTGGTTTACGTGTGTTTCGACTTACGAATGTTTCGGCTTACGAGTGTTTCGACTTACGAGTGTTCCGACCTACGAGTGTTTCGGCTACGGATGTTCCGACTTACGAGTATTTTCGGCTTACGAGTGTTTTGACTTACGATTGTTTTGACTTACGATTGTTTCGGCTTACGAGTGTTTCGACTTACGTGTGTTTCGATTTACGAGTGTTTTGACTTAAGAATATTTTGACTTACGGGTGTTTCGGCTTACGAGTGTTTCGACTTACGAGTGTTTCGGCTTACGAGTGTTTCGGCTTATGAGTGTTTTGACTTAAGGGTGTTTCGACGAGTGTTTCGATACGAGTGTTTCGACTTACGGGTGTTCTGACTTACGAGTGTTCTGATTTACGGATGTTTCGAATTATGAGTGTTTCGATACGAGTGTTTCGACTTACGAGTGTTTCGACTACGAGTGTTTTGACTTACGAGTGTTCTGACTTACGAGTGTTCTGACTTACGGGTGTTCTGACTTACGAGTGTTCCGACTTACGAGTGTTTCGGCCTATGAGTGTTTCGGCTTACGAGCGTTTCGACTAGGAGTGTTTCGACTTACGAATGTTTTTGCTAACGAGTGTTTCGACTTACGAGTGTTTCGACTTACAAGTGTTTCGACTTACGAGTGTTTTGACTTACGGTGTTTCGGCTAACGAGTGTTTCAACATACGAGTGTTTTGACTTACCGGTGTTTCGACTTACGGGTGTTTCGACTTACGAGAGTTTCAACTTACGAGTGTTCTGACTTACGAGTGTTCTGACTTACGAGTGTTCCGACTTGCGAGTGTTTCGGCCTACGAGTGTTTCGGCATGCGAGTTTTTTGACTTACGGATGTTTCGACTTACGGGTGTTTCGACTCACGAGTGTTTCTACTTACGAGTGTTTCGACTTACGAGTGTTCCGACTTACGAGTGTTTTGACTTACGAGTGTTCCGACTTACGAGTGTTTCGGCTTACGAGTGTTTCGGCTCACGAGTGTTCCGACTTACGAGTGTTCCGACTTACGAGTGTTTCGGCTACGGATGTTCCGACTTACGAGTATTTTCGGCTTACGAGTGTTTTGACTAACGATTGTTTTGACTTACGGGTATTTCGGCTTACGAGTGTTTCGACTTACGAGTGTTTCGACTTACGAATGTTTCGGCTTACGAGTGTTTCGACTTACGAGTGTTTTGACTTACGGGTGTTTCGACTTACGAGTGTTTTGGTTTACGTGTGTTTCGACTTACGAATGTTTCGGCTTACGAGTGTTTCGACTTACGAGTGTTTAAACTTACGAGTGTTTTGACTTACGGGTGTTTCGACTTACGAGTGTTTTGGTTTACGTGTGTTTCGACTTACGAATGTTTCGACTTACGAGTGTTTTGACTTACGATTGTTTCGGCTTACGAGTGTTTCGACTTACGAGTGTTTCGGCTTACGAGTGTTTCGGCTTACGAGTGTTTTGACTTAAGGGTGTTTCGACGAGTGTTTCGATACGAGTGTTTCGACTTACGGGTGTTCTGACTTACGAGTGTTCTGATTTACGGATGTTTCGACTTATGAGTGTTTCGACTACGAGTGTTTCGACTACGAGTGTTTCGACTTACGAGTGTTCTGACTTACGAGTGTTCTGACTTACGGGTGTTCTGACTTACGAGTGTTCCGACTTACGAGTGTTTCGGCTTATGAGTGTTTCGGCTTACGAGCGTTTCGACTACGAGTGTTTCGACTTACGAATGTTTTTGCTTACGAGTGTTTCGACTTACGAATGTTTTTGCTTACGAGTGTTTCGGCTTACGAGTGTTTCGACTTACAAGTGTTTCGACTTACGAGTGTTTTGACTTACGAGTGTTCCGACTTACGAGTGTTTCGGCTTACGAGTGTTTCGGCTCACGAGTGTTTCGACTTACGAGTGTTTTAAATTACGAATGTTTTGCCTTACGGGTGTTTCGGTTTACGGGTGTTTTGACTTACGAGTGTTCTGACTTACGAGTGTTCCGGCTTACGAGTGTTTCGGCTTACGAGTGTTTTGGTTTACGTGTGTTTCGACTTACGAATGTTTCGGCTTGCGAGTGTTTCGACTTACGAGTGTTCCGACCTACGAGTGCTTCGGCTACGGATGTTCCGACTTACGGGTGTTTCGGCTTATGAGTGTTTCGAATTACGAGTGTTTTGACTTACGGGTGTTTCGACTTACGAGTGTTTTGGTTTACGTGTGTTTCGACTTACGAATGTTTCGGCTTACGAGTGTTTCGACTTACGAGTGTTTAAACTTACGAGTGTTTTGACTTACGGGTGTTTCGACTTACGAGTGTTTTGGTTTACGTGTGTTTCGACTTACGAATGTTTCGGCTTACGAGTGTTTCGGCTCACGAGTTTTCCGACTTACGAGTGTTTCGGCTTACGGATGTTTCGACTTACGGGTGTTTCGACTCACGAGTGTTTCTACTTACGAGTGTTTCGACTTACGAGTGTTTTCACTTACGAGTGTTCCGACTTACGAGTGTTTCGGCTTACGAGTGTTCCGACCTACGAGGGTTTCGGCTTACGGGTGTTCCGACTTACGAGTATTTTCAGCTTACGAGTGTTTCGACTTACGAGTGTTTTGACTTACGGGTGTTTTGACATAAGAGTGTTTCGATACGAGTGTTCTGACTTACGAGTGTTCTGACTTACGAGTGTTCTCACTTACGGGTGTTCTGACTTACGAGTGTTCCGACTTACGAGTGTTTCGGCTTATGAGTGTTTCGGCTTACGAGCGTTTGGACTACGAGTATTTCGACTTACGAATGTTTTTGCTTACGAGTGTTTCGAGTTACGAATGTTTTTGCTTACGAATGTTTTTGCTTACGAGTGTTCTGACTTACGAGTGTTTTGACTTACGAGTGTTCCGACTTACGACTGTTTTGGTTTACGTGTGTTTCGACTTACGAATGTTTCGGCTTACGAGTGTTTCGACTTACGAGTGTTCCGACCTACGAGTGTTTCGGCTACGGATGTTCCGACTTACGAGTATTTTCGGCTTACGAGTGTTTTGACTTACGATTGTTTTGACTTACGAGTGTTTTGACTTAAGGATATTTTGACTTACGGGTGTTTCGGCTTACGAGTGTTTCGACTTACGAGTTTTTTTTGGTTTACGTGTGTTTCGACTTACTAATGTTTCGGCTTACGAGTGTTTAGAATTACGAGTGTTTCGACTTACGGTTGTTCTGACTTACGGGTATTCCGACTTACGAGTGATTTGGCATACGAGTGTTTCGACTTACGAGTGTTTTCGGCTTACGAGTGTTTCGACTTACGAGTGTTTTGACTTACGATTGTTTCGGCTTACGAGTGTTTCGACTTACGAGTGTTTCGGCTTACGAGTGTTTCGGCTTATGAGTGTTTTGACTTAAGGGTGTTTCGACGAGTGTTTCGATACGAGTGTTTCGACTTACGGGTGTTCTGACTTACGAGTGTTCTGATTTACGGATGTTTCGAATTATGAGTGTTTCGACTACGAGTGTTTCGACTTACGAATGTTTTTGCTTACGAGTGTTTCGACTTACGAATGTTTTTGCTTACGAGTGTTTCGGCTTACGAGTGTTTCGACTTACAAGTGTTTCGACTTACGAGTGTTTTGACTTACGGTGTTTCGGCTTACGAGTGTTTCGACATACGAGTGTTTTGACTTACCGGTGTTTCGACTTACGGGTGTTTCGACTTACGAGAGTTTCGACTTACGAGTGTTCTGACTTACGAGTGTTCTGACTTACGAGTGTTCCGACTTGCGAGTGTTTCGGCTTACGAGTGTTTCGACATGCGAGTGTTTTGACTTACGGATGTTTCGACTTACGGGTGTTTCGACTCACGAGTGTTTCTACTTACGAGTGTTTCGACTTAAGAGTGTTCCGACTTACGAGTGTTTTGACTTACGAGTGTTCCGACTTACGAGTGTTTCGCTTACGAGTGTTTCGGCTCACGAGTGTTTCGACTTACGAGTGTTTTGAATTACGAATGTTTTGCCTTACGGGTGTTTCGGTTTACGAGTGTTTTGACTTACGAGTGTTCTGACTTACGAGTATTCCGGCTTACGAGTGTTTCGGCTTACGAGTGTTTCGACTTACGAGTGTTCCGACCTACGAGTGTTTCGGCTACGGATGTTCCGACTTACGAGTGTTTCGACTTACGAGTGTTTTGACTTACGGGTGTTTCGACTTACGAGATTTTTTACTTACGGGTGTTTCGACTTACGGATGTTTTGACATGCGAGTGTTTCGATACGAGTGTTTCGACTTACGAGTGTTCTGACTTACGAGTGTTTCGACTTACGAGTGTTTCGACTTACGAGTGTTTCGACTTACGAGTGTTTCCACTTACGAGTGCTTTTGCCATACGGGTGTTTCGGTTTACGAGTGTTTCGACTTACGAGTGTTCTGACTTACGAGTGTTCCGACTTACGAGTGTTTCGACTTACGAGTGTTTCGGCTTAAGAGTGTTTCGACATGCGAGTGTTTTGAATTACGGATGTTTCGACTTACTGGTGTTTCGACTCACGAGTGTTTCTACTTACGAGTGTTTCGACTTACGAGTGTTCCGACTTACGAGTGATTTGACTTACGAGTGTTCCGACTTACGAGTGTTTCGGCTTACGAGTGTTTCGGCTCACGAGTTTTTCGACTTAAGAGTGTTTTGAATTACGAATGTTTTGCCTTACGGGTGTTTCGGTTTACGAGTGTTTTGACTTACGAGTATTCTGACTTACGAGTGTTCCGACTTACGGGTGTTTCGACTTACGAGTGTTTCGACATACGAGTGTTCCGACCTACGAGGGTTTCGGCTTACGGGTGTTCCGACTTACGAGTATTTTCGATTTACGAGTGTTTCGACTTACGAGTGTTTTGGCTTACGGGTGTTTTGACATACTAGTGTTTCGATACGAGTGTTCTGACTTACGAGTGTTCCGACTTACGAGTGTTTCGGCTTATGAGTGTTTCGGCTTACGAGCGTTTCGACTACGAGTGTTTCGACTTACGAATGTTTTTGCTTACGAGTGTTTCGACTTACGAATGTTTTTGCTTACGAATGTTTTTGCTTACGAGTGTTCTGACTTACGAGTGTTTTGACTCACGAGTGTTCCGACTTACGAGTGTTTTGGTTTACGTGTGTTTCGACTTACGAATGTTTCGGCTTACGAGTGTTTCGACTTACGAGTGTTCCGACCTACGAGTGTTTCGGCTACGGATGTTCCGACTTACGAGTGTTCTGACTTACGAGTGTTCCGACTTGCGAGTGTTTCGGCTTACGAGTGTTTCGACATGCGAGTGTTTTGACTTACGGATGTTTCGACTTACGGGTGTTTCGACTCACGAGTGTTTCTACTTACGAGTGTTTCGACTTACGAGTGTTCCGACTTACGAGTGTTTTGACTTACGAGTGTTCCGACTTACGAGTGTTTCGGATTACGAGTGTTTCGGCTCACGAGTGTTTCGACTTACGAGTGTTTCGACTTACGAGTGTTTCGACTTACGAGTGCATTTGCCATACGGGTGTTTCGGTTTACGAGTGTTTCGGCTTATGAGTGTTTCGGCTTATGAGTGTTTTGACTTAAGGGTGTTTCGACGAGTGTTTCGATACGAGTGTTTCGACTTACGGGTGTTCTGACTTACGAGTGTTCTGATTTACGGATGTTTCGAATTATGAGTGTTTCGACTACGAGTGTTTCGACTTACGAGTGTTTCGACTACGAGTGTTTTGACTTACGAGTGTTCTGACTTACGAGTGTTCTGACTTACGGGTGTTCTGACTTACGAGTGTTCCGATTTACGAGTGTTTCGGCTTATGAGTGTTTCGGCTTACGAGCGTTTCGACTAGGAGTGTTTCGACTTACGAATGTTTTTGCTAACGAGTGTTTCGACTTACGAGTGTTTCGACTTACAAGTGTTTCGACTTACGAGTGTTTTGACTTACGGTGTTTCGGCTTACGAGTGTTTCAACATACGAGTGTTTTGACTTACCGGTGTTTCGACTTACGGGTGTTTCGACTTACGAGAGTTTCGACTTACGAGTGTTCTGACTTACGAGTGTTCTGACTTACGAGTGTTCCGACTTGCGAGTGTTTCGGCCTACGAGTGTTTCGACATGCGAGTTTTTTTACTTACGGATGTTTCGACTTACGGGTGTTTCGACTCACGAGTGTTTCTACTTACGAGTGTTTCGACTTACGAGTGTTCCGACTTACGAGTGTTTTGACTTACGAGTGTTCCGACTTACGAGTGTTTCGGCTTACGAGTGTTTCGGCTCACGAGTGTTCCGACTTACGAGTGTTCCGACTTACGAGTGTTTCGGCTACGGATGTTCCGACTTACGAGTATTTTCGGCTTACGAGTGTTTTGACTTACGATTGTTTTGACTTACGGGTATTTCGGCTTACGAGTGTTTCGACTTACGAGTGTTTCGACTTACGAATGTTTCGGCTTACGAGTGTTTCGACTTACGAGTGTTTTGACTTACGGGTGTTTCGACTTACGAGTGTTTTGGTTTACGTGTGTTTCGACTTACGAATGTTTCGGCTTACGAGTGTTTCCACTTACGAGTGTTTAAACTTACGAGTGTTTTGACTTACGGGTGTTTCGACTTACGAGTGTTTTGGTTTACGTGTGTTTCGACTTACGAATGTTTCGACTTACGAGTGTTTTGACTTACGATTGTTTCGGCTTACGAGTGTTTCGACTTACGAGTGTTTCGGCTTACGAGTGTTTCGGCTTACGAGTGTTTTGACTTAAGGGTGTTTCGACGAGTGTTTCGATACGAGTGTTCCGACTTACGGGTGTTTCGGCTTACGAGTGTTTCGACATACGAGTGTTCCGACCTACGAGGGTTTCGGCTTACGGGTGTTCCGACTTACGAGTATTTTCGACTTACGAGTGTTTCGACTTACGAGTGTTTTGACTTACGATTGTTTCGGCTTACGAGTGTTTCGACTTACGAGTGTTTTGGCTTACGGGTGTTTTGACATACTAGTGTTTCGATACGAGTGTTCTGACTTACGAGTGTTCCGACTTACGAGTGTTTCGGCTTATGAGTGTTTCGGCTTACGAGCGTTTCGACTACGAGTGTTTCGACTTACGAATGTTTTTGCTTACGAGTGTTTCGACTTACGAATGTTTTTGCTTACGAATGTTTTTGCTTACGAGTGTTCTGACTTACGAGTGTTTTGACTTACGAGTGTTCCGACTTACGAGTGTTTTGGTTTACGTGTGTTTCGACTTACGAATGTTCCGACCTACGAGGGTTTCGGCTTACGGGTGTTCCGACTTACGAGTATTTTCGGCTTATGAGTGTTTCGACTTACGAGTGTTTTGTCTTACGATTGTTTCGGCTTACGAGTGTTTCGACTTACGAGTGTTTTGACTTACGGGTGTTTTGACATACGAGTGTTTCGATACGAGTGTTCTGACTTACGAGTGTTCTGACTTACGAGTGTTCTGACTTACGGGTGTTCTGACTTACGAGTGTTTCGGCTTATGAGTGTTTCCACTTACGAGTGCTTTTGCCATACGGGTGTTTCGGTTTACGAGTGTTTCGACTTACGAGTGTTCTGACTTACGAGTGTTCCGACTTACGAGTGTTTCGACTTACGAGTGTTTCGGCTTAAGAGTGTTTCGACATGCGAGTGTTTTGAATTACGGATGTTTCGACTTACTGGTGTTTCGACTCACGAGTGTTTCTACTTACGAGTGTTTCGACTTACGAGTGTTCCGACTTACGAGTGTTTTGACTTACGAGTGTTCCGACTTACGAGTGTTTCGGCTTACGAGTGTTTCGGCTCACGAGTTTTTCGACTTAAGAGTGTTTTGAATTACGAATGTTTTGCCTTACGGGTGTTTCGGTTTACGAGTGTTTTGACTTACGAGTATTCTGACTTACGAGTGTTTCGACTTACGGGTGTTTCGACTTACGAGTGTTTCGACATACGAGTGTTCCGACCTACGAGGGTTTCGCCTTACGGGTGTTCCGACTTACGAGTATTTTCGATTTACGAGTGTTTCGACTTACGAGTGTTTTGGCTTACGGGTGTTTTGACATACTAGTGTTTCGATACGAGTGTTCTGACTTACGAGTGTTCCGACTTACGAGTGTTTCGGCTTATGAGTGTTTCGGCTTACGAGCGTTTCGACTACGAGTGTTTCGACTTACGAATGTTTTTGCTTACGAGTGTTTCGACTTACGAATGTTTTTGCTTACGAATGTTTTTGCTTACGAGTGTTCTGACTTACGAGTGTTTTGACTTACGGATGTTTCGACTTACGGGTGTTTCGACTCACGAGTGTTTCTACTTACGAGTGTTTCGACTTACGAGTGTTCCGACTTACGAGTGTTTTGACTTACGAGTGTTCCGACTTACGAGTGTTTCGGCTTACGAGTGTTTCGGCTCACGAGTGTTTCGACTTACGAGTGTTTCGACTTACGAGTGTTTCGACTTACGAGTGCATTTGCCATACGGGTGTTTCGGTTTACGAGTGTTTCGGCTTACGAGTGTTTCGGCTCACGAGTGTTCTTACTTACGAGTGTTCTGACTTACGAGTGTTCTGACTTACGAGTGTTCTGACTTACGAGTGTTCCGACTTACGAGTGTTTCGGCTCACGAGTGTTTCGGCTTACGAGTGTTTCGACTTACGAAAATAACAAATAGACGCGGTTTCAAATCTCTATGCTTTTCAAATTCATTACATTAATCTTTATTTATACGTTTCGCTTTACGAATGTTTCGACTTACGAGTGTTTCGACTTACGAGTGTTTCGGCTTACGAGTGTTTTGACTTACGAGATTTTTTACTTACGGGTGTTTCGACTTACGCGTGTTTCGGCTTACGAATGTTTTGACTTACGAGTGTTTTGACTTACGGGTGTTTTGACATACGAGTGTTTCGATACGAGTGTTTCGACTTACGAGTGTTTCGGCTTACGAGTGTTTCGGCTCACGAGTGTTTCGACTTAAGAGTGTTTCGACTTACGAGTGTTTCGACTTACGAGTGTTTCGACTTACGTGTGCTTTTGCCATACGGGTGTTTCGGTTTACGAGTGTTTCGACTTACGAGTGTTCTGACTTACGAGTGTTCCGACTTACGAGTGTTTCGACTTACGAGTGTTTCGACTTACGAGTGTTCCGACCTATGAGTGTTTCGGCTTACGGGTGTTCCGACCTACGAGTGTTTCGACTGACGAGTGTTTTGACTTACGATTGTTTCGGCTTACGAGTGTTTCGACTTACGAGTGTTTCGACTTACGAGTGTTCTGACTTACGAGTGTTCTGACTTACGAGTGTTCCGACTTACGAGTGTTTCGGCTTACGAGTGTTTCGACATGCGAGTGTTTTGACTTACGGATGTTTCGACTTACGGGTGTTTCAACTCACGAGTGTTTCTACTTGCGAGTGTTTCGACTTACGAGTGTTCCGACTTACGAGTGTTTTGACTTACGAGTGTTCCGACTTACGAGTGTTTCGGCTTACGAGTGTTTCGGCTCACGAGTTTTTCGACTTACGAGTGTTTTGAATTACGAATGTTTTGCCTTACGGGTGTTTCGGTTTACGAGTGTTTTGACTTACGAGTATTCTGACTTACGAGTGTTCCGACTTACGGGTGTTTCGACTTACGAGTGTTTCGACTTACGAGTGTTCCGACCTACGAGGGTTTCGGCTTACGGGTGTTCCGACTTACGAGTATTTTCGGCTTACGAGTGTTTCGACTTACGAGTGTTTTGTCTTACGATTGTTTCGGCTTACGAGTGTTTCGACTTACGAGTGTTTTGACTTACGTTGTTTCGGTTTACGCGTGTTTCGACTTACGAGTGTTTTGACTTACGGGTGTTTTGACATACGAGTGTTTCGATACGAGTGTTCTGACTTACGAGTGTTCTGACTTACGAGTGTTCTGACTTACGAGTGTTCTGACTTACGGGTGTTCTGACTTACGAGTGTTCCGACTTACGAGTGTTTCGGCTTATGAGTGTTTCGGCTTACGAGCGTTTCGCCTACGAGTGTTTCGACTTACGAATGTTTTTGCTTACGAGTGTTTCGACTTACGAATGTTTTTGCTTACGAGTGTTCTGACTTACGAGTGTTTTGACTTACGAGTGTTCCGACTTACGAGTGTTTTGGTTTACGTGTGTTTCGACTTACGAATGTTTCGGCTTACGAGTGTTTCGACTTACGAGTGTTCCGACCTACGAGTGTTTCGGCTACGGATGTTCCGACTTACGAGTATTTTCGGCTTACGAGTGTTTTGACTTACGATTGTTTTGACTTACGATTGTTTCGGCTTACGAGTGTTTCGACTTACGTGTGTTTCGATTTACGAGTGTTTTGACTTAAGAATATTTTGACTTACGGGTGTTTCGGCTTACGAGTGTTTCGACTTACGAGTGTTTCGGCTTACGAGTGTTTCGGCTTATGAGTGTTTTGACTTAAGGGTGTTTCGACGAGTGTTTCGATACGAGTGTTTCGACTTACGGGTGTTCTGACTTACGAGTGTTCTGATTTACGGATGTTTCGAATTATGAGTGTTTCGATACGAGTGTTTCGACTTACGAGTGTTTCGACTACGAGTGTTTTGACTTACGAGTGTTCTGACTTACGAGTGTTCTGACTTACGGGTGTTCTGACTTACGAGTGTTCCGACTTACGAGTGTTTCGGCCTATGAGTGTTTCGGCTTACGAGCGTTTCGACTAGGAGTGTTTCGACTTACGAATGTTTTTGCTAACGAGTGTTTCGACTTACGAGTGTTTCGACTTACAAGTGTTTCGACTTACGAGTGTTTTGACTTACGGTGTTTCGGCTAACGAGTGTTTCAACATACGAGTGTTTTGACTTACCGGTGTTTCGACTTACGGGTGTTTCGACTTACGAGAGTTTCAACTTACGAGTGTTCTGACTTACGAGTGTTCTGACTTACGAGTGTTCCGACTTGCGAGTGTTTCGGCCTACGAGTGTTTCGGCATGCGAGTTTTTTGACTTACGGATGTTTCGACTTACGGGTGTTTCGACTCACGAGTGTTTCTACTTACGAGTGTTTCGACTTACGAGTGTTCCGACTTACGAGTGTTTTGACTTACGAGTGTTCCGACTTACGAGTGTTTCGGCTTACGAGTGTTTCGGCTCACGAGTGTTCCGACTTACGAGTGTTCCGACTTACGAGTGTTTCGGCTACGGATGTTCCGACTTACGAGTATTTTCGGCTTACGAGTGTTTTGACTAACGATTGTTTTGACTTACGGGTATTTCGGCTTACGAGTGTTTCGACTTACGAGTGTTTCGACTTACGAATGTTTCGGCTTACGAGTGTTTCGACTTACGAGTGTTTTGACTTACGGGTGTTTCGACTTACGAGTGTTTTGGTTTACGTGTGTTTCGACTTACGAATGTTTCGGCTTACGAGTGTTTCGACTTACGAGTGTTTAAACTTACGAGTGTTTTGACTTACGGGTGTTTCGACTTACGAGTGTTTTGGTTTACGTGTGTTTCGACTTACGAATGTTTCGACTTACGAGTGTTTTGACTTACGATTGTTTCGGCTTACGAGTGTTTCGACTTACGAGTGTTTCGGCTTACGAGTGTTTCGGCTTACGAGTGTTTTGACTTAAGGGTGTTTCGACGAGTGTTTCGATACGAGTGTTTCGACTTACGGGTGTTCTGACTTACGAGTGTTCTGATTTACGGATGTTTCGACTTATGAGTGTTTCGACTACGAGTGTTTCGACTACGAGTGTTTCGACTTACGAGTGTTCTGACTTACGAGTGTTCTGACTTACGGGTGTTCTGACTTACGAGTGTTCCGACTTACGAGTGTTTCGGCTTATGAGTGTTTCGGCTTACGAGCGTTTCGACTACGAGTGTTTCGACTTACGAATGTTTTTGCTTACGAGTGTTTCGACTTACGAATGTTTTTGCTTACGAGTGTTTCGGCTTACGAGTGTTTCGACTTACAAGTGTTTCGACTTACGAGTGTTTTGACTTACGGGTATTTCGGCTTACGAGTGTTTCTACTTACGAGTGTTTCGACTTACGAGTGTTCCGACTTACGAGTGTTTTGACTTACGAGTGTTCCGACTTACGAGTGTTTCGGCTTACGAGTGTTTCGGCTCACGAGTGTTTCGACTTACGAGTGTTTTGAATTACGAATGTTTTGCCTTACGGGTGTTTCGGTTTACGGGTGTTTTGACTTACGAGTGTTCTGACTTACGAGTGTTCCGGCTTACGAGTGTTTCGGCTTACGAGTGTTTTGGTTTACGTGTGTTTCGACTTACGAATGTTTCGGCTTGCGAGTGTTTCGACTTACGAGTGTTCCGACCTACGAGTGTTTCGGCTACGGATGTTCCGACTTACGGGTGTTTCGGCTTATGAGTGTTTCGAATTACGAGTGTTTTGACTTACGGGTGTTTCGACTTACGAGTGTTTTGGTTTACGTGTGTTTCGACTTACGAATGTTTCGGCTTACGAGTGTTTCGACTTACGAGTGTTTAAACTTACGAGTGTTTTGACTTACGGGTGTTTCGACTTACGAGTGTTTTGGTTTACGTGTGTTTCGACTTACGAATGTTTCGGCTTACGAGTGTTTCGGCTCACGAGTTTTCCGACTTACGAGTGTTTCGGCTTACGGATGTTTCGACTTACGGGTGTTTCGACTCACGAGTGTTTCTACTTACGAGTGTTTCGACTTACGAGTGTTTTCACTTACGAGTGTTCCGACTTACGAGTGTTTCGGCTTACGAGTGTTCCGACCTACGAGGGTTTCGGCTTTCGGGTGTTCCGACTTACGAGTATTTTCAGCTTACGAGTGTTTCGACTTACGAGTGTTTTGACTTACGGGTGTTTTGACATAAGAGTGTTTCGATACGAGTGTTCTGACTTACGAGTGTTCTGACTTACGAGTGTTCTCACTTACGGGTGTTCTGACTTACGAGTGTTCCGACTTACGAGTGTTTCGGCTTATGAGTGTTTCGGCTTACGAGCGTTTGGACTACGAGTATTTCGACTTACGAATGTTTTTGCTTACGAGTGTTTCGAGTTACGAATGTTTTTGCTTACGAATGTTTTTGCTTACGAGTGTTCTGACTTACGAGTGTTTTGACTTACGAGTGTTCCGACTTACGACTGTTTTGGTTTACGTGTGTTTCGACTTACGAATGTTTCGGCTTACGAGTGTTTCGACTTACGAGTGTTCCGACCTACGAGTGTTTCGGCTACGGATGTTCCGACTTACGAGTATTTTCGGCTTACGAGTGTTTTGACTTACGATTGTTTTGACTTACGAGTGTTTTGACTTAAGGATATTTTGACTTACGGGTGTTTCGGCTTACGAGTGTTTCGACTTACGAGTTTTTTTTGGTTTACGTGTGTTTCGACTTACTAATGTTTCGGCTTACGAGTGTTTAGAATTACGAGTGTTTCGACTTACGGTTGTTCTGACTTACGGGTATTCCGACTTACGAGTGATTTGGCATACGAGTGTTTCGACTTACGAGTGTTTTCGGCTTACGAGTGTTTCGACTTACGAGTGTTTTGACTTACGATTGTTTCGGCTTACGAGTGTTTCGACTTACGAGTGTTTCGGCTTACGAGTGTTTCGGCTTATGAGTGTTTTGACTTAAGGGTGTTTCGACGAGTGTTTCGATACGAGTGTTTCGACTTACGGGTGTTCTGACTTACGAGTGTTCTGATTTACGGATGTTTCGAATTATGAGTGTTTCGACTACGAGTGTTTCGACTTACGAATGTTTTTGCTTACGAGTGTTTCGACTTACGAATGTTTTTGCTTACGAGTGTTTCGGCTTACGAGTGTTTCGACTTACAAGTGTTTCGACTTACGAGTGTTTTGACTTACGGTGTTTCGGCTTACGAGTGTTTCGACATACGAGTGTTTTGACTTACCGGTGTTTCGACTTACGGGTGTTTCGACTTACGAGAGTTTCGACTTACGAGTGTTCTGACTTACGAGTGTTCTGACTTACGAGTGTTCCGACTTGCGAGTATTTCGGCTTACGAGTGTTTCGACATGCGAGTGTTTTGACTTACGGATGTTTCGACTTACGGGTGTTTCGACTCACGAGTGTTTCTACTTACGAGTGTTTCGACTTAAGAGTGTTCCGACTTACGAGTGTTTTGACTTACGAGTGTTCCGACTTACGAGTGTTTCGCTTACGAGTGTTTCGGCTCACGAGTGTTTCGACTTACGAGTGTTTTGAATTACGAATGTTTTGCCTTACGGGTGTTTCGGTTTACGAGTGTTTTGACTTACGAGTGTTCTGACTTACGAGTATTCCGGCTTACGAGTGTTTCGGCTTACGAGTGTTTCGACTTACGAGTGTTCCGACCTACGAGTGTTTCGGCTACGGATGTTCCGACTTACGAGTGTTTCGACTTACGAGTGTTTTGACTTACGGGTGTTTCGACTTACGAGATTTTTTACTTACGGGTGTTTCGACTTACGGGTGTTTTGACATGCGAGTGTTTCGATACGAGTGTTTCGACTTACGAGTGTTCTGACTTACGAGTGTTTCGACTTACGAGTGTTTCGACTTACGAGTGTTTCGACTTACGAGTGTTTCCACTTACGAGTGCTTTTGCCATACGGGTGTTTCGGTTTACGAGTGTTTCGACTTACGAGTGTTCTGACTTACGAGTGTTCCGACTTACGAGTGTTTCGACTTACGAGTGTTTCGGCTTAAGAGTGTTTCGACATGCGAGTGTTTTGAATTACGGATGTTTCGACTTACTGGTGTTTCGACTCACGAGTGTTTCTACTTACGAGTGTTTCGACTTACGAGTGTTCCGACTTACGAGTGATTTGACTTACGAGTGTTCCGACTTACGAGTGTTTCGGCTTACGAGTGTTTCGGCTCACGAGTTTTTCGACTTAAGAGTGTTTTGAATTACGAATGTTTTGCCTTACGGGTGTTTCGGTTTACGAGTGTTTTGACTTACGAGTATTCTGACTTACGAGTGTTCCGACTTACGGGTGTTTCGACTTACGAGTGTTTCGACATACGAGTGTTCCGACCTACGAGGGTTTCGGCTTACGGGTGTTCCGACTTACGAGTATTTTCGACTTACGAGTGTTTCGACTTACGAGTGTTTTGACTTACGATTGTTTCGGCTTACGAGTGTTTCGACTTACGAGTGTTTTGGCTTACGGGTGTTTTGACATACTAGTGTTTCGATACGAGTGTTCTGACTTACGAGTGTTCCGACTTACGAGTGTTTCGGCTTATGAGTGTTTCGGCTTACGAGCGTTTCGACTACGAGTGTTTCGACTTACGAATGTTTTTGCTTACGAGTGTTTCGACTTACGAATGTTTTTGCTTACGAATGTTTTTGCTTACGAGTGGTCTGACTTACGAGTGTTTTGACTTACGAGTGTTCCGACTTACGAGTGTTTTGGTTTACGTGTGTTTCGACTTACGAATGTTTCGGCTTACGAGTGTTTCGACTTACGAGTGTTCCGACCTACGAGTGTTTCGGCTACGGATGTTCCGACTTACGAGTGTTCTGACTTACGATTGTTCCGACTTGCGAGTGTTTCGGCTTACGAGTGTTTCGACATGCGAGTGTTTTGACTTACGGATGTTTCGACTTACGGGTGTTTCGACTCACGAGTGTTTCCACTTACGAGTGTTTCGACTTACGAGTGTTCCGACTGACGAGTGTTTTGACTTACGAGTGTTCCGACTTACGAGTGTTTCGGCTTACGAGTGTTTCGGCTCACGAGTGTTTCGACTTACGAGTGTTTCGACTTACGAGTGTTTCGACTTACGAGTGTTTTGGCTTACGGGTGTTTTGACATACTAGTGTTTCGATACGAGTGTTCTGACTTACGAGTGTTCCGACTTACGAGTGTTTCGGCTTATGAGTGTTTCGGCTTACGAGCGTTTCGACTACGAGTGTTTCGACTTACGAATGTTTTTGCTTACGAGTGTTTCGACTTACGAATGTTTTTGCTTACGAATGTTTTTGCTTACGAGTGTTCTGACTTACGAGTGTTTTGACTTACGGATGTTTCGACTTACGGGTGTTTCGACTCACGAGTGTTTCTACTTACGAGTGTTTCGACTTACGAGTGTTCCGACTTACGAGTGTTTTGACTTACGAGTGTTCCGACTTACGAGTGTTTCGGCTTACGAGTGTTTCGGCTCACGAGTGTTTCGACTTACGAGTGTTTCGACTTACGAGTGTTTCGACTTACGAGTGCATTTGCCATACGGGTGTTTCGGTTTACGAGTGTTTCGGCTTACGAGTGTTTCGGCTCACGAGTGTTCTTACTTACGAGTGTTCTGACTTACGAGTGTTCTGACTTACGAGTGTTCTGACTTACGAGTGTTCCGACTTACGAGTGTTTCGGCTCACGAGTGTTTCGGCTTACGAGTGTTTCGACTTACGAAAATAACAAATAGACGCGGTTTCAAATCTCTATGCTTTTCAAATTCATTACATTAATCTTTATTTATACGTTTCGCTTTACGAATGTTTCGACTTACGAGTGTTTCGACTTACGAGTGTTTCGGCTTACGAGTGTTTTGACTTACGAGATTTTTTACTTACGGGTGTTTCGACTTACGCGTGTTTCGGCTTACGAATGTTTTGACTTACGAGTGTTTTGACTTACGGGTGTTTTGACATACGAGTGTTTCGATACGAGTGTTTCGACTTACGAGTGTTTCGGCTTACGAGTGTTTCGGCTCACGAGTGTTTCGACTTAAGAGTGTTTCGACTTACGAGTGTTTCGACTTACGAGTGTTTCGACTTACGTGTGCTTTTGCCATACGGGTGTTTCGGTTTACGAGTGTTTCGACTTACGAGTGTTCTGACTTACGAGTGTTCCGACTTACGAGTGTTTCGACTTACGAGTGTTTCGACTTACGAGTGTTCCGACCTATGAGTGTTTCGGCTTACGGGTGTTCCGACCTACGAGTGTTTCGACTGACGAGTGTTTTGACTTACGATTGTTTCGGCTTACGAGTGTTTCGACTTACGAGTGTTTCGACTTACGAGTGTTCTGACTTACGAGTGTTCTGACTTACGAGTGTTCCGACTTACGAGTGTTTCGGCTTACGAGTGTTTCGACATGCGAGTGTTTTGACTTACGGATGTTTCGACTTACGGGTGTTTCAACTCACGAGTGTTTCTACTTGCGAGTGTTTCGACTTACGAGTGTTCCGACTTACGAGTGTTTTGACTTACGAGTGTTCCGACTTACGAGTGTTTCGGCTTACGAGTGTTTCGGCTCACGAGTTTTTCGACTTACGAGTGTTTTGAATTACGAATGTTTTGCCTTACGGGTGTTTCGGTTTACGAGTGTTTTGACTTACGAGTATTCTGACTTACGAGTGTTCCGACTTACGGGTGTTTCGACTTACGAGTGTTTCGACTTACGAGTGTTCCGACCTACGAGGGTTTCGGCTTACGGGTGTTCCGACTTACGAGTATTTTCGGCTTACGAGTGTTTCGACTTACGAGTGTTTTGTCTTACGATTGTTTCGGCTTACGAGTGTTTCGACTTACGAGTGTTTTGACTTACGTTGTTTCGGTTTACGCGTGTTTCGACTTACGAGTGTTTTGACTTACGGGTGTTTTGACATACGAGTGTTTCGATACGAGTGTTCTGACTTACGAGTGTTCTGACTTACGAGTGTTCTGACTTACGAGTGTTCTGACTTACGGGTGTTCTGACTTACGAGTGTTCCGACTTACGAGTGTTTCGGCTTATGAGTGTTTCGGCTTACGAGCGTTTCGCCTACGAGTGTTTCGACTTACGAATGTTTTTGCTTACGAGTGTTTCGACTTACGAATGTTTTTGCTTACGAGTGTTCTGACTTACGAGTGTTTTGACTTACGAGTGTTCCGACTTACGAGTGTTTTGGTTTACGTGTGTTTCGACTTACGAATGTTTCGGCTTACGAGTGTTTCGACTTACGAGTGTTCCGACCTACGAGTGTTTCGGCTACGGATGTTCCGACTTACGAGTATTTTCGGCTTACGAGTGTTTTGACTTACGATTGTTTTGACTTACGATTGTTTCGGCTTACGAGTGTTTCGACTTACGTGTGTTTCGATTTACGAGTGTTTTGACTTAAGAATATTTTGACTTACGGGTGTTTCGGCTTACGAGTGTTTCGACTTACGAGTGTTTCGGCTTACGAGTGTTTCGGCTTATGAGTGTTTTGACTTAAGGGTGTTTCGACGAGTGTTTCGATACGAGTGTTTCGACTTACGGGTGTTCTGACTTACGAGTGTTCTGATTTACGGATGTTTCGAATTATGAGTGTTTCGATACGAGTGTTTCGACTTACGAGTGTTTCGACTACGAGTGTTTTGACTTACGAGTGTTCTGACTTACGAGTGTTCTGACTTACGGGTGTTCTGACTTACGAGTGTTCCGACTTACGAGTGTTTCGGCCTATGAGTGTTTCGGCTTACGAGCGTTTCGACTAGGAGTGTTTCGACTTACGAATGTTTTTGCTAACGAGTGTTTCGACTTACGAGTGTTTCGACTTACAAGTGTTTCGACTTACGAGTGTTTTGACTTACGGTGTTTCGGCTAACGAGTGTTTCAACATACGAGTGTTTTGACTTACCGGTGTTTCGACTTACGGGTGTTTCGACTTACGAGAGTTTCAACTTACGAGTGTTCTGACTTACGAGTGTTCTGACTTACGAGTGTTCCGACTTGCGAGTGTTTCGGCCTACGAGTGTTTCGGCATGCGAGTTTTTTGACTTACGGATGTTTCGACTTACGGGTGTTTCGACTCACGAGTGTTTCTACTTACGAGTGTTTCGACTTACGAGTGTTCCGACTTACGAGTGTTTTGACTTACGAGTGTTCCGACTTACGAGTGTTTCGGCTTACGAGTGTTTCGGCTCACGAGTGTTCCGACTTACGAGTGTTCCGACTTACGAGTGTTTCGGCTACGGATGTTCCGACTTACGAGTATTTTCGGCTTACGAGTGTTTTGACTAACGATTGTTTTGACTTACGGGTATTTCGGCTTACGAGTGTTTCGACTTACGAGTGTTTCGACTTACGAATGTTTCGGCTTACGAGTGTTTCGACTTACGAGTGTTTTGACTTACGGGTGTTTCGACTTACGAGTGTTTTGGTTTACGTGTGTTTCGACTTACGAATGTTTCGGCTTACGAGTGTTTCGACTTACGAGTGTTTAAACTTACGAGTGTTTTGACTTACGGGTGTTTCGACTTACGAGTGTTTTGGTTTACGTGTGTTTCGACTTACGAATGTTTCGACTTACGAGTGTTTTGACTTACGATTGTTTCGGCTTACGAGTGTTTCGACTTACGAGTGTTTCGGCTTACGAGTGTTTCGGCTTACGAGTGTTTTGACTTAAGGGTGTTTCGACGAGTGTTTCGATACGAGTGTTTCGACTTACGGGTGTTCTGACTTACGAGTGTTCTGATTTACGGATGTTTCGACTTATGAGTGTTTCGACTACGAGTGTTTCGACTACGAGTGTTTCGACTTACGAGTGTTCTGACTTACGAGTGTTCTGACTTACGGGTGTTCTGACTTACGAGTGTTCCGACTTACGAGTGTTTCGGCTTATGAGTGTTTCGGCTTACGAGCGTTTCGACTACGAGTGTTTCGACTTACGAATGTTTTTGCTTACGAGTGTTTCGACTTACGAATGTTTTTGCTTACGAGTGTTTCGGCTTACGAGTGTTTCGACTTACAAGTGTTTCGACTTACGAGTGTTTTGACTTACGGGTATTTCGGCTTACGAGTGTTTCTACTTACGAGTGTTTCGACTTACGAGTGTTCCGACTTACGAGTGTTTTGACTTACGAGTGTTCCGACTTACGAGTGTTTCGGCTTACGAGTGTTTCGGCTCACGAGTGTTTCGACTTACGAGTGTTTTGAATTACGAATGTTTTGCCTTACGGGTGTTTCGGTTTACGGGTGTTTTGACTTACGAGTGTTCTGACTTACGAGTGTTCCGGCTTACGAGTGTTTCGGCTTACGAGTGTTTTGGTTTACGTGTGTTTCGACTTACGAATGTTTCGGCTTGCGAGTGTTTCGACTTACGAGTGTTCCGACCTACGAGTGTTTCGGCTACGGATGTTCCGACTTACGGGTGTTTCGGCTTATGAGTGTTTCGAATTACGAGTGTTTTGACTTACGGGTGTTTCGACTTACGAGTGTTTTGGTTTACGTGTGTTTCGACTTACGAATGTTTCGGCTTACGAGTGTTTCGACTTACGAGTGTTTAAACTTACGAGTGTTTTGACTTACGGGTGTTTCGACTTACGAGTGTTTTGGTTTACGTGTGTTTCGACTTACGAATGTTTCGGCTTACGAGTGTTTCGGCTCACGAGTTTTCCGACTTACGAGTGTTTCGGCTTACGGATGTTTCGACTTACGGGTGTTTCGACTCACGAGTGTTTCTACTTACGAGTGTTTCGACTTACGAGTGTTTTCACTTACGAGTGTTCCGACTTACGAGTGTTTCGGCTTACGAGTGTTCCGACCTACGAGGGTTTCGGCTTTCGGGTGTTCCGACTTACGAGTATTTTCAGCTTACGAGTGTTTCGACTTACGAGTGTTTTGACTTACGGGTGTTTTGACATAAGAGTGTTTCGATACGAGTGTTCTGACTTACGAGTGTTCTGACTTACGAGTGTTCTCACTTACGGGTGTTCTGACTTACGAGTGTTCCGACTTACGAGTGTTTCGGCTTATGAGTGTTTCGGCTTACGAGCGTTTGGACTACGAGTATTTCGACTTACGAATGTTTTTGCTTACGAGTGTTTCGAGTTACGAATGTTTTTGCTTACGAATGTTTTTGCTTACGAGTGTTCTGACTTACGAGTGTTTTGACTTACGAGTGTTCCGACTTACGACTGTTTTGGTTTACGTGTGTTTCGACTTACGAATGTTTCGGCTTACGAGTGTTTCGACTTACGAGTGTTCCGACCTACGAGTGTTTCGGCTACGGATGTTCCGACTTACGAGTATTTTCGGCTTACGAGTGTTTTGACTTACGATTGTTTTGACTTACGAGTGTTTTGACTTAAGGATATTTTGACTTACGGGTGTTTCGGCTTACGAGTGTTTCGACTTACGAGTTTTTTTTGGTTTACGTGTGTTTCGACTTACTAATGTTTCGGCTTACGAGTGTTTAGAATTACGAGTGTTTCGACTTACGGTTGTTCTGACTTACGGGTATTCCGACTTACGAGTGATTTGGCATACGAGTGTTTCGACTTACGAGTGTTTTCGGCTTACGAGTGTTTCGACTTACGAGTGTTTTGACTTACGATTGTTTCGGCTTACGAGTGTTTCGACTTACGAGTGTTTCGGCTTACGAGTGTTTCGGCTTATGAGTGTTTTGACTTAAGGGTGTTTCGACGAGTGTTTCGATACGAGTGTTTCGACTTACGGGTGTTCTGACTTACGAGTGTTCTGATTTACGGATGTTTCGAATTATGAGTGTTTCGACTACGAGTGTTTCGACTTACGAATGTTTTTGCTTACGAGTGTTTCGACTTACGAATGTTTTTGCTTACGAGTGTTTCGGCTTACGAGTGTTTCGACTTACAAGTGTTTCGACTTACGAGTGTTTTGACTTACGGTGTTTCGGCTTACGAGTGTTTCGACATACGAGTGTTTTGACTTACCGGTGTTTCGACTTACGGGTGTTTCGACTTACGAGAGTTTCGACTTACGAGTGTTCTGACTTACGAGTGTTCTGACTTACGAGTGTTCCGACTTGCGAGTGTTTCGGCTTACGAGTGTTTCGACATGCGAGTGTTTTGACTTACGGATGTTTCGACTTACGGGTGTTTCGACTCACGAGTGTTTCTACTTACGAGTGTTTCGACTTAAGAGTGTTCCGACTTACGAGTGTTTTGACTTACGAGTGTTCCGACTTACGAGTGTTTCGCTTACGAGTGTTTCGGCTCACGAGTGTTTCCACTTACGAGTGCTTTTGCCATACGGGTGTTTCGGTTTACGAGTGTTTCGACTTACGAGTGTTCTGACTTACGAGTGTTCCGACTTACGAGTGTTTCGACTTACGAGTGTTTCGGCTTAAGAGTGTTTCGACATGCGAGTGTTTTGAATTACGGATGTTTCGACTTACTGGTGTTTCGACTCACGAGTGTTTCTACTTACGAGTGTTTCGACTTACGAGTGTTCCGACTTACGAGTGATTTGACTTACGAGTGTTCCGACTTACGAGTGTTTCGGCTTACGAGTGTTTCGGCTCACGAGTTTTTCGACTTAAGAGTGTTTTGAATTACGAATGTTTTGCCTTACGGGTGTTTCGGTTTACGAGTGTTTTGACTTACGAGTATTCTGACTTACGAGTGTTCCGACTTACGGGTGTTTCGACTTACGAGTGTTTCGACATACGAGTGTTCCGACCTACGAGGGTTTCGGCTTACGGGTGTTCCGACTTACGAGTATTTTCGACTTACGAGTGTTTCGACTTACGAGTGTTTTGACTTACGATTGTTTCGGCTTACGAGTGTTTCGACTTACGAGTGTTTTGGCTTACGGGTGTTTTGACATACTAGTGTTTCGATACGAGTGTTCTGACTTACGAGTGTTCCGACTTACGAGTGTTTCGGCTTATGAGTGTTTCGGCTTACGAGCGTTTCGACTACGAGTGTTTCGACTTACGAATGTTTTTGCTTACGAGTGTTTCGACTTACGAATGTTTTTGCTTACGAATGTTTTTGCTTACGAGTGGTCTGACTTACGAGTGTTTTGACTTACGAGTGTTCCGACTTACGAGTGTTTTGGTTTACGTGTGTTTCGACTTACGAATGTTTCGGCTTACGAGTGTTTCGACTTACGAGTGTTCCGACCTACGAGTGTTTCGGCTACGGATGTTCCGACTTACGAGTGTTCTGACTTACGATTGTTCCGACTTGCGAGTGTTTCGGCTTACGAGTGTTTCGACATGCGAGTGTTTTGACTTACGGATGTTTCGACTTACGGGTGTTTCGACTCACGAGTGTTTCCACTTACGAGTGTTTCGACTTACGAGTGTTCCGACTTACGAGTGTTTTGACTTACGAGTGTTCCGACTTACGAGTGTTTCGGCTTACGAGTGTTTCGGCTCACGAGTGTTTCGACTTACGAGTGTTTCGACTTACGAGTGTTTCGACTTAC
This sequence comes from Eledone cirrhosa, assembly GCA_964016885.1. Taxonomy (NCBI): domain Eukaryota; kingdom Metazoa; phylum Mollusca; class Cephalopoda; order Octopoda; family Eledonidae; genus Eledone; species Eledone cirrhosa. Next base: position 262,395,407 of record OZ024741.1, read on the forward strand.
GGGTGCATTTGCCATACGGGTGTTTCGGTTTACGAGTGTTTCGGCTTACGAGTGTTTCGGCTCACGAGTGTTCTTACTTACGAGTGTTCTGACTTACGAGTGTTCTGACTTACGAGTGTTCTGACTTACGAGTGTTCCGACTTACGAGTGTTTCGGCTCACGAGTGTTTCGGCTTACGAGTGTTTCGACTTACGAAAATAACAAATAGACGCGGTTTCAAATCTCTATGCTTTTCAAATTCATTACATTAATCTTTATTTATACGTTTCGCTTTACGAATGTTTCGACTTACGAGTGTTTCGACTTACGAGTGTTTCGGCTTACGAGTGTTTTGACTTACGAGATTTTTTACTTACGGGTGGTTCGACTTACGCGTGTTTTGTCTTACGAATGCTTAGACTTACGAGTGTTTTGACTTACGGGTGTTTTGACATACGAGTGTTTCGATACGAGTGTTTCGACTTACGAGTGTTTCGGCTTACGAGTGTTTCGGCTCACGAGTGTTTCGACTTAAGAGTGTTTCGACTTACGAGTGTTTCGACTTACGAGTGTTACGACTTACGTGTGCTTTTGCCATACGGGTGTTTCGGTTTACGAGTGTTTCGACTTACGAGTGTTCTGACTTACGAGTGTTCCGACTTACGAGTGTTTCGACTTACGAGTGTTTCGACTTACGAGTGTTCCGACCTACGAGTGTTTCGGCTTACGGGTGTTCCGACCTACGAGTGTTTCGACTGACGAGTGTTTTGACTTACGATTGTTTCGGCTTACGAGTGTTTCGACTTACGAGTGTTTCGACTTACGAGTATTCTGACTTACGAGTGTTCTGACTTACGAGTGTTCCGACTTACGAGTGTTTCGGCTTACGAGTGTTTCGACATGCGAGTGTTTTGACTTACGGATGTTTCGACTTACGGGTGTTTCGACTCACGAGTGTTTCTACTTGCGAGTGTTTCGACTTACGAGTGTTCCGACTTACGAGTGTTTTGACTTACGAGTGTTCCGACTTACGAGTGTTTCGGCTTACGAGTGTTTCGGCTCACGAGTTTTTCGACTTACGAGTGTTTTGAATTACGAATGTTTTGCCTTACGAGTGTTTCGGTTTACGAGTGTTTTGACTTACGAGTATTCTGACTTACGAGTGTTCCGACTTACGGGTGTTTCGACTTACGAGTGTTTCGACTTACGAGTGTTCCGACTTACGAGGGTTTCGGCTTACGGGTGTTCCGACTTACGAGTATTTTCGGCTTATGAGTGTTTCGACTTACGAGTGTTTTGTCTTACGCTTGTTTCGGCTTACGAGTGTTTCGACTTACGAGTGTTTTGACTTACGGTGTTTCGGTTTACGCGTGTTTCGACTTACGAGTGTTTTGATTTACGGGTGTTTTGACATACGAGTGTTTCGATACGAGTGTTCTGACTTACGAGTGTTCTGACTTACGAGTGTTCTGACTTACGGGTGTTCTGACTTACGAGTGTTTCGGCTTATGGGTGTTTCCACTTACGAGTGCTTTTGCCATACGGGTGTTTCGGTTTACGAGTGTTTCGACTTACGAGTGTTCTGACTTACGAGTGTTCCGACTTACGAGTGTTTCGACTTACGAGTGTTTCGGCTTAAGAGTGTTTCGACATGCGAGTGTTTTGAATTACGGATGTTTCGACTTACTGGTGTTTCGACTCACGAGTGTTTCTACTTACGAGTGTTTCGACTTACGAGTGTTCCGACTTACGAGTGATTTGACTTACGAGTGTTCCGACTTACGAGTGTTTCGGCTTACGAGTGTTTCGGCTCACGAGTTTTTCGACTTAAGAGTGTTTTGAATTACGAATGTTTTGCCTTACGGGTGTTTCGGTTTACGAGTGTTTTGATTTACGAGTATTCTGACTTACGAGTGTTCCGACTTACGGGTGTTTCGACTTACGAGTGTTTCGACATACGAGTGTTCCGACCTACGAGGGTTTCGGCTTACGGGTGTTCCGACTTACGAGTATTTTCGACTTACGAGTGTTTCGACTTACGAGTGTTTTGACTTACGATTGTTTCGGCTTACGAGTGTTTCGACTTACGAGTGTTTTGGCTTACGGGTGTTTTGACATACTAGTGTTTCGATACGAGTGTTCTGACTTACGAGTGTTCCGACTTACGAGTGTTTCGGCTTATGAGTGTTTCGGCTTACGAGCGTTTCGACTACGAGTGTTTCGACTTACGAATGTTTTTGCTTACGAGTGTTTCGACTTACGAATGTTTTTGCTTACGAATGTTTTTGCTTACGAGTGTTCTGACTTACGAGTGTTTTGACTTACGAGTGTTCCGACTTACGAGTGTTTTGGTTTACGTGTGTTTCGACTTACGAATGTTCCGACCTACGAGGGTTTCGGCTTACGGGTGTTCCGACTTACGAGTATTTTCGGCTTATGAGTGTTTCGACTTACGAGTGTTTTGTCTTACGAGTGTTTCGGCTTACGAGTGTTTCGACTTACGAGTGTTTTGACTTACGGGTGTTTTGACATACGAGTGTTTCGATACGAGTGTTCTGACTTACGAGTGTTCTGACTTACGAGTGTTCTGACTTACGGGTGTTCTGACTTACGAGTGTTTCGGCTTATGAGTGTTTCCACTTACGAGTGCTTTTGCCATACGGGTGTTTCGGTTTACGAGTGTTTCGACTGACGAGTGTTCTGACTTACGAGTGTTCCGACTTACGAGTGTTTCGACTTACGAGTGTTTCGGCTTAAGAGTGTTTCGACATGCGAGTGTTTTGAATTACGGATGTTTCGACTTACTGGTGTTTCGACTCACGAGTGTTTCTACTTACGAGTGTTTCGACTTACGAGTGTTCCGACTTACGAGTGTTTTGACTTACGAGTGTTCCGACTTACGAGTGTTTCGGCTTACGAGTGTTTCGGCTCACGAGTTTTTCGACTTAAGAGTGTTTTGAATTACGAATGTTTTGCCTTACGGGTGTTTCGGTTTACGAGTGTTTTGACTTACGAGTATTCTGACTTACGAGTGTTCCGACTTACGGGTGTTTCGACTTACGAGTGTTTCGACATACGAGTGTTCCGACCTACGAGGGTTTCGGCTTACGGGTGTTCCGACTTACGAGTATTTTCGATTTACGAGTGTTTCGACTTACGAGTGTTTTGGCTTACGGGTGTTTTGACATACTAGTGTTTCGATACGAGTGTTCTGACTTACGAGTGTTCCGACTTACGAGTGTTTCGGCTTATGAGTGTTTCGGCTTACGAGCGTTTCGACTACGAGTGTTTCGACTTACGAATGTTTTTCCTTACGAGTGTTTAGACTTACGAATGTTTTTGCTTACGAATGTTTTTGCTTACGAGTGTTCTGACTTACGAGTGTTTTGACTTACGAGTGTTCCGACTTACGAGTGTTTTGGTTTACGTGTGTTTCGACTTACGAATGTTTCGACTTACGAGTGTTTCGACTTACGAGTGTTCCAACCTACGAGTGTTTCGGCTACGGATGTTCCGACTTACGAGTGTTCTGACTTACGAGTGTTCTGACTTGCGAGTGTTTCGGCTTACGAGTGTTTCGACATGCGAGTGTTTTGACTTACGGATGTTTCGACTTACGGGTGTTTCGACTCACGAGTGTTTCTACTTACGAGTGTTTCGACTTACGAGTGTTCCGACTTACGAGTGTTTTGACTTACGAGTGTTCCGACTTACGAGTGTTTCGGCTTACGAGTGTTTCGGCTCACGAGTGTTTCGACTTACGAGTGTTTCGACTTACGAGTGTTTCGACTTACGAGTGCATTTGCCATACGGGTGTTTCGGTTTACGAGTGTTTCGGCTTACGAGTGTTTCGGCTCACGAGTGTTCTTACTTACGAGTGTTCTGACTTACGAGTGTTCTGACTTACGAGTGTTCTGACTTACGAGTGTTCCGACTTACGAGTGTTTCGGCTCACGAGTGTTTCGGCTTACGAGTGTTTCGACTTACGAAAATAACAAATAGACGCGGTTTCAAATCTCTATGCTTTTCAAATTCATTACATTAATCTTTATTTATACGTTTCGCTTTACGAATGTTTCGACTTACGAGTGTTTCGACTTACGAGTGTTTCGGCTTACGAGTGTTTTGACTTACGAGATTTTTTACTTACGGGTGTTTCGACTTACGCGTGTTTCGGCTTACGAATGTTTTGACTTACGAGTGTTTTGACTTACGGGTGTTTTGACATACGAGTGTTTCGATACGAGTGTTTCGACTTACGAGTGTTTCGGCTTACGAGTGTTTCGGCTCACGAGTGTTTCGACTTAAGAGTGTTTCGACTTACGAGTGTTTCGACTTACGAGTGTTTCGACTTACGTGTGCTTTTGCCATACGGGTGTTTCGGTTTACGAGTGTTTCGACTTACGAGTGTTCTGACTTACGAGTGTTCCGACTTACGAGTGTTTCGACTTACGAGTGTTTCGACTTACGAGTGTTCCGACCTATGAGTGTTTCGGCTTACGGGTGTTCCGACCTACGAGTGTTTCGACTGACGAGTGTTTTGACTTACGATTGTTTCGGCTTACGAGTGTTTCGACTTACGAGTGTTTCGACTTACGAGTGTTCTGACTTACGAGTGTTCTGACTTACGAGTGTTCCGACTTACGAGTGTTTCGGCTTACGAGTGTTTCGACATGCGAGTGTTTTGACCTACGGATGTTTCGACTTACGGGTGTTTCAACTCACGAGTGTTTCTACTTGCGAGTGTTTCGACTTACGAGTGTTCCGACTTACGAGTGTTTTGACTTACGAGTGTTCCGACTTACGAGTGTTTCGGCTTACGAGTGTTTCGGCTCACGAGTTTTTCGACTTACGAGTGTTTTGAATTACGAATGTTTTGCCTTACGGGTGTTTCGGTTTACGAGTGTTTTGACTTACGAGTATTCTGACTTACGAGTGTTCCGACTTACGGGTGTTTCGACTTACGAGTGTTTCGACTTACGAGTGTTCCGACCTACGAGGGTTTCGGCTTACGGGTGTTCCGACTTACGAGTATTTTCGGCTTACGAGTGTTTCGACTTACGAGTGTTTTGTCTTACGATTGTTTCGGCTTACGAGTGTTTCGACTTACGAGTGTTTTAACTTACGTTGTTTCGGTTTACGCGTGTTTCGACTTACGAGTGTTTTGACTTACGGGTGTTTTGACATACGAGTGTTTCGATACGAGTGTTCTGACTTACGAGTGTTCTGACTTACGAGTGTTCTGACTTACGGGTGTTCTGACTTACGAGTGTTCCGACTTACGAGTGTTTCGGCTTATGAGTGTTTCGGCTTACGAGCGTTTCGCCTACGAGTCTTTCGACTTACGAATGTTTTTGCTTACGAGTGTTTCGACTTACGAATGTTTTTGCTTACGAGTGTTCTGACTTACGAGTGTTTTGACTTACGAGTGTTCCGACTTACGAGTGTTTTGGTTTACGTGTGTTTCGACTTACGAATGTTTCGGCTTACGAGTGTTTCGACTTACGAGTGTTCCGACCTACGAGTGTTTCGGCTACGGATGTTCCGACTTACGAGTATTTTCGGCTTACGAGTGTTTTGACTTACGATTGTTTTGACTTACGATTGTTTCGGCTTACGAGTGTTTCGACTTACGTGTGTTTCGATTTACGAGTGTTTTGACTTAAGAATATTTTGATTTTCGGGTGTTTAGGCTTACGAGTGTTTCGACTTACGAGTGTTTCGGCTTACGAGTGTTTCGGCTTATGAGTGTTTTGACTTAAGGGTGTTTCGACGAGTTTTTCGATACGAGTGTTTCGACTTACGGGTGTTCTGACTTACGAGTGTTCTGATTTACGGATGTTTCGAATTATGAGTGTTTCGATACGAGTGTTTCGACTTACGAGTGTTTCGACTACGAGTGTTTTGACTTACGAGTGTTCTGACTTACGAGTGTTCTGACTTACGGGTGTTCTGACTTACGAGTGTTCCGACTTACGAGTGTTTCGGCTTATGAGTGTTTCGGCTTACGAGCGTTTCGACTAGGAGTGTTTCGACTTACGAATGTTTTTGCTAACGAGTGTTTCGACTTACGAGTGTTTCGACTTACAAGTGTTTCGACTTACGAGTGTTTTGACTTACGGTGTTTCGGCTAACGAGTGTTTCAACATACGAGTGTTTTGACTTACCGGTGTTTCGACTTACGGGTGTTTCGACTTACGAGAGTTTCAACTTACGAGTGTTCTGACTTACGAGTGTTCTGACTTACGAGTGTTTTGACTTACGAGTGTTCCGACTTACGAGTGTTTCGGCTTACGAGTGTTTCGGCTAGCGAGTGTTCCGACTTACGAGTGTTCCGACTTACGAGTGTTTCGGCTACGGATGTTCCGACTTACGAGTATTTTCGGCTTACGAGTGTTTTGACTTACGATTGTTTTGACTTACGGGTATTTCGGCTTACGAGTGTTTCGACTTACGAGTGTTTCGACTTACGAATGTTTCGGCTTACGAGTGTTTCGACTTACGAGTGTTTTGACTTACGGGTGTTTCGACTTACGAGTGTTTTGGTTTACGTGTGTTTCGACTTACGAATGTTTCGGTTTACGAGTGTTTCGACTTACGAGTGTTTAAACTTACGAGTGTTTTGACTTACGGGTGTTTCGACTTACGAGTGTTTTGGTTTACGTGTGTTTCGACTTACGAATGTTTCGACTTACGAGTGTTTTGACTTACGATTGTTTCGGCTTACGAGTGTTTCGACTTACGAGTGTTTCGGCTTACGAGTGTTTCGGCTTACGAGTGTTTTGACTTAAGGGTGTTTCGACGAGTGTTTCGATACGAGTGTTTCGACTTACGGGTGTTCTGACTTACGAGTGTTCTGATTTACGGATGTTTCGACTTATGAGTGTTTCGACTACGAGTGTTTCGACTACGAGTGTTTCGACTTACGAGTGTTCTGACTTACGAGTGTTCTGACTTACGGGTGTTCTGACTTACGAGTGTTCCGACTTACGAGTGTTTCGGCTTATGAGTGTTTCGGCTTACGAGCGTTTCGACTACGAGTGTTTCGACTTACGAATGTTTTTGCTTACGAGTGTTTCGACTTACGAATGTTTTTGCTTACGAGTGTTTCAGCTTACGAGTGTTTCGACTTACAAGTGTTTCGACTTACGAGTGTTTTGACTTACGGGTATTTCGGCTTACGAGTGTTTCTACTTACGAGTGTTTCGACTTACGAGTGTTCCGACTTACGAGTGTTTTGACTTACGAGTGTTCCGACTTACGAGTGTTTCGGCTTACGAGTGTTTCGGCTCACGAGTGTTTCGACTTACGAGTGTTTTGAATTACGAATGTTTTGCCTTACGGGTGTTTCGGTTTACGGGTGTTTTGACTTACGAGTGTTCTGACTTACGAGTGTTCCGGCTTACGAGTGTTTCGGCTTACGAGTGTTTTGGTTTACGTGTGTTTCGACTTACGAATGTTTCGGCTTACGAGTGTTTCGACTTACGAGTGTTCCGACCTACGAGTGTTTCGGCTACGGATGTTCCGACTTACGGGTGTTTCGGCTTATGAGTGTTTCGAATTACGAGTGTTTTGACTTACGGGTGTTTCGACTTACGAGTGTTTTGGTTTACGTGTGTTTCGACTTACGAATGTTTCGGCTTACGAGTGTTTCGACTTACGAGTGTTTAAACTTACGAGTGTTTTGACTTACGGGTGTTTCGACTTACGAGTGTTTTGGTTTACGTGTGTTTCGACTTACGAATGTTTCGACTTACGAGTGTTTTGACTTACGATTGTTTCGGCTTACGAGTGTTTCGACTTACGAGTGTTTCGGCTTACGAGTGTTTCGGCTTACGAGTGTTTTGACTTAAGGGTGTTTCGACGAGTGTTTCGATACGAGTGTTTTGACTTACGATTGTTTCGGCTTACGAGTGTTTCGACTTACGAGTGTTTTGACTTACGATTGTTTCGACTTACGAGTGTTTTGACTTACAAGTGTTTCGGCTTATGAGTGTTTCGACTTACGAGTGTTTTGACTTACGGGTGGTTCGACTACGAGTGTTTCGACTTACGAGTGTTCTGACTTACGAGTGTTCTGACTTACGAGTGTTCCGACTTACGAGTGTTTCGGCTTACGAGTGTTTCGGCTTACGTGTGTTTCTTCTTACGAGTGTTTCGACTTACGAGTGTTCCGACTTACGAGTGTTTCGACCTACGAGTGTTTTGACTTACGGTGTTTCGGCTTACGAATGTTTTGACTTACGAGTGTTTTGACTTACGGGTGTTTTGACATACGAGTGTTTCGATACGAGTGTTCTGACTTATGAGTGTTCTGACTTACGAGTGTTCTGACTTACGAGTGTTCTGACTTACGAGTGTTCCGACTTACGAGTGTTTCGGCTCACGAGTGTTTCGGCTTACGAGTGTTTCGACTACGAAAATAACAAATAGACGCGGTTTCAAATCTCTATGCTTTTCAAGTTCATTACATTAATCTTTATTTATACGTTTCGCTTTACGAATGTTTCGACTTACGAGTGTTTCGACTTACGAGTGTTTCGGCTTACGAGTGTTTCGGCTCACGAGTGTTTCGACTTAAGAGTGTTTCGACTAAACGAGTGTTTCGACTTACGAGTGCTTTTGCCATACGGGTGTTTCGGTTTACGAGTGTTTCGACTTACGAGTGTTCTGACTTACGAGTGTTCCGACTTACGAGTGTTTCGACTTACGAGTGTTTCGACTTACGAGTGTTCCGACCTACGAGTGTTTCGGCTTACGGGTGTTCCGACCTACGAGTGTTTCGACTGACGAGTGTTTTGACTTACGACTGTTTCGGCTTACGAGTGTTTCGACTTACGAGTGTTTCGACTTACGAGTGTTCTGACTTACGAGTGTTCTGACTTACGAGTGTTCCGACTTACGAGTGTTTCGGCTTACGAGTGTTTCGACATGCGAGTGTTTTGACTTACGGATGTATCGACTTACGGGTGTTTCGACTCACGAGTGTTTCTACTTACGAGTGTTTCGACTTACGAGTGTTTTGACTTACGAGTGTTCCGACTTACGAGTGTTTCGGCTTACGAGTGTTTCGGCTCACGAGTTTTTCGACTTACGAGTGTTTTGAATTACGAATGTTTTGCCTTACGGGTGTTTCGGTTTACGAGTGTTTTGACTTACGAGTATTCTGACTTACGAGTGTTCCGACTTACGGGTGTTTCGACTTACGAGTGTTTCGACTTACGAGTGTTCCGACCTACGAGGGTTTCGGCTTACGGGTGTTCCGACTTACGAGTATTTTCGGCTTACGAGTGTTTCGACTTACGAGTGTTTTGTCTTACGATTGTTTCGGCTTACGAGTGTTTCGACTTACGAGTGTTTTGACTTACGGGTGTTTTGACATACGAGTGTTTCGATACGAGTGTTCTGACTTACGAGTGTTCTGACTTACGAGTGTTCTGACTTACGGGTGTTCTGACTTACGAGTGTTCCGACTTACGAGTGTTTCGGCTTATGAGTGTTTCGACTTACGAGCGTTTCGACTACGAGTGTTTCGACTTACGAATGTTTTTGCTTACGAGTGTTTCGACTTACGAATGTTTTTGCTTACGAATGTTTTTGCTTACGAGTGTTCTGACTTACGAGTGTTTTGACTTACGAGTGTTCCGACTTACGAGTGTTTTGGTTTACGTGTGTTTCGACTTACGAATGTTTCGGCTTACGAGTGTTTCGACTTACGAGTGTTCCGACCTACGAGTGTTTCGGCTACGGATGTTCCGACTTACGAGTATTTTCGGCTTACGAGTGTTTTGACTTACGATTGTTTTGACTTACGATTGTTTCGGCTTACGAGTGTTTCGACATACGAGTGTTTCGATTTACGAGTGTTTTGACTTAAGAATATTTTGACTTACGGGTGTTTCGGCTTACGAGTGTTTCGACTTACGAGTGTTTTGACTTACGGGTGTTTCGACTTACGAGTGTTTTGGTTTACGTGTGTCTCGACTTACGAATGTTTCGGCTTACGAGTGTTTCGACTTACTAGTGTTTCGACTTACGGTTGTTCTGACTTACTGGTATTCCGACTTACGAGTGATTTGGCATACGAGTGTTTCGACTTACGAGTGTTTTCGGCTTACGAGTGTTTCGACTTACGAGTGTTTTGACTTACGATTGTTTCGGCTTACGAGTGTTTCGACTTACGAGTGTTTCGGCTTACGAGTGTTTCGGCTTATGAGTGTTTTGACTTAAAGGTGTTTCGACGAGTGTTTCTATATGAGTGTTTCGACTTACGGGTGTTCTGACTTACGAGTGTTCTGATTTACGGATGTTTCGAATTATGAGTGTTTCGACTACGAGTGTTTCGACTTACGAGTGTTTCGACTACGAGTGTTTTGACTTACGAGTGTTCTGACTTACGAGTGTTCTGACTTACGGGTGTTCTGACTTACGAGTGTTCCGACTTACGAGTGTTTCGGCTTATGAGTGTTTCGGCTTACGAGCGTTTCGACTAGGAGTGTTTCGACTTACGAATGTTTTTGCTAACGAGTGTTTCGACTTACAAGTGTTTCGACTTACGAGAGTTTCGACATACGAGTGTTTTGACTTACCGGTGTTTCGACTTACGAGTGTTTCGACTTACGAATGTTTTTGCTTACGAATGTTTTTGCTTACGAGTGTTCTGACTTACGAGTGTTTTGACTTACGAGTGTTCCGACTTACGAGTGTTTTGGTTTACGTGTGTTTCGACTTACGAATGTTTCGGCTTACGAGTGTTTCGACTTACGAGTGTTCCGACCTACGAGTGTTTCGGCTACGGATGTTCCGACTTACGAGTATTTTCGGCTTACGAGTGTTTCGACTTACGAGTGTTTTGACTTACGGGTGTTTCGACTTACGAGTGTTTTGGTTTACGTGTGTTTCGACTTACGAATGTTTCGGCTTACGAGTGTTTCGATTTACGAGTGTTTCGACTTACGGTTGTTCTGACTTACGGGTATTCCGACTTACGAGTGATTTGGCATACGAGTGTTTCGACTTACGAGTGTTTTCGGCTTACGAGTGTTTCGACTTACGAGTGTTTTGACTTACGATTGTTTCGGCTTACGAGTGTTTCGACTTACGAGTGTTTCGGCAAACGAGTGTTTCGTCTTATGAGTGTTTTGACTTAAGGGTGTTTCGACGAGTGTTTCCTTACGAGTGTTTCGACTTACGGGTGTTTTGACATACGAGTGTTTCGACTAACTAATGTTTTTACTTACGAGTGTTTCGGCGTACGAATGTTTTGACTTACGGGTGTTTCGGCTTACCAGTGTTTCGACTTACGAGTCTTTCGGCTTACGAGTGTTTCGACTTACTAATGTTTTTACTTACGAGTGTTTCGGCGTACGAGTGTTTCGACTTACGAGTGTTTCGACTTACGGGTGTTTTGACTTACAGGTGTTTCGGCTTACGAGTGTTTCGACTTACGAGTGTTTTGACTTAAGGGTGTTTCGACTTACGAGTATTTTTGGCTTACGAGTGTTTCGACTTACGAGTGTTTTGACTTACGAGTGATCTGATTTACAGATGTTTCGACATACGAGTGTTTCGACTTACGAGTGTTTCGACTTATGAGTATTTCGACTTACGAGTGTTTCGACTTACGAGTGTTTCGACTTACGAGTGTTCCGACTTACGAGTGTTTCGGCTTACGAGTGTTTCCGGCTTACGAGTGTTTCGACTTACGAGTGTTTTGACTTACGGTGTTTCGGCTTACGAGTGATTCGACTTACGAATGTTTTGACTTACGGGTGTTTCGGCTTGCGAGTGTTTCGACTTACGAGTGTTTCGGCTTGCGAGTGTTTCGACTTACTAATGTTTTTACTTACGAGTGTTTCGGCGTACGAGTGTTTCGACTTACGAGTGTTTCGACTTACGGGTGCTTTGACTTACGGGTGTTTCGGCTTACGAGTGTTTCGACTTACGAGTGTTTTGACTTAAGGGTGTTGCGACTTACGAGTGTTTCGACTTACGTGTGTTTCGACTTACGAGTGTTTCGGCTTACGAATGTTTTGACTTAAGGGTGTTTCGACTTACGAGTGTTTCGATACGAGTGTTCTGACTTACGAGTGTTCTGACTTACGAGTGTTTTGACTTAAGAGTGTTCTGACTTACGAGTGTTCCGACTTACGTGTGTTCCGACTTACGAGTGTTCTGACTTACGAGCGTTCTGATTTACGAGTGTTCCGACTTACGAGTGTTTCGGCTTACGAGTGTTTCGGCTTACGAGTGTTTCGACATACGAGTGTTTCGACTTACGAGTGTTCCGACTAACGAGTGTTCCGACTTACGAGTGTTTCGGCTTACGAGTGTTTCGGCTTACGAGTGTTTCGACTTACGAGTGTTTCGGCTTACGAGTGTTTCGACTTACGAAAATAACAAATAGACCCGGTTTCAAATCTCTATGCTTTTCAAATTCATTACATTAATCTTTATTTATACGTTTCGCTTTACGTGTGTTTCGGCTTACGAGTGTTTCGACTTACGAGTGTTTTTACTTACGGTGTTTCGGCTTACTAGTGTTTCGACATACGAGTGTTTTGACTTACGGGTGTTTCGACTTACGAGTGTTTTTACTTACGAATGTTTTGACTTACGGGTGTTTCGGCTTACCAGTGTTTCGACTTACGAGTGTTTCGGCTTACGAGTGTTTCGACTTACTAAGGTTTTACTTACGAGTGTTTCGGCGTACGAGAGTTTTGACTTACGAGTGTTTCGACTTACGAGTGTTTCGACTTACGAGTGTTTTGACTTACGAATGTTTTGACTTACGGGTGTTTCGGCTTACGGGTGTTTTGACTTACGGGTGTTTCGGCTTACGAGTGTTTCGACTTACGAGTGTTTTGACTTACGAGTGTTCTGATTTACGGATGTTTCGACATACGAGTGTTTAGACTTACGAGTGTTTCGACTTACGAGTGTTTCGGCTTACGAGTGTTTCGACTTACGAGTGTTTTGACTTACGGTGTTTCGGCTTACGAGTGTTTCGACTTACGAGTGTTTTAACTTACGGGTGTTTTGACATACGAGTGTTTCGACTAACTAATGTTTTTACTTACGAGTGTTTCGGCGTACGAGAGTTTGGACTTACGAGTGTTTCGACTTACGAGTGTTTCGACTTACGAGCGTTTTGACTTACGAATGTTTTGACTTACGGGTGTTTCGGCTTACCAGTGTTTCGACTTACGAGTCTTTCGGCTTACGAGTGTTTCGACTTACTAATGTTTTTACTTACGAGTGTTTCGGCGTACGAGTGTTTCGACTTACGAGTGTTTCGACTTACGTGTGTTTTGACTTACGGGTGTTTCGGCTTAGGAGTGTTTCGACTTACGAGTGTTTTGACTTAAGGGTGTTTCGACTTACGAGTATTTTTGGCTTACGGGTGTTTCGACTTACGAGTGTTTTGACTTACGAGTGATCTGATTTACGGATGTTTCGACATACGAGTGTTTCGACTTACGAGTGTTTCGACTTATGAGTATTTCGACTTACGAGTGTTTCGACTTACGAGTGTTTAGACTTACGAGTGTTCCGACTTACGAGTGTTTCGGCTTACGAGTGTTTCCGGCTTACGAGTGTTTCGACTTACGAGTGTTTTGACATACGGTGTTTCGGCTTACGAGTGATTCGACTTACGAGTGTTTTGACTTACGGGTGTTTTGACTTACGGGTGTTGTGAATTACGAGTGTTCCGATTTACGAGTGTTTTGACTTACGGTGTTTCGGCTTACGAGTGATTCGACTTACGAATGTTTTGACCTACGGGTGTTTCGGCTTGCGAGTGTTTCGACTTACGAGTGTTTCGGCTTGCGAGTGTTTCGACTTACTAATGTTTTTACTTACGAGTGTTTCGGCGTACGAGTGTTTCGACTTACGAGTGTTTCGACTTACGTGTGCTTTGACTTACGGGTGTTTCGGCTTACGAGTGTTTCGACTTACGAGTGTTTTGACTTAAGGGTGTTTCGACTTACGAGTGTTTCGACTTACGAGTGTTTCGACTTACGAGTGTTTCGGCTTACGAGTGTTTTGACTTAAGGATGTTTCGACTTACGAGTGTTTCCATACGAGTGTTCTGACTTACGAGTGTTCTGACTTACGAGTGTTTTGACTTACGATCTGACTTACGAGTGTTCCGACTTACGAGTGTTCGGACTTCCGAGTGTTTCGGCTTAGGAGTGTTTCCGGCTTACGAGTGTTTCGACTTACGAGTGTTTTGACTTACCGTGTTTCGGCTTACGAGTGATTCGACTTACGAGAGTTTTGACTTACGGGTGTTGTGAATTACGATTGTTGCGATTTACGAGTGTTTTGACTTACGGTGTTTCGGCTTACGAGTGATTCGACTTACGAATGTTTTGACTTACGGGTGTTTCGGCTTGCGAGTGTTTCGACTTACGAGTGTTTCGGCTTATGAGTGTTTCGACTTACGAGTGTTTTGACTTAAGGGTGTTTCGACTTACGAGTGTTTCGACTTACGAGTGTTTCGACTTACGAGTGTTTTGACTTAAGGGTGTTTCGACTTACGAGTATTTTTGGCTTACGAGTGTTTCGACTTACGAGTGTTTTGACTTACGAGTGATCTGATTTACGGATGTTTCGACATACGAGTGTTTCGACTTACGAGTGTTTCGACTTATGAGTATTTCGACTTACGAGTTTTTCGACTTACGAGTGTTTCGACTTACGAGTGTTCCGACTTTCGAGTGTTTCGGCTTACGAGTGTTTCTTGCTTACGAGTGTTTCGACTTACGAGTGTTTTGACTTACGGTGTTTCGGCTTACGAGTGATTCGACTTACGAGTGTTTCGGCTTACGAGTGTTTCCGGCTTACGAGTGTTTCGACTTACGAGTGTTTTGACTTACGGTGTTTCGGCTTACGAGTGATTCGACTTACGAATGTTTTGACTTACGGGTGTTTCGGCTTGCGAGTGTTTCGACTTACGAGTGTTTCGGCTTATGAGTGTTTCGACTTACTAATGTTTCTACTTACGAGTGTTTCGGCGTACGAGTGTTTTGACTTACGAGTGTTTCGACTTACGAGTGTTTTGACTTACGAATGTTTTGACTTACGGGTGTTTCGGCTTACGAGTGTTTCGACTTACGAGTGTTTCGGCTTGCGAGTGTTTCGACTTACTAATGTTTTTACTTACGAGTGTTTCGGCGTACGAGTGTTTCGACTTACGAGTGTTTCGACTTACGGGTGCTTTGACTTACGGGTGTTTCGGCTTACGAGTGTTTCGACTTACGAGTGTTTCGACTTACGAGTGTTTCGGCTTACGAGTGTTTTGACTTAAGGATGTTTCGACTTACGAGTGTTTCGATACGAGTGTTTCGACTTACGAATGTTCTGACTTACGAGTGCTCTGACTTACGAGTGTTCTGACTTACGAGTGTTCTCACTTACGAGCGTTCTGATTTACGAGTGTTTCGGCTTACGAGTGTTTCGGCTTACGAGTGTTTCGACATACGAGTGTTTCGACTTACGAGTGTTCCGACTAACGAGTGTTCCGACTTACGAGTGTTTCGGCTTACGAGTGTTTCGGCTTACGAGTGTTTCGACTTACGAGTGTTTCGGCTTACGAGTGTTTCGACTTACGAAAATAACAAATAGACGCGGTTTCAAATCTCTATGCTTTTCAAATTCATTACATTAATCTTTATTTATACGTTTCGCTTTACGAGTGTTTCGGCGTACGAGTGTTTCGACTTACGAGTGATTTAACTTACGTGTGTTTCGGCTTACGAGTGTTTCGACTTACGAGTGTTTCGGCTTGCGAGTGTTTCGACTTACTAATGTTTTTACTTACGAGTGTTTCGGCGTACGAGTGTTTCGACTTACGAGTGTTTCGACTTACGTGTGCTTTGACTTACGGGTGTTTCGGCTTACGAGTGTTTCGACTTACGAGTGTTTTGACTTAAGGGTGTTTCGACTTACGAGTGTTTCGACTTACGAGTGTTTCGACTTACGAGTGTTTCGGCTTACGAGTGTTTTGACTTAAGGATGTTTCGACTTACGAGTGTTTCCATACGAGTGTTCTGACTTACGAGTGTTCTGACTTACGAGTGTTTTGACTTACGATCTGACTTACGAGTGTTCCGACTTACGAGTGTTCGGACTTCCGAGTGTTTCGGCTTAGGAGTGTTTCCGGCTTACGAGTGTTTCGACTTACGAGTGTTTTGACTTACCGTGTTTCGGCTTACGAGTGATTCGACTTACGAGAGTTTTGACTTACGGGTGTTGTGAATTACGATTGTTGCGATTTACGAGTGTTTTGACTTACGGTGTTTCGGCTTACGAGTGATTCGACTTACGAATGTTTTGACTTACGGGTGTTTCGGCTTGCGAGTGTTTCGACTTACGAGTGTTTCGGCTTATGAGTGTTTCGACTTACGAGTGTTTTGACTTAAGGGTGTTTCGACTTACGAGTGTTTCGACTTACGAGTGTTTCGACTTACGAGTGTTTTGACTTAAGGGTGTTTCGACTTACGAGTATTTTTGGCTTACGAGTGTTTCGACTTACGAGTGTTTTGACTTACGAGTGATCTGATTTACGGATGTTTCGACATACGAGTGTTTCGACTTACGAGTGTTTCGACTTATGAGTATTTCGACTTACGAGTTTTTCGACTTACGAGTGTTTCGACTTACGAGTGTTCCGACTTTCGAGTGTTTCGGCTTACGAGTGTTTCTTGCTTACGAGTGTTTCGACTTACGAGTGTTTTGACTTACGGTGTTTCGGCTTACGAGTGATTCGACTTACGAGTGTTTCGGCTTACGAGTGTTTCCGGCTTACGAGTGTTTCGACTTACGAGTGTTTTGACTTACGGTATTTCGGCTTACGAGTGATTCGACTTACGAATGTTTTGACTTACGGGTGTTTCGGCTTGCGAGTGTTTCGACTTACGAGTGTTTCGGCTTATGAGTGTTTCGACTTACTAATGTTTCTACTTACGAGTGTTTCGGCGTACGAGTGTTTTGACTTACGAGTGTTTCGACTTACGAGTGTTTTGACTTACGAATGTTTTGACTTACGGGTGTTTCGGCTTACGAGTGTTTCGACTTACGAGTGTTTCGGCTTGCGAGTGTTTCGACTTACTAATGTTTTTACTTACGAGTGTTTCGGCGTACGAGTGTTTCGACTTACGAGTGTTTCGACTTACGGGTGCTTTGACTTACGGGTGTTTCGGCTTACGAGTGTTTCGACTTACGAGTGTTTCGACTTACGAGTGTTTCGGCTTACGAGTGTTTTGACTTAAGGATGTTTCGACTTACGAGTGTTTCGATACGAGTGTTTCGACTTACGAATGTTCTGACTTACGAGTGCTCTGACTTACGAGTGTTCTGACTTACGAGTGTTCTCACTTACGAGCGTTCTGATTTACGAGTGTTTCGGCTTACGAGTGTTTCGGCTTACGAGTGTTTCGACATACGAGTGTTTCGACTTACGAGTGTTCCGACTAACGAGTGTTCCGACTTACGAGTGTTTCGGCTTACGAGTGTTTCGGCTTACGAGTGTTTCGACTTACGAGTGTTTCGGCTTACGAGTGTTTCGACTTACGAAAATAACAAATAGACGCGGTTTCAAATCTCTATGCTTTTCAAATTCATTACATTAATCTTTATTTATACGTTTCGCTTTACGAGTGTTTCGGCGTACGAGTGTTTCGACTTACGAGTGATTTAACTTACGTGTGTTTCGGCTTACGAGTGTTTCGACTTACGAGTGTTTTTACTTACGGTGTTTCGGCTTACGAGTGTTTCGACATACGAGTGTTTTGACTTACGGGTGTTTCGACTTACGAGTGTTTTGACTTACGATTGTTTTGACTTACGGGTGTTTCGGCTTACCAGTGTTTCGACTTACGAGTGTTTCGGCTTACGAGTGTTTCGACTTACTAAGGTTTTTACTTACGAATGTTTTGACTTACGGGTGTTTCGGCTTACGGGTGTTTTGACTTACGGGTGTTTCGGCTTACGAGTGTTTCGACTTACGAGTGTTTTGACTTACGAGTGTTCTGATTTACGGATGTTTCGACATACGAGTGTTTCGACTTACGAGTGTTTCGACTTATGAGTGTTTCGACTTATGAGTGTTTCGACTTACGAGTGTTTCGACTTACGAGTGTTTCGGCTTACGAGTGTTTCGACTTACGAGTGTTCTGACTTACGGTGTTTCGGCTTACGAGTGTTTCGACTTACGAGTGTTTTAACTTACGGGTGTTTTGACATACGAGTGTTTCGACTAACTAATGTTTTTACTTACGAGTGTTTCGGCGTACGAGAGTTTTGACTTACGAGTGTTTCGACTTACGAGTGTTTCGACTTACGAGCGTTTTGACTTACGAATGTTTTGACTTACGGGTGTTTCGGCTTACCAGTGTTTCGACTTACGAGTCTTTCGGCTTACGAGTGTTTAGACTTACGAGTGTTTTGACTTACGGGTGTTTCGGCTTACGAGTGTTTAGACTTACGAGTGTTTTTACTTAAGGGTGTTTCGACTTACGAGTATTTTTGGCTTACGAGTGTTTCGACTTACGAGTGTTTTGACTTACGAGTGATCTGATTTACGGATGTTTCGACATACGAGTGTTTCGACTTACGAGTGTTTCGACTTACGAGTGTTCCGACTTACGAGTGTTTCGGCTTACGAGTGTTTCGGCTTAAGAGTGTTTCGACATACGAGTGTTTCGACTTACGAGTGTTCCGACTAACGAGTGTTCCGACTTACGAGTGTTTCGGCTTACGAGTGTTTCGGCTTACGAGTGTTTCGACTTACGAGTGTTTCGGCTTACGAGTGTTTCGACTTACTAAAATAACAAATAGACGCGGTTTCAAATCTCTATGCTTTTCAAATTCATTACATTAATCTTTATTTATACGTTTCGCTTTACGAGTGTTTCGGCGTACGAGTGTTTCGACTTACGAGTGTTTTAACTTACGTGTGTTTCGGCTTACGAGTGTTTCGACTTACGAGTGTTTTTACTTACGGTGTTTCGGCTTACGAGTGTTTCGTCTTATGAGTGTTTTGACTTAAGGGTGTTTCGACGAGTGTTTCGATACGAGTGTTTCGACTTACGGGTGTTCTGACTTACGAGTGTTCTGATTTACGGATGTTTCGAATTATGAGTGTTTCGACTACGAGTGATTCGACTTACGAGTGTTTCGACTACGAGTGTTTCGACTTACGAGTGTTCTGACTTACGAGTGTTCTGACTTACGGGTGTTCTGACTTACGAGTGTTTCGACTTACGAGTGTTTCGGCTTACGAGTGTTTCGGCTTATGAGTGTTTTGACTTAAGGGTGTTTCGACAAGTGTTACGATACTAGTGTTACGAGTGTTTTGACTTACGGATGTTCTGACTTACGAGTTTTCCGACTTACGAGTGTTTCGGCTTATGAGTGTTTCGGCTAACGAGCGTTTCGACTACGAGTGTTTCGACTTACGAATGTTTTTGCTTACGAGTGTTTCGACTTACGAATGTTTTTGCTTACGAATGTTGTTGCTTACGAGTGTTCTGACTTACGAGTGTTTTGACTTACGAGTGTTCCGACTTACGAGTGTTCCGGCTTACGAGTGTTTCGGCTTACGAGTGTTTCGACTTACGAGTGTTCTGACTTACGAGTGTTCCGGCTTACGAGTGTTTCGGCTTACGAGTGTTTCGACTAACGAGTGTTCCGACTTACGAGTGTTTCGGCTTACGAGTGTTTCGGCTTACGAGTGTTTCGACTTACGAGTGTTTCGGCTTACGAGTGTTTCGACTTACGAAAATAACAAATAGACGCGGTTTCAAATCTCTATGCTTTTCAAATTCATTACATTAATCTTTATTTATACGTTTCGCTTTACGAGTGTTTCGGCGTACGAGTGTTTCGACTTACGAGTGATTTAACTTACGTGTGTTTCGGCTTACGAGTGTTTCGACTTACGAGTGTTTTTACTTACGGTGTTTCGGCTTACGAGTGTTTCGACATACGAGTGTTTTGACTTACGGGTGTTTCGACTTACGAGTGTTTTGACTTACGATTGTTTTGACTTACGGGTGTTTCGGCTTACCAGTGTTTCGACTTACGAGTGTTTCGGCTTACGAGTGTTTCGACTTACTAAGGTTTTTACTTACGAATGTTTTGACTTACGGGTGTTTCGGCTTACGGGTGTTTTGACTTACGGGTGTTTCGGCTTACGAGTGTTTCGACTTACGAGTGTTTTGACTTACGAGTGTTCTGATTTACGGATGTTTCGACATACGAGTGTTTCGACTTACGAGTGTTTCGACTTATGAGTGTTTCGACTTATGAGTGTTTCGACTTACGAGTGTTTCGACTTACGAGTGTTTCGGCTTACGAGTGTTTCGACTTACGAGTGTTCTGACTTACGGTGTTTCGGCTTACGAGTGTTTCGACTTACGAGTGTTTTAACTTACGGGTGTTTTGACATACGAGTGTTTCGACTAACTAATGTTTTTACTTACGAGTGTTTCGGCGTACGAGAGTTTTGACTTACGAGTGTTTCGACTTACGAGTGTTTCGACTTACGAGCGTTTTGACTTACGAATGTTTTGACTTACGGGTGTTTCGGCTTACCAGTGTTTCGACTTACGAGTCTTTCGGCTTACGAGTGTTTCGACTTACTAATGTTTTTACTTACGAGTGTTTCGGCGTACGAGTGTTTCGACTTACGAGTGTTTCGACTTACGGGTGTTTTGACTTACGGGTGTTTCGGCTTACGAGTGTTTAGACTTACGAGTGTTTTTACTTAAGGGTGTTTCGACTTACGAGTATTTTTGGCTTACGAGTGTTTCGACTTACGAGTGTTTTGACTTACGAGTGATCTGATTTACGGATGTTTCGACATACGAGTGTTTCGACTTACGAGTGTTTCGACTTACGAGTGTTCCGACTTACGAGTGTTTCGGCTTACGAGTGTTTCGGCTTAAGAGTGTTTCGACATACGAGTGTTTCGACTTACGAGTGTTCCGACTAACGAGTGTTCCGACTTACGAGTGTTTCGGCTTACGAGTGTTTCGGCTTACGAGTGTTTCGACTTACGAGTGTTTCGGCTTACGAGTGTTTCGACTTACTAAAATAACAAATAGACGCGGTTTCAAATCTCTATGCTTTTCAAATTCATTACATTAATCTTTATTTATACGTTTCGCTTTACGAGTGTTTCGGCGTACGAGTGTTTCGACTTACGAGTGTTTTAACTTACGTGTGTTTCGGCTTACGAGTGTTTCGACTTACGAGTGTTTTTACTTACGGTGTTTCGGCTTACGAGTGTTTCGTCTTATGAGTGTTTTGACTTAAGGGTGTTTCGACGAGTGTTTCGATACGAGTGTTTCGACTTACGGGTGTTCTGACTTACGAGTGTTCTGATTTACGGATGTTTCGAATTATGAGTGTTTCGACTACGAGTGATTCGACTTACGAGTGTTTCGACTACGAGTGTTTCGACTTACGAGTGTTCTGACTTACGAGTGTTCTGACTTACGGGTGTTCTGACTTACGAGTGTTTCGACTTACGAGTGTTTCGGCTTACGAGTGTTTCGGCTTATGAGTGTTTTGACTTAAGGGTGTTTCGACAAGTGTTTCGATACGAGTGTTACGAGTGTTCTGACTTACGGGTGTTCTGACTTACGAGTGTTCCGACTTACGAGTGTTTCGGCTTATGAGTGTTTCGGCTAACGAGCGTTTCGACTACGAGTGTTTCGACTTACGAATGTTTTTGCTTACGAGTGTTTCGACTTACGAATGTTTTTGCTTACGAATGTTGTTGCTTACGAGTGTTCTGACTTACGAGTGTTTTGACTTACGAGTGTTCCGACTTACGAGTGTTCCGGCTTACGAGTGTTTCGGCTTACGAGTGTTTCGACTTACGAGTGTTCTGACTTACGAGTGTTCCGGCTTACGAGTGTTTCGGCTTACGAGTGTTTCGACTTACGAGTGTTCCGACCTACGAGTGTTTCGGCTACGGATGTTCCGACTTACGAGTATTTTCGGCTTACGAGTGTTTTGACTTACGATTGTTTTGACTTACGATTGTTTCGGCTAACGAGTGTTTCGACTTACGAGTGTTTCGATTTACGAGTGTTTTGACTTAAGAATATTTTGACTTACGGGTGTTTCGGCTTACGAGTGTTTCGACTTACGAGTGTTTTGACTTACGGGTGTTTCGACTTACGAGTGTTTTGGTTTACGTGTGTTCTGACTTACGAATGTTTCGGCTTACGAGTGTTTCGACTTACGAGTGTTTCGACTTACGGTTGTTCTGACTTACGGGTATTCCGACTTACGAGTGATTTGGCATACGAGTGTTTCGACTTACGAGTGTTTTCGGCTTACGAGTGTTTCGACTTACGAGTGTTTTGACTTACGATTGTTTCGGCTTACGAGTGTTTCGACTTACGAGTGTTTCGGCTTACGAGTGTTTCGGCTTATGAGTGTTTTGACTTAAGGGTGTTTCGACGAGTGTTTCGATACGAGTGATTCGACTTACGGGTGTTCTGACTTACGAGTGTTCTGATTTACGGATGTTTCGAATTATGAGTGTTTCGACTACGAGTGTTTCGACTTACGAGTGTTTCGACTACGAGTGTTTTGACTTACGAGTGTTCTGACTTACGAGTGTTCTGACTTACGGGTGTTCTGACTTACGAGTGTTCCGACTTACGAGTGTTTCGGCTTATGAGTGTTTCGGCTTACGAGCGTTTCGACTAGGAGTGTTTCGACTTACGAATGTTTTTGCTAACGAGTGTTTCGACTTACGAGTGTTTCGACTTACAAGTGTTTCGACTTACGTGTGTTTTGACTTACGGTGTTTCGGCTTACGAGTGTTTCGACATACGAGTGTTTTTGACTTACCGGTGTTTCGACTTACGGGTGTTTCGACTTACGAGAGTTTCGACTTACGAATGTTCTGACTTACGAGTGTTCTGACTTACGAGTGTTCCGACTTGCGAGTGTTTCGGCCTACGAGTGTTTCGACATGCGAGTTTTTTGACTTACGGATGTTTCGTCTTACGGGTGTTTCGACTCACGAGTGTTTCTACTTACGAGTGTTTCGACTTACGAGTGTTCCGACTTACGAGTGTTTTGACTTACGAGTGTTCCGACTTACGAGTGTTTCGGCTTACGAGTGTTTCGGCTCACGGGTGTTCCGACTTACGAGTGTTCCGACTTACGAGTGTTTCGGCTACGGATGTTCCGACTTACGAGTATTTTCGGCTTACGAGTGTTTTGACTTACGATTGTTTTGACTTACGGGTATTTCGGCTTACGAGTGTTTCGACTTACGAATGTTTCGGCTTACGAGTGTTTCGACTTACGAGTGTTTTGACTTACGGGTGTTTCGACTTACGAGTGTTTTGGTTTACGTGTATTTCGACTTACGAATGTTTCGGCTTACGAGTGTTTCGACTTACGAGTGTTTAAACTTACGAGTGTTTTGACTTACGGGTGTTTCGACTTACGAGTGTTTTGGTTTACGTGTGTTTCGACTTACGAATGTTTCGACTTACGAGTGTTTTGACTTACGATTGTTTCGGATTACGAGTGTTTCGACTTACGAGTGTTTCGGCTTACGAGTGTTTCGGCTTACGAGTGTTTTGACTTAAGGGTGTTTCGACGAGTGTTTCGATACGAGTGTTTCGACTTACGGGTGTTCTGACTTACGAGTGTTCTGATTTACGGATGTTTCGACTTATGAGTGTTTCGACTACGAGTGTTTCGACTTACGAGTGTTTCGACTACGAGTGTTTCGACTTACGAGTGTTCTGACTTACAAGTGTTCTGACTTACGAGTGTTCCGACTTACGAGTGTTTCGGCTTACGAGTGTTTCGGCTTACGTGTGTTTCGGCTTACGAGTGTTTCGACTTACGAGTGTTCCGACTTACGAGTGTTTCGACTTACGAGTGTTTTGGCTTACGGTGTTTCGGCTTACGAATGTTTTGACTTACGAGTGTTTTGACTTACGGGTGTTTTGACATACGAGTGTTTCGATACGAGTGTTCTGACTTACGAGTGTTCTGACTTACGAGTGTTCTGACTTACGAGTGTTCCGACTTACGAGTGTTTCGGCTCAAGAGTGTTTCGGCTTACGAGTGTTTCGACTACGAAAATAACAAATAGACGCGGTTTCAAATCTCTATGCTTTTAAAGTTCATTACATTAATCTTTATTTATACGTTTCGCTTTACGAATGTTTCGACTTACGAGTGTTTCGACTTACGAGTGTTTCGGCTTACGAGTGTTTTGACTTACGAGATTTTTTACTTACGGGTGTTTCGACTTACGCGTGTTTCGGCTTACGAATGTTTTGACTTACGAGTGTTTTGACTTACAGGTATTTTGACATACGAGTGTTTCGATACGAGTGTTTCGACTTATGAGTCTTCTGACTTACGAGTGTTTCGACTTACGAGTGTTTCGACTTACGAGTGTTTCGGCTTACGAGTGTTTCGGCTCACGAGTGTTTCGACTTACGAGTGTTTCGACTTACGAGTGTTTTGACTTACGGGTGTTTCGACTTACGAGTGTTTTGGTTTACGTGTGTTTCGACTTACGAATGTTTCGGCTTACGAGTGTTTCGACTTACGAGTGTTTCGACTTACGAGTGTTTTGACTTACGGGTGTTTCGACTTACGAGTGTTTTGGTTTACGTGTGTTTCGACTTACGAATGTTTCGGCTTACGAGTGTTTCGACTTACGAGTGTTTCGACTTACGGTTGTTCTGACTTACGGGTATTCCGACTTACGAGTGATTTGGCATACGAGTGTTTCGACTTACGAGTGTTTTCGGCTTACGAGTGTTTCGACTTACGAGTGTTTTGACTTACGATTGTTTCGGCTTACGAGTGTTTCGACTTACGAGTGTTTCGGCTTACGAGTGTTTCGGCTTATGAGTGTTTTGACTTAAGGGTGTTTCGACGAGTGTTTCGATACGAGTGTTTCGACATGCGAGTTTTTTGACTTACGGATGTTTCGACTTACGGGTGTTTCGACTCACGAGTGTTTCTACTTACGAGTGTTTCGACTTACGAGTGTTCCGACTTACGAGTGTTTTGACTTACGAGTGTTCCGACTTACGAGTGTTTCGGCTTACGAGTGTTTCGGCTCACGAGTGTTCCGACTTACGAGTGTTCCGACTTACGAGTGTTTCGGCTACGGATGTTCCGACTTACGAGTATTTTCGGCTTACGAGTGTTTTGACTTACGATTGTTTTGACTTACGGGTATTTCGGCTTACGAGTGTTTCGACTTACGAGTGTTTCGACTTACGAGTGTTTTGACTTACGGGTGTTTCGACTTACGAGTGTTTTGGTTTACGTGTGTTTCGACTTACGAATGTTTCGGCTTACGAGTGTTTCGACTTACGAGTGTTTTGACTTACGGGTGTTTCGACTTACGAGTGTTTTGGTTTACGAGTGTTTCGACTTACGAATGTTTCGTCTTACGAGTGTTTCGACTTACGAGTGTTTAAACTTACGAGTGTTTCGACTTACGAGTGTTTCGACTTACGAGTGTTTTGACTTACGGGTGTTTCGACTTACGAGTGTTTTGGTTTACGTGTGTTTCGACTTACGAGTGTTTCGACTTACGAGTGTTTTGACTTACGATTGTTTCGGCTTACGAGTGTTTCGACTTACGAGTGTTTCGGCTTACGAGTGTTTCGGCTTACGAGTGTTTTGACTTAAGGGTGTTTCGACGAGTGTTTCGATACGAGTGTTTCGACTTACGGGTGTTCTGACTTACGAGTGTTCTGATTTACGGATGTTTCGAATTATGAGTGTTTCGACTACGAGTGTTTCGACTTACGAGTGTTTCGACTACGAGTGTTTCGACTTACGAGTGTTCTGACTTACGAGTGTTCTGACTTACGAGTGTTCTGACTTACGAGTGTTCCGACTTACGAGTGTTTCGGCTTACGAGTGTTTTGGCTTACGTGTGTTTCGGCTTACGAGTGTTTCGACTTACGAGTGTTTCGACTTACGAAAATAACAAATAGACGCGGTTTCAAATCTCTATGCTTTTCAAGTTCATTACATTAATCTTTATTTATATGTTTCGCTTTACGAATGTTTCGACTTACGAGTGTTTCGACTTACGAGTGTGTCGGCATACGAGTGTTTTGACTTACGAGATTTTTTACTTACGGGTGTTTCGACTTACGCGTGTTTCGGCTTACGAATGTTTTGACTTACGAGTGTTTTGACTTACGGGTGTTTTGACATGCGAGTGTTTCGATACGAGTGTTTCGACTCACGAGTGTTCTGACTTACGAGTGTTTTGACTTACGGTGTTTCGGTTTACGTGTGTTTCGACTTACGAGTGTTTTGACTTACGGGTGTTTTGACATACGAGTGTTTCGATACGAGTGTTCTGACTTACGAGTGTTCTGACTTACGAGTGTTCTGACTTACGGGTGTTCTGACTTACGAGTGTTCCGACTTACGAGTGTTTCGACTTATGAGTGTTTCGGCTTACGAGCGTTTCGACTACGAGTGTTTCGACTTACGAATGTTTTTGCTTACGAGTGTTTCGACTTACGAATGTTTTTGCTTACGAATGTTTTTGTTTACGAGTGTTCCGACCTACGAGTGTTTCGGCTACGGATGTTCCGACTTACGAGTATTTTCGGCTTACGAGTGTTTCGACTTACGAGTGTTTTGACTTACGGGTGTTTCGACTTACGAGTGTTTTGGTTTACGTGTGTTTCGACTTACGAATGTTTCGGCTTACGAGTGTTTCGATTTACGAGTGTTTCGACTTACGGTTGTTCTGACTTACGGGTATTCCGACTTACGAGTGATTTGGCATACGAGTGTTTCGACTTACGAGTGTTTTCGGCTTACGAGAGTTTCGACTTACGGGTGTTCTGACTTACGAGTGTTCCGACTTACGAGTGTTTCGGCTTATGAGTGTTTCGGCTAACGAGCGTTTCGACTACGAGTGTTTCGACTTACGAATGTTTTTGCTTACGAGTGTTTCGACTTACGAATGTTTTTGCTTACGAATGTTGTTGCTTACGAGTGTTCTGACTTACGAGTGTTTTGACTTACGAGTGTTCCGACTTACGAGTGTTCCGGCTTACGAGTGTTTCGGCTTACGAGTGTTTCGACTTACGAGTGTTCTGACTTACGAGTGTTCCGGCTTACGAGTGTTTCGGCTTACGAGTGTTTCGACTTACGAGTGTTCCGACCTACGAGTGTTTCGGCTACGGATGTTCCGACTTACGAGTATTTTCGGCTTACGAGTGTTTTGACTTACGATTGTTTTGACTTACGATTGTTTCGGCTAACGAGTGTTTCGACTTACGAGTGTTTCGATTTACGAGTGTTTTGACTTAAGAATATTTTGACTTACGGGTGTTTCGGCTTACGAGTGTTTCGACTTACGAGTGTTTTGACTTACGGGTGTTTCGACTTACGAGTGTTTTGGTTTACGTGTGTTCTGACTTACGAATGTTTCGGCTTACGAGTGTTTCGACTTACGAGTGTTTCGACTTACGGTTGTTCTGACTTACGGGTATTCCGACTTACGAGTGATTTGGCATACGAGTGTTTCGACTTACGAGTGTTTTCGGCTTACGAGTGTTTCGACTTACGAGTGTTTTGACTTACGATTGTTTCGGCTTACGAGTGTTTCGACTTACGAGTGTTTCGGCTTACGAGTGTTTCGGCTTATGAGTGTTTTGACTTAAGGGTGTTTCGACGAGTGTTTCGATACGAGTGATTCGACTTACGGGTGTTCTGACTTACGAGTGTTCTGATTTACGGATGTTTCGAATTATGAGTGTTTCGACTACGAGTGTTTCGACTTACGAGTGTTTCGACTACGAGTGTTTTGACTTACGAGTGTTCTGACTTACGAGTGTTCTGACTTACGGGTGTTCTGACTTACGAGTGTTCCGACTTACGAGTGTTTCGGCTTATGAGTGTTTCGGCTTACGAGCGTTTCGACTAGGAGTGTTTCGACTTACGAATGTTTTTGCTAACGAGTGTTTCGACTTACGAGTGTTTCGACTTACAAGTGTTTCGACTTACGTGTGTTTTGACTTACGGTGTTTCGGCTTACGAGTGTTTCGACATACGAGTGTTTTTGACTTACCGGTGTTTCGACTTACGGGTGTTTCGACTTACGAGAGTTTCGACTTACGAGTGTTCTGACTTACGAGTGTTCTGACTTACGAGTGTTCCGACTTGCGAGTGTTTCGGCCTACGAGTGTTTCGACATGCGAGTTTTTTGACTTACGGATGTTTCGTCTTACGGGTGTTTCGACTCACGAGTGTTTCTACTTACGAGTGTTTCGACTTACGAGTGTTCCGACTTACGAGTGTTTTGACTTACGAGTGTTCCGACTTACGAGTGTTTCGGCTTACGAGTGTTTCGGCTCACGGGTGTTCCGACTTACGAGTGTTCCGACTTACGAGTGTTTCGGCTACGGATGTTCCGACTTACGAGTATTTTCGGCTTACGAGTGTTTTGACTTACGATTGTTTTGACTTACGGGTATTTCGGCTTACGAGTGTTTCGACTTACGAATGTTTCGGCTTACGAGTGTTTCGACTTACGAGTGTTTTGACTTACGGGTGTTTCGACTTACGAGTGTTTTGGTTTACGTGTATTTCGACTTACGAATGTTTCGGCTTACGAGTGTTTCGACTTACGAGTGTTTAAACTTACGAGTGTTTTGACTTACGGGTGTTTCGACTTACGAGTGTTTTGGTTTACGTGTGTTTCGACTTACGAATGTTTCGACTTACGAGTGTTTTGACTTACGATTGTTTCGGATTACGAGTGTTTCGACTTACGAGTGTTTCGGCTTACGAGTGTTTCGGCTTACGAGTGTTTTGACTTAAGGGTGTTTCGACGAGTGTTTCGATACGAGTGTTTCGACTTACGGGTGTTCTGACTTACGAGTGTTCTGATTTACGGATGTTTCGACTTATGAGTGTTTCGACTACGAGTGTTTCGACTTACGAGTGTTTCGACTACGAGTGTTTCGACTTACGAGTGTTCTGACTTACAAGTGTTCTGACTTACGAGTGTTCCGACTTACGAGTGTTTCGGCTTACGAGTGTTTCGGCTTACGTGTGTTTCGGCTTACGAGTGTTTCGACTTACGAGTGTTCCGACTTACGAGTGTTTCGACTTACGAGTGTTTTGGCTTACGGTGTTTCGGCTTACGAATGTTTTGACTTACGAGTGTTTTGACTTACGGGTGTTTTGACATACGAGTGTTTCGATACGAGTGTTCTGACTTACGAGTGTTCTGACTTACGAGTGTTCTGACTTACGAGTGTTCCGACTTACGAGTGTTTCGGCTCAAGAGTGTTTCGGCTTACGAGTGTTTCGACTACGAAAATAACAAATAGACGCGGTTTCAAATCTCTATGCTTTTAAAGTTCATTACATTAATCTTTATTTATACGTTTCGCTTTACGAATGTTTCGACTTACGAGTGTTTCGACTTACGAGTGTTTCGGCTTACGAGTGTTT
The DNA here is from genome assembly GCA_964016885.1 of Eledone cirrhosa. Taxonomy (NCBI): domain Eukaryota; kingdom Metazoa; phylum Mollusca; class Cephalopoda; order Octopoda; family Eledonidae; genus Eledone; species Eledone cirrhosa. The sequence continues at coordinate 262,424,900 of OZ024741.1, forward strand.
TGACTTACGAGATTTTTTACTTACGGGTGTTTCGACTTACGCGTGTTTCGGCTTACGAATGTTTTGACTTACGAGTGTTTTGACTTACAGGTATTTTGACATACGAGTGTTTCGATACGAGTGTTTCGACTTATGAGTCTTCTGACTTACGAGTGTTTCGACTTACGAGTGTTTCGACTTACGAGTGTTTCGGCTTACGAGTGTTTCGGCTCACGAGTGTTTCGACTTACGAGTGTTTCGACTTACGAGTGTTTTGACTTACGGGTGTTTCGACTTACGAGTGTTTTGGTTTACGTGTGTTTCGACTTACGAATGTTTCGGCTTACGAGTGTTTCGACTTACGAGTGTTTCGACTTACGAGTGTTTTGACTTACGGGTGTTTCGACTTACGAGTGTTTTGGTTTACGTGTGTTTCGACTTACGAATGTTTCGGCTTACGAGTGTTTCGACTTACGAGTGTTTCGACTTACGGTTGTTCTGACTTACGGGTATTCCGACTTACGAGTGATTTGGCATACGAGTGTTTCGACTTACGAGTGTTTTCGGCTTACGAGTGTTTCGACTTACGAGTGTTTTGACTTACGATTGTTTCGGCTTACGAGTGTTTCGACTTACGAGTGTTTCGGCTTACGAGTGTTTCGGCTTATGAGTGTTTTGACTTAAGGGTGTTTCGACGAGTGTTTCGATACGAGTGTTTCGACATGCGAGTTTTTTGACTTACGGATGTTTCGACTTACGGGTGTTTCGACTCACGAGTGTTTCTACTTACGAGTGTTTCGACTTACGAGTGTTCCGACTTACGAGTGTTTTGACTTACGAGTGTTCCGACTTACGAGTGTTTCGGCTTACGAGTGTTTCGGCTCACGAGTGTTCCGACTTACGAGTGTTCCGACTTACGAGTGTTTCGGCTACGGATGTTCCGACTTACGAGTATTTTCGGCTTACGAGTGTTTTGACTTACGATTGTTTTGACTTACGGGTATTTCGGCTTACGAGTGTTTCGACTTACGAGTGTTTCGACTTACGAGTGTTTTGACTTACGGGTGTTTCGACTTACGAGTGTTTTGGTTTACGTGTGTTTCGACTTACGAATGTTTCGGCTTACGAGTGTTTCGACTTACGAGTGTTTTGACTTACGGGTGTTTCGACTTACGAGTGTTTTGGTTTACGAGTGTTTCGACTTACGAATGTTTCGTCTTACGAGTGTTTCGACTTACGAGTGTTTAAACTTACGAGTGTTTCGACTTACGAGTGTTTCGACTTACGAGTGTTTTGACTTACGGGTGTTTCGACTTACGAGTGTTTTGGTTTACGTGTGTTTCGACTTACGAGTGTTTCGACTTACGAGTGTTTTGACTTACGATTGTTTCGGCTTACGAGTGTTTCGACTTACGAGTGTTTCGGCTTACGAGTGTTTCGGCTTACGAGTGTTTTGACTTAAGGGTGTTTCGACGAGTGTTTCGATACGAGTGTTTCGACTTACGGGTGTTCTGACTTACGAGTGTTCTGATTTACGGATGTTTCGAATTATGAGTGTTTCGACTACGAGTGTTTCGACTTACGAGTGTTTCGACTACGAGTGTTTCGACTTACGAGTGTTCTGACTTACGAGTGTTCTGACTTACGAGTGTTCTGACTTACGAGTGTTCCGACTTACGAGTGTTTCGGCTTACGAGTGTTTTGGCTTACGTGTGTTTCGGCTTACGAGTGTTTCGACTTACGAGTGTTTCGACTTACGAAAATAACAAATAGACGCGGTTTCAAATCTCTATGCTTTTCAAGTTCATTACATTAATCTTTATTTATATGTTTCGCTTTACGAATGTTTCGACTTACGAGTGTTTCGACTTACGAGTGTGTCGGCATACGAGTGTTTTGACTTACGAGATTTTTTACTTACGGGTGTTTCGACTTACGCGTGTTTCGGCTTACGAATGTTTTGACTTACGAGTGTTTTGACTTACGGGTGTTTTGACATGCGAGTGTTTCGATACGAGTGTTTCGACTCACGAGTGTTCTGACTTACGAGTGTTTTGACTTACGGTGTTTCGGTTTACGTGTGTTTCGACTTACGAGTGTTTTGACTTACGGGTGTTTTGACATACGAGTGTTTCGATACGAGTGTTCTGACTTACGAGTGTTCTGACTTACGAGTGTTCTGACTTACGGGTGTTCTGACTTACGAGTGTTCCGACTTACGAGTGTTTCGACTTATGAGTGTTTCGGCTTACGAGCGTTTCGACTACGAGTGTTTCGACTTACGAATGTTTTTGCTTACGAGTGTTTCGACTTACGAATGTTTTTGCTTACGAATGTTTTTGTTTACGAGTGTTCCGACCTACGAGTGTTTCGGCTACGGATGTTCCGACTTACGAGTATTTTCGGCTTACGAGTGTTTCGACTTACGAGTGTTTTGACTTACGGGTGTTTCGACTTACGAGTGTTTTGGTTTACGTGTGTTTCGACTTACGAATGTTTCGGCTTACGAGTGTTTCGATTTACGAGTGTTTCGACTTACGGTTGTTCTGACTTACGGGTATTCCGACTTACGAGTGATTTGGCATACGAGTGTTTCGACTTACGAGTGTTTTCGGCTTACGAGAGTTTCGACTTACGAGTGTTTTGACTTACGATTGTTTCGGCTTACGAGTGTTTCGACTTACGAGTTTTTCGGCTTACGAGTGTTTCGGCTTACGAGTGTTTTGACTTAAGGGTGTTTCGACGAGTGTTTCGATACGAGTGTTTCGACTTACGGGTGTTCTGACTTACGAGTGTTCTGATTTACGGATGTTTCGAATTATGACTGTTTCGACTACGAGTGTTTCGACTTACGAGTGTTTCGACTACGAGTGTTTCGACTTACGAGTGTTCTGACTTACGAGTGTTCTGACTTACGGGTGTTCTGACTTACGAGTGTTCCGACTTACGAGTGTTTCGTCTTATGAGTGTTTCGGCTTACGAGCGTTTCGACTACGAGTGTTTCGACTTACGAATGTTTTTGCTAACGAGTGTTTCGACTTACGAATGTTGTTGCTTACGAGTGTTTCGGCTTACGAGTGTTTCGACTTACAAGTGTTTCGACTTACGAGTGTTTTGACTTACGGTGTTTCGGCTTACGAGTGTTTCGACATACGAGTGTTTTGACTTACCGGTGTTTCGACTTACGGGTGTTTCGACTTACGAGAGTTTCGACTTACGAGTGTTCTGACTTACGAGTGTTCTGACTTACGAGTGTTCCGACTTGCGAGTGTTTCGGGTTACGAGTGTTTCGACATGCGTTTTTTTTTACTTACGGATGTTTCGACTTACGGGTGTTTCGACTCACGAGTGTTTCTACTTACGAGTGTTTCGACTTACGAGTGTTCCGACTTACGAGTGTTTTGACTTACGAGTGTTCCGACTTACGAGTGTTTCGGCTTACGAGTGTTTCGGCTCACGAGTGTTTCGACTTACGAGTGTTCCGACTTACGAGTGTTTCGGCTACGGATGTTCCGACTTACGAGTATTTTCGGCTTACGAGTGTTTTGACTTACGATTGTTTTGACTTACGGGTATTTCGGCTTACGAGTGTTTCGACTTACGGTTGTTCTGACTTACGGGTATTCCGACTTACGATTGATTTGGCATACGAGTGTTTCGACTTACGAGTGTTTTCGGCTTACGAGTGTTTCGACTTACGAGTGTTTTGACTTACGATTGTTTCGGCTTACGAGTGTTTAGACTTACGAGTGTTTCGGCTTACGAGTGTTTCGTCTTATGAGTGTTTTGACTTAAGGGTGTTTCGACGAGTGTTTCGATACGAGTGTTTCGATTTACGGGTGTTCTGACTTACGAGTGTTCTGATTTACGGATGTTACGAATTATGAGTGTTTCGACTACGAGTGTTTCGACTTACGAGTGTTTCGACTACGAGTGTTTCGACTTACGAGTGTTCTGACTTACGAGTGTTCTGACTTACGGGTGTTCTGACTTACGAGTGTTCCGACTTACGAGTGTTTCGGCTTATGAGTGTTTCGGCTTACGAGCGTTTCGACTACGCGTGTTTCGACTTACGAATGTTTTTGCTAACGAGTGTTTTGACTTACGGGTGTTTCGACTTACGAGTGTTTTTACTTACGAATGTTTTGACTTACGGGTGTTTCGGCTTACCAGTGTTTCGACTTACGAGTGTTTCGGCTTACGAGTGTTTCGACTTACTAAGGTTTTACTTACGAGTGTTTCGGCGTACGAGAGTTTTGACTTACGAGTGTTTCGACTTACGAGTGTTTCGACTTACGAGTGTTTTGACTTACGAATGTTTTGACTTACGGGTGTTTCGGCTTACGGGTGTTTTGACTTACGGGTGTTTCGGCTTACGAGTGTTTCGACTTACGAGTGTTTTGACTTACGAGTGTTCTGATTTACGGATGTTTCGACATACGAGTGTTTAGACTTACGAGTGTTTCGACTTACGAGTGTTTCGGCTTACGAGTGTTTCGACTTACGAGTGTTTTGACTTACGGTGTTTCGGCTTACGAGTGTTTCGACTTACGAGTGTTTTAACTTACGGGTCTTTTGACATACGAGTGTTTCGACTAACTAATGTTTTTACTTACGAGTGTTTCGGCGTACGAGAGTTTGGACTTACGAGTGTTTCGACTTACGAGTGTTTCGACTTACGAGCGTTTTGACTTACGAATGTTTTGACTTACGGGTGTTTCGGCTTACCAGTGTTTCGACTTACGAGTCTTTCGGCTTACGAGTGTTTCGACTTACTAATGTTTTTACTTACGAGTGTTTCGGCGTACGAGTGTTTCGACTTACGAGTGTTTCGACTTACGTGTGTTTTGACTTACGGGTGTTTCGGCTTAGGAGTGTTTCGACTTACGAGTGTTTTGACTTAAGGGTGTTTCGACTTACGAGTATTTTTGGCTTACGGGTGTTTCGACTTACGAGTGTTTTGACTTACGAGTGATCTGATTTACGGATGTTTCGACATACGAGTGTTTCGACTTACGAGTGTTTCGACTTATGAGTATTTCGACTTACGAGTGTTTCGACTTACGAGTGTTTCGACTTACGAGTGTTCCGACTTACGAGTGTTTCGGCTTACGAGTGTTTCCGGCTTACGAGTGTTTCGACTTACGAGTGTTTTGACATACGGTGTTTCGGCTTACGAGTGATTCGACTTACGAGTGTTTTGACTTACGGGTGTTTTGACTTACGGGTGTTGTGAATTACGAGTGTTCCGATTTACGAGTGTTTTGACTTACGGTGTTTCGGCTTACGAGTGATTCGACTTACGAATGTTTTGACCTACGGGTGTTTCGGCTTGCGAGTGTTTCGACTTACGAGTGTTTCGGCTTGCGAGTGTTTCGACTTACTAATGTTTTTACTTACGAGTGTTTCGGCGTACGAGTGTTTCGACTTACGAGTGTTTAGACTTACGTGTGCTTTGACTTACGGGTGTTTCGGCTTACGAGTGTTTCGACTTACGAGTGTTTTGACTTAAGGGTGTTTCGACTTACGAGTGTTTCGACTTACGAGTGTTTCGACTTACGAGTGTTTCGGCTTACGAGTGTTTTGACTTAAGGATGTTTCGACTTACGAGTGTTTCCATACGAGTGTTCTGACTTACGAGTGTTCTGACTTACGAGTGTTTTGACTTACGATCTGACTTACGAGTGTTCCGACTTACGAGTGTTCGGACTTCCGAGTGTTTCGGCTTAGGAGTGTTTCCGGCTTACGAGTGTTTCGACTTACGAGTGTTTTGACTTACCGTGTTTCGGCTTACGAGTGATTCGACTTACGAGAGTTTTGACTTACGGGTGTTGTGAATTACGATTGTTGCGATTTACGAGTGTTTTGACTTACGGTGTTTCGGCTTACGAGTGATTCGACTTACGAATGTTTTGACTTACGGGTGTTTCGGCTTGCGAGTGTTTCGACTTACGAGTGTTTCGGCTTATGAGTGTTTCGACTTACGAGTGTTTTGACTTAAGGGTGTTTCGACTTACGAGTGTTTCGACTTACGAGTGTTTCGACTTACGAGTGTTTTGACTTAAGGGTGTTTCGACTTACGAGTATTTTTGGCTTACGAGTGTTTCGACTTACGAGTGTTTTGACTTACGAGTGATCTGATTTACGGATGTTTCGACATATGAGTGTTTCGACTTACGAGTGTTTCGACTTATGAGTATTTCGACTTACGAGTTTTTCGACTTACGAGTGTTTCGACTTACGAGTGTTCCGACTTTCGAGTGTTTCGGCTTACGAGTGTTTCTTGCTTACGAGTGTTTCGACTTACGAGTGTTTTGACTTACGGTGTTTCGGCTTACGAGTGATTCGACTTACGAGTGTTTCGGCTTACGAGTGTTTCCGGCTTACGAGTGTTTCGACTTACGAGTGTTTTGACTTACGGTATTTCGGCTTACGAGTGATTCGACTTACGAATGTTTTGACTTACGGGTGTTTCGGCTTGCGAGTGTTTCGACTTACGAGTGTTTCGGCTTATGAGTGTTTCGACTTACTAATGTTTCTACTTACGAGTGTTTCGGCGTACGAGTGTTTTGACTTACGAGTGTTTCGACTTACGAGTGTTTTGACTTACGAATGTTTTGACTTACGGGTGTTTCGGCTTACGAGTGTTTCGACTTACGAGTGTTTCGGCTTGCGAGTGTTTCGACTTACTAATGTTTTTACTTACGAGTGTTTCGGCGTACGAGTGTTTCGACTTACGAGTGTTTCGACTTACGGGTGCTTTGACTTACGGGTGTTTCGGCTTACGAGTGTTTCGACTTACGAGTGTTTCGACTTACGAGTGTTTCGGCTTACGAGTGTTTTGACTTAAGGATGTTTCGACTTACGAGTGTTTCGATACGAGTGTTTCGACTTACGAATGTTCTGACTTACGAGTGCTCTGACTTACGAGTGTTCTGACTTACGAGTGTTCTCACTTACGAGCGTTCTGATTTACGAGTGTTTCGGCTTACGAGTGTTTCGTCTTACGAGTGTTTCGACATACGAGTGTTTCGACTTACGAGTGTTCCGACTAACGAGTGTTCCGACTTACGAGTGTTTCGGCTTACGAGTGTTTCGGCTTACGAGTGTTTCGACTTACGAGTGTTTCGGCTTACGAGTGTTTCGACTTACGAAAATAACAAATAGACGCGGTTTCAAATCTCTATGCTTTTCAAATTCATTACATTAATCTTTATTTATACGTTTCGCTTTACGAGTGTTTCGGCGTACGAGTGTTTCGACTTACGAGTGATTTAACTTACGTGTGTTTCGGCTTACGAGTGTTTCGACTTACGAGTGTTTTTACTTACGGTGTTTCGGCTTACGAGTGTTTCGACATACGAGTGTTTTGACTTACGGGTGTTTCGACTTACGAGTGTTTTGACTTACGATTGTTTTGACTTACGGGTGTTTCGGCTTACCAGTGTTTCGACTTACGAGTGTTTCGGCTTACGAGTGTTTCGACTTACTAAGGTTTTTACTTACGAATGTTTTGACTTACGGGTGTTTCGGCTTACGGGTGTTTTGACTTACGGGTGTTTCGGCTTACGAGTGTTTCGACTTACGAGTGTTTTGACTTACGAGTGTTCTGATTTACGGATGTTTCGACATACGAGTGTTTCGACTTACGAGTGTTTCGACTTATGAGTGTTTCGACTTATGAGTGTTTCGACTTACGAGTGTTTCGACTTACGAGTGTTTCGGCTTACGAGTGTTTCGACTTACGAGTGTTCTGACTTACGGTGTTTCGGCTTACGAGTGTTTCGACTTACGAGTGTTTTGACTTACGGGTGTTTTGACATACGAGTGTTTCGACTAACTAATGTTTTTACTTACGAGTGTTTCGGCGTACGAGAGTTTTGACTTACGAGTGTTTCGACTTACGAGTGTTTCGACTTACGAGCGTTTTGACTTACGAATGTTTTGACTTACGGGTGTTTCGGCTTACCAGTGTTTCGACTTACGAGTCTTTCGGCTTACGAGTGTTTAGACTTACGAGTGTTTTGACTTACGGGTGTTTCGGCTTACGAGTGTTTAGACTTACGAGTGTTTTTACTTAAGGGTGTTTCGACTTACGAGTATTTTTGGCTTACGAGTGTTTCGACTTACGAGTGTTTTGACTTACGAGTGATCTGATTTACGGATGTTTCGACATACGAGTGTTTCGACTTACGAGTGTTTCGACTTACGAGTGTTCCGACTTACGAGTGTTTCGGCTTACGAGTGTTTCGGCTTAAGAGTGTTTCGACATACGAGTGTTTCGACTTACGAGTGTTCCGACTAACGAGTGTTCCGACTTACGAGTGTTTCGGCTTACGAGTGTTTCGGCTTACGAGTGTTTCGACTTACGAGTGTTTCGGCTTACGAGTGTTTCGACTTACTAAAATAACAAATAGACGCGGTTTCAAATCTCTATGCTTTTCAAATTCATTACATTAATCTTTATTTATACGTTTCGCTTTACGAGTGTTTCGGCGTACGAGTGTTTCGACTTACGAGTGTTTTAACTTACGTGTGTTTCGGCTTACGAGTGTTTCGACTTACGAGTGTTTTTACTTACGGTCTTTCGGCTTACGAGTGTTTCGTCTTATGAGTGTTTTGACTTAAGGGTGTTTCGACGAGTGTTTCGATACGAGTGTTTCGACTTACGGGTGTTCTGACTTACGAGTGTTCTGATTTACGGATGTTTCGAATTATGAGTGTTTCGACTACGAGTGATTCGACTTACGAGTGTTTCGACTACGAGTGTTTCGACTTACGAGTGTTCTGACTTACGAGTGTTCTGACTTACGGGTGTTCTGACTTACGAGTGTTTCGACTTACGAGTGTTTCGGCTTACGAGTGTTTCGGCTTATGAGTGTTTTGACTTAAGGGTGTTTCGACAAGTGTTTCGATACGAGTGTTACGAGTGTTCTGACTTACGGGTGTTCTGACTTACGAGTGTTCCGACTTACGAGTGTTTCGGCTTATGAGTGTTTCGGCTAACGAGCGTTTCGACTACGAGTGTTTCGACTTACCAATGTTTTTGCTTACGAGTGTTTCGACTTACGAATGTTTTTGCTTACGAATGTTGTTGCTTACGAGTGTTCTGACTTACGAGTGTTTTGACTTACGAGTGTTCCGACTTACGAGTGTTCCGGCTTACGAGTGTTTCGGCTTACGAGTGTTTCGACTTACGAGTGTTCTGACTTACGAGTGTTCCGGCTTACGAGTGTTTCGGCTTACGAGTGTTTCGACTTACGAGTGTTCCGACCTACGAGTGTTTCGGCTACGGATGTTCCGACTTACGAGTATTTTCGGCTTACGAGTGTTTTGACTTACGATTGTTTTGACTTACGATTGTTTCGGCTAACGAGTGTTTCGACTTACGAGTGTTTCGATTTACGAGTGTTTTGACTTAAGAATATTTTGACTTACGGGTGTTTCGGCTTACGAGTGTTTCGACTTACGAGTGTTTTGACTTACGGGTGTTTCGACTTACGAGTGTTTTGGTTTACGTGTGTTCTGACTTACGAATGTTTCGGCTTACGAGTGTTTCGACTTACGAGTGTTTCGACTTACGGTTGTTCTGACTTACGGGTATTCCGACTTACGAGTGATTTGGCATACGAGTGTTTCGACTTACGAGTGTTTTCGGCTTACGAGTGTTTCGACTTACGAGTGTTTTGACTTACGATTGTTTCGGCTTACGAGTGTTTCGACTTACGAGTGTTTCGGCTTACGAGTGTTTCGGCTTATGAGTGTTTTGACTTAAGGGTGTTTCGACGAGTGTTTCGATACGAGTGATTCGACTTACGGGTGTTCTGACTTACGAGTGTTCTGATTTACGGATGTTTCGAATTATGAGTGTTTCGACTACGAGTGTTTCGACTTACGAGTGTTTCGACTACGAGTGTTTTGACTTACGAGTGTTCTGACTTACGAGTGTTCTGACTTACGGGTGTTCTGACTTACGAGTGTTCCGACTTACGAGTGTTTCGGCTTATGAGTGTTTCGGCTTACGAGCGTTTCGACTAGGAGTGTTTCGACTTACGAATGTTTTTGCTAACGAGTGTTTCGACTTACGAGTGTTTCGACTTACAAGTGTTTCGACTTACGTGTGTTTTGACTTACGGTGTTTCGGCTTACGAGTGTTTCGACATACGAGTGTTTTTGACTTACCGGTGTTTCGACTTACGGGTGTTTCGACTTACGAGAGTTTCGACTTACGAGTGTTCTGACTTACGAGTGTTCTGACTTACGAGTGTTCCGACTTGCGAGTGTTTCGGCCTACGAGTGTTTCGACATGCGAGTTTTTTGACTTACGGATGTTTCGTCTTACGGGTGTTTCGACTCACGAGTGTTTCTACTTACGAGTGTTTCGACTTACGAGTGTTCCGACTTACGAGTGTTTTGACTTACGAGTGTTCCGACTTACGAGTGTTTCGGCTTACGAGTGTTTCGGCTCACGGGTGTTCCGACTTACGAGTGTTCCGACTTACGAGTGTTTCGGCTACGGATGTTCCGACTTACGAGTATTTTCGGCTTACGAGTGTTTTGACTTACGATTGTTTTGACTTACGGGTATTTTGGCTTACGAGTGTTTCGACTTACGAATGTTTCGGCTTACGAGTGTTTCGACTTACGAGTGTTTTGACTTACGGGTGTTTCGACTTACGAGTGTTTTGGTTTACGTGTATTTCGACTTACGAATGTTTCGGCTTACGAGTGTTTCGACTTACGAGTGTTTAAACTTACGAGTGTTTTGACTTACGGGTGTTTCGACTTACGAGTGTTTTGGTTTACGTGTGTTTCGACTTACGAATGTTTCGACTTACGAGTGTTTTGACTTACGATTGTTTCGGATTACGAGTGTTTCGACTTACGAGTGTTTCGGCTTACGAGTGTTTCGGCTTACGAGTGTTTTGACTTAAGGGTGTTTCGACGAGTGTTTCGATACGAGTGTTTCGACTTACGGGTGTTCTGACTTACGAGTGTTCTGATTTACGGATGTTTCGACTTATGAGTGTTTCGACTACGAGTGTTTCGACTTACGAGTGTTTCGACTACGAGTGTTTCGACTTACGAGTGTTCTGACTTACAAGTGTTCTGACTTACGAGTGTTCCGACTTACGAGTGTTTCGGCTTACGAGTGTTTCGGCTTACGTGTGTTTCGGCTTACGAGTGTTTCGACTTACGAGTGTTCCGACTTACGAGTGTTTCGACTTACGAGTGTTTTGGCTTACGGTGTTTCGGCTTACGAATGTTTTGACTTACGAGTGTTTTGACTTACGGGTGTTTTGACATACGAGTGTTTCGATACGAGTGTTCTGACTTACGAGTGTTCTGACTTACGAGTGTTCTGACTTACGAGTGTTCCGACTTACGAGTGTTTCGGCTCAAGAGTGTTTCGGCTTACGAGTGTTTCGACTACGAAAATAACAAATAGACGCGGTTTCAAATCTCTATGCTTTTAAAGTTCATTACATTAATCTTTATTTATACGTTTCGCTTTACGAATGTTTCGACTTACGAGTGTTTCGACTTACGAGTGTTTCGGCTTACGAGTGTTTTGACTTACGAGATTTTTTACTTACGGGTGTTTCGACTTACGCGTGTTTCGGCTTACGAATGTTTTGACTTACGAGTGTTTTGACTTACAGGTATTTTGACATACGAGTGTTTCGATACGAGTGTTTCGACTTATGAGTCTTCTGACTTACGAGTGTTTCGACTTACGAGTGTTTCGACTTACGAGTGTTTCGGCTTACGAGTGTTTCGGCTCACGAGTGTTTCGACTTACGAGTGTTTCGACTTACGAGTGTTTTGACTTACGGGTGTTTCGACTTACGAGTGTTTTGGTTTACGTGTGTTTCGACTTACGAATGTTTCGGCTTACGAGTGTTTCGACTTACGAGTGTTTCGACTTACGAGTGTTTTGACTTACGGGTGTTTCGACTTACGAGTGTTTTGGTTTACGTGTGTTTCGACTTACGAATGTTTCGGCTTACGAGTGTTTCGACTTACGAGTGTTTCGACTTACGGTTGTTCTGACTTACGGGTATTCCGACTTACGAGTGATTTGGCATACGAGTGTTTCGACTTACGAGTGTTTTCGGCTTACGAGTGTTTCGACTTACGAGTGTTTTGACTTACGATTGTTTCGGCTTACGAGTGTTTCGACTTACGAGTGTTTCGGCTTACGAGTGTTTCGGCTTATGAGTGTTTTGACTTAAGGGTGTTTCGACGAGTGTTTCGATACGAGTGTTTCGACATGCGAGTTTTTTGACTTACGGATGTTTCGACTTACGGGTGTTTCGACTCACGAGTGTTTCTACTTACGAGTGTTTCGACTTACGAGTGTTCCGACTTACGAGTGTTTTGACTTACGAGTGTTCCGACTTACGAGTGTTTCGGCTTACGAGTGTTTCGGCTCACGAGTGTTCCGACTTACGAGTGTTCCGACTTACGAGTGTTTCGGCTACGGATGTTCCGACTTACGAGTATTTTCGGCTTACGAGTGTTTTGACTTACGATTGTTTTGACTTACGGGTATTTCGGCTTACGAGTGTTTCGACTTACGAGTGTTTCGACTTACGAGTGTTTTGACTTACGGGTGTTTCGACTTACGAGTGTTTTGGTTTACGTGTGTTTCGACTTACGAATGTTTCGGTTTACGAGTGTTTCGACTTACGAGTGTTTTGACTTACGGGTGTTTCGACTTACGAGTGTTTTGGTTTACGAGTGTTTCGACTTACGAATGTTTCGTCTTACGAGTGTTTCGACTTACGAGTGTTTAAACTTACGAGTGTTTTGACTTACGGGTGTTTCGACTTACGAGTGTTTTGGTTTACGTGTGTTTCGACTTACGAGTGTTTCGACTTACGAGTGTTTCGACTTACGAGTGTTTTGACTTACGGGTGTTTCGACTTACGAGTGTTTTGGTTTACGTGTGTTTCGACTTACGAGTGTTTCGACTTACGAGTGTTTTGACTTACGATTGTTTCGGCTTACGAGTGTTTCGACTTACGAGTTTTTCGGCTTACGAGTGTTTCGGCTTACGAGTGTTTTGACTTAAGGGTGTTTCGACGAGTGTTTCGATACGAGTGTTTCGACTTACGGGTGTTCTGACTTACGAGTGTTCTGATTTACGGATGTTTCGAATTATGAGTGTTTCGACTACGAGTGTTTCGACTTACGAGTGTTTCGACTACGAGTGTTTCGACTTACGAGTGTTCTGACTTACGAGTGTTCTGACTTACGAGTGTTCTGACTTACGAGTGTTCCGACTTACGAGTGTTTCGGCTTACGAGTGTTTTGGCTTACGTGTGTTTCGGCTTACGAGTGTTTCGACTTACGAGTGTTTCGACTTACGAAAATAACAAATAGACGCGGTTTCAAATCTCTATGCTTTTCAAGTTCATTACATTAATCTTTATTTATATGTTTCGCTTTACGAATGTTTCAACTTACGAGTGTTTCGACTTACGAGTGTGTCGGCATACGAGTGTTTTGACTTACGAGATTTTTTACTTACGGGTGTTTCGACTTACGCGTGTTTCGGCTTACGAATGTTTTGACTTACGAGTGTTTTGACTTACGGGTGTTTTGACATGCGAGTGTTTCGATACGAGTGTTTCGACTCACGAGTGTTCTGACTTACGAGTGTTTTGACTTACGGTGTTTCGGTTTACGTGTGTTTCGACTTACGAGTGTTTTGACTTACGGGTGTTTTGACATACGAGTGTTTCGATACGAGTGTTCTGACTTACGAGTGTTCTGACTTACGAGTGTTCTGACTTACGGGTGTTCTGACTTACGAGTGTTCCGACTTACGAGTGTTTCGACTTATGAGTGTTTCGGCTTACGAGCGTTTCGACTACGAGTGTTTCGACTTACGAATGTTTTTGCTTACGAGTGTTTCGACTTACGAATGTTTTTGCTTACGAATGTTTTTGTTTACGAGTGTTCCGACCTACGAGTGTTTCGGCTACGGATGTTCCGACTTACGAGTATTTTCGGCTTACGAGTGTTTCGACTTACGAGTGTTTTGACTTACGGGTGTTTCGACTTACGAGTGTTTTGGTTTACGTGTGTTTCGACTTACGAATGTTTCGGCTTACGAGTGTTTCGATTTACGAGTGTTTCGACTTACGGTTGTTCTGACTTACGGGTATTCCGACTTACGAGTGATTTGGCATACGAGTGTTTCGACTTACGAGTGTTTTCGGCTTACGAGTGTTTCGACTTACGAGTGTTTTGACTTACGATTGTTTCGGCTTACGAGTGTTTCGACTTACGAGTGTTTCGGCTTACGAGTGTTTCGTCTTATGAGTGTTTTGACTTAAGGGTGTTTCGACGAGTGTTTCCTTACGAGTGTTTCGACTTACGGGTGTTCTGACTTACGAGTGTTCTGATTTACGGATGTTTCGAATTATGACTGTTTCGACTACGAGTGTTTCGACTTACGAGTGTTTCGACTACGAGTGTTTCAACTTACGAGTGTTCTGACTTACGAGTGTTCTGACTTACGGGTGTTCTGACTTACGAGTGTTCCGACTTACGAGTGTTTCGTCTTATGAGTGTTTCGGCTTACGAGCGTTTCGACTACGAGTGTTTCGACTTACGAATGTTTTTGCTAACGAGTGTTTCGACTTACGAATGTTTTTGCTTACGAGTGTTTCGGCTTACGAGTGTTTCGACTTACAAGTGTTTCGACTTACGAGTGTTTTGACTTACGGTGTTTCGGCTTACGAGTGTTTCGACATACGAGTGTTTTGACTTACCGGTGTTTCGACTTACGGGTGTTTCGACTTACGAGAGTTTCGACTTACGAGTGTTCTGACTTACGAGTGTTCTGACTTACGAGTGTTCCGACTTGCGAGTGTTTCGGGTTACGAGTGTTTCGACATGCGTTTTTTTTTACTTACGGATGTTTCGACTTACGGGTGTTTCGACTCACGAGTGTTTCTACTTACGAGTGTTTCGACTTACGAGTGTTCCGACTTACGAGTGTTTTAACTTACGAGTGTTCCGACTTACGAGTGTTTCGGCTTACGAGTGTTTCGGCTCACGAGTGTTTCGACTTAGGAGTGTTCCGACTTACGAGTGTTTCGGCTACGGATGTTCCGACTTACGAGTATTTTCGGCTTACGAGTGTTTTGACTTACGATTGTTTTGACTTACGGGTATTTCGGCTTACGAGTGTTTCGACTTACGGTTGTTCTGACTTACGGGTATTCCGACTTACGATTGATTTGGCATACGAGTGTTTCGACTTACGAGTGTTTTCGGCTTACGAGTGTTTCGACTTACGAGTGTTTTGACTTACGATTGTTTCGGCTTACGAGTGTTTAGACTTACGAGTGTTTCGGCTTACGATTGTTTCGTCTTATGAGTGTTTTGACTTAAGGGTGTTTCGACGAGTGTTTCGATACGAGTGTTTCGATTTACGGGTGTTCTGACTTACGAGTGTTCTGATTTACGGATGTTACGAATTATGAGTGTTTCGACTACGAGTGTTTCGACTTACGAGTGTTTCGACTACGAGTGTTTCGACTTACGAGTGTTCTGACTTACGAGTGTTCTGACTTACGGGTGTTCTGACTTACGAGTGTTCCGACTTACGAGTGTTTCGGCTTATGAGTGTTTCGGCTTACGAGCGTTTCGACTACGCGTGTTTCGACTTACGAATGTTTTTGCTAACGAGTGTTTCGACTTACGAATGTTTTTGCTTACGAGTGTTTCGGCTTACGAGTGTTTCGACTTACAAGTATTTCGACTTACGAGTGTTCTGACTTACGAGTGTTCTGACTTACGAGTGTTCCGACTTACGAGTGTTTCGGCTTACGAGTGTTTCGGCTTACGTGTGTTTCGGCTTACGAGTGTTTCGACTTACGAGTGTTCCGACTTACGAGTGTTTCGACTTACGAGTGTTTTGGCTTACGGTGTTTCGGCTTACGAATGTTTTGACTTACGAGTGTTTTGACTTACGGGTGTTTTGACATACGAGTGTTTCGATACGAGTGTTCTGACTTACGAGTGTTCTGACTTACGAGTGTTCTGACTTACGAGTGTTCCGACTTACGAGTGTTTCGGCTCAAGAGTGTTTCGGCTTACGAGTGTTTCGACTACGAAAATAACAAATAGACGCGGTTTCAAATCTCTACGCTTTTAAAGTTCATTACATTAATCTTTATTTATACGTTTCGCTTTACGAATGTTTCGACTTACGAGTGTTTCGACTTACGAGTGTTTCGGCTTACGAGTGTTTCGGCTCACGAGTGTTTCGACTTACGAGTGTTTCGACTTACGAGTGTTTTGACTTACGTGTGTTTCGACTTACGAGTGTTTTGGTTTACGTGTGTTTCGACTTACGAATGTTTCGGCTTACGAGTGTTTCGACTTACGAGTGTTTTGACTTACGGGTGTTTCGACTTACGAGTGTTTTGGTTTACGTGTGTTTCGACTTACGAATGTTTCGGCTTACGAGTGTTTCGACTTACGAGTGTTTCGACTTACGGTTGTTCTGACTTACGGGTATTCCGACTTACGAGTGATTTGGCATACGAGTGTTTCGACTTACGAGTGTTTTCGGCTTACGAGTGTTTCGACTTACGAGTGTTTCGACTTACGAATGTTTCGACATGCGAGTTTTTTTACTTACGGATGTTTCGACTTACGGGTGTTTCGACTCACGAGTGTTTCTACTTACGAGTGTTTCGACTTACGAGTGTTCCGACTTACGAGTGTTTTGACTTACGAGTGTTCCGACTTACGAGTGTTTCGGCTTACGAGTGTTTCGGCTCACGAGTGTTCCGACTTACGAGTGTTCCGACTTACGAGTGTTTCGGCTACGGATGTTCCGACTTACGAGTATTTTCGGCTTACGAGTGTTTTGACGTACGATTGTTTTGACTTACGGGTATTTCGGCTTACGAGTGTTTCGACTTACGAGTGTTTCGACTTACGAGTGTTTTGACTTACGGGTGTTTCGACTTACGAGTGTTTTGGTTTACGTGTGTTTCGACTTACGAATGCTTCGGTTTACGAGTGTTTCGACTTACGAGTGTTTTGACTTACGGGTGTTTCGACTTACGAGTGTTTTGGTTTACGAGTGTTTCGACTTACGAATGTTTCGTCTTACGAGTGTTTCGACTTACGAGTGTTTAAACTTGCGAGTGTTTTGACTTACGGGTGTTTCGACTTACGAGTGTTTTGGTTTACGTGTGTTTCGACTTACGAGTGTTTCGACTTACGAGTGTTTCGACTTACGAGTGTTTTGACTTACGGGTGTTTCGACTTACGAGTGTTTTGGTTTACGTGTGTTTCGACTTACGAATGTTTCGACTTACGAGTGTTTTGACTTACGATTGTTTCGGCTTACGAGTGTTTCGACTTACGAGTGTTTCGGCTTACGAGTGTTTCGGCTTACGAGTGTTTTGACTTAAGGGTGTTTCGACGAGTGTTTCGATACGAGTGTTTCGACTTACGGGTGTTCTGGCTTACGAGTGTTCTGATTTACGGATGTTTCGACTTATGAGTGTTTCGACTACGAGTGTTTCGACTTACGAGTGTTTCGACTACGAGTGTTTCGACTTACGAGTGTTTCGACTTACGAGTGTTCTGATACGAGTGTTCTGACTTACGAGTGTTCCGACTTACGAGTGTTTCGGCTTACGAGTGTTTCGGCTTACGTGTGTTTCGACTTACGAGTGTTTTGGCTTACGGTGTTTCGGCTTACGAATGTTTTGACTTACGAGTGTTTTGACTTACGAGTGTTCCGACTTACGGGTGTTTCGACTTACGAGTGTTTTGACTTACGAGTGTTTTGACTTACGAGTGTTCCGACTTACGAGTGTTTCGGCTTACGAGTGTTTCGGCTCACGAGTGTTTCGACTTACGAGTGTTTTGAATTACGAATGTTTTGCCTTACGGGTGTTTCGGTTTACGGGTGTTTTGACTTACGAGTGTTCTGACTTACGAGTGTTCCGGCTTACGAGTGTTTCGGCTTACGAGTGTTTTGGTTTACGTGTGTTTCGACTTACGAATGTTTCGGCTTACGAGTGTTTCGACTTACGAGTGTTCCGACCTACGAGTGTTTCGGCTACGGATGTTCCGACTTACGGGTGTTTCGGCTTATGAGTGTTTCGAATTACGAGTGTTTTGACTTACGGGTGTTTCGACTTACGAGTGTTTTGGTTTACGTGTGTTTCGACTTACGAATGTTTCGGCTTACGAGTGTTTCGACTTACGAGTGTTTAAACTTACGAGTGTTTTGACTTACGGGTGTTTCGACTTACGAGTGTTTTGGTTTACGTGTGTTTCGACTTACGAATGTTTCGACTTACGAGTGTTTTGACTTACGATTGTTTCGGCTTACGAGTGTTTCGACTTACGAGTGTTTCGGCTTACGAGTGTTTCGGCTTACGAGTGTTTTGACTTAAGGGTGTTTCGACGAGTGTTTCGATACGAGTGTTTTGACTTACGATTGTTTCGGCTTACGAGTGTTTCGACTTACGAGTGTTTTGACTTACGATTGTTTCGACTTACGAGTGTTTTGACTTACGAGTGTTTCGGCTTATGAGTGTTTCGACTTACGAGTGTTTTGACTTACGGGTGTTTCGACTACGAGTGTTTCGACTTACGAGTGTTCTGACTTACGAGTGTTCTGACTTACGAGTGTTCCGACTTACGAGTGTTTCGGCTTACGAGTGTTTCGGCTTACGTGTGTTTCTTCTTACGAGTGTTTCGACTTACGAGTGTTCCGACTTACGAGTGTTTCGACCTACGAGTGTTTTGACTTACGGTGTTTCGGCTTACGAATGTTTTGACTTACGAGTGTTTTGACTTACGGGTGTTTTGACATACGAGTGTTTCGATACGAGTGTTCTGACTTATGAGTGTTCTGACTTACGATTGTTCTGACTTACGAGTGTTCTGACTTACGAGTGTTCCGACTTACGAGTGTTTCGGCTCACGAGTGTTTCGGCTTACGAGTGTTTCGACTACGAAAATAACAAATAGACGCGGTTTCAAATCTCTATGCTTTTCAAGTTCATTACATTAATCTTTATTTATACGTTTCGCTTTACGAATGTTTCGACTTACGAGTGTTTCGACTTACGAGTGTTTCGGCTTACGAGTGTTTCGGCTCACGAGTGTTTCGACTTAAGAGTGTTTCGACTAAACGAGTGTTTCGACTTACGAGTGCTTTTGCCATACGGGTGTTTCGGTTTACGAGTGTTTCGACTTACGAGTGTTCTGACTTACGAGTGTTCCGACTTACGAGTGTTTCGACTTACGAGTGTTTCGACTTACGAGTGTTCCGACCTACGAGTGTTTCGGCTTACGGGTGTTCCGACCTACGAGTGTTTCGACTGACGAGTGTTTTGACTTACGACTGTTTCGGCTTACGAGTGTTTCGACTTACGAGTGTTTCGACTTACGAGTGTTCTGACTTACGAGTGTTCTGACTTACGAGTGTTCCGACTTACGAGTGTTTCGGCTTACGAGTGTTTCGACATGCGAGTGTTTTGACTTACGGATGTATCGACTTACGGGTGTTTCGACTCACGAGTGTTTCTACTTACGAGTGTTTCGACTTACGAGTGTTTCGACTTACGAGTGTTTCGGCTTACGAGTGTTTCGGCTCACGAGTTTTTCGACTTACGAGTGTTTTGAATTACGAATGTTTTGCCTTACGGGTGTTTCGGTTTACGAGTGTTTTGACTTACGAGTATTCTGACTTACGAGTGTTCCGACTTACGGGTGTTTCGGCTTACGAGTGTTTCGACTTACGAGTGTTTTGTCTTACGATTGTTTCGGCTTACGAGTGTTTCGACTTACGAGTGTTTTGACTTACGGGTGTTTTGACATACGAGTGTTTCGATACGAGTGTTCTGACTTACGAGTGTTCTGACTTACGAGTCTTCTGACTTACGGGTGTTCTGACTTACGAGTGTTCCGACTTACGAGTGTTTCGACTACGAGTGTTTCGACTTACGAATGTTTTTGCTTACGAGTGTTTCGACTTACGAATGTTTTTGCTTACGAATGTTTTTGCTTACGAGTGTTCTGACTTACGAGTGTTTTGACTTACGAGTGTTCCGACTTACGAGTGTTTTGGTTTACGTGTGTTTCGACTTACGAATGTTTCGGCTTACGAGTGTTTCGACTTACGAGTGTTCCGACCTACGAGTGTTTCGGCTACGGATGTTCCGACTTACGAGTATTTTCGGCTTACGAGTGTTTTGACTTACGATTGTTTTGACTTACGATTGTTTCGGCTTACGAGTGTTTCGACATACGAGTGTTTCGATTTACGAGTGTTTTGACTTAAGAATATTTTGACTTACGGGTGTTTCGGCTTACGAGTGTTTCGACTTACGAGTGTTTTGACTTACGGGTGTTTCGACTTACGAGTGTTTTGGTTTACGTGTGTCTCGACTTACGAATGTTTCGGCTTACGAGTGTTTCGACTTACTAGTGTTTCGACTTACGGTTGTTCTGACTTACTGGTATTCCGACTTACGAGTGATTTGGCATACGAGTGTTTCGACTTACGAGTGTTTTCGGCTTACGAGTGTTTCGACTTACGAGTGTTTTGACTTACGATTGTTTCGGCTTACGAGTGTTTCGACTTACGAGTGTTTCGGCTTACGAGTGTTTCGGCTTATGAGTGTTTTGACTTAAAGGTGTTTCGACGAGTGTTTCGATACGAGTGTTTCGACTTACGGGTGTTCTGACTTACGAGTGTTCTGATTTACGGATGTTTCGAATTATGAGTGTTTCGACTACGAGTGTTTCGACTTACGAGTGTTTCGACTACGAGTGTTTTGACTTACGAGTGTTCTGACTTACGAGTGTTCTGACTTACGTGTGTTCTGACTTACGAGTGTTCCGACTTACGAGTGTTTCGGCTTATGAATGTTTCGGCTTACGAGCGTTTCGACTAGGAGTGTTTCGACTTACGAATGTTTTTGCTAACGAGTGTTTCGACTTACAAGTGTTTCGACTTACGAGCGTTTTGACTTACGGTGTTTCGGCTTACGAGTGTTTCGACATACGAGTGTTTTGACTTACCGGTGTTTCGACTTACGGGTGTTTCGACTTACGAGAGTTTCGACTTACGAGTGCTCTGACTTACGAGTGTTCTGACTTACGAGTGTTCCGACTTGCGGGTGTTCTGACTTACGAGTGTTCCGACTTACGAGTGTTTCGACTTATGAGTGTTTCGGCTTACGAGCGTTTCGACTACGAGTGTTTCGACTTACGAATGTTTTTGCTTACGAGTGTTTCGACTTACGAATGTTTTTGCTTACGAATGTTTTTGCTTACGAGTGTTCTGACTTACGAGTGTTTTGACTTACGAGTGTTCCGACTTACGAGTGTTTTGGTTTACGTGTGTTTCGACTTACGAATGTTTCGGCTTACGAGTGTTTCGACTTACGAGTGTTCCGACCTACGAGTGTTTCGGCTACGGATGTTCCGACTTACGAGTATTTTCGGCTTACGAGTGTTTCGACTTACGAGTGTTTTGACTTACGGGTGTTTCGACTTACGAGTGTTTTGGTTTACGTGTGTTTCGACTTACGAATGTTTCGGCTTACGAGTGTTTCGATTTACGAGTGTTTCGACTTACGGTTGTTCTGACTTACGGGTATTCCGACTTACGAGTGATTTGGCATACGAGTGTTTCGACTTACGAGTGTTTTCGGCTTACGAGTGTTTCGACTTACGAGTGTTTTGACTTACGATTGTTTCGGCTTACGAGTGTTTCGACTTACGAGTGTTTCGGCAAACGAGTGTTTCGTCTTATGAGTGTTTTGACTTAAGGGTGTTTCGACGAGTGTTTCCTTACGAGTGTTTCGACTTACGGGTGTTTTGACATACGAGTGTTTCGACTAACTAATGTTTTTACTTACGAGTGTTTCGGCGTACGAATGTTTTGACTTACGGGTGTTTCGGCTTACCAGTGTTTCGACTTACGAGTCTTTCGGCTTACGAGTGTTTCGACTTACTAATGTTTTTACTTACGAGTGTTTCGGCGTACGAGTGTTTCGACTTACGAGTGTTTCGACTTACGGGTGTTTTGACTTACGGGTGTTTCGGCTTACGAGTGTTTCGACTTACGAGTGTTTTGACTTAAGGGTGTTTCGACTTACGAGTATTTTTGGCTTACGAGTGTTTCGACTTACGAGTGTTTTGACTTACGAGTGATCTGATTTACAGATGTTTCGACATACGAGTGTTTCGACTTACGAGTGTTTCGACTTACGAGTGTTTTGACTTACGATTGTTTCGGCTTACGAGTGTTTCGACTTACGAGTGTTTCGGCTTACGAGTGTTTCGGCTTATGAGTGTTTTGACTTAAGGGTGTTTCGACGAGTGTTTCGATACGAGTGATTCGACTTACGGGTGTTCTGACTTACGAGTGTTCTGATTTACGGATGTTTCGAATTATGAGTGTTTCGACTACGAGTGTTTCGACTTACGAGTGTTTCGACTACGAGTGTTTTGACTTACGAGTGTTCTGACTTACGAGTGTTCTGACTTACGGGTGTTCTGACTTACGAGTGTTCCGACTTACGAGTGTTTCGGCTTATGAGTGTTTCGGCTTACGAGCGTTTCGACTAGGAGTGTTTCGACTTACGAATGTTTTTGCTAACGAGTGTTTCGACTTACGAGTGTTTCGACTTACAAGTGTTTCGACTTACGTGTGTTTTGACTTACGGTGTTTCGGCTTACGAGTGTTTCGACATACGAGTGTTTTTGACTTACCGGTGTTTCGACTTACGGGTGTTTCGACTTACGAGAGTTTCGACTTACGAGTGTTCTGACTTACGAGTGTTCTGACTTACGAGTGTTCCGACTTGCGAGTGTTTCGGCCTACGAGTGTTTCGACATGCGAGTTTTTTGACTTACGGATGTTTCGTCTTACGGGTGTTTCGACTCACGAGTGTTTCTACTTACGAGTGTTTCGACTTACGAGTGTTCCGACTTACGAGTGTTTTGACTTACGAGTGTTCCGACTTACGAGTGTTTCGGCTTACGAGTGTTTCGGCTCACGGGTGTTCCGACTTACGAGTGTTCCGACTTACGAGTGTTTCGGCTACGGATGTTCCGACTTACGAGTATTTTCGGCTTACGAGTGTTTTGACTTACGATTGTTTTGACTTACGGGTATTTCGGCTTACGAGTGTTTCGACTTACGAATGTTTCGGCTTACGAGTGTTTCGACTTACGAGTGTTTTGACTTACGGGTGTTTCGACTTACGAGTGTTTTGGTTTACGTGTATTTCGACTTACGAATGTTTCGGCTTACGAGTGTTTCGACTTACGAGTGTTTAAACTTACGAGTGTTTTGACTTACGGGTGTTTCGACTTACGAGTGTTTTGGTTTACGTGTGTTTCGACTTACGAATGTTTCGACTTACGAGTGTTTTGACTTACGATTGTTTCGGATTACGAGTGTTTCGACTTACGAGTGTTTCGGCTTACGAGTGTTTCGGCTTACGAGTGTTTTGACTTAAGGGTGTTTCGACGAGTGTTTCGATACGAGTGTTTCGACTTACGGGTGTTCTGACTTACGAGTGTTCTGATTTACGGATGTTTCGACTTATGAGTGTTTCGACTACGAGTGTTTCGACTTACGAGTGTTTCGACTACGAGTGTTTCGACTTACGAGTGTTCTGACTTACAAGTGTTCTGACTTACGAGTGTTCCGACTTACGAGTGTTTCGGCTTACGAGTGTTTCGGCTTACGTGTGTTTCGGCTTACGAGTGTTTCGACTTACGAGTGTTCCGACTTACGAGTGTTTCGACTTACGAGTGTTTTGGCTTACGGTGTTTCGGCTTACGAATGTTTTGACTTACGAGTGTTTTGACTTACGGGTGTTTTGACATACGAGTGTTTCGATACGAGTGTTCTGACTTACGAGTGTTCTGACTTACGAGTGTTCTGACTTACGAGTGTTCCGACTTACGAGTGTTTCGGCTCAAGAGTGTTTCGGCTTACGAGTGTTTCGACTACGAAAATAACAAATAGACGCGGTTTCAAATCTCTATGCTTTTAAAGTTCATTACATTAATCTTTATTTATACGTTTCGCTTTACGAATGTTTCGACTTACGAGTGTTTCGACTTACGAGTGTTTCGGCTTACGAGTGTTTTGACTTACGAGATTTTTTACTTACGGGTGTTTCGACTTACGCGTGTTTCGGCTTACGAATGTTTTGACTTACGAGTGTTTTGACTTACAGGTATTTTGACATACGAGTGTTTCGATACGAGTGTTTCGACTTATGAGTCTTCTGACTTACGAGTGTTTCGACTTACGAGTGTTTCGACTTACGAGTGTTTCGGCTTACGAGTGTTTCGGCTCACGAGTGTTTCGACTTACGAGTGTTTCGACTTACGAGTGTTTTGACTTACGGGTGTTTCGACTTACGAGTGTTTTGGTTTACGTGTGTTTCGACTTACGAATGTTTCGGCTTACGAGTGTTTCGACTTACGAGTGTTTCGACTTACGAGTGTTTTGACTTACGGGTGTTTCGACTTACGAGTGTTTTGGTTTACGTGTGTTTCGACTTACGAATGTTTCGGCTTACGAGTGTTTCGACTTACGAGTGTTTCGACTTACGGTTGTTCTGACTTACGGGTATTCCGACTTACGAGTGATTTGGCATACGAGTGTTTCGACTTACGAGTGTTTTCGGCTTACGAGTGTTTCGACTTACGAGTGTTTTGACTTACGATTGTTTCGGCTTACGAGTGTTTCGACTTACGAGTGTTTCGGCTTACGAGTGTTTCGGCTTATGAGTGTTTTGACTTAAGGGTGTTTCGACGAGTGTTTCGATACGAGTGTTTCGACATGCGAGTTTTTTGACTTACGGATGTTTCGACTTACGGGTGTTTCGACTCACGAGTGTTTCTACTTACGAGTGTTTCGACTTACGAGTGTTCCGACTTACGAGTGTTTTGACTTACGAGTGTTCCGACTTACGAGTGTTTCGGCTTACGAGTGTTTCGGCTCACGAGTGTTCCGACTTACGAGTGTTCCGACTTACGAGTGTTTCGGCTACGGATGTTCCGACTTACGAGTATTTTCGGCTTACGAGTGTTTTGACTTACGATTGTTTTGACTTACGGGTATTTCGGCTTACGAGTGTTTCGACTTACGAGTGTTTCGACTTACGAGTGTTTTGACTTACGGGTGTTTCGACTTACGAGTGTTTTGGTTTACGTGTGTTTCGACTTACGAATGTTTCGGTTTACGAGTGTTTCGACTTACGAGTGTTTTGACTTACGGGTGTTTCGACTTACGAGTGTTTTGGTTTACGAGTGTTTCGACTTACGAATGTTTCGTCTTACGAGTGTTTCGACTTACGAGTGTTTAAACTTACGAGTGTTTTGACTTACGGGTGTTTCGACTTACGAGTGTTTTGGTTTACGTGTGTTTCGACTTACGAGTGTTTCGACTTACGAGTGTTTCGACTTACGAGTGTTTTGACTTACGGGTGTTTCGACTTACGAGTGTTTTGGTTTACGTGTGTTTCGACTTACGAGTGTTTCGACTTACGAGTGTTTTGACTTACGATTGTTTCGGCTTACGAGTGTTTCGACTTACGAGTTTTTCGGCTTACGAGTGTTTCGGCTTACGAGTGTTTTGACTTAAGGGTGTTTCGACGAGTGTTTCGATACGAGTGTTTCGACTTACGGGTGTTCTGACTTACGAGTGTTCTGATTTACGGATGTTTCGAATTATGAGTGTTTCGACTACGAGTGTTTCGACTTACGAGTGTTTCGACTACGAGTGTTTCGACTTACGAGTGTTCTGACTTACGAGTGTTCTGACTTACGAGTGTTCTGACTTACGAGTGTTCCGACTTACGAGTGTTTCGGCTTACGAGTGTTTTGGCTTACGTGTGTTTCGGCTTACGAGTGTTTCGACTTACGAGTGTTTCGACTTACGCAAATAACAAATAGACGCGGTTTCAAATCTCTATGCTTTTCAAGTTCATTACATTAATCTTTATTTATATGTTTCGCTTTACGAATGTTTCAACTTACGAGTGTTTCGACTTACGAGTGTGTCGGCATACGAGTGTTTTGACTTACGAGATTTTTTACTTACGGGTGTTTCGACTTACGCGTGTTTCGGCTTACGAATGTTTTGACTTACGAGTGTTTTGACTTACGGGTGTTTTGACATGCGAGTGTTTCGATACGAGTGTTTCGACTCACGAGTGTTCTGACTTACGAGTGTTTTGACTTACGGTGTTTCGGTTTACGTGTGTTTCGACTTACGAGTGTTTTGACTTACGGGTGTTTTGACATACGAGTGTTTCGATACGAGTGTTCTGACTTACGAGTGTTCTGACTTACGAGTGTTCTGACTTACGGGTGTTCTGACTTACGAGTGTTCCGACTTACGAGTGTTTCGACTTATGAGTGTTTCGGCTTACGAGCGTTTCGACTACGAGTGTTTCGACTTACGAATGTTTTTGCTTACGAGTGTTTCGACTTACGAATGTTTTTGCTTACGAATGTTTTTGTTTACGAGTGTTCCGACCTACGAGTGTTTCGGCTACGGATGTTCCGACTTACGAGTATTTTCGGCTTACGAGTGTTTCGACTTACGAGTGTTTTGACTTACGGGTGTTTCGACTTACGAGTGTTTTGGTTTACGTGTGTTTCGACTTACGAATGTTTCGGCTTACGAGTGTTTCGATTTACGAGTGTTTCGACTTACGGTTGTTCTGACTTACGGGTATTCCGACTTACGAGTGATTTGGCATACGAGTGTTTCGACTTACGAGTGTTTTCGGCTTACGAGTGTTTCGACTTACGAGTGTTTTGACTTACGATTGTTTCGGCTTACTAGTGTTTCGACTTACGAGTGTTTCGGCTTACGAGTGTTTCGTCTTATGAGTGTTTTGACTTAAGGGTGTTTCGACGAGTGTTTCCTTACGAGTGTTTCGACTTACGGGTGTTCTGACTTACGAGTGTTCTGATTTACGGATGTTTCGAATTATGACTGTTTCGACTACGAGTGTTTCGACTTACGAGTGTTTCGACTACGAGTGTTTCGACTTACGAGTGTTCTGACTTACGAGTGTTCTGACTTACGGGTGTTCTGACTTACGAGTGTTCCGACTTACGAGTGTTTCGTCTTATGAGTGTTTCGGCTTACGAGCGTTTCGACTACGAGTGTTTCGACTTACGAATGTTTTTGCTAACGAGTGTTTCGACTTACGAATGTTTTTGCTTACGAGTGTTTCGGCTTACGAGTGTTTCGACTTACAAGTGTTTCGACTTACGAGTGTTTTGACTTACGGTGTTTCGGCTTACGAGTGTTTCGACATACGAGTGTTTTGACTTACCGGTGTTTCGACTTACGGGTGTTTCGACTTACGAGAGTTTCGACTTACGAGTGTTCTGACTTACGAGTGTTCTGACTTACGAGTGTTCCGACTTGCGAGTGTTTCGGGTTACGAGTGTTTCGACATGCGTTTTTTTTTACTTACGGATGTTTCGACTTACGGGTGTTTCGACTCACGAGTGTTTCTACTTACGAGTGTTTCGACTTACGAGTGTTCCGACTTACGAGTGTTTTAACTTACGAGTGTTCCGACTTACGAGTGTTTCGGCTTACGAGTGTTTCGGCTCACGAGTGTTTCGACTTAGGAGTGTTCCGACTTACGAGTGTTTCGGCTACGGATGTTCCGACTTACGAGTATTTTCGGCTTACGAGTGTTTTGACTTACGATTGTTTTGACTTACGGGTATTTCGGCTTACGAGTGTTTCGACTTACGGTTGTTCTGACTTACGGGTATTCCGACTTACGATTGATTTGGCATACGAGTGTTTCGACTTACGAGTGTTTTCGGCTTACGAGTGTTTCGACTTACGAGTGTTTTGACTTACGATTGTTTCGGCTTACGAGTGTTTAGACTTACGAGTGTTTCGGCTTACGATTGTTTCGTCTTATGAGTGTTTTGACTTAAGGGTGTTTCGACGAGTGTTTCGATACGAGTGTTTCGATTTACGGGTGTTCTGACTTACGAGTGTTCTGACTTACGGGTGTTCTGACTTACGAGTGTTCCGACTTACGAGTGTTTCGGCTTATGAGTGTTTCGGCTTACGAGCGTTTCGACTACGCGTGTTTCGACTTACGAATGTTTTTGCTAACGAGTGTTTCGACTTACGAATGTTTTTGCTTACGAGTGTTTCGGCTTACGAGTGTTTCGACTTACAAGTATTTCGACTTACGAGTGTTCTGACTTACGAGTGTTCTGACTTACGAGTGTTCCGACTTACGAGTGTTTCGGCTTACGAGTGTTTCGGCTTACGTGTGTTTCGGCTTACGAGTGTTTCGACTTACGAGTGTTCCGACTTACGAGTGTTTCGACTTACGAGTGTTTTGGCTTACGGTGTTTCGGCTTACGAATGTTTTGACTTACGAGTGTTTTGACTTACGGGTGTTTTGACATACGAGTGTTTCGATACGAGTGTTCTGACTTACGAGTGTTCTGACTTACGAGTGTTCTGACTTACGAGTGTTCCGACTTACGAGTGTTTCGGCTCAAGAGTGTTTCGGCTTACGAGTGTTTCGACTACGAAAATAACAAATAGACGCGGTTTCAAATCTCTATGCTTTTAAAGTTCATTACATTAATCTTTATTTATACGTTTCGCTTTACGAATGTTTCGACTTACGAGTGTTTCGACTTACGAGTGTTTCGGCTTACGAGTGTTTCGGCTCACGAGTGTTTCGACTTACGAGTGTTTCGACTTACGAGTGTTTTGACTTACGTGTGTTTCGACTTACGAGTGTTTTGGTTTACGTGTGTTTCGACTTACGAATGTTTCGGCTTACGAGTGTTTCGACTTACGAGTGTTTTGACTTACGGGTGTTTCGACTTACGAGTGTTTTGGTTTACGTGTGTTTCGACTTACGAATGTTTCGGCTTACGAGTGTTTCGACTTACGAGTGTTTCGACTTACGGTTGTTCTGACTTACGGGTATTCCGACTTACGAGTGATTTGGCATACGAGTGTTTCGACTTACGAGTGTTTTCGGCTTACGAGTGTTTCGACTTACGAGTGTTTCGACTTACGAATGTTTCGACATGCGAGTTTTTTTACTTACGGATGTTTCGACTTACGGGTGTTTCGACTCACGAGTGTTTCTACTTACGAGTGTTTCGACTTACGAGTGTTCCGACTTACGAGTGTTTTGACTTACGAGTGTTCCGACTTACGAGTGTTTCGGCTTACGAGTGTTTCGGCTCACGAGTGTTCCGACTTACGAGTGTTCCGACTTACGAGTGTTTCGGCTACGGATGTTCCGACTTACGAGTATTTTCGGCTTACGAGTGTTTTGACGTACGATTGTTTTGACTTACGGGTATTTCGGCTTACGAGTGTTTCGACTTACGAGTGTTTCGACTTACGAGTGTTTTGACTTACGGGTGTTTCGACTTACGAGTGTTTTGGTTTACGTGTGTTTCGACTTACGAATGCTTCGGTTTACGAGTGTTTCGACTTACGAGTGTTTTGACTTACGGGTGTTTCGACTTACGAGTGTTTTGGTTTACGAGTGTTTCGACTTACGAATGTTTCGTCTTACGAGTGTTTCGACTTACGAGTGTTTAAACTTGCGAGTGTTTTGACTTACGGGTGTTTCGACTTACGAGTGTTTTGGTTTACGTGTGTTTCGACTTACGAGTGTTTCGACTTACGAGTGTTTCGACTTACGAGTGTTTTGACTTACGGGTGTTTCGACTTACGAGTGTTTTGGTTTACGTGTGTTTCGACTTACGAATGTTTCGACTTACGAGTGTTTTGACTTACGATTGTTTCGGCTTACGAGTGTTTCGACTTACGAGTGTTTCGGCTTACGAGTGTTTCGGCTTACGAGTGTTTCGGCTTACGAGTGTTTCGACTTACGGGTGTTCTGGCTTACGAGTGTTCTGATTTACGGATGTTTCGACTTATGAGTGTTTCGACTACGAGTGTTTCGACTTACGAGTGTTTCGACTACGAGTGTTTCGACTTACGAGTGTTTCGACTTACGAGTGTTCTGATACGAGTGTTCTGACTTACGAGTGTTCCGACTTACGAGTGTTTCGGCTTACGAGTGTTTCGGCTTACGTGTGTTTCGACTTACGAGTGTTTTGGCTTACGGTGTTTCGGCTTACGAATGTTTTGACTTACGAGTGTTTTGACTTACGAGTGTTCCGACTTACGGGTGTTTCGACTTACGAGTGTTTTGACTTACGAGTGTTTTGACTTACGAGTGTTCCGACTTACGAGTGTTTCGGCTTACGAGTGTTTCGGCTCACGAGTGTTTCGACTTACGAGTGTTTTGAATTACGAATGTTTTGCCTTACGGGTGTTTCGGTTTACGGGTGTTTTGACTTACGAGTGTTCTGACTTACGAGTGTTCCGGCTTACGAGTGTTTCGGCTTACGAGTGTTTTGGTTTACGTGTGTTTCGACTTACGAATGTTTCGGCTTACGAGTGTTTCGACTTACGAGTGTTCCGACCTACGAGTGTTTCGGCTACGGATGTTCCGACTTACGGGTGTTTCGGCTTATGAGTGTTTCGAATTACGAGTGTTTTGACTTACGGGTGTTTCGACTTACGAGTGTTTTGGTTTACGTGTGTTTCGACTTACGAATGTTTCGGCTTACGAGTGTTTCGACTTACGAGTGTTTAAACTTACGAGTGTTTTGACTTACGGGTGTTTCGACTTACGAGTGTTTTGGTTTACGTGTGTTTCGACTTACAAATGTTTCGACTTACGAGTGTTTTGACTTACGATTGTTTCGGCTTACGAGTGTTTCGACTTACGAGTGTTTCGGCTTACGAGTGTTTCGGCTTACGAGTGTTTTGACTTAAGGGTGTTTCGACGAGTGTTTCGATACGAGTGTTTTGACTTACGATTGTTTCGGCTTACGAGTGTTTCGACTTACGAGTGTTTTGACTTACGATTGTTTCGACTTACGAGTGTTTTGACTTACGAGTGTTTCGGCTTATGAGTGTTTCGACTTACGAGTGTTTTGACTTACGGGTGTTTCGACTACGAGTGTTTCGACTTACGAGTGTTCTGACTTACGAGTGTTCTGACTTACGAGTGTTCCGACTTACGAGTGTTTCGGCTTACGAGTGTTTCGGCTTACGTGTGTTTCTTCTTACGAGTGTTTCGACTTACGAGTGTTCCGACTTACGAGTGTTTCGACCTACGAGTGTTTTGACTTACGGTGTTTCGGCTTACGAATGTTTTGACTTACGAGTGTTTTGACTTACGGGTGTTTTGACATACGAGTGTTTCGATACGAGTGTTCTGACTTATGAGTGTTCTGACTTACGATTGTTCTGACTTACGAGTGTTCTGACTTACGAGTGTTCCGACTTACGAGTGTTTCGGCTCACGAGTGTTTCGGCTTACGAGTGTTTCGACTACGAAAATAACAAATAGACGCGGTTTCAAATCTCTATGCTTTTCAAGTTCATTACATTAATCTTTATTTATACGTTTCGCTTTACGAATGTTTCGACTTACGAGTGTTTCGACTTACGAGTGTTTCGGCTTACGAGTGTTTCGGCTCACGAGTGTTTCGACTTAAGAGTGTTTCGACTAAACGAGTGTTTCGACTTACGAGTGCTTTTGCCATACGGGTGTTTCGGTTTACGAGTGTTTCGACTTACGAGTGTTCTGACTTACGAGTGTTCCGACTTACGAGTGTTTCGACTTACGAGTGTTTCGACTTACGAGTGTTCCGACCTACGAGTGTTTCGGCTTACGGGTGTTCCGACCTACGAGTGTTTCGACTGACGAGTGTTTTGACTTACGACTGTTTCGGCTTACGAGTGTTTCGACTTACGAGTGTTTCGACTTACGAGTGTTCTGACTTACGAGTGTTCTGACTTACGAGTGTTCCGACTTACGAGTGTTTCGGCTTACGAGTGTTTCGACATGCGAGTGTTTTGACTTACGGATGTATCGACTTACGGGTGTTTCGACTCACGAGTGTTTCTACTTACGAGTGTTTCGACTTACGAGTGTTTCGACTTACGAGTGTTTCGGCTTACGAGTGTTTCGGCTCACGAGTTTTTCGACTTACGAGTGTTTTGAATTACGAATGTTTTGCCTTACGGGTGTTTCGGTTTACGAGTGTTTTGACTTACGAGTATTCTGACTTACGAGTGTTCCGACTTACGGGTGTTTCGGCTTACGAGTGTTTCGACTTACGAGTGTTTTGTCTTACGATTGTTTCGGCTTACGAGTGTTTCGACTTACGAGTGTTTTGACTTACGGGTGTTTTGACATACGAGTGTTTCGATACGAGTGTTCTGACTTACGAGTGTTCTGACTTACGAGTCTTCTGACTTACGGGTGTTCTGACTTACGAGTGTTCCGACTTACGAGTGTTTCGACTACGAGTGTTTCGACTTACGAATGTTTTTGCTTACGAGTGTTTCGACTTACGAATGTTTTTGCTTACGAATGTTTTTGCTTACGAGTGTTCTGACTTACGAGTGTTTTGACTTACGAGTGTTCCGACTTACGAGTGTTTTGGTTTACGTGTGTTTCGACTTACGAATGTTTCGGCTTACGAGTGTTTCGACTTACGAGTGTTCCGACCTACGAGTGTTTCGGCTACGGATGTTCCGACTTACGAGTATTTTCGGCTTACGAGTGTTTTGACTTACGATTGTTTTGACTTACGATTGTTTCGGCTTACGAGTGTTTCGACATACGAGTGTTTCGATTTACGAGTGTTTTGACTTAAGAATATTTTGACTTACGGGTGTTTCGGCTTACGAGTGTTTAGACTTACGAGTGTTTTGGTTTACGTGTGTTTCGACTTACGAATGTTTCGGCTTACGAGTGTTTCGATTTACGAGTGTTTCGACTTACGGTTGTTCTGACTTACGGGTATTCCGACTTACGAGTGATTTGGCATACGAGTGTTTCGACTTACGAGTGTTTTCGGCTTACGAGTGTTTCGACTTACGAGTGTTTTGACTTACGATTGTTTCGGCTTACTAGTGTTTCGACTTACGAGTGTTTCGGCTTACGAGTGTTTCGTCTTATGAGTGTTTTGACTTAAGGGTGTTTCGACGAGTGTTTCCTTACGAGTGTTTCGACTTACGGGTGTTCTGACTTACGAGTGTTCTGATTTACGGATGTTTCGAATTATGACTGTTTCGACTACGAGTGTTTCGACTTACGAGTGTTTCGACTACGAGTGTTTCGACTTACGAGTGTTCTGACTTACGAGTGTTCTGACTTACGGGTGTTCTGACTTACGAGTGTTCCGACTTACGAGTGTTTCGTCTTATGAGTGTTTCGGCTTACGAGCGTTTCGACTACGAGTGTTTCGACTTACGAATGTTTTTGCTAACGAGTGTTTCGACTTACGAATGTTTTTGCTTACGAGTGTTTCGGCTTACGAGTGTTTCGACTTACAAGTGTTTCGACTTACGAGTGTTTTGACTTACGGTGTTTCGGCTTACGAGTGTTTCGACATACGAGTGTTTTGACTTACCG
Organism: Eledone cirrhosa; assembly: GCA_964016885.1. Lineage (NCBI taxonomy): Eukaryota > Metazoa > Mollusca > Cephalopoda > Octopoda > Eledonidae > Eledone > Eledone cirrhosa. Next base: position 262,458,445 of record OZ024741.1, read on the forward strand.
GTGTTTCGACTTACGGGTGTTTCGACTTACGAGAGTTTCGACTTACGAGTGTTCTGACTTACGAGTGTTCTGACTTACGAGTGTTCCGACTTGCGAGTGTTTCGGGTTACGAGTGTTTCGACATGCGTTTTTTTTTACTTACGGATGTTTCGACTTACGGGTGTTTCGACTCACGAGTGTTTCTACTTACGAGTGTTTCGACTTACGAGTGTTCCGACTTACGAGTGTTTTAACTTACGAGTGTTCCGACTTACGAGTGTTTCGGCTTACGAGTGTTTCGGCTCACGAGTGTTTCGACTTAGGAGTGTTCCGACTTACGAGTGTTTCGGCTACGGATGTTCCGACTTACGAGTATTTTCGGCTTACGAGTGTTTTGACTTACGATTGTTTTGACTTACGGGTATTTCGGCTTACGAGTGTTTCGACTTACGGTTGTTCTGACTTACGGGTATTCCGACTTACGATTGATTTGGCATACGAGTGTTTCGACTTACGAGTGTTTTCGGCTTACGAGTGTTTCGACTTACGAGTGTTTTGACTTACGATTGTTTCGGCTTACGAGTGTTTAGACTTACGAGTGTTTCGGCTTACGATTGTTTCGTCTTATGAGTGTTTTGACTTAAGGGTGTTTCGACGAGTGTTTCGATACGAGTGTTTCGATTTACGGGTGTTCTGACTTACGAGTGTTCTGACTTACGGGTGTTCTGACTTACGAGTGTTCCGACTTACGAGTGTTTCGGCTTATGAGTGTTTCGGCTTACGAGCGTTTCGACTACGCGTGTTTCGACTTACGAATGTTTTTGCTAACGAGTGTTTCGACTTACGAATGTTTTTGCTTACGAGTGTTTCGGCTTACGAGTGTTTCGACTTACAAGTATTTCGACTTACGAGTGTTCTGACTTACGAGTGTTCTGACTTACGAGTGTTCCGACTTACGAGTGTTTCGGCTTACGAGTGTTTCGGCTTACGTGTGTTTCGGCTTACGAGTGTTTCGACTTACGAGTGTTCCGACTTACGAGTGTTTCGACTTACGAGTGTTTTGGCTTACGGTGTTTCGGCTTACGAATGTTTTGACTTACGAGTGTTTTGACTTACGGGTGTTTTGACATACGAGTGTTTCGATACGAGTGTTCTGACTTACGAGTGTTCTGACTTACGAGTGTTCTGACTTACGAGTGTTCCGACTTACGAGTGTTTCGGCTCAAGAGTGTTTCGGCTTACGAGTGTTTCGACTACGAAAATAACAAATAGACGCGGTTTCAAATCTCTATGCTTTTAAAGTTCATTACATTAATCTTTATTTATACGTTTCGCTTTACGAATGTTTCGACTTACGAGTGTTTCGACTTACGAGTGTTTCGGCTTACGAGTGTTTCGGCTCACGAGTGTTTCGACTTACGAGTGTTTCGACTTACGAGTGTTTTGACTTACGTGTGTTTCGACTTACGAGTGTTTTGGTTTACGTGTGTTTCGACTTACGAATGTTTCGGCTTACGAGTGTTTCGACTTACGAGTGTTTTGACTTACGGGTGTTTCGACTTACGAGTGTTTTGGTTTACGTGTGTTTCGACTTACGAATGTTTCGGCTTACGAGTGTTTCGACTTACGAGTGTTTCGACTTACGGTTGTTCTGACTTACGGGTATTCCGACTTACGAGTGATTTGGCATACGAGTGTTTCGACTTACGAGTGTTTTCGGCTTACGAGTGTTTCGACTTACGAGTGTTTCGACTTACGAATGTTTCGACATGCGAGTTTTTTTACTTACGGATGTTTCGACTTACGGGTGTTTCGACTCACGAGTGTTTCTACTTACGAGTGTTTCGACTTACGAGTGTTCCGACTTACGAGTGTTTTGACTTACGAGTGTTCCGACTTACGAGTGTTTCGGCTTACGAGTGTTTCGGCTCACGAGTGTTCCGACTTACGAGTGTTCCGACTTACGAGTGTTTCGGCTACGGATGTTCCGACTTACGAGTATTTTCGGCTTACGAGTGTTTTGACGTACGATTGTTTTGACTTACGGGTATTTCGGCTTACGAGTGTTTCGACTTACGAGTGTTTCGACTTACGAGTGTTTTGACTTACGGGTGTTTCGACTTACGAGTGTTTTGGTTTACGTGTGTTTCGACTTACGAATGCTTCGGTTTACGAGTGTTTCGACTTACGAGTGTTTTGACTTACGGGTGTTTCGACTTACGAGTGTTTTGGTTTACGAGTGTTTCGACTTACGAATGTTTCGTCTTACGAGTGTTTCGACTTACGAGTGTTTAAACTTGCGAGTGTTTTGACTTACGGGTGTTTCGACTTACGAGTGTTTTGGTTTACGTGTGTTTCGACTTACGAGTGTTTCGACTTACGAGTGTTTCGACTTACGAGTGTTTTGACTTACGGGTGTTTCGACTTACGAGTGTTTTGGTTTACGTGTGTTTCGACTTACGAATGTTTCGACTTACGAGTGTTTTGACTTACGATTGTTTCGGCTTACGAGTGTTTCGACTTACGAGTGTTTCGGCTTACGAGTGTTTCGGCTTACGAGTGTTTCGGCTTACGAGTGTTTCGACTTACGGGTGTTCTGGCTTACGAGTGTTCTGATTTACGGATGTTTCGACTTATGAGTGTTTCGACTACGAGTGTTTCGACTTACGAGTGTTTCGACTACGAGTGTTTCGACTTACGAGTGTTTCGACTTACGAGTGTTCTGATACGAGTGTTCTGACTTACGAGTGTTCCGACTTACGAGTGTTTCGGCTTACGAGTGTTTCGGCTTACGTGTGTTTCGACTTACGAGTGTTTTGGCTTACGGTGTTTCGGCTTACGAATGTTTTGACTTACGAGTGTTTTGACTTACGAGTGTTCCGACTTACGGGTGTTTCGACTTACGAGTGTTTTGACTTACGAGTGTTTTGACTTACGAGTGTTCCGACTTACGAGTGTTTCGGCTTACGAGTGTTTCGGCTCACGAGTGTTTCGACTTACGAGTGTTTTGAATTACGAATGTTTTGCCTTACGGGTGTTTCGGTTTACGGGTGTTTTGACTTACGAGTGTTCTGACTTACGAGTGTTCCGGCTTACGAGTGTTTCGGCTTACGAGTGTTTTGGTTTACGTGTGTTTCGACTTACGAATGTTTCGGCTTACGAGTGTTTCGACTTACGAGTGTTCCGACCTACGAGTGTTTCGGCTACGGATGTTCCGACTTACGGGTGTTTCGGCTTATGAGTGTTTCGAATTACGAGTGTTTTGACTTACGGGTGTTTCGACTTACGAGTGTTTTGGTTTACGTGTGTTTCGACTTACGAATGTTTCGGCTTACGAGTGTTTCGACTTACGAGTGTTTAAACTTACGAGTGTTTTGACTTACGGGTGTTTCGACTTACGAGTGTTTTGGTTTACGTGTGTTTCGACTTACAAATGTTTCGACTTACGAGTGTTTTGACTTACGATTGTTTCGGCTTACGAGTGTTTCGACTTACGAGTGTTTCGGCTTACGAGTGTTTCGGCTTACGAGTGTTTTGACTTAAGGGTGTTTCGACGAGTGTTTCGATACGAGTGTTTTGACTTACGATTGTTTCGGCTTACGAGTGTTTCGACTTACGAGTGTTTTGACTTACGATTGTTTCGACTTACGAGTGTTTTGACTTACGAGTGTTTCGGCTTATGAGTGTTTCGACTTACGAGTGTTTTGACTTACGGGTGTTTCGACTACGAGTGTTTCGACTTACGAGTGTTCTGACTTACGAGTGTTCTGACTTACGAGTGTTCCGACTTACGAGTGTTTCGGCTTACGAGTGTTTCGGCTTACGTGTGTTTCTTCTTACGAGTGTTTCGACTTACGAGTGTTCCGACTTACGAGTGTTTCGACCTACGAGTGTTTTGACTTACGGTGTTTCGGCTTACGAATGTTTTGACTTACGAGTGTTTTGACTTACGGGTGTTTTGACATACGAGTGTTTCGATACGAGTGTTCTGACTTATGAGTGTTCTGACTTACGATTGTTCTGACTTACGAGTGTTCTGACTTACGAGTGTTCCGACTTACGAGTGTTTCGGCTCACGAGTGTTTCGGCTTACGAGTGTTTCGACTACGAAAATAACAAATAGACGCGGTTTCAAATCTCTATGCTTTTCAAGTTCATTACATTAATCTTTATTTATACGTTTCGCTTTACGAATGTTTCGACTTACGAGTGTTTCGACTTACGAGTGTTTCGGCTTACGAGTGTTTCGGCTCACGAGTGTTTCGACTTAAGAGTGTTTCGACTAAACGAGTGTTTCGACTTACGAGTGCTTTTGCCATACGGGTGTTTCGGTTTACGAGTGTTTCGACTTACGAGTGTTCTGACTTACGAGTGTTCCGACTTACGAGTGTTTCGACTTACGAGTGTTTCGACTTACGAGTGTTCCGACCTACGAGTGTTTCGGCTTACGGGTGTTCCGACCTACGAGTGTTTCGACTGACGAGTGTTTTGACTTACGACTGTTTCGGCTTACGAGTGTTTCGACTTACGAGTGTTTCGACTTACGAGTGTTCTGACTTACGAGTGTTCTGACTTACGAGTGTTCCGACTTACGAGTGTTTCGGCTTACGAGTGTTTCGACATGCGAGTGTTTTGACTTACGGATGTATCGACTTACGGGTGTTTCGACTCACGAGTGTTTCTACTTACGAGTGTTTCGACTTACGAGTGTTTCGACTTACGAGTGTTTCGGCTTACGAGTGTTTCGGCTCACGAGTTTTTCGACTTACGAGTGTTTTGAATTACGAATGTTTTGCCTTACGGGTGTTTCGGTTTACGAGTGTTTTGACTTACGAGTATTCTGACTTACGAGTGTTCCGACTTACGGGTGTTTCGGCTTACGAGTGTTTCGACTTACGAGTGTTTTGTCTTACGATTGTTTCGGCTTACGAGTGTTTCGACTTACGAGTGTTTTGACTTACGGGTGTTTTGACATACGAGTGTTTCGATACGAGTGTTCTGACTTACGAGTGTTCTGACTTACGAGTCTTCTGACTTACGGGTGTTCTGACTTACGAGTGTTCCGACTTACGAGTGTTTCGACTACGAGTGTTTCGACTTACGAATGTTTTTGCTTACGAGTGTTTCGACTTACGAATGTTTTTGCTTACGAATGTTTTTGCTTACGAGTGTTCTGACTTACGAGTGTTTTGACTTACGAGTGTTCCGACTTACGAGTGTTTTGGTTTACGTGTGTTTCGACTTACGAATGTTTCGGCTTACGAGTGTTTCGACTTACGAGTGTTCCGACCTACGAGTGTTTCGGCTACGGATGTTCCGACTTACGAGTATTTTCGGCTTACGAGTGTTTTGACTTACGATTGTTTTGACTTACGATTGTTTCGGCTTACGAGTGTTTCGACATACGAGTGTTTCGATTTACGAGTGTTTTGACTTAAGAATATTTTGACTTACGGGTGTTTCGGCTTACGAGTGTTTAGACTTACGAGTGTTTTGACTTACGGGTGTTTCGACTTACGAGTGTTTTGGTTTACGTGTGTCTCGACTTACGAATGTTTCGGCTTACGAGTGTTTCGACTTACTAGTGTTTCGACTTACGGTTGTTCTGACTTACTGGTATTCCGACTTACGAGTGATTTGGCATACGAGTGTTTCGACTTACGAGTGTTTTCGGCTTACGAGTGTTTCGACTTACGAGTGTTTTGACTTACGATTGTTTCGGCTTACGAGTGTTTCGACTTACGAGTGTTTCGGCTTACGAGTGTTTCGGCTTATGAGTGTTTTGACTTAAAGGTGTTTCGACGAGTGTTTCGATACGAGTGTTTCGACTTACGGGTGTTCTGACTTACGAGTGTTCTGATTTACGGATGTTTCGAATTATGAGTGTTTCGACTACGAGTGTTTCGACTTACGAGTGTTTCGACTACGAGTGTTTTGACTTACGAGTGTTCTGACTTACGAGTGTTCTGACTTACGTGTGTTCTGACTTACGAGTGTTCCGACTTACGAGTGTTTCGGCTTATGAGTGTTTCGGCTTACGAGCGTTTCGACTAGGAGTGTTTCGACTTACGAATGTTTTTGCTAACGAGTGTTTCGACTTACAAGTGTTTCGACTTACGAGCGTTTTGACTTACGGTGTTTCGGCTTACGAGTGTTTCGACATACGAGTGTTTTGACTTACCGGTGTTTCGACTTACGGGTGTTTCGACTTACGAGAGTTTCGACTTACGAGTGCTCTGACTTACGAGTGTTCTGACTTACGAGTGTTCCGACTTGCGGGTGTTCTGACTTACGAGTGTTCCGACTTACGAGTGTTTCGACTTATGAGTGTTTCGGCTTACGAGCGTTTCGACTACGAGTGTTTCGACTTACGAATGTTTTTGCTTACGAGTGTTTCGACTTACGAATGTTTTTGCTTACGAATGTTTTTGCTTACGAGTGTTCTGACTTACGAGTGTTTTGACTTACGAGTGTTCCGACTTACGAGTGTTTTGGTTTACGTGTGTTTCGACTTACGAATGTTTCGGCTTACGAGTGTTTCGACTTACGAGTGTTCCGACCTACGAGTGTTTCGGCTACGGATGTTCCGACTTACGAGTATTTTCGGCTTACGAGTGTTTCGACTTACGAGTGTTTTGACTTACGGGTGTTTCGACTTACGAGTGTTTTGGTTTACGTGTGTTTCGACTTACGAATGTTTCGGCTTACGAGTGTTTCGATTTACGAGTGTTTCGACTTACGGTTGTTCTGACTTACGGGTATTCCGACTTACGAGTGATTTGGCATACGAGTGTTTCGACTTACGAGTGTTTTCGGCTTACGAGTGTTTCGACTTACGAGTGTTTTGACTTACGATTGTTTCGGCTTACGAGTGTTTCGACTTACGAGTGTTTCGGCAAACGAGTGTTTCGTCTTATGAGTGTTTTGACTTAAGGGTGTTTCGACGAGTGTTTCCTTACGAGTGTTTCGACTTACGGGTGTTTTGACATACGAGTGTTTCGACTAACTAATGTTTTTACTTACGAGTGTTTCGGCGTACGAATGTTTTGACTTACGGGTGTTTCGGCTTACCAGTGTTTCGACTTACGAGTCTTTCGGCTTACGAGTGTTTCGACTTACTAATGTTTTTACTTACGAGTGTTTCGGCGTACGAGTGTTTCGACTTACGAGTGTTTCGACTTACGGGTGTTTTGACTTACGGGTGTTTCGGCTTACGAGTGTTTCGACTTACGAGTGTTTTGACTTAAGGGTGTTTCGACTTACGAGTATTTTTGGCTTACGAGTGTTTCGACTTACGAGTGTTTTGACTTACGAGTGATCTGATTTACAGATGTTTCGACATACGAGTGTTTCGACTTACGAGTGTTTCGACTTATGAGTATTTCGACTTACGAGTGTTTCGACTTACGAGTGTTTCGACTTACGAGTGTTCCGACTTACGAGTGTTTCGGCTTACGAGTGTTTCCGGCTTACGAGTGTTTCGACTTACGAGTGTTTTGACTTACGGTGTTTCGGCTTACGAGTGATTCGACTTACGAATGTTTTGACTTACGGGTGTTTCGGCTTGCGAGTGTTTCGACTTACGAGTGTTTCGGCTTGCGAGTGTTTCGACTTACTAATGTTTTTACTTACGAGTGTTTCGGCGTACGAGTGTTTCGACTTACGAGTGTTTCGACTTACGGGTGCTTTGACTTACGGGTGTTTCGGCTTACGAGTGTTTCGACTTACGAGTGTTTTGACTTAAGGGTGTTGCGACTTACGAGTGTTTCGACTTACGTGTGTTTCGACTTACGAGTGTTTCGGCTTACGAATGTTTTGACTTAAGGATGTTTCGACTTACGAGTGTTTCGATACGAGTGTTCTGACTTACGAGTGTTCTGACTTACGAGTGTTTTGACTTACGAGTGTTCTGACTTACGAGTGTTCCGACTTACGTGTGTTCCGACTTACGAGTGTTCTGACTTACGAGCGTTCTGATTTACGAGTGTTCCGACTTACGAGTGTTTCGGCTTACGAGTGTTTCGGCTTACGAGTGTTTCGACATACGAGTGTTTCGACTTACGAGTGTTCCGACTAACGAGTGTTCCGACTTACGAGTGTTTCGGCTTACGAGTGTTTCGGCTTACGAGTGTTTCGACTTACGAATGTTTCGGCTTACGAGTGTTTCGACTTACGAAAATAACAAATAGACCCGGTTTCAAATCTCTATGCTTTTCAAATTCATTACATTAATCTTTATTTATACGTTTCGCTTTACGTGTGTTTCGGCTTACGAGTGTTTCGACTTACGAGTGTTTTTACTTACGGTGTTTCGGCTTACTAGTGTTTCGACATACGAGTGTTTTGACTTACGGGTGTTTCGACTTACGAGTGTTTTTACTTACGAATGTTTTGACTTACGGGTGTTTCGGCTTACCAGTGTTTCGACTTACGAGTGTTTCGGCTTACGAGTGTTTCGACTTACTAAGGTTTTACTTACGAGTGTTTCGGCGTACGAGAGTTTTGACTTACGAGTGTTTCGACTTACGAGTGTTTCGACTTACGAGTGTTTTGACTTACGAATGTTTTGACTTACGGGTGTTTCGGCTTACGGGTGTTTTGACTTACGGGTGTTTCGGCTTACGAGTGTTTCGACTTACGAGTGTTTTGACTTACGAGTGTTCTGATTTACGGATGTTTCGACATACGAGTGTTTAGACTTACGAGTGTTTCGACTTACGAGTGTTTCGGCTTACGAGTGTTTCGACTTACGAGTGTTTTGACTTACGGTGTTTCGGCTTACGAGTGTTTCGACTTACGAGTGTTTTAACTTACGGGTGTTTTGACATACGAGTGTTTCGACTAACTAATGTTTTTACTTACGAGTGTTTCGGCGTACGAGAGTTTGGACTTACGAGTGTTTCGACTTACGAGTGTTTCGACTTACGAGCGTTTTGACTTACGAATGTTTTGACTTACGGGTGTTTCGGCTTACCAGTGTTTCGACTTACGAGTCTTTCGGCTTACGAGTGTTTCGACTTACTAATGTTTTTACTTACGAGTGTTTCGGCGTACGAGTGTTTCGACTTACGAGTGTTTCGACTTACGTGTGTTTTGACTTACGGGTGTTTCGGCTTAGGAGTGTTTCGACTTACGAGTGTTTTGACTTAAGGGTGTTTCGACTTACGAGTATTTTTGGCTTACGGGTGTTTCGACTTACGAGTGTTTTGACTTACGAGTGATCTGATTTACGGATGTTTCGACATACGAGTGTTTCGACTTACGAGTGTTTCGACTTATGAGTATTTCGACTTACGAGTGTTTCGACTTACGAGTGTTTCGACTTACGAGTGTTCCGACTTACGAGTGTTTCGGCTTACGAGTGTTTCCGGCTTACGAGTGTTTCGACTTACGAGTGTTTTGACTTACGGTGTTTCGGCTTACGAGTGATTCGACTTACGAGTGTTTTGACTTACGGGTGTTTTGACTTACGGGTGTTGTGAATTACGAGTGTTCCGATTTACGAGTGTTTTGACTTACGGTGTTTCGGCTTACGAGTGATTCGACTTACGAATGTTTTGACCTACGGGTGTTTCGGCTTGCGAGTGTTTCGACTTACGAGTGTTTCGGCTTGCGAGTGTTTCGACTTACTAATGTTTTTACTTACGAGTGTTTCGGCGTACGAGTGTTTCGACTTACGAGTGTTTCGACTTACGTGTGCTTTGAATTACGGGTGTTTCGGCTTACGAGTGTTTCGACTTACGAGTGTTTTGTCTTACGATTGTTTCGGCTTACGAGTGTTTCGACTTACGAGTGTTTTGACTTACGGGTGTTTTGACATACGAGTGTTTCGATACGAGTGTTCTGACTTACGAGTGTTCTGACTTACGAGTCTTCTGACTTACGGGTGTTCTGACTTACGAGTGTTCCGACTTACGAGTGTTTCGACTACGAGTGTTTCGACTTACGAATGTTTTTGCTTACGTGTGTTTCGACTTACGAATGTTTTTGCTTACGAATGTTTTTGCTTACGAGTGTTCTGACTTACGAGTGTTTTGACTTACGAGTGTTCCGACTTACGAGTGTTTTGGTTTACGTGTGTTTCGACTTACGAATGTTTCGGCTTACGAGTGTTTCGACTTACGAGTGTTCCGACCTACGAGTGTTTCGGCTACGGATGTTCCGACTTACGAGTATTTTCGGCTTACGAGTGTTTTGACTTACGATTGTTTTGACTTACGATTGTTTCGGCTTACGAGTGTTTCGACATACGAGTGTTTCGATTTACGAGTGTTTTGACTTAAGAATATTTTGACTTACGGGTGTTTCGGCTTACGAGTGTTTCGACTTACGAGTGTTTTGACTTACGGGTGTTTCGACTTACGAGTGTTTTGGTTTACGTGTGTCTCGACTTACGAATGTTTCGGCTTACGAGTGTTTCGACTTACTAGTGTTTCGACTTACGGTTGTTCTGACTTACTGGTATTCCTACTTACGAGTGATTTGGCATACGAGTGTTTCGACTTACGAGTGTTTTCGGCTTACGAGTGTTTCGACTTACGAGTGTTTTGACTTACGATTGTTTCGGCTTACGAGTGTTTCGACTTACGAGTGTTTCGGCTTACGAGTGTTTCGGCTTATGAGTGTTTTGACTTAAAGGTGTTTCGACGAGTGTTTCGATACGAGTGTTTCGACTTACGGGTGTTCTGACTTACGAGTGTTCTGATTTACGGATGTTTCGAATTATGAGTGTTTCGACTACGAGTGTTTCGACTTACGAGTGTTTCGACTACGAGTGTTTTGACTTACGAGTGTTCTGACTTACGAGTGTTCTGACTTACGTGTGTTCTGACTTACGAGTGTTCCGACTTACGAGTGTTTCGGCTTATGAGTGTTTCGGCTTACGAGCGTTTCGACTAGGAGTGTTTCGACTTACGAATGTTTTTGCTAACGAGTGTTTCGACTTACAAGTGTTTCGACTTACGAGCGTTTTGACTTACGGTGTTTCGGCTTACGAGTGTTTCGACATACGAGTGTTTTGACTTACCGGTGTTTCGACTTACGGGTGTTTCGACTTACGAGAGTTTCGACTTACGAGTGCTCTGACTTACGAGTGTTCTGACTTACGAGTGTTCCGACTTGCGGGTGTTCTGACTTACGAGTGTTCCGACTTACGAGTGTTTCGACTTATGAGTGTTTCGGCTTACGAGCGTTTCGACTACGAGTGTTTCGACTTACGAATGTTTTTGCTTACGAGTGTTTCGACTTACGAATGTTTTTGCTTACGAATGTTTTTGCTTACGAGTGTTCTGACTTACGAGTGTTTTGACTTACGAGTGTTCCGACTTACGAGTGTTTTGGTTTACGTGTGTTTCGACTTACGAATGTTTCGGCTTACGAGTGTTTCGACTTACGAGTGTTCCGACCTACGAGTGTTTCGGCTACGGATGTTCCGACTTACGAGTATTTTCGGCTTACGAGTGTTTCGACTTACGAGTGTTTTGACTTACGGGTGTTTCGACTTACGAGTGTTTTGGTTTACGTGTGTTTCGACTTACGAATGTTTCGGCTTACGAGTGTTTCGATTTACGAGTGTTTCGACTTACGGTTGTTCTGACTTACGGGTATTCCGACTTACGAGTGATTTGGCATACGAGTGTTTCGACTTACGAGTGTTTTCGGCTTACGAGTGTTTCGACTTACGAGTGTTTTGACTTACGATTGTTTCGGCTTACGAGTGTTTCGACTTACGAGTGTTTCGGCAAACGAGTGTTTCGTCTTATGAGTGTTTTGACTTAAGGGTGTTTCGACGAGTGTTTCCTTACGAGTGTTTCGACTTACGGGTGTTTTGACATACGAGTGTTTCGACTAACTAATGTTTTTACTTACGAGTGTTTCGGCGTACGAATGTTTTGACTTACGGGTGTTTCGGCTTACCAGTGTTTCGACTTACGAGTCTTTCGGCTTACGAGTGTTTCGACTTACTAATGTTTTTACTTACGAGTGTTTCGGCGTACGAGTGTTTCGACTTACGAGTGTTTCGACTTACGGGTGTTTTGACTTACGGGTGTTTCGGCTTACGAGTGTTTCGACTTACGAGTGTTTTGACTTAAGGGTGTTTCGACTTACGAGTATTTTTGGCTTACGAGTGTTTCGACTTACGAGTGTTTTGACTTACGAGTGATCTGATTTACAGATGTTTCGACATACGAGTGTTTCGACTTACGAGTGTTTCGACTTATGAGTATTTCGACTTACGAGTGTTTCGACTTACGAGTGTTTCGACTTACGAGTGTTCCGACTTACGAGTGTTTCGGCTTACGAGTGTTTCCGGCTTACGAGTGTTTCGACTTACGAGTGTTTTGACTTACGGTGTTTCGGCTTACGAGTGATTCGACTTACGAATGTTTTGACTTACGGGTGTTTCGGCTTGCGAGTGTTTCGACTTACGAGTGTTTCGGCTTGCGAGTGTTTCGACTTACTAATGTTTTTACTTACGAGTGTTTCGGCGTACGAGTGTTTCGACTTACGAGTGTTTCGACTTACGGGTGCTTTGACTTACGGGTGTTTCGGCTTACGAGTGTTTCGACTTACGAGTGTTTTGACTTAAGGGTGTTGCGACTTACGAGTGTTTCGACTTACGTGTGTTTCGACTTACGAGTGTTTCGGCTTACGAATGTTTTGACTTAAGGATGTTTCGACTTACGAGTGTTTCGATACGAGTGTTCTGACTTACGAGTGTTCTGACTTACGAGTGTTTTGACTTACGAGTGTTCTGACTTACGAGTGTTCCGACTTACGTGTGTTCCGACTTACGAGTGTTCTGACTTACGAGCGTTCTGATTTACGAGTGTTCCGACTTACGAGTGTTTCGGCTTACGAGTGTTTCGGCTTACGAGTGTTTCGACATACGAGTGTTTCGACTTACGAGTGTTCCGACTAACGAGTGTTCCGACTTACGAGTGTTTCGGCTTACGAGTGTTTCGGCTTACGAGTGTTTCGACTTACGAATGTTTCGGCTTACGAGTGTTTCGACTTACGAAAATAACAAATAGACCCGGTTTCAAATCTCTATGCTTTTCAAATTCATTACATTAATCTTTATTTATACGTTTCGCTTTACGTGTGTTTCGGCTTACGAGTGTTTCGACTTACGAGTGTTTTTACTTACGGTGTTTCGGCTTACTAGTGTTTCGACATACGAGTGTTTTGACTTACGGGTGTTTCGACTTACGAGTGTTTTTACTTACGAATGTTTTGACTTACGGGTGTTTCGGCTTACCAGTGTTTCGACTTACGAGTGTTTCGGCTTACGAGTGTTTCGACTTACTAAGGTTTTACTTACGAGTGTTTCGGCGTACGAGAGTTTTGACTTACGAGTGTTTCGACTTACGAGTGTTTCGACTTACGAGTGTTTTGACTTACGAATGTTTTGACTTACGGGTGTTTCGGCTTACGGGTGTTTTGACTTACGGGTGTTTCGGCTTACGAGTGTTTCGACTTACGAGTGTTTTGACTTACGAGTGTTCTGATTTACGGATGTTTCGACATACGAGTGTTTAGACTTACGAGTGTTTCGACTTACGAGTGTTTCGGCTTACGAGTGTTTCGACTTACGAGTGTTTTGACTTACGGTGTTTCGGCTTACGAGTGTTTCGACTTACGAGTGTTTTAACTTACGGGTGTTTTGACATACGAGTGTTTCGACTAACTAATGTTTTTACTTACGAGTGTTTCGGCGTACGAGAGTTTGGACTTACGAGTGTTTCGACTTACGAGTGTTTCGACTTACGAGCGTTTTGACTTACGAATGTTTTGACTTACGGGTGTTTCGGCTTACCAGTGTTTCGACTTACGAGTCTTTCGGCTTACGAGTGTTTCGACTTACTAATGTTTTTACTTACGAGTGTTTCGGCGTACGAGTGTTTCGACTTACGAGTGTTTCGACTTACGTGTGTTTTGACTTACGGGTGTTTCGGCTTAGGAGTGTTTCGACTTACGAGTGTTTTGACTTAAGGGTGTTTCGACTTACGAGTATTTTTGGCTTACGGGTGTTTCGACTTACGAGTGTTTTGACTTACGAGTGATCTGATTTACGGATGTTTCGACATACGAGTGTTTCGACTTACGAGTGTTTCGACTTATGAGTATTTCGACTTACGAGTGTTTCGACTTACGAGTGTTTCGACTTACGAGTGTTCCGACTTACGAGTGTTTCGGCTTACGAGTGTTTCCGGCTTACGAGTGTTTCGACTTACGAGTGTTTTGACTTACGGTGTTTCGGCTTACGAGTGATTCGACTTACGAGTGTTTTGACTTACGGGTGTTTTGACTTACGGGTGTTGTGAATTACGAGTGTTCCGATTTACGAGTGTTTTGACTTACGGTGTTTCGGCTTACGAGTGATTCGACTTACGAATGTTTTGACCTACGGGTGTTTCGGCTTGCGAGTGTTTCGACTTACGAGTGTTTCGGCTTGCGAGTGTTTCGACTTACTAATGTTTTTACTTACGAGTGTTTCGGCGTACGAGTGTTTCGACTTACGAGTGTTTCGACTTACGTGTGCTTTGACTTACGGGTGTTTCGGCTTACGAGTGTTTCGACTTACGAGTGTTTTGACTTAAGGGTGTTTCGACTTACGAGTGTTTCGACTTACGAGTGTTTCGACTTACGAGTGTTTCGGCTTACGAGTGTTTTGACTTAAGGATGTTTCGACTTACGAGTGTTTCCATACGAGTGTTCTGACTTACGAGTGTTCTGACTTACGAGTGTTTTGACTTACGATCTGACTTACGAGTGTTACGACTTACGAGTGTTCGGACTTCCGAGTGTTTCGGCTTAGGAGTGTTTCCGGCTTACGAGTGTTTCGACTTACGAGTGTTTTGACTTACCGTGTTTCGGCTTACGAGTGATTCGACTTACGAGAGTTTTGACTTACGGGTGTTGTGAATTACGATTGTTGCGATTTACGAGTGTTTTGACTTACGGTGTTTCGACTTACGAGTGATTCGACTTACGAATGTTTTGACTTACGGGTGTTTCGGCTTGCGAGTGTTTCGACTTACGAGTGTTTCGGCTTATGAGTGTTTCGACTTACGAGTGTTTTGACTTAAGGGTGTTTCGACTTACGAGTGTTTCGACTTACGAGTGTTTCGACTTACGAGTGTTTTGACTTAAGGGTGTTTCGACTTACGAGTATTTTTGGCTTACGAGTGTTTCGACTTACGAGTGTTTTGACTTACGAGTGATCTGATTTACGGATGTTTCGACATACGAGTGTTTCGACTTACGAGTGTTTCGACTTATGAGTATTTCGACTTACGAGTTTTTCGACTTACGAGTGTTTCGACTTACGAGTGTTCCGACTTTCGAGTGTTTCGGCTTACGAGTGTTTCCGGCTTACGAGTGTTTCGACTTACGAGTGTTTTGACTTACGGTGTTTCGGCTTACGAGTGATTCGACTTACGAGTGTTTCGGCTTACGAGTGTTTCCGGCTTACGAGTGTTTCGACTTACGAGTGTTTTGACTTACGGTGTTTCGGCTTACGAGTGATTCGACTTACGAATGTTTTGACTTACGGGTGTTTCGGCTTGCGAGTGTTTCGACTTACGAGTGTTTCGGCTTATGAGTGTTTCGACTTACTAATGTTTTTACTTACGAGTGTTTCGGCGTACGAGTGTTTTGACTTACGAGTGTTTCGACTTACGAGTGTTTTGACTTACGAATGTTTTGACTTACGGGTGTTTCGGCTTACGAGTGTTTCGACTTACGAGTGTTTCGGCTTGCGAGTGTTTCGACTTACTAATGTTTTTACTTACGAATGTTTCGGCGTACGAGTGTTTCGACTTACGAGTGTTTCGACTTACGGGTGCTTTGACTTACGGGTGTTTCGGCTTACGAGTGTTTCGACTTACGAGTGTTTCGACTTACGAGTGTTTCGGCTTACGAGTGTTTTGACTTAAGGATGTTTCGACTTACGAGTGTTTCGATACGAGTGTTTCGACTTACGAGTGTTCTGACTTACGAGTGTTCTGATTTACGGATGTTTCGACATACGAGTGTTTCGACTTACGAGTGTTTCGACTTACGAGTGTTTTGACTTACGGGTGTTTTGACATACGAGTGTTTCGATACGAGTGTTTCGACTTACGAATGTTCTGACTTACGAGTGCTCTGACTTACGAGTGTTCTGACTTACGAGTGTTCTCACTTACGAGCGTTCTGATTTACGAGTGTTTCGGCTTACGAGTGTTTCGGCTTACGAGTGTTTCGACATACGAGTGTTTCGACTTACGAGTGTTCCGACTAACGAGTGTTCCGACTAACGAGTGTTTCGGCTTACGAGTGTTTCGGCTTACGAGTGTTTCGACTTACGAGTGTTTCGGCTTACGAGTGTTTCGACTTACGAAAATAACAAATAGACGCGGTTTCAAATCTCTATGCTTTTCAAATTCATTACATTAATCTTTATTTATACGTTTCGCTTTACGAGTGTTTCGACGTACGAGTGTTTCGACTTACGAGTGATTTAACTTACGTGTGTTTCGGCTTACGAGTGTTTCGACTTACGAGTGTTTTTACTTACGGTGTTTCGGCTTACGAGTGTTTCGACATACGAGTGTTTTGACTTACGGGTGTTTCGACTTACGAGTGTTTTGACTTACGATTGTTTTGACTTACGGGTGTTTCGGCTTACCAGTGTTTCGACTTACGAGTGTTTCGGCTTACGAGTGTTTCGACTTACTAAGGTTTTTACTTACGAATGTTTTGACTTACGGGTGTTTCGGCTTACGGGTGTTTTGACTTACGGGTGTTTCGGCTTACGAGTGTTTCGACTTACGAGTGTTTTGACTTACGAGTGTTCTGATTTACGGATGTTTCGACATACGAGTGTTTCGACTTACGAGTGTTTCGACTTATGAGTGTTTCGACTTATGAGTGTTTCGACTTACGAGTGTTTCGACTTACGAGTGTTTCGGCTTACGAGTGTTTCGACTTACGAGTGTTCTGACTTACGGTGTTTCGGCTTACGAGTGTTTCGACTTACGAGTGTTTTAACTTACGGGTGTTTTGACATACGAGTGTTTCGACTAACTAATGTTTTTACTTACGAGTGTTTCGGCGTACGAGAGTTTTGACTTACGAGTGTTTCGACTTACGAGTGTTTCGACTTACGAGCGTTTTGACTTACGAATGTTTTGACTTACGGGTGTTTCGGCTTACCAGTGTTTCGACTTACGAGTCTTTCGGCTTACGAGTGTTTCGACTTACTAATGTTTTTACTTACGAGTGTTTCGGCGTACGAGTGTTTCGACTTACGAGTGTTTCGACTTACGGGTGTTTTGACTTACGGGTGTTTCGGCTTACGAGTGTTTAGACTTACGAGTGTTTTTACTTAAGGGTGTTTCGACTTACGAGTATTTTTGGCTTACGAGTGTTTCGACTTACGAGTGTTTTGACTTACGAGTGATCTGATTTACGGATGTTTCGACATACGAGTGTTTCGACTTACGAGTGTTTCGACTTACGAGTGTTCCGACTTACGAGTGTTTCGGCTTACGAGTGTTTCGGCTTAAGAGTGTTTCGACATACGAGTGTTTCGACTTACGAGTGTTCCGACTAACGAGTGTTCCGACTTACGAGTGTTTCGGCTTACGAGTGTTTCGGCTTACGAGTGTTTCGACTTACGAGTGTTTCGGCTTACGAGTGTTTCGACTTACTAAAATAACAAATAGACGCGGTTTCAAATCTCTATGCTTTTCAAATTCATTACATTAATCTTTATTTATACGTTTCGCTTTACGAGTGTTTCGGCGTACGAGTGTTTCGACTTACGAGTGTTTTAACTTACGTGTGTTTCGGCTTACGAGTGTTTCGACTTACGAGTGTTTTTACTTACGGTGTTTCGGCTTACGAGTGTTTCGTCTTATGAGTGTTTTGACTTAAGGGTGTTTCGACGAGTGTTTCGATACGAGTGTTTCGACTTACGGGTGTTCTGACTTACGAGTGTTCTGATTTACGGATGTTTCGAATTATGAGTGTTTCGACTACGAGTGATTCGACTTACGAGTGTTTCGACTACGAGTGTTTCGACTTACGAGTGTTCTGACTTACGAGTGTTCTGACTTACGGGTGTTCTGACTTACGAGTGTTTCGACTTACGAGTGTTTCGGCTTACGAGTGTTTCGGCTTATGAGTGTTTTGACTTAAGGGTGTTTCGACAAGTGTTTCGATACGAGTGTTACGAGTGTTCTGACTTACGGGTGTTCTGACTTACGAGTGTTCCGACTTACGAGTGTTTCGGCATATGAGTGTTTCGGCTTACGAGCGTTTCGACTACGAGTGTTTCGACTTACGAATGTTTTTGCTTACGAGTGTTTCGACTTACGAATGTTTTTGCTTACGAATGTTGTTGCTTACGAGTGTTCTGACTTACGAGTGTTTTGACTTACGAGTGTTCCGACTTACGAGTGTTCCGGCTTACGAGTGTTTCGGCTTACGAGTGTTTCGACTTACGAGTGTTCTGACTTACGAGTGTTCCGGCTTACGAGTGTTTCGGCTTACGAGTGTTTCGACTTACGAGTGTTCCGACCTACGAGTGTTTCGGCTACGGATGTTCCGACTTACGAGTATTTTCGGCTTACGAGTGTTTTGACTTACGATTGTTTTGACTTACGATTGTTTCGGCTAACGAGTGTTTCGACTTACGAGTGTTTCGATTTACGAGTGTTTTGACTTAAGAATATTTTGACTTACGGGTGTTTCGGCTTACGAGTGTTTCGACTTACGAGTGTTTTGACTTACGGGTGTTTCGACTTACGAGTGTTTTGGTTTACGTGTGTTCTGACTTACGAATGTTTCGGCTTACGAGTGTTTCGACTTACGAGTGTTTCGACTTACGGTTGTTCTGACTTACGGGTATTCCGACTTACGAGTGATTTGGCATACGAGTGTTTCGACTTACGAGTGTTTTCGGCTTACGAGTGTTTCGACTTACGAGTGTTTTGACTTACGATTGTTTCGGCTTACGAGTGTTTCGACTTACGAGTGTTTCGGCTTACGAGTGTTTCGGCTTATGAGTGTTTTGACTTAAGGGTGTTTCGACGAGTGTTTCGATACGAGTGATTCGACTTACGGGTGTTCTGACTTACGAGTGTTCTGATTTACGGATGTTTCGAATTATGAGTGTTTCGACTACGAGTGTTTCGACTTACGAGTGTTTCGACTACGAGTGTTTTGACTTACGAGTGTTCTGACTTACGAGTGTTCTGACTTACGGGTGTTCTGACTTACGAGTGTTCCGACTTACGAGTGTTTCGGCTTATGAGTGTTTCGGCTTACGAGCGTTTCGACTAGGAGTGTTTCGACTTACGAATGTTTTTGCTAACGAGTGTTTCGACTTACGAGTGTTTCGACTTACAAGTGTTTCGACTTACGTGTGTTTTGACTTACGGTGTTTCGGCTTACGAGTGTTTCGACATACGAGTGTTTTTGACTTACCGGTGTTTCGACTTACGGGTGTTTCGACTTACGAGAGTTTCGACTTACGAGTGTTCTGACTTACGAGTGTTCTGACTTACGAGTGTTCCGACTTGCGAGTGTTTCGGCCTACGAGTGTTTCGACATGCGAGTTTTTTGACTTACGGATGTTTCGTCTTACGGGTGTTTCGACTCACGAGTGTTTCTACTTACGAGTGTTTCGACTTACGAGTGTTCCGACTTACGAGTGTTTTGACTTACGAGTGTTCCGACTTACGAGTGTTTCGGCTTACGAGTGTTTCGGCTCACGGGTGTTCCGACTTACGAGTGTTCCGACTTACGAGTGTTTCGGCTACGGATGTTCCGACTTACGAGTATTTTCGGCTTACGAGTGTTTTGACTTACGATTGTTTTGACTTACGGGTATTTCGGCTTACGAGTGTTTCGACTTACGAATGTTTCGGCTTACGAGTGTTTCGACTTACGAGTGTTTTGACTTACGGGTGTTTCGACTTACGAGTGTTTTGGTTTACGTGTATTTCGACTTACGAATGTTTCGGCTTACGAGTGTTTCGACTTACGAGTGTTTAAACTTACGAGTGTTTTGACTTACGGGTGTTTCGACTTACGAGTGTTTTGGTTTACGTGTGTTTCGACTTACGAATGTTTCGACTTACGAGTGTTTTGACTTACGATTGTTTCGGATTACGAGTGTTTCGACTTACGAGTGTTTCGGCTTACGAGTGTTTCGGCTTACGAGTGTTTTGACTTAAGGGTGTTTCGACGAGTGTTTCGATACGAGTGTTTCGACTTACGGGTGTTCTGACTTACGAGTGTTCTGATTTACGGATGTTTCGACTTATGAGTGTTTCGACTACGAGTGTTTCGACTTACGAGTGTTTCGACTACGAGTGTTTCGACTTACGAGTGTTCTGACTTACAAGTGTTCTGACTTACGAGTGTTCCGACTTACGAGTGTTTCGGCTTACGAGTGTTTCGGCTTACGTGTGTTTCGGCTTACGAGTGTTTCGACTTACGAGTGTTCCGACTTACGAGTGTTTCGACTTACGAGTGTTTTGGCTTACGGTGTTTCGGCTTACGAATGTTTTGACTTACGAGTGTTTTGACTTACGGGTGTTTTGACATACGAGTGTTTCGATACGAGTGTTCTGACTTACGAGTGTTCTGACTTACGAGTGTTCTGACTTACGAGTGTTCCGACTTACGAGTGTTTCGGCTCAAGAGTGTTTCGGCTTACGAGTGTTTCGACTACGAAAATAACAAATAGACGCGGTTTCAAATCTCTATGCTATTAAAGTTCATTACATTAATCTTTATTTATACGTTTCGCTTTACGAATGTTTCGACTTACGAGTGTTTCGACTTACGAGTGTTTCGGCTTACGAGTGTTTTGACTTACGAGATTTTTTACTTACGGGTGTTTCGACTTACGCGTGTTTCGGCTTACGAATGTTTTGACTTACGAGTGTTTTGACTTACAGGTATTTTGACATACGAGTGTTTCGATACGAGTGTTTCGACTTATGAGTGTTCTGACTTACGAGTGTTTCGACTTACGAGTGTTTCGACTTACGAGTGTTTCGGCTTACGAGTGTTTCGGCTCACGAGTGTTTCGACTTACGAGTGTTTCGACTTAGGAGTGTTTTGACTTACGGGTGTTTCGACTTACGAGTGTTTTGGTTTACGTGTGTTTCGACTTACGAATGTTTCGGCTTACGAGTGTTTCGACTTACGAGTGTTTCGACTTACGAGTGTTTTGACTTACGGGTGTTTCGACTTACGAGTGTTTTGGTTTACGTGTGTTTCGACTTACGAATGTTTCGGCTTACGAGTGTTTCGACTTACGAGTGTTTCGACTTACGGTTGTTCTGACTTACGGGTATTCCGACTTACGAGTGATTTGGCATACGAGTGTTTCGACTTACGAGTGTTTTCGGCTTACGAGTGTTTCGACTTACGAGTGTTTTGACTTACGATTGTTTCGGCTTACGAGTGTTTCGACTTACGAGTGTTTCGGCTTACGAGTGTTTCGGCTTATGAGTGTTTTGACTTAAGGGTGTTTCGACGAGTGTTTCGATACGAGTGTTTCGACATGCGAGTTTTTTGACTTACGGATGTTTCGACTTACGGGTGTTTCGACTCACGAGTGTTTCTACTTACGAGTGTTTCGACTTACGAGTGTTCCGACTTACGAGTGTTTTGACTTACGAGTGTTCCGACTTACGAGTGTTTCGGCTTACGAGTGTTTCGGCTCACGAGTGTTCCGACTTACGAGTGTTCCGACTTACGAGTGTTTCGGCTACGGATGTTCCGACTTACGAGTATTTTCGGCTTACGAGTGTTTTGACTTACGATTGTTTTGACTTACGGGTATTTCGGCTTACGAGTGTTTCGACTTACGAGTGTTTCGACTTACGAGTGTTTTGACTTACGGGTGTTTCGATTTACGAGTGTTTTGGTTTACGTGTGTTTCGACTTACGAATGTTTCGGTTTACGAGTGTTTCGACTTACGAATGTTTCGTCTTACGAGTGTTTCGACTTACGAGTGTTTAAACTTACGAGTGTTTTGACTTACGGGTGTTTCGACTTACGAGTGTTTTGGTTTACGTGTGTTTCGACTTACGAGTGTTTCGACTTACGAGTGTTTCGACTTACGAGTGTTTTGACTTACGGGTGTTTCGACTTACGAGTGTTTTGGTTTACGTGTGTTTCGACTTACGAGTGTTTCGACTTACGAGTGTTTTGACTTACGATTGTTTCGGCTTACGAGTGTTTCGACTTACGAGTGTTTCGGCTTACGAGTGTTTCGGCTTACGAGTGTTTTGACTTAAGGGTGTTTCGACGAGTGTTTCGATACGAGTGTTTCGACTTACGGGTGTTCTGACTTACGAGTGTTCTGATTTACGGATGTTTCGAATTATGAGTGTTTCGACTACGAGTGTTTCGACTTACGAGTGTTTCGACTACGAGTGTTTCGACTTACGAGTGTTCTGACTTACGAGTGTTCTGACTTACGAGTGTTCTGACTTACGAGTGTTCCGACTTACGAGTGTTTCGGCTTACGAGTGTTTTGGCTTACGTGTGTTTCGGCTTACGAGTGTTTCGACTTACGAGTGTTTCGACTTACGAAAATAACAAATAGACGCGGTTTCAAATCTCTATGCTTTTCAAGTTCATTACATTAATCTTTATTTATATGTTTCGCTTTACGAATGTTTCGACTCACGAGTGTTTCGACTTACGAGTGTGTCGGCATACGAGTGTTTTGACTTACGAGATTTTTTACTTACGGGTGTTTCGACTTACGCGTGTTTCGGCTTACGAATGTTTTGACTTACGAGTGTTTTGACTTACGGGTGTTTTGACATGCGAGTGTTTCGATACGAGTGTTTCGACTCACGAGTGTTCTGACTTACGAGTGTTTTGACTTACGGTGTTTCGGTTTACGTGTGTTTCGACTTACGAGTGTTTTGACTTACGGGTGTTTTGACATACGAGTGTTTCGATACGAGTGTTCTGACTTACGAGTGTTCTGACTTACGAGTGTTATGACTTACGGGTGTTCTGACTTACGAGTGTTCCGACTTACGAGTGTTTCGACTTATGAGTGTTTCGGCTTACGAGCGTTTCGACTACGAGTGTTTCGACTTACGAATGTTTTTGCTTACGAGTGTTTCGACTTACGAATGTTTTTGCTTACGAATGTTTTTGTTTACGAGTGTTCCGACCTACGAGTGTTTCGGCTACGGATGTTCCGACTTACGAGTATTTTCGGCTTACGAGTGTTTCGACTTACGAGTGTTTTGACTTACGGGTGTTTCGACTTACGAGTGTTTTGGTTTACGTGTGTTTCGACTTACGAATGTTTCGGCTTACGAGTGTTTCGATTTACGAGTGTTTCGACTTACGGTTGTTCTGACTTACGGGTATTCCGACTTACGAGTGATTTTAGCATACGAGTGTTTCGACTTACGAGTGTTTTCGGCTTACGAGTGTTTCGACTTACGAGTGTTTTGACTTACGATTGTTTCGGCTTACGAGTGTTTCGACTTACGAGTGTTTCGGCTTACGAGTGTTTCGTCTTATGAGTGTTTTGACTTAAGGGTGTTTCGACGAGTGTTTCCTTACGAGTGTTTCGACTTACGGGTGTTCTGACTTACGAGTGTTCTGATTTACGGATGTTTCGAATTATGACTGTTTCGACTACGAGTGTTTCGACTTACGAGTGTTTCGACTACGAGTGTTTCGACTTACGAGTGTTCTGACTTACGAGTGTTCTGACTTACGGGTGTTCTGACTTACGAGTGTTCCGACTTACGAGTGTTTCGTCTTATGAGTGTTTCGGCTTACGAGCGTTTCGACTACGAGTGTTTCGACTTACGAATGTTTTTGCTAACGAGTGTTTCGACTTACGAATGTTTTTGCTTACGAGTGTTTCGGCTTACGAGTGTTTCGACTTACAAGTGTTTCGACTTACGAGTGTTTTGACTTACGGTGTTTCGGCTTACGAGTGTTTCGACATACGAGTGTTTTGACTTACCGGTGTTTCGACTTACGGGTGTTTCGACTTACGAGAGTTTCGACTTACGAGTGTTCTGACTTACGAGTGTTCTGACTTACGAGTGTTCCGACTTGCGAGTGTTTCGGGTTACGAGTGTTTCGACATGCGTTTTTTTTTACTTACGGATGTTTCGACTTACGGGTGTTTCGACTCACGAGTGTTTCTACTTACGAGTGTTTCGACTTACGAGTGTTCCGACTTACGAGTGTTTTGACTTACGAGTGTTCCGACTTACGAGTGTTTCGGCTTACGAGTGTTTCGGCTCACGAGTGTTTCGACTTACGAGTGTTCCGACTTACGAGTGTTTCGGCTACGGATGTTCCGACTTACGAGTATTTTCGGCTTACGAGTGTTTTGACTTACGATTGTTTTGACTTACGGGTATTTCGGCTTACGAGTGTTTCGACTTACGGTTGTTCTGACTTACGGGTATTCCGACTTACGATTGATTTGGCATACGAGTGTTTCGACTTACGAGTGTTTTCGGCTTACGAGTGTTTCGACTTACGAGTGTTTTGACTTACGATTGTTTCGGCTTACGAGTGTTTAGACTTACGAGTGTTTCGGCTTACGAGTGTTTCGTCTTATGAGTGTTTTGACTTAAGGGTGTTTCGACGAGTGTTTCGATACGAGTGTTTCGATTTACGGGTGTTCTGACTTACGAGTGTTCTGATTTACGGATGTTACGAATTATGAGTGTTTCGACTACGAGTGTTTCGACTTACGAGTGTTTCGACTACGAGTGTTTCGACTTACGAGTGTTCTGACTTACGAGTGTTCTGACTTACGGGTGTTCTGACTTACGAGTGTTCCGACTTACGAGTGTTTCGGCTTATGAGTGTTTCGGCTTACGAGCGTTTCGACTACGCGTGTTTCGACTTACGAATGTTTTTGCTAACGAGTGTTTCGACTTACGAATGTTTTTGCTTACGAGTGTTTCGGCTTACGAGTGTTTCGACTTACAAGTGTTTCGACTTACGAGTGTTCTGACTTACGAGTGTTCTGACTTACGAGTGTTCCGACTTACGAGTGTTTCGGCTTACGAGTGTTTCGGCTTACGTGTGTTTCGGCTTACGAGTGTTTCGACTTACGAGTGTTCCGACTTACGAGTGTTTCGACTTACGAGTGTTTTGGCTTACGGTGTTTCGGCTTACGAATGTTTTGACTTACGAGTGTTTTGACTTACGGGTGTTTTGACATACGAGTGTTTCGATACGAGTGTTCTGACTTACGAGTGTTCTGACTTACGAGTGTTCTGACTTACGAGTGTTCCGACTTACGAGTGTTTCGGCTCAAGAGTGTTTCGGCTTACGAGTGTTTCGACTACGAAAATAACAAATAGACGCGGTTTCAAATCTCTATGCTTTTAAAGTTCATTACATTAATCTTTATTTATACGTTTCGCTTTACGAATGTTTCGACTTACGAGTGTTTCGACTTACGAGTGTTTCGGCTTACGAGTGTTTCGACTTACGAGATTTTTTACTTACGGGTGTTTCGACTTACGCGTGTTTCGGCTTACGAATGTTTTGACTTACGAGTGTTTTGACTTACAGGTATTTTGACATACGAGTGTTTCGATACGAGTGTTTCGACTTATGAGTGTTCTGACTTACGAGTGTTTCGACTTACGAGTGTTTCGACTTACGAGTGTTTCGGCTTACGAGTGTTTCGGCTCACGAGTGTTTCGACTTACGAGTGTTTCGACTTACGAGTGTTTTGACTTACGTGTGTTTCGACTTACGAGTGTTTTGGTTTACGTGTGTTTCGACTTACGAATGTTTCGGCTTACGAGTGTTTCGACTTACGAGTGTTTTGACTTACGGGTGTTTCGACTTACGAGTGTTTTGGTTTACGTGTGTTTCGACTTACGAATGTTTCGGCTTACGAGTGTTTCGACTTACGAGTGTTTCGACTTACGGTTGTTCTGACTTACGGGTATTCGGACTTACGAGTGATTTGGCATACGAGTGTTTCGACTTACGAGTGTTTTCGGCTTACGAGTGTTTCGACTTACGAGTGTTTCGACTTACGAATGTTTCGACATGCGAGTTTTTTGACTTACGGATGTTTCGACTTACGGGTGTTTCGACTCACGAGTGTTTCTACTTACGAGAGTTTCGACTTACGAGTGTTCCGACTTACGAGTGTTTTGACTTACGAGTGTTCCGACTTACGAGTGTTTCGGCTTACGAGTGTTTCGGCTCACGAGTGTTCCGACTTACGAGTGTTCCGACTTACGAGTGTTTCGGCTACGGATGTTCCGACTTACGAGTATTTTCGGCTTACGAGTGTTTTGACGTACGATTGTTTTGACTTACGGGTATTTCGGCTTACGAGTGTTTCGACTTACGAGTGTTTCGACTTACGAGTGTTTTGACTTACGGGTGTTTCGACTTACGAGTGTTTTGGTTTACGTGTGTTTCGACTTACGAATGCTTCGGTTTACGAGTGTTTCGACTTACGAGTGTTTTGACTTACGGGTGTTTCGACTTACGAGTGTTTTGGTTTACGAGTGTTTCGACTTACGAATGTTTCGTCTTACGAGTGTTTCGACTTACGAGTGTTTAAACTTGCGAGTGTTTTGACTTACGGGTGTTTCGACTTACGAGTGTTTTGGTTTACGTGTGTTTCGACTTACGAGTGTTTCGACGTACGAGTGTTTCGACTTACGAGTGTTTTGACTTACGGGTGTTTCGACTTACGAGTGTTTTGGTTTACGTGTGTTTCGACTTACGAATGTTTCGACTTACGAGTGTTTTGACTTACGATTGTTTCGGCTTACGAGTGTTTCGACTTACGAGTGTTTCGGCTTACGAGTGTTTCGGCTTACGAGTGTTTTGACTTAAGGGTGTTTCGACGAGTGTTTCGATACGAGTGTTTCGACTTACGGGTGTTCTGGCTTACGAGTGTTCTGATTTACGGATGTTTCGACTTATGAGTGTTTCGACTACGAGTGTTTCGACTTACGAGTGTTTCGACTACGAGTGTTTCGACTTACGAGTGTTCTGACTTACGAGTGTTCTGATACGAGTGTTCTGACTTACGAGTGTTCCGACTTACGAGTGTTTCGGCTTACGAGTGTTTCGGCTTACGTGTGTTTCGACTTACGAGTGTTTTGGCTTACGGTGTTTCGGCTTACGAATGTTTTGACTTACGAGTGTTTTGACTTACGAGTGTTCCGACTTACGGGTGTTTCGACTTACGAGTGTTTTGACTTACGAGTGTTTTGACTTACGAGTGTTCCGACTTACGAGTGTTTCGGCTTACGAGTGTTTCGGCTCACGAGTGTTTCGACTTACGAGTGTTTTGAATTACGAATGTTTTGCCTTACGGGTGTTTCGGTTTACGGGTGTTTTGACTTACGAGTGTTCTGACTTACGAGTGTTCCGGCTTACGAGTGTTTCGGCTTACGAGTGTTTTGGTTTACGTGTGTTTCGACTTACGAATGTTTCGGCTTACGAGTGTTTCGACTTACGAGTGTTCCGACTTACGAGTGTTTCGGCTACGGATGTTCCGACTTACGAGTATTTTCGGCTTACGAGTGTTTTGACTTACGATTGTTTTGACTTACGGGTATTTCGGCTTACGAGTGTTTCGACTTACGAATGTTTCGGCTTACGAGTGTTTCGACTTACGAGTGTTTTGACTTACGGGTGTTTCGACTTACGAGTGTTTTGGTTTACGTGTATTTCGACTTACGAATGTTTCGGCTTACGAGTGTTTCGACTTACGAGTGTTTAAACTTACGAGTGTTTTGACTTACGGGTGTTTCGACTTACGAGTGTTTTGGTTTACGTGTGTTTCGACTTACGAATGTTTCGACTTACGAGTGTTTTGACTTACGATTGTTTCGGATTACGAGTGTTTCGACTTACGAGTGTTTCGGCTTACGAGTGTTTCGGCTTACGAGTGTTTTGACTTAAGGGTGTTTCGACGAGTGTTTCGATACGAGTGTTTCGACTTACGGGTGTTCTGACTTACGAGTGTTCTGATTTACGGATGTTTCGACTTATGAGTGTTTCGACTACGAGTGTTTCGACTTACGAGTGTTTCGACTACGAGTGTTTCGACTTACGAGTGTTCTGACTTACAAGTGTTCTGACTTACGAGTGTTCCGACTTACGAGTGTTTCGGCTTACGAGTGTTTCGGCTTACGTGTGTTTCGGCTTACGAGTGTTTCGACTTACGAGTGTTCCGACTTACGAGTGTTTCGACTTACGAGTGTTTTGGCTTACGGTGTTTCGGCTTACGAATGTTTTGACTTACGAGTGTTTTGACTTACGGGTGTTTTGACATACGAGTGTTTCGATACGAGTGTTCTGACTTACGAGTGTTCTGACTTACGAGTGTTCTGACTTACGAGTGTTCCGACTTACGAGTGTTTCGGCTCAAGAGTGTTTCGGCTTACGAGTGTTTCGACTACGAAAATAACAAATAGACGCGGTTTCAAATCTCTATGCTATTAAAGTTCATTACATTAATCTTTATTTATACGTTTCGCTTTACGAATGTTTCGACTTACGAGTGTTTCGACTTACGAGTGTTTCGGCTTACGAGTGTTTTGACTTACGAGATTTTTTACTTACGGGTGTTTCGACTTACGCGTGTTTCGGCTTACGAATGTTTTGACTTACGAGTGTTTTGACTTACAGGTATTTTGACATACGAGTGTTTCGATACGAGTGTTTCGACTTATGAGTGTTCTGACTTACGAGTGTTTCGACTTACGAGTGTTTCGACTTACGAGTGTTTCGGC
The DNA here is from genome assembly GCA_964016885.1 of Eledone cirrhosa. Taxonomy (NCBI): domain Eukaryota; kingdom Metazoa; phylum Mollusca; class Cephalopoda; order Octopoda; family Eledonidae; genus Eledone; species Eledone cirrhosa. Next base: position 262,487,224 of record OZ024741.1, read on the forward strand.
TTACGAGTGTTTCGGCTCACGAGTGTTTCGACTTACGAGTGTTTCGACTTAGGAGTGTTTTGACTTACGGGTGTTTCGACTTACGAGTGTTTTGGTTTACGTGTGTTTCGACTTACGAATGTTTCGGCTTACGAGTGTTTCGACTTACGAGTGTTTCGACTTACGAGTGTTTTGACTTACGGGTGTTTCGACTTACGAGTGTTTTGGTTTACGTGTGTTTCGACTTACGAATGTTTCGGCTTACGAGTGTTTCGACTTACGAGTGTTTCGACTTACGGTTGTTCTGACTTACGGGTATTCCGACTTACGAGTGATTTGGCATACGAGTGTTTCGACTTACGAGTGTTTTCGGCTTACGAGTGTTTCGACTTACGAGTGTTTTGACTTACGATTGTTTCGGCTTACGAGTGTTTCGACTTACGAGTGTTTCGGCTTACGAGTGTTTCGGCTTATGAGTGTTTTGACTTAAGGGTGTTTCGACGAGTGTTTCGATACGAGTGTTTCGACATGCGAGTTTTTTGACTTACGGATGTTTCGACTTACGGGTGTTTCGACTCACGAGTGTTTCTACTTACGAGTGTTTCGACTTACGAGTGTTCCGACTTACGAGTGTTTTGACTTACGAGTGTTCCGACTTACGAGTGTTTCGGCTTACGAGTGTTTCGGCTCACGAGTGTTCCGACTTACGAGTGTTCCGACTTACGAGTGTTTCGGCTACGGATGTTCCGACTTACGAGTATTTTCGGCTTACGAGTGTTTTGACTTACGATTGTTTTGACTTACGGGTATTTCGGCTTACGAGTGTTTCGACTTACGAGTGTTTCGACTTACGAGTGTTTTGACTTACGGGTGTTTCGATTTACGAGTGTTTTGGTTTACGTGTGTTTCGACTTACGAATGTTTCGGTTTACGAGTGTTTCGACTTACGAATGTTTCGTCTTACGAGTGTTTCGACTTACGAGTGTTTAAACTTACGAGTGTTTTGACTTACGGGTGTTTCGACTTACGAGTGTTTTGGTTTACGTGTGTTTCGACTTACGAGTGTTTCGACTTACGAGTGTTTCGACTTACGAGTGTTTTGACTTACGGGTGTTTCGACTTACGAGTGTTTTGGTTTACGTGTGTTTCGACTTACGAGTGTTTCGACTTACGAGTGTTTTGACTTACGATTGTTTCGGCTTACGAGTGTTTCGACTTACGAGTGTTTCGGCTTACGAGTGTTTCGGCTTACGAGTGTTTTGACTTAAGGGTGTTTCGACGAGTGTTTCGATACGAGTGTTTCGACTTACGGGTGTTCTGACTTACGAGTGTTCTGATTTACGGATGTTTCGAATTATGAGTGTTTCGACTACGAGTGTTTCGACTTACGAGTGTTTCGACTACGAGTGTTTCGACTTACGAGTGTTCTGACTTACGAGTGTTCTGACTTACGAGTGTTCTGACTTACGAGTGTTCCGACTTACGAGTGTTTCGGCTTACGAGTGTTTTGGCTTACGTGTGTTTCGGCTTACGAGTGTTTCGACTTACGAGTGTTTCGACTTACGAAAATAACAAATAGACGCGGTTTCAAATCTCTATGCTTTTCAAGTTCATTACATTAATCTTTATTTATATGTTTCGCTTTACGAATGTTTCGACTCACGAGTGTTTCGACTTACGAGTGTGTCGGCATACGAGTGTTTTGACTTACGAGATTTTTTACTTACGGGTGTTTCGACTTACGCGTGTTTCGGCTTACGAATGTTTTGACTTACGAGTGTTTTGACTTACGGGTGTTTTGACATGCGAGTGTTTCGATACGAGTGTTTCGACTCACGAGTGTTCTGACTTACGAGTGTTTTGACTTACGGTGTTTCGGTTTACGTGTGTTTCGACTTACGAGTGTTTTGACTTACGGGTGTTTTGACATACGAGTGTTTCGATACGAGTGTTCTGACTTACGAGTGTTCTGACTTACGAGTGTTATGACTTACGGGTGTTCTGACTTACGAGTGTTCCGACTTACGAGTGTTTCGACTTATGAGTGTTTCGGCTTACGAGCGTTTCGACTACGAGTGTTTCGACTTACGAATGTTTTTGCTTACGAGTGTTTCGACTTACGAATGTTTTTGCTTACGAATGTTTTTGTTTACGAGTGTTCCGACCTACGAGTGTTTCGGCTACGGATGTTCCGACTTACGAGTATTTTCGGCTTACGAGTGTTTCGACTTACGAGTGTTTTGACTTACGGGTGTTTCGACTTACGAGTGTTTTGGTTTACGTGTGTTTCGACTTACGAATGTTTCGGCTTACGAGTGTTTCGATTTACGAGTGTTTCGACTTACGGTTGTTCTGACTTACGGGTATTCCGACTTACGAGTGATTTTAGCATACGAGTGTTTCGACTTACGAGTGTTTTCGGCTTACGAGTGTTTCGACTTACGAGTGTTTTGACTTACGATTGTTTCGGCTTACGAGTGTTTCGACTTACGAGTGTTTCGGCTTACGAGTGTTTCGTCTTATGAGTGTTTTGACTTAAGGGTGTTTCGACGAGTGTTTCCTTACGAGTGTTTCGACTTACGGGTGTTCTGACTTACGAGTGTTCTGATTTACGGATGTTTCGAATTATGACTGTTTCGACTACGAGTGTTTCGACTTACGAGTGTTTCGACTACGAGTGTTTCGACTTACGAGTGTTCTGACTTACGAGTGTTCTGACTTACGGGTGTTCTGACTTACGAGTGTTCCGACTTACGAGTGTTTCGTCTTATGAGTGTTTCGGCTTACGAGCGTTTCGACTACGAGTGTTTCGACTTACGAATGTTTTTGCTAACGAGTGTTTCGACTTACGAATGTTTTTGCTTACGAGTGTTTCGGCTTACGAGTGTTTCGACTTACAAGTGTTTCGACTTACGAGTGTTTTGACTTACGGTGTTTCGGCTTACGAGTGTTTCGACATACGAGTGTTTTGACTTACCGGTGTTTCGACTTACGGGTGTTTCGACTTACGAGAGTTTCGACTTACGAGTGTTCTGACTTACGAGTGTTCTGACTTACGAGTGTTCCGACTTGCGAGTGTTTCGGGTTACGAGTGTTTCGACATGCGTTTTTTTTTACTTACGGATGTTTCGACTTACGGGTGTTTCGACTCACGAGTGTTTCTACTTACGAGTGTTTCGACTTACGAGTGTTCCGACTTACGAGTGTTTTGACTTACGAGTGTTCCGACTTACGAGTGTTTCGGCTTACGAGTGTTTCGGCTCACGAGTGTTTCGACTTACGAGTGTTCCGACTTACGAGTGTTTCGGCTACGGATGTTCCGACTTACGAGTATTTTCGGCTTACGAGTGTTTTGACTTACGATTGTTTTGACTTACGGGTATTTCGGCTTACGAGTGTTTCGACTTACGGTTGTTCTGACTTACGGGTATTCCGACTTACGATTGATTTGGCATACGAGTGTTTCGACTTACGAGTGTTTTCGGCTTACGAGTGTTTCGACTTACGAGTGTTTTGACTTACGATTGTTTCGGCTTACGAGTGTTTAGACTTACGAGTGTTTCGGCTTACGAGTGTTTCGTCTTATGAGTGTTTTGACTTAAGGGTGTTTCGACGAGTGTTTCGATACGAGTGTTTCGATTTACGGGTGTTCTGACTTACGAGTGTTCTGATTTACGGATGTTACGAATTATGAGTGTTTCGACTACGAGTGTTTCGACTTACGAGTGTTTCGACTACGAGTGTTTCGACTTACGAGTGTTCTGACTTACGAGTGTTCTGACTTACGGGTGTTCTGACTTACGAGTGTTCCGACTTACGAGTGTTTCGGCTTATGAGTGTTTCGGCTTACGAGCGTTTCGACTACGCGTGTTTCGACTTACGAATGTTTTTGCTAACGAGTGTTTCGACTTACGAATGTTTTTGCTTACGAGTGTTTCGGCTTACGAGTGTTTCGACTTACAAGTGTTTCGACTTACGAGTGTTCTGACTTACGAGTGTTCTGACTTACGAGTGTTCCGACTTACGAGTGTTTCGGCTTACGAGTGTTTCGGCTTACGTGTGTTTCGGCTTACGAGTGTTTCGACTTACGAGTGTTCCGACTTACGAGTGTTTCGACTTACGAGTGTTTTGGCTTACGGTGTTTCGGCTTACGAATGTTTTGACTTACGAGTGTTTTGACTTACGGGTGTTTTGACATACGAGTGTTTCGATACGAGTGTTCTGACTTACGAGTGTTCTGACTTACGAGTGTTCTGACTTACGAGTGTTCCGACTTACGAGTGTTTCGGCTCAAGAGTGTTTCGGCTTACGAGTGTTTCGACTACGAAAATAACAAATAGACGCGGTTTCAAATCTCTATGCTTTTAAAGTTCATTACATTAATCTTTATTTATACGTTTCGCTTTACGAATGTTTCGACTTACGAGTGTTTCGACTTACGAGTGTTTCGGCTTACGAGTGTTTCGACTTACGAGATTTTTTACTTACGGGTGTTTCGACTTACGCGTGTTTCGGCTTACGAATGTTTTGACTTACGAGTGTTTTGACTTACAGGTATTTTGACATACGAGTGTTTCGATACGAGTGTTTCGACTTATGAGTGTTCTGACTTACGAGTGTTTCGACTTACGAGTGTTTCGACTTACGAGTGTTTCGGCTTACGAGTGTTTCGGCTCACGAGTGTTTCGACTTACGAGTGTTTCGACTTACGAGTGTTTTGACTTACGTGTGTTTCGACTTACGAGTGTTTTGGTTTACGTGTGTTTCGACTTACGAATGTTTCGGCTTACGAGTGTTTCGACTTACGAGTGTTTTGACTTACGGGTGTTTCGACTTACGAGTGTTTTGGTTTACGTGTGTTTCGACTTACGAATGTTTCGGCTTACGAGTGTTTCGACTTACGAGTGTTTCGACTTACGGTTGTTCTGACTTACGGGTATTCGGACTTACGAGTGATTTGGCATACGAGTGTTTCGACTTACGAGTGTTTTCGGCTTACGAGTGTTTCGACTTACGAGTGTTTCGACTTACGAATGTTTCGACATGCGAGTTTTTTGACTTACGGATGTTTCGACTTACGGGTGTTTCGACTCACGAGTGTTTCTACTTACGAGTGTTTCGACTTACGAGTGTTCCGACTTACGAGTGTTTTGACTTACGAGTGTTCCGACTTACGAGTGTTTCGGCTTACGAGTGTTTCGGCTCACGAGTGTTCCGACTTACGAGTGTTCCGACTTACGAGTGTTTCGGCTACGGATGTTCCGACTTACGAGTATTTTCGGCTTACGAGTGTTTTGACGTACGATTGTTTTGACTTACGGGTATTTCGGCTTACGAGTGTTTCGACTTACGAGTGTTTCGACTTACGAGTGTTTTGACTTACGGGTGTTTCGACTTACGAGTGTTTTGGTTTACGTGTGTTTCGACTTACGAATGCTTCGGTTTACGAGTGTTTCGACTTACGAGTGTTTTGACTTACGGGTGTTTCGACTTACGAGTGTTTTGGTTTACGAGTGTTTCGACTTACGAATGTTTCGTCTTACGAGTGTTTCGACTTACGAGTGTTTAAACTTGCGAGTGTTTTGACTTACGGGTGTTTCGACTTACGAGTGTTTTGGTTTACGTGTGTTTCGACTTACGAGTGTTTCGACGTACGAGTGTTTCGGCTCACGAGTGTTCCGACTTACGAGTGTTCCGACTTACGAGTGTTTCGGCTACGGATGTTCCGACTTACGAGTATTTTCGGCTTACGAGTGTTTTGACGTACGATTGTTTTGACTTACGGGTATTTCGGCTTACGAGTGTTTCGACTTACGAGTGTTTCGACTTACGAGTGTTTTGACTTACGGGTGTTTCGACTTACGAGTGTTTTGGTTTACGTGTGTTTCGACTTACGAATGCTTCGGTTTACGAGTGTTTCGACTTACGAGTGTTTTGACTTACGGGTGTTTCGACTTACGAGTGTTTTGGTTTACGTGTGTTTCGACTTACGAATGTTTCGACTTACGAGTGTTTTGACTTACGATTGTTTCGGCTTACGAGTGTTTCGACTTACGAGTGTTTCGGCTTACGAGTGTTTCGGCTTACGAGTGTTTTGACTTAAGGGTGTTTCGACGAGTGTTTCGATACGAGTGTTTCGACTTACGGGTGTTCTGGCTTACGAGTGTTCTGATTTACGGATGTTTCGACTTATGAGTGTTTCGACTACGAGTGTTTCGACTTACGAGTGTTTCGACTACGAGTGTTTCGACTTACGAGTGTTCTGACTTACGAGTGTTCTGATACGAGTGTTCTGACTTACGAGTGTTCCGACTTACGAGTGTTTCGGCTTACGAGTGTTTCGGCTTACGTGTGTTTCGACTTACGAGTGTTTTGGCTTACGGTGTTTCGGCTTACGAATGTTTTGACTTACGAGTGTTTTGACTTACGAGTGTTCCGACTTACGGGTGTTTCGACTTACGAGTGTTTTGACTTACGAGTGTTTTGACTTACGAGTGTTCCGACTTACGAGTGTTTCGGCTTACGAGTGTTTCGGCTCACGAGTGTTTCGACTTACGAGTGTTTTGAATTACGAATGTTTTGCCTTACGGGTGTTTCGGTTTACGGGTGTTTTGACTTACGAGTGTTCTGACTTACGAGTGTTCCGGCTTACGAGTGTTTCGGCTTACGAGTGTTTTGGTTTACGTGTGTTTCGACTTACGAATGTTTCGGCTTACGAGTGTTTCGACTTACGAGTGTTCCGACCTACGAGTGTTTCGGCTACGGATGTTCCGACTTACGGGTGTTTCGGCTTATGAGTGTTTCGAATTACGAGTATTTTGACTTACGGGTGTTTCGACTTACGAGTGTTTTGGTTTACGTGTGTTTCGACTTACGAATGTTTCGGCTTACGAGTGTTTCGACTTACGAGTGTTTAAACTTACGAGTGTTTTGACTTACGGGTGTTTCGACTTACGAGTGTTTTGGTTTACGTGTGTTTCGACTTACGAATGTTTCGACTTACGAGTGTTTTGACTTACGATTGTTTCGGCTTACGAGTGTTTCGACTTACGAGTGTTTCGGCTTACGAGTGTTTCGGCTTACGAGTGTTTTGACTTAAGGGTGTTTCGACGAGTGTTTCGATACGAGTGTTTTGACTTACGATTGTTTCGGCTTACGAGTGTTTCGACTTACGAGTGTTTTGACTTACGATTGTTTCGACTTACGAGTGTTTTGACTTACGAGTGTTTCGGCTTATGAGTGTTTCGACTTACGAGTGTTTTGACTTACGGGTGTTTCGACTACGAGTGTTTCGACTTACGAGTGTTCTGACTTACGAGTGTTCTGACTTACGAGTGTTCCGACTTACGAGTGTTTCGGCTTACGAGTGTTTCGGCTTACGTGTGTTTCTTCTTACGAGTGTTTCGACTTACGAGTGTTCCGACTTACGAGTGTTTCGACCTACGAGTGTTTTGACTTACGGTGTTTCGGCTTACGAATGTTTTGACTTACGAGTGTTTTGACTTACGGGTGTTTTGACATACGAGTGTTTCGATACGAGTGTTCTGACTTATGAGTGTTCTGACTTACGATTGTTCTGACTTACGAGTGTTCTGACTTACGAGTGTTCCGACTTACGAGTGTTTCGGCTCACGAGTGTTTCGGCTTACGAGTGTTTCGACTACGAAAATAACAAATAGACGCGGTTTCAAATCTCTATGCTTTTCAAGTTCATTACATTAATCTTTATTTATACGTTTCGCTTTACGAATGTTTCGACTTACGAGTGTTTCGACTTACGAGTGTTTCGGCTTACGAGTGTTTCGGCTCACGAGTGTTTCGACTTAAGAGTGTTTCGACTTACGAGTGCTTTTGCCATACGGGTGTTTCGGTTTACGAGTGTTTCGACTTAAGAGTGTTCTGACTTACGAGTGTTCCGACTTACGAGTGTTTCGACTTACGAGTGTTTCGACTTACGAGTGTTCCGACCTACGAGTGTTTCGGCTTACGGGTGTTCCGACCTACGAGTGTTTCGACTGACGAGTGTTTTGACTTACGACTGTTTCGGCTTACGAGTGTTTCGACTTACGAGTGTTTCGACTTACGAGTGTTCTGACTTACGAGTGTTCTGACTTACGAGTGTTCCGACTTACGAGTGTTTCGGCTTACGAGTGTTTCGACATGCGAGTGTTTTGACTTACGGATGTATCGACTTACGGGTGTTTCGACTCACGAGTGTTTCTACTTACGAGTGTTTCGACTTACGAGTGTTTCGACTTACGAGTGTTTCGGCTTACGAGTGTTTCGGCTCACGAGTTTTTCGACTTACGAGTGTTTTGAATTACGAATGTTTTGCCTTACGGGTGTTTCGGTTTACGAGTGTTTTGACTTACGAGTATTCTGACTTACGAGTGTTCCGACTTACGGGTGTTTCGACTTACGAGTGTTTCGACTTACGAGTGTTCCGACCTACGAGGGTTTCGGCTTACGGGTGTTCCGACTTACGAGTATTTTCGGCTTACGAGTGTTTCGACTTACGAGTGTTTTGTCTTACGATTGTTTCGGCTTACGAGTGTTTCGACTTACGAGTGTTTTGACTTACGGGTGTTTTGACATACGAGTGTTTCGATACGAGTGTTCTGACTTACGAGTGTTCTGACTTACGAGTCTTCTGACTTACGGGTGTTCTGACTTACGAGTGTTCCGACTTACGAGTGTTTCGACTACGAGTGTTTCGACTTACGAATGTTTTTGCTTACGAGTGTTTCGACTTACGAATGTTTTTGCTTACGAATGTTTTTGCTTACGAGTGTTCTGACTTACGAGTGTTTCGACTTACGAGTGTTCCGACTTACGAGTGTTTTGGTTTACGTGTGTTTCGACTTACGAATGTTTCGGCTTACGAGTGTTTCGACTTACGAGTGTTCCGACCTACGAGTGTTTCGGCTACGGATGTTCCGACTTACGAGTATTTTCGGCTTACGAGTGTTTTGACTTACGATTGTTTTGACTTACGATTGTTTCGGCTTACGAGTGTTTCGACATACGAGTGTTTCGATTTACGAGTGTTTTGACTTAAGAATATTTTGACTTACGGGTGTTTCGGCTTACGAGTGTTTCGACTTACGAGTGTTTTGACTTACGGGTGTTTCGACTTACGAGTGTTTTGGTTTACGTGTGTCTCGACTTACGAATGTTTCGGCTTACGAGTGTTTCGACTTACTAGTGTTTCGACTTACGGTTGTTCTGACTTACTGGTATTCCGACTTACGAGTGATTTGGCATACGAGTGTTTCGACTTACGAGTGTTTTCGGCTTACGAGTGTTTCGACTTACGAGTGTTTTGACTTACGATTGTTTCGGCTTACGAGTGTTTCGACTTACGAGTGTTTCGGCTTACGAGTGTTTCGGCTTATGAGTGTTTTGACTTAAAGGTGTTTCGACGAGTGTTTCGATACGAGTGTTTCGACTTACGGGTGTTCTGACTTACGAGTGTTCTGATTTACGGATGTTTCGAATTATGAGTGTTTCGACTACGAGTGTTTCGACTTACGAGTGTTTCGACTACGAGTGTTTTGACTTACGAGTGTTCTGACTTACGAGTGTTCTGACTTACGTGTGTTCTGACTTACGAGTGTTCCGACTTACGAGTGTTTCGGCTTATGAGTGTTTCGGCTTACGAGCGTTTCGACTAGGAGTGTTTCGACTTACGAATGTTTTTGCTAACGAGTGTTTCGACTTACAAGTGTTTCGACTTACGAGCGTTTTGACTTACGGTGTTTCGGCTTACGAGTGTTTCGACATACGAGTGTTTTGACTTACCGGTGTTTCGACTTACGGGTGTTTCGACTTACGAGAGTTTCGACTTACGAGTGCTCTGACTTACGAGTGTTCTGACTTACGAGTGTTCCGACTTGCGGGTGTTCTGACTTACGAGTGTTCCGACTTACGAGTGTTTCGACTTATGAGTGTTTCGGCTTACGAGCGTTTCGACTACGAGTGTTTCGACTTACGAATGTTTTTGCTTACGAGTGTTTCGACTTACGAATGTTTTTGCTTACGAATGTTTTTGCTTACGAGTATTCTGACTTACGAGTGTTTTGACTTACGAGTGTTCCGACTTACGAGTGTTTTGGTTTACGTGTGTTTCGACTTACGAATGTTTCGGCTTACGAGTGTTTCGACTTACGAGTGTTCCGACCTACGAGTGTTTCGGCTACGGATGTTCCGACTTACGAGTATTTTCGGCTTACGAGTGTTTCGACTTACGAGTGTTTTGACTTACGGGTGTTTCGACTTACGAGTGTTTTGGTTTACGTGTGTTTCGACTTACGAATGTTTCGGCTTACGAGTGTTTCGATTTACGAGTGTTTCGACTTACGGTTGTTCTGACTTACGGGTATTCCGACTTACGAGTGATTTGGCATACGAGTGTTTCGACTTACGAGTGTTTTCGGCTTACGAGTGTTTCGACTTACGAGTGTTTTGACTTACGATTGTTTCGGCTTACGAGTGTTTCGACTTACGAGTGTTTCGGCAAACGAGTGTTTCGTCTTATGAGTGTTTTGACTTAAGGGTGTTTCGACGAGTGTTTCCTTACGAGTGTTTCGACTTACGGGTGTTTTGACATACGAGTGTTTCGACTAACTAATGTTTTTACTTACGAGTGTTTCGGCGTACGAATGTTTTGACTTACGGGTGTTTCGGCTTACCAGTGTTTCGACTTACGAGTCTTTCGGCTTACGAGTGTTTCGACTTACTAATGTTTTTACTTACGAGTGTTTCGGCGTACGAGTGTTTCGACTTACGAGTGTTTCGACTTACGGGTGTTTTGACTTACGGGTGTTTCGGCTTACGAGTGTTTCGACTTACGAGTGTTTTGACTTAAGGGTGTTTCGACTTACGAGTATTTTTGGCTTACGAGTGTTTCGACTTACGAGTGTTTTGACTTACGAGTGATCTGATTTACAGATGTTTCGACATACGAGTGTTTCGACTTACGAGTGTTTCGACTTATGAGTATTTCGACTTACGAGTGTTTCGACTTACGAGTGTTTCGACTTACGAGTGTTCCGACTTACGAGTGTTTCGGCTTACGAGTGTTTCCGGCTTACGAGTGTTTCGACTTACGAGTGTTTTGACTTACGGTGTTTCGGCTTACGAGTGATTCGACTTACGAATGTTTTGACTTACGGGTGTTTCGGCTTGCGAGTGTTTCGACTTACGAGTGTTTCGGCTTGCGAGTGTTTCGACTTACTAATGTTTTTACTTACGAGTGTTTCGGCGTACGAGTGTTTCGACTTACGAGTGTTTCGACTTACGGGTGCTTTGACTTACGGGTGTTTCGGCTTACGAGTGTTTCGACTTACGAGTGTTTTGACTTAAGGGTGTTGCGACTTACGAGTGTTTCGACTTACGTGTGTTTCGACTTACGAGTGTTTCGGCTTACGAATGTTTTGACTTAAGGATGTTTCGACTTACGAGTGTTTCGATACGAGTGTTCTGACTTACGAGTGTTCTGACTTACGAGTGTTTTGACTTACGAGTGTTCTGACTTACGAGTGTTCCGACTTACGTGTGTTCCGACTTACGAGTGTTCTGACTTACGAGCGTTCTGATTTACGAGTGTTCCGACTTACGAGTGTTTCGGCTTACGAGTGTTTCGGCTTACGAGTGTTTCGACATACGAGTGTTTCGACTTACGAGTGTTCCGACTAACGAGTGTTCCGACTTACGAGTGTTTCGGCTTACGAGTGTTTCGGCTTACGAGTGTTTCGACTTACGAATGTTTCGGCTTACGAGTGTTTCGACTTACGAAAATAACAAATAGACCCGGTTTCAAATCTCTATGCTTTTCAAATTCATTACATTAATCTTTATTTATACGTTTCGCTTTACGTGTGTTTCGGCTTACGAGTGTTTCGACTTACGAGTGTTTTTACTTACGGTGTTTCGGCTTACTAGTGTTTCGACATACGAGTGTTTTGACTTACGGGTGTTTCGACTTACGAGTGTTTTTACTTACGAATGTTTTGACTTACGGGTGTTTCGGCTTACCAGTGTTTCGACTTACGAGTGTTTCGGCTTACGAGTGTTTCGACTTACTAAGGTTTTACTTACGAGTGTTTCGGCGTACGAGAGTTTTGACTTACGAGTGTTTCGACTTACGAGTGTTTCGACTTACGAGTGTTTTGACTTACGAATGTTTTGACTTACGGGTGTTTCGGCTTACGGGTGTTTTGACTTACGGGTGTTTCGGCTTACGAGTGTTTCGACTTACGAGTGTTTTGACTTACGAGTGTTCTGATTTACGGATGTTTCGACATACGAGTGTTTAGACTTACGAGTGTTTCGACTTACGAGTGTTTCGGCTTACGAGTGTTTCGACTTACGAGTGTTTTGACTTACGGTGTTTCGGCTTACGAGTGTTTCGACTTACGAGTGTTTTAACTTACGGGTGTTTTGACATACGAGTGTTTCGACTAACTAATGTTTTTACTTACGAGTGTTTCGGCGTACGAGAGTTTGGACTTACGAGTGTTTCGACTTACGAGTGTTTCGACTTACGAGCGTTTTGACTTACGAATGTTTTGACTTACGGGTGTTTCGGCTTACCAGTGTTTCGACTTACGAGTCTTTCGGCTTACGAGTGTTTCGATTTACTAATGTTTTTACTTACGAGTGTTTCGGCGTACGAGTGTTTCGACTTACGAGTGTTTCGACTTACGTGTGTTTTGACTTACGGGTGTTTCGGCTTAGGAGTGTTTCGACTTACGAGTGTTTCGACTTACGAGTGTTTCGGCTTACGAGTGTTTTGACTTAAGGATGTTTCGACTTACGAGTGTTTCGATACGAGTGTTTCGACTTACGAGTGTTCTGACTTACGAGTGTTCTGATTTACGGATGTTTCGACATACGAGTGTTTCGACTTACGAGTGTTTCGACTTACGAGTGTTTTGACTTACGGGTGTTTTGACATACGAGTGTTTCGATACGAGTGTTTCGACTTACGAATGTTCTGACTTACGAGTGCTCTGACTTACGAGTGTTCTGACTTACGAGTGTTCTCACTTACGAGCGTTCTGATTTACGAGTGTTTCGGCTTACGAGTGTTTCGGCTTACGAGTGTTTCGACATACGAGTGTTTCGACTTACGAGTGTTCCGACTAACGAGTGTTCCGACTTACGAGTGTTTCGGCTTACGAGTGTTTCGGCTTACGAGTGTTTCGACTTACGAGTGTTTCGGCTTACGAGTGTTTCGACTTACGAAAATAACAAATAGACGCGGTTTCAAATCTCTATGCTTTTCAAATTCATTACATTAATCTTTATTTATACGTTTCGCTTTACGAGTGTTTCGGCGTACGAGTGTTTCGACTTACGAGTGATTTAACTTACGTGTGTTTCGGCTTACGAGTGTTTCGACTTACGAGTGTTTTTACTTACGGTGTTTCGGCTTACGAGTGTTTCGACATACGAGTGTTTTGACTTACGGGTGTTTCGACTTACGAGTGTTTTGACTTACGATTGTTTTGACTTACGGGTGTTTCGGCTTACCAGTGTTTCGACTTACGAGTGTTTCGGCTTACGAGTGTTTCGACTTACTAAGGTTTTCACTTACGAATGTTTTGACTTACGGGTGTTTCGGCTTACGGGTGTTTTGACTTACGGGTGTTTCGGCTTACGAGTGTTTCGACTTACGAGTGTTTTGACTTACGAGTGTTCTGATTTACGGATGTTTCGACATACGAGTGTTTCGACTTATGAGTGTTTCGACTTACGAGTGTTTCGACTTACGAGTGTTTCGGCTTACGAGTGTTTCGACTTACGAGTGTTCTGAATTACGGTGTTTCGGCTTACGAGTGTTTCGACTTACGAGTGTTTTAACTTACGGGTGTTTTGACATACGAGTGTTTCGACTAACTAATGTTTTTACTTACGAGTGTTTCGGCGTACGAGAGTTTTGACTTACGAGTGTTTCGACTTACGAGTGTTTCGACTTACGAGCGTTTTGACTTACGAATGTTTTGACTTACGGGTGTTTCGGCTTACCAGTGTTTCGACTTACGAGTCTTTCGGTTTACGAGTGTTTCGACTTACTAATGTTTTTACTTACGAGTGTTTCGGCGTACGAGTGTTTCGACTTACGAATGTTTCGACTTACGGGTGTTTTGACTTACGGGTGTTTCGGCTTACGAGTGTTTAGACTTACGAGTGTTTTTACTTAAGGGTGTTTCGACTTACGAGTGATCTGATTTACGGATGTTTCGACATACGAGTGTTTCGACTTACGAGTGTTTCGACTTACGAGTGTTCCGAGTTACGAGTGTTTCGGCTTACGAGTGTTTCGGCTTAAGAGTGTTTCGACATACGAGTGTTTCGACTTACGAGTGTTCCGACTAACGAGTGTTCCGACTTACGAGTGTTTCGGCTTACGAGTGTTTCGGCTTACGAGTGTTTCGACTTACGAGTGTTTCGGCTTACGAGTGTTTCGACTTACTAAAATAACAAATAGACGCGGTTTCAAATCTCTATGCTTTTCAAATTCATTACATTAATCTTTATTTATACGTTTCGCTTTACGAGTGTTTCGGCGTACGAGTGTTTCGACTTACGAGTGTTTTTACTTACGGTGTTTCGGCTTACGAGTGTTTCGTCTTATGAGTGTTTTGACTTAAGGGTGTTTCGACGAGTGTTTCGATACGAGTGTTTCGAATTACGGGTGTTCTGACTTACGAGTGTTCTGATTTACGGATGTTTCGAATTATGAGTGTTTCGACTACGAGTGATTCGACTTACGAGTGTTTCGACTACGAGTGTTTCGACTTACGAGTGTTCTGACTTACGAGTGTTCTGACTTACGGGTGTTCTGACTTACGAGTGTTTCGACTTACGAGTGTTTCGGCTTACGAGTGTTTCGGCTTATGAGTGTTTTGACTTAAGGGTGTTTCGACAAGTGTTTCGATACGAGTGTTACGAGTGTTCTGACTTACGGGTGTTCTGACTTACGAGTGTTCCGACTTACGAGTGTTTCGGCTTATGAGTGTTTCGGCTTACGAGCGTTTCGACTACGAGTGTTTCGACTTACGAATGTTTTTGCTTACGAGTGTTTCGACTTACGAATGTTTTTGCTTACGAATGTTGTTGCTTACGAGTGTTCTGACTTACGAGTGTTTTGACTTACGAGTGTTCCGACTTACGAGTGTTCCGGCTTACGAGTGTTTCGGCTTACGAGTGTTTCGACTTACGAGTGTTCTGACTTACGAGTGTTCCGGCTTACGAGTGTTTCGGCTTACGAGTGTTTCGACTTACGAGTGTTCCGACCTACGAGTGTTTCGGCTACGGATGTTCCGACTTACGAGTATTTTCGGCTTACGAGTGTTTTGACTTACGATTGTTTTGACTTACGATTGTTTCGGCTTACGAGTGTTTCGACTTACGAGTGTTTCGATTTACGAGTGTTTTGACTTAAGAATATTTTGACTTACGGGTGTTTCGGCTTACGAGTGTTTCGACTTACGAGTGTTTTGACTTACGGGTGTTTCGACTTACGAGTGTTTTGGTTTACGTGTGTTCTGACTTACGAATGTTTCGGCTTACGAGTGTTTCGACTTACGAGTGTTTCGACTTACGGTTGTTCTGACTTACGGGTATTCCGACTTACGAGTGATTTGGCATACGAGTGTTTCGACTTACGAGTGTTTTCGGCTTACGAGTGTTTCGACTTACGAATGTTTTGACTTACGATTGTTTCGGCTTACGAGTGTTTCGACTTACGAGTGTTTCGGCTTACGAGTGTTTCGGCTTATGAGTGTTTTGACTTAAGGGTGTTTCGACGAGTGTTTCGATACGAGTGATTCGACTTACGGGTGTTCTGACTTACGAGTGTTCTGATTTACGGATGTTTCGAATTATGAGTGTTTCGACTACGAGTGTTTCGACTTACGAGTGTTTCGACTACGAGTGTTTTGACTTACGAGTGTTCTGACTTACGAGTGTTCTGACTTACGGGTGTTCTGACTTACGAGTGTTCCGACTTACGAGTGTTTCGGCTTATGAGTGTTTCGGCTTACGAGCGGTTGACTAGGAGTGTTTCGACTTACGAATGTTTTTGCTAACGAGTGTTTCGACTTACGAGTGTTTCGACTTACAAGTGTTTCGACTTACGTGTGTTTTGACTTACGGTGTTTCGGCTTACGAGTGTTTCGACATACGAGTGTTTTTGACTTACCGGTGTTTCGACTTACGGGTGTTTCGACTTACGAGAGTTTCGACTTACGAGTGTTCTGACTTACGAGTGTTCTGACTTACGAGTGTTCCGACTTGCTAGTGTTTCGGCCTACGAGTGTTTCGACATGCGAGTTTTTTGACTTACGGATGTTTCGTCTTACGGGTGTTTCGACTCACGAGTGTTTCTACTTACGAGTGTTTCGACTTACGAGTGTTCCGACTTACGAGTGTTTTGACTTACGAGTGTTCCGACTTACGAGTGTTTCGGCTTACGAGTGTTTCGGCTCACGGGTGTTCCGACTTACGAGTGTTCCGACTTACGAGTGTTTCGGCTACGGATGTTCCGACTTACGAGTATTTTCGGCTTACGAGTGTTTTGACTTACGAGTGTTTTGACTTACGAGTGTTCCGACTTACGAGTGTTTCGGCTTACGAGTGTTTCGGCTCACGAGTGTTTCGACTTACGAGTGTTTTGAATTACGAATGTTTTGCCTTACGGGTGTTTCGGTTTACGGGTGTTTTGACTTACGAGTGTTCTGACTTACGAGTGTTCCGGCTTACGAGTGTTTCGGCTTACGAGTGTTTTGGTTTACGTGTGTTTCGACTTACGAATGTTTCGGCTTACGAGTGTTTCGACTTACGAGTGTTCCGACCTACGAGTGTTTCGGCTACGGATGTTCCGACTTACGGGTGTTTCGGCTTATGAGTGTTTCGAATTACGAGTATTTTGACTTACGGGTGTTTCGACTTACGAGTGTTTTGGTTTACGTGTGTTTCGACTTACGAATGTTTCGGCTTACGAGTGTTTCGACTTACGAGTGTTTAAACTTACGAGTGTTTTGACTTACGGGTGTTTCGACTTACGAGTGTTTTGGTTTACGTGTGTTTCGACTTACGAATGTTTCGACTTACGAGTGTTTTGACTTACGATTGTTTCGGCTTACGAGTGTTTCGACTTACGAGTGTTTCGGCTTACGAGTGTTTCGGCTTACGAGTGTTTTGACTTAAGGGTGTTTCGACGAGTGTTTCGATACGAGTGTTTTGACTTACGATTGTTTCGGCTTACGAGTGTTTCGACTTACGAGTGTTTTGACTTACGATTGTTTCGACTTACGAGTGTTTTGACTTACGAGTGTTTCGGCTTATGAGTGTTTCGACTTACGAGTGTTTTGACTTACGGGTGTTTCGACTACGAGTGTTTCGACTTACGAGTGTTCTGACTTACGAGTGTTCTGACTTACGAGTGTTCCGACTTACGAGTGTTTCGGCTTACGAGTGTTTCGGCTTACGTGTGTTTCTTCTTACGAGTGTTTCGACTTACGAGTGTTCCGACTTACGAGTGTTTCGACCTACGAGTGTTTTGACTTACGGTGTTTCGGCTTACGAATGTTTTGACTTACGAGTGTTTTGACTTACGGGTGTTTTGACATACGAGTGTTTCGATACGAGTGTTCTGACTTATGAGTGTTCTGACTTACGATTGTTCTGACATACGAGTGTTCTGACTTACGAGTGTTCCGACTTACGAGTGTTTCGGCTCACGAGTGTTTCGGCTTACGAGTGTTTCGACTACGAAAATAACAAATAGACGCGGTTTCAAATCTCTATGCTTTTCAAGTTCATTACATTAATCTTTATTTATACGTTTCGCTTTACGAATGTTTCGACTTACGAGTGTTTCGACTTACGAGTGTTTCGGCTTACGAGTGTTTCGGCTCACGAGTGTTTCGACTTAAGAGTGTTTCGACTAAACGAGTGTTTCGACTTACGAGTGCTTTTGCCATACGGGTGTTTCGGTTTACGAGTGTTTCGACTTAAGAGTGTTCTGACTTACGAGTGTTCCGACTTACGAGTGTTTCGACTTACGAGTGTTTCGACTTACGAGTGTTCCGACCTACGAGTGTTTCGGCTTACGGGTGTTCCGACCTACGAGTGTTTCGACTGACGAGTGTTTTGACTTACGACTGTTTCGGCTTACGAGTGTTTCGACTTACGAGTGTTTCGACTTACGAGTGTTCTGACTTACGAGTGTTCTGACTTACGAGTGTTCCGACTTACGAGTGTTTCGGCTTACGAGTGTTTCGACATGCGAGTGTTTTGACTTACGGATGTATCGACTTACGGGTGTTTCGACTCACGAGTGTTTCTACTTACGAGTGTTTCGACTTACGAGTGTTTCGACTTACGAGTGTTTCGGCTTACGAGTGTTTCGGCTCACGAGTTTTTCGACTTACGAGTGTTTTGAATTACGAATGTTTTGCCTTACGGGTGTTTCGGTTTACGAGTGTTTTGACTTACGAGTATTCTGACTTACGAGTGTTCCGACTTACGGGTGTTTCGACTTACGAGTGTTTCGACTTACGAGTGTTCCGACCTACGAGGGTTTCGGCTTACGGGTGTTCCGACTTACGAGTATTTTCGGCTTACGAGTGTTTCGACTTACGAGTGTTTTGTCTTACGATTGTTTCGGCTTACGAGTGTTTCGACTTACGAGTGTTTTGACTTACGGGTGTTTTGACATACGAGTGTTTCGATACGAGTGTTCTGACTTACGAGTGTTCTGACTTACGAGTCTTCTGACTTACGGGTGTTCTGACTTACGAGTGTTCCGACTTACGAGTGTTTCGACTACGAGTGTTTCGACTTACGAATGTTTTTGCTTACGAGTGTTTCGACTTACGAATGTTTTTGCTTACGAATGTTTTTGCTTACGAGTGTTCTGACTTACGAGTGTTTCGACTTACGAGTGTTCCGACTTACGAGTGTTTTGGTTTACGTGTGTTTCGACTTACGAATGTTTCGGCTTACGAGTGTTTCGACTTACGAGTGTTCCGACCTACGAGTGTTTCGGCTACGGATGTTCCGACTTACGAGTATTTTCGGCTTACGAGTGTTTTGACTTACGATTGTTTTGACTTACGATTGTTTCGGCTTACGAGTGTTTCGACATACGAGTGTTTCGATTTACGAGTGTTTTGACTTAAGAATATTTTGACTTACGGGTGTTTCGGCTTACGAGTGTTTCGACTTACGAGTGTTTTGACTTACGGGTGTTTCGACTTACGAGTGTTTTGGTTTACGTGTGTCTCGACTTACGAATGTTTCGGCTTACGAGTGTTTCGACTTACTAGTGTTTCGACTTACGGTTGTTCTGACTTACTGGTATTCCGACTTACGAGTGATTTGGCATACGAGTGTTTCGACTTACGAGTGTTTTCGGCTTACGAGTGTTTCGACTTACGAGTGTTTTGACTTACGATTGTTTCGGCTTACGAGTGTTTCGACTTACGAGTGTTTCGGCTTACGAGTGTTTCGGCTTATGAGTGTTTTGACTTAAAGGTGTTTCGACGAGTGTTTCGATACGAGTGTTTCGACTTACGGGTGTTCTGACTTACGAGTGTTCTGATTTACGGATGTTTCGAATTATGAGTGTTTCGACTACGAGTGTTTCGACTTACGAGTGTTTCGACTACGAGTGTTTTGACTTACGAGTGTTCTGACTTACGAGTGTTCTGACTTACGTGTGTTCTGACTTACGAGTGTTCCGACTTACGAGTGTTTCGGCTTATGAGTGTTTCGGCTTACGAGCGTTTCGACTAGGAGTGTTTCGACTTACGAATGTTTTTGCTAACGAGTGTTTCGACTTACAAGTGTTTCGACTTACGAGCGTTTTGACTTACGGTGTTTCGGCTTACGAGTGTTTCGACATACGAGTGTTTTGACTTACCGGTGTTTCGACTTACGGGTGTTTCGACTTACGAGAGTTTCGACTTACGAGTGCTCTGACTTACGAGTGTTCTGACTTACGAGTGTTCCGACTTGCGGGTGTTCTGACTTACGAGTGTTCCGACTTACGAGTGTTTCGACTTATGAGTGTTTCGGCTTACGAGCGTTTCGACTACGAGTGTTTCGACTTACGAATGTTTTTGCTTACGAGTGTTTCGACTTACGAATGTTTTTGCTTACGAATGTTTTTGCTTACGAGTATTCTGACTTACGAGTGTTTTGACTTACGAGTGTTCCGACTTACGAGTGTTTTGGTTTACGTGTGTTTCGACTTACGAATGTTTCGGCTTACGAGTGTTTCGACTTACGAGTGTTCCGACCTACGAGTGTTTCGGCTACGGATGTTCCGACTTACGAGTATTTTCGGCTTACGAGTGTTTCGACTTACGAGTGTTTTGACTTACGGGTGTTTCGACTTACGAGTGTTTTGGTTTACGTGTGTTTCGACTTACGAATGTTTCGGCTTACGAGTGTTTCGATTTACGAGTGTTTCGACTTACGGTTGTTCTGACTTACGGGTATTCCGACTTACGAGTGATTTGGCATACGAGTGTTTCGACTTACGAGTGTTTTCGGCTTACGAGTGTTTCGACTTACGAGTGTTTTGACTTACGATTGTTTCGGCTTACGAGTGTTTCGACTTACGAGTGTTTCGGCAAACGAGTGTTTCGTCTTATGAGTGTTTTGACTTAAGGGTGTTTCGACGAGTGTTTCCTTACGAGTGTTTCGACTTACGGGTGTTTTGACATACGAGTGTTTCGACTAACTAATGTTTTTACTTACGAGTGTTTCGGCGTACGAATGTTTTGACTTACGGGTGTTTCGGCTTACCAGTGTTTCGACTTACGAGTCTTTCGGCTTACGAGTGTTTCGACTTACTAATGTTTTTACTTACGAGTGTTTCGGCGTACGAGTGTTTCGACTTACGAGTGTTTCGACTTACGGGTGTTTTGACTTACGGGTGTTTCGGCTTACGAGTGTTTCGACTTACGAGTGTTTTGACTTAAGGGTGTTTCGACTTACGAGTATTTTTGGCTTACGAGTGTTTCGACTTACGAGTGTTTTGACTTACGAGTGATCTGATTTACAGATGTTTCGACATACGAGTGTTTCGACTTACGAGTGTTTCGACTTATGAGTATTTCGACTTACGAGTGTTTCGACTTACGAGTGTTTCGACTTACGAGTGTTCCGACTTACGAGTGTTTCGGCTTACGAGTGTTTCCGGCTTACGAGTGTTTCGACTTACGAGTGTTTTGACTTACGGTGTTTCGGCTTACGAGTGATTCGACTTACGAATGTTTTGACTTACGGGTGTTTCGGCTTGCGAGTGTTTCGACTTACGAGTGTTTCGGCTTGCGAGTGTTTCGACTTACTAATGTTTTTACTTACGAGTGTTTCGGCGTACGAGTGTTTCGACTTACGAGTGTTTCGACTTACGGGTGCTTTGACTTACGGGTGTTTCGGCTTACGAGTGTTTCGACTTACGAGTGTTTTGACTTAAGGGTGTTGCGACTTACGAGTGTTTCGACTTACGTGTGTTTCGACTTACGAGTGTTTCGGCTTACGAATGTTTTGACTTAAGGATGTTTCGACTTACGAGTGTTTCGATACGAGTGTTCTGACTTACGAGTGTTCTGACTTACGAGTGTTTTGACTTACGAGTGTTCTGACTTACGAGTGTTCCGACTTACGTGTGTTCCGACTTACGAGTGTTCTGACTTACGAGCGTTCTGATTTACGAGTGTTCCGACTTACGAGTGTTTCGGCTTACGAGTGTTTCGGCTTACGAGTGTTTCGACATACGAGTGTTTCGACTTACGAGTGTTCCGACTAACGAGTGTTCCGACTTACGAGTGTTTCGGCTTACGAGTGTTTCGGCTTACGAGTGTTTCGACTTACGAATGTTTCGGCTTACGAGTGTTTCGACTTACGAAAATAACAAATAGACCCGGTTTCAAATCTCTATGCTTTTCAAATTCATTACATTAATCTTTATTTATACGTTTCGCTTTACGTGTGTTTCGGCTTACGAGTGTTTCGACTTCCGAGTGTTTTTACTTACGGTGTTTCGGCTTACTAGTGTTTCGACATACGAGTGTTTTGACTTACGGGTGTTTCGACTTACGAGTGTTTTTACTTACGAATGTTTTGACTTACGGGTGTTTCGGCTTACCAGTGTTTCGACTTACGAGTGTTTCGGCTTACGAGTGTTTCGACTTACTAAGGTTTTACTTACGAGTGTTTCGGCGTACGAGAGTTTTGACTTACGAGTGTTTCGACTTACGAGTGTTTCGACTTACGAGTGTTTTGACTTACGAATGTTTTGACTTACGGGTGTTTCGGCTTACGGGTGTTTTGACTTA
Source organism: Eledone cirrhosa (assembly GCA_964016885.1). Taxonomy (NCBI): domain Eukaryota; kingdom Metazoa; phylum Mollusca; class Cephalopoda; order Octopoda; family Eledonidae; genus Eledone; species Eledone cirrhosa. The sequence goes on from OZ024741.1 coordinate 262,509,564, forward strand.
CGGGTGTTTCGGCTTACGAGTGTTTCGACTTACGAGTGTTTTGACTTACGAGTGTTCTGATTTACGGATGTTTCGACATACGAGTGTTTAGACTTACGAGTGTTTCGACTTACGAGTGTTTCGGCTTACGAGTGTTTCGACTTACGAGTGTTTTGACTTACGGTGTTTCGGCTTACGAGTGTTTCGACTTACGAGTGTTTTAACTTACGGGTGTTTTGACATACGAGTGTTTCGACTAACTAATGTTTTTACTTACGAGTGTTTCGGCGTACGAGAGTTTGGACTTACGAGTGTTTCGACTTACGAGTGTTTCGACTTACGAGCGTTTTGACTTACGAATGTTTTGACTTACGGGTGTTTCGGCTTACCAGTGTTTCGACTTACGAGTCTTTCGGCTTACGAGTGTTTCGACTTACTAATGTTTTTACTTACGAGTGTTTCGGCGTACGAGTGTTTCGACTTACGAGTGTTTCGACTTACGTGTGTTTTGACTTACGGGTGTTTCGGCTTAGGAGTGTTTCGACTTACGAGTGTTTCGACTTACGAGTGTTTCGGCTTACGAGTGTTTTGACTTAAGGATGTTTCGACTTACGAGTGTTTCGATACGAGTGTTTCGACTTACGAGTGTTCTGACTTACGAGTGTTCTGATTTACGGATGTTTCGACATACGAGTGTTTCGACTTACGAGTGTTTCGACTTACGAGTGTTTTGACTTACGGGTGTTTTGACATACGAGTGTTTCGATACGAGTGTTTCGACTTACGAATGTTCTGACTTACGAGTGCTCTGACTTACGAGTGTTCTGACTTACGAGTGTTCTCACTTACGAGCGTTCTGATTTACGAGTGTTTCGGCTTACGAGTGTTTCGGCTTACGAGTGTTTCGACATACGAGTGTTTCGACTTACGAGTGTTCCGACTAACGAGTGTTCCGACTTACGAGTGTTTCGGCTTACGAGTGTTTCGGCTTACGAGTGTTTCGACTTACGAGTGTTTCGGCTTACGAGTGTTTCGACTTACGAAAATAACAAATAGACGCGGTTTCAAATCTCTATGCTTTTCAAATTCATTACATTAATCTTTATTTATACGTTTCGCTTTACGAGTGTTTCGGCGTACGAGTGTTTCGACTTACGAATGTTTTTGCTTACGAGTGTTTCGACTTACGAATGTTTTTGCTTACGAATGTTTTTGCTTACGAGTGTTCTGACTTACGAGTGTTCCGACTTACGAGTGTTTCGACTACGAGTGTTTCGACTTACGAATGTTTTTGCTTACGAGTGTTTCGACTTACGAATGTTTTTGCTTACGAATGTTTTTGCTTACGAGTGTTCTGACTTACGAGTGTTTCGACTTACGAGTGTTCCGACTTACGAGTGTTTTGGTTTACGTGTGTTTCGACTTACGAATGTTTCGGCTTACGAGTGTTTCGACTTACGAGTGTTCCGACCTACGAGTGTTTCGGCTACGGATGTTCCGACTTACGAGTATTTTCGGCTTACGAGTGTTTTGACTTACGATTGTTTTGACTTACGATTGTTTCGGCTTACGAGTGTTTCGACATACGAGTGTTTCGATTTACGAGTGTTTTGACTTAAGAATATTTTGACTTACGGGTGTTTCGGCTTACGAGTGTTTCGACTTACGAGTGTTTTGACTTACGGGTGTTTCGACTTACGAGTGTTTTGGTTTACGTGTGTCTCGACTTACGAATGTTTCGGCTTACGAGTGTTTCGACTTACTAGTGTTTCGACTTACGGTTGTTCTGACTTACTGGTATTCCGACTTACGAGTGATTTGGCATACGAGTGTTTCGACTTACGAGTGTTTTCGGCTTACGAGTGTTTCGACTTACGAGTGTTTTGACTTACGATTGTTTCGGCTTACGAGTGTTTCGACTTACGAGTGTTTCGGCTTACGAGTGTTTCGGCTTATGAGTGTTTTGACTTAAAGGTGTTTCGACGAGTGTTTCGATACGAGTGTTTCGACTTACGGGTGTTCTGACTTACGAGTGTTCTGATTTACGGATGTTTCGAATTATGAGTGTTTCGACTACGAGTGTTTCGACTTACGAGTGTTTCGACTACGAGTGTTTTGACTTACGAGTGTTCTGACTTACGAGTGTTCTGACTTACGTGTGTTCTGACTTACGAGTGTTCCGACTTACGAGTGTTTCGGCTTATGAGTGTTTCGGCTTACGAGCGTTTCGACTAGGAGTGTTTCGACTTACGAATGTTTTTGCTAACGAGTGTTTCGACTTACAAGTGTTTCGACTTACGAGCGTTTTGACTTACGGTGTTTCGGCTTACGAGTGTTTCGACATACGAGTGTTTTGACTTACCGGTGTTTCGACTTACGGGTGTTTCGACTTACGAGAGTTTCGACTTACGAGTGCTCTGACTTACGAGTGTTCTGACTTACGAGTGTTCCGACTTGCGGGTGTTCTGACTTACGAGTGTTCCGACTTACGAGTGTTTCGACTTATGAGTGTTTCGGCTTACGAGCGTTTCGACTACGAGTGTTTCGACTTACGAATGTTTTTGCTTACGAGTGTTTCGACTTACGAATGTTTTTGCTTACGAATGTTTTTGCTTACGAGTATTCTGACTTACGAGTGTTTTGACTTACGAGTGTTCCGACTTACGAGTGTTTTGGTTTACGTGTGTTTCGACTTACGAATGTTTCGGCTTACGAGTGTTTCGACTTACGAGTGTTCCGACCTACGAGTGTTTCGGCTACGGATGTTCCGACTTACGAGTATTTTCGGCTTACGAGTGTTTCGACTTACGAGTGTTTTGACTTGCGGGTGTTTCGACTTACGAGTGTTTTGGTTTACGTGTGTTTCGACTTACGAATGTTTCGGCTTACGAGTGTTTCGATTTACGAGTGTTTCGACTTACGGTTGTTCTGACTTACGGGTATTCCGACTTACGAGTGATTTGGCATACGAGTGTTTCGACTTACGAGTGTTTTCGGCTTACGAGTGTTTCGACTTACGAGTGTTTTGACTTACGATTGTTTCGGCTTACGAGTGTTTCGACTTACGAGTGTTTCGGCAAACGAGTGTTTCGTCTTATGAGTGTTTTGACTTAAGGGTGTTTCGACGAGTGTTTCCTTACGAGTGTTTCGACTTACGGGTGTTTTGACATACGAGTGTTTCGACTAACTAATGTTTTTACTTACGAGTGTTTCGGCGTACGAATGTTTTGACTTACGGGTGTTTCGGCTTACCAGTGTTTCGACTTACGAGTCTTTCGGCTTACGAGTGTTTCGACTTACTAATGTTTTTACTTACGAGTGTTTCGGCGTACGAGTGTTTCGACTTACGAGTGTTTCGACTTACGGGTGTTTTGACTTACGGGTGTTTCGGCTTACGAGTGTTTCGACTTACGAGTGTTTTGACTTAAGGGTGTTTCGACTTACGAGTATTTTTGGCTTACGAGTGTTTCGACTTACGAGTGTTTTGACTTACGAGTGATCTGATTTACAGATGTTTCGACATACGAGTGTTTCGACTTACGAGTGTTTCGACTTATGAGTATTTCGACTTACGAGTGTTTCGACTTACGAGTGTTTCGACTTACGAGTGTTCCGACTTACGAGTGTTTCGGCTTACGAGTGTTTCCGGCTTACGAGTGTTTCGACTTACGAGTGTTTTGACTTACGGTGTTTCGGCTTACGAGTGATTCGACTTACGAATGTTTTGACTTACGGGTGTTTCGGCTTGCGAGTGTTTCGACTTACGAGTGTTTCGGCTTGCGAGTGTTTCGACTTACTAATGTTTTTACTTACGAGTGTTTCGGCGTACGAGTGTTTCGACTTACGAGTGTTTCGACTTACGGGTGCTTTGACTTACGGGTGTTTCGGCTTACGAGTGTTTCGACTTACGAGTGTTTTGACTTAAGGGTGTTGCGACTTACGAGTGTTTCGACTTACGTGTGTTTCGACTTACGAGTGTTTCGGCTTACGAATGTTTTGACTTAAGGATGTTTCGACTTACGAGTGTTTCGATACGAGTGTTCTGACTTACGAGTGTTCTGACTTACGAGTGTTTTGACTTACGAGTGTTCTGACTTACGAGTGTTCCGACTTACGTGTGTTCCGACTTACGAGTGTTCTGACTTACGAGCGTTCTGATTTACGAGTGTTCCGACTTACGAGTGTTTCGGCTTACGAGTGTTTCGGCTTACGAGTGTTTCGACATACGAGTGTTTCGACTTACGAGTGTTCCGACTAACGAGTGTTCCGACTTACGAGTGTTTCGGCTTACGAGTGTTTCGGCTTACGAGTGTTTCGACTTACGAATGTTTCGGCTTACGAGTGTTTCGACTTACGAAAATAACAAATAGACACGGTTTCAAATCTCTATGCTTTTCAAATTCATTACATTAATCTTTATTTATACGTTTCGCTTTACGTGTGTTTCGGCTTACGAGTGTTTCGACTTCCGAGTGTTTTTACTTACGGTGTTTCGGCTTACTAGTGTTTCGACATACGAGTGTTTTGACTTACGGGTGTTTCGACTTACGAGTGTTTTTACTTACGAATGTTTTGACTTACGGGTGTTTCGGCTTACCAGTGTTTCGACTTACGAGTGTTTCGGCTTACGAGTGTTTCGACTTACTAAGGTTTTACTTACGAGTGTTTCGGCGTACGAGAGTTTTGACTTACGAGTGTTTCGACTTACGAGTGTTTCGACTTACGAGTGTTTTGACTTACGAATGTTTTGACTTACGGGTGTTTCGGCTTACGGGTGTTTTGACTTACGGGTGTTTCGGCTTACGAGTGTTTCGACTTACGAGTGTTTTGACTTACGAGTGTTCTGATTTACGGATGTTTCGACATACGAGTGTTTAGACTTACGAGTGTTTCGACTTACGAGTGTTTCGGCTTACGAGTGTTTCGACTTACGAGTGTTTTGACTTACGGTGTTTCGGCTTACGAGTGTTTCGACTTACGAGTGTTTTAACTTACGGGTGTTTTGACATACGAGTGTTTCGACTAACTAATGTTTTTACTTACGAGTGTTTCGGCGTACGAGAGTTTGGACTTACGAGTGTTTCGACTTACGAGTGTTTCGACTTACGAGCGTTTTGACTTACGAATGTTTTGACTTACGGGTGTTTCGGCTTACCAGTGTTTCGACTTACGAGTCTTTCGGCTTACGAGTGTTTCGACTTACTAATGTTTTTACTTACGAGTGTTTCGGCGTACGAGTGTTTCGACTTACGAGTGTTTCGACTTACGTGTGTTTTGACTTACGGGTGTTTCGGCTTAGGAGTGTTTCGACTTACGAGTGTTTCGACTTACGAGTGTTTCGGCTTACGAGTGTTTTGACTTAAGGATGTTTCGACTTACGAGTGTTTCGATACGAGTGTTTCGACTTACGAGTGTTCTGACTTACGAGTGTTCTGATTTACGGATGTTTCGACATACGAGTGTTTCGACTTACGAGTGTTTCGACTTACGAGTGTTTTGACTTACGGGTGTTTTGACATACGAGTGTTTCGATACGAGTGTTTCGACTTACGAATGTTCTGACTTACGAGTGCTCTGACTTACGAGTGTTCTGACTTACGAGTGTTCTCACTTACGAGCGTTCTGATTTACGAGTGTTTCGGCTTACGAGTGTTTCGGCTTACGAGTGTTTCGACATACGAGTGTTTCAACTTACGAGTGTTCCGACTAACGAGTGTTCCGACTTACGAGTGTTTCGGCTTACGAGTGTTTCGGCTTACGAGTGTTTCGACTTACGAGTGTTTCGGCTTACGAGTGTTTCGACTTACGAAAATAACAAATAGACGCGGTTTCAAATCTCTATGCTTTTCAAATTCATTACATTAATCTTTATTTATACGTTTCGCTTTACGAGTGTTTCGGCGTACGAGTGTTTCGACTTACGAGTGATTTAACTTACGTGTGTTTCGGCTTACGAGTGTTTCGACTTACGAGTGTTTTTACTTACGGTGTTTCGGCTTACGAGTGTTTCGACATACGAGTGTTTTGACTTACGGGTGTTTCGACTTACGAGTGTTTTGACTTACGATTGTTTTGACTTACGGGTGTTTCGGCTTACCAGTGTTTCGACTTACGAGTGTTTCGGCTTACGAGTGTTTCGACTTACTAAGGTTTTCACTTACGAATGTTTTGACTTACGGGTGTTTCGGCTTACGGGTGTTTTGACTTACGGGTGTTTCGGCTTACGAGTGTTTCGACTTACGAGTGTTTTGACTTACGAGTGTTCTGATTTACGGATGTTTCGACATACGAGTGTTTCGACTTATGAGTGTTTCGACTTACGAGTGTTTCGACTTACGAGTGTTTCGGCTTACGAGTGTTTCGACTTACGAGTGTTCTGACTTACGGTGTTTCGGCTTACGAGTGTTTCGACTTACGAGTGTTTTAACTTACGGGTGTTTTGACATACGAGTGTTTCGACTAACTAATGTTTTTACTTACGAGTGTTTCGGCGTACGAGAGTTTTGACTTACGAGTGTTTCGACTTACGAGTGTTTCGACTTACGAGCGTTTTGACTTACGAATGTTTTGACTTACGGGTGTTTCGGCTTACCAGTGTTTCGACTTACGAGTCTTTCGGTTTACGAGTGTTTCGACTTACTAATGTTTTTACTTACGAGTGTTTCGGCGTACGAGTGTTTCGACTTACGAATGTTTCGACTTACGGGTGTTTTGACTTACGGGTGTTTCGGCTTACGAGTGTTTAGACTTACGAGTGTTTTTACTTAAGGGTGTTTCGACTTACGAGTATTTTTGGCTTACGAGTGTTTCGACTTACGAGTGTTTTGACTTACGAGTGATCTGATTTACGGATGTTTCGACATACGAGTGTTTCGACTTACGAGTGTTTCGACTTACGAGTGTTCCGACTTACGAGTGTTTCGGCTTACGAGTGTTTCGGCTTAAGAGTGTTTCGACATACGAGTGTTCCGACTAACGAGTGTTCCGACTTACGAGTGTTTCGGCTTACGAGTGTTTCGGCTTACGAGTGTTTCGACTTACGAGTGTTTCGGCTTACGAGTGTTTCGACTTACGAGTGATCTGATTTACGGATGTTTCGACATACGAGTGTTTCGACTTACGAGTGTTTCGACTTACGAGTGTTCCGAGTTACGAGTGTTTCGGCTTACGAGTGTTTCGGCTTAAGAGTGTTTCGACATACGAGTGTTTCGACTTACGAGTGTTCCGACTAACGAGTGTTCCGACTTACGAGTGTTTCGGCTTACGAGTGTTTCGGCTTACGAGTGTTTCGACTTACGAGTGTTTCGGCTTACGAGTGTTTCGACTTACTAAAATAACAAATAGACGCGGTTTCAAATCTCTATGCTTTTCAAATTCATTACATTAATCTTTATTTATACGTTTCGCTTTACGAGTGTTTCGGCGTACGAGTGTTTCGACTTACGAGTGTTTTTACTTACGGTGTTTCGGCTTACGAGTGTTTCGTCTTATGAGTGTTTTGACTTAAGGGTGTTTCGACGAGTGTTTCGATACGAGTGTTTCGAATTACGGGTGTTCTGACTTACGAGTGTTCTGATTTACGGATGTTTCGAATTATGAGTGTTTCGACTACGAGTGATTCGACTTACGAGTGTTTCGACTACGAGTGTTTCGACTTACGAGTGTTCTGACTTACGAGTGTTCTGACTTACGGGTGTTCTGACTTACGAGTGTTTCGACTTACGAGTGTTTCGGCTTACGAGTGTTTCGGCTTATGAGTGTTTTGACTTAAGGGTGTTTCGACAAGTGTTTCGATACGAGTGTTACGAGTGTTCTGACTTACGGGTGTTCTGACTTACGAGTGTTCCGACTTACGAGTGTTTCGGCTTATGAGTGTTTCGGCTTACGAGCGTTTCGACTACGAGTGTTTCGACTTACGAATGTTTTTGCTTACGAGTGTTTCGACTTACGAATGTTTTTGCTTACGAATGTTGTTGCTTACGAGTGTTCTGACTTACGAGTGTTTTGACTTACGAGTGTTCCGACTTACGAGTGTTCCGGCTTACGAGTGTGTCGGCTTACGAGTGTTTCGACTTACGAGTGTTCTGACTTACGAGTGTTCCGGCTTACGAGTGTTTCGGCTTACGAGTGTTTCGACTTACGAGTGTTCCGACCTACGAGTGTTTCGGCTACGGATGTTCCGACTTACGAGTATTTTCGGCTTACGAGTGTTTTGACTTACGATTGTTTTGACTTACGATTGTTTCGGCTTACGAGTGTTTCGACTTACGAGTGTTTCGATTTACGAGTGTTTTGACTTAAGAATATTTGGACTTACGGGTGTTTCGGCTTACGAGTGTTTCGACTTACGAGTGTTTTGACTTACGGGTGTTTCGACTTACGAGTGTTTTGGTTTACGTGTGTTCTGACTTACGAATGTTTCGGCTTACGAGTGTTTCGACTTACGGTTGTTCTGACTTACGGGTATTCCGACTTACGAGTGATTTGGCATACGAGTGTTTCGACTTACGAGTGTTTTCGGCTTACGAGTGTTTCGACTTACGAGTGTTTTGACTTACGATTGTTTCGGCTTACGAGTGTTTCGACTTACGAGTGTTTCGGCTTACGAGTGTTTCGGCTTATGAGTGTTTTGACTTAAGGGTGTTTCGACGAGTGTTTCGATACGAGTGATTCGACTTACGGGTGTTCTGACTTACGAGTGTTCTGATTTACGGATGTTTCGAATTATGAGTGTTTCGACTACGAGTGTTTCGACTTACGAGTGTTTCGACTACGAGTGTTTTGACTTACGAGTGTTCTGACTTACGAGTGTTCTGACTTACGGGTGTTCTGACTTACGAGTGTTCCGACTTACGAGTGTTTCGGCTTATGAGTGTTTCGGCTTACGAGCGGTTCGACTAGGAGTGTTTCGACTTACGAATGTTTTTGCTAACGAGTGTTTCGACTTACGAGTGTTTCGACTTACAAGTGTTTCGACTTACGTGTGTTTTGACTTACGGTGTTTCGGCTTACGAGTGTTTCGACATACGAGTGTTTTTGACTTACCGGTGTTTCGACTTACGGGTGTTTCGACTTACGAGAGTTTCGACTTACGAGTGTTCTGACTTACGAGTGTTCTGACTTACGAGTGTTCCGACTTGCTAGTGTTTCGGCCTACGAGTGTTTCGACATGCGAGTTTTTTGACTTACGGATGTTTCGTCTTACGGGTGTTTCGACTCACGAGTGTTTCTACTTACGAGTGTTTCGACTTACGAGTGTTCCGACTTACGAGTGTTTTGACTTACGAGTGTTCCGACTTACGAGTGTTTCGGCTTACGAGTGTTTCGGCTCACGGGTGTTCCGACTTACGAGTGTTCCGACTTACGAGTGTTTCGGCTACGGATGTTCCGACTTACGAGTATTTTCGGCTTACGAGTGTTTTGACTTACGATTGTTTTGACTTACGGGTATTTCGGCTTACGAGTGTTTCGACTTACGAATGTTTCGGCTTACGAGTGTTTCGACTTACGAGTGTTTTGACTTACGGGTGTTTCGACTTACGAGTGTTTTGGTTTACGTGTATTTCGACTTACGAATGTTTCGGCTTACGAGTGTTTCGACTTACGAGTGTTTAAACTTACGAGTGTTTTGACTTACGGGTGTTTCGACTTACGAGTGTTTTGGTTTACGTGTGTTTCGACTTACGAATGTTTCGACTTACGAGTGTTTTGACTTACGATTGTTTCGGATTACGAGTGTTTCGACTTACGAGTGTTTCGGCTTACGAGTGTTTCGGCTTACGAGTGTTTTGACTTAAGGGTGTTTCGACGAGTGTTTCGATACGAGTGTTTCGACTTACGGGTGTTCTGACTTACGAGTGTTCTGATTTACGGATGTTTCGACTTATGAGTGTTTCGACTACGAGTGTTTCGACTTACGAGTGTTTCGACTACGAGTGTTTCGACTGAAGAGTGTTCTGACTTACAAGTGTTCTGACTTACGAGTGTTCCGACTTACGAGTGTTTCGGCTTACGAGTGTTTCGGCTTACGTGTGTTTCGGCTTACGAGTGTTTCGACTTACGAGTGTTCCGACTTACGAGTGTTTCGACTTACGAGTGTTTTGGCTTACGGTGTTTCGGCTTACGAATGTTTTGACTTACGAGTGTTTTGACTTACGGGTGTTTTGACATACGAGTGTTTCGATACGAGTGTTCTGACTTACGAGTGTTCTGACTTACGAGTGTTCTGACTTACGAGTGTTCCGACTTACGAGTGTTTCGGCTCAAGAGTGTTTCGGCTTACGAGTGTTTCGACTACGAAAATAACAAATAGACGCGGTTTCAAATCTCTATGCTTTTAAAGTTCATTACATTAATCTTTATTTATACGTTTCGCTTTACGAATGTTTCGACTTACGAGTGTTTCGACTTACGAGTGTTTCGGCTTACGAGTGTTTTGACTTACGAGATTTTTTACTTACGGGTGTTTCGACTTACGCGTGTTTCGGCTTACGAATGTTTTGACTTACGAGTGTTTTGACTTACAGGTATTTTGACATACGAGTGTTTCGATACGAGTGTTTCGACTTATGAGTGTTCTGACTTACGAGTGTTTCGACTTACGAGTGTTTCGACTTACGAGTGTTTCGGCTTACGAGTGTTTCGGCTCACGAGTGTTTCGACTTACGAGTGTTTCGACTTACGAGTGTTATGACTTACGGGTGTTTCGACTTACGAGTGTTTTGGTTTACGTGTGTTTCGACTTACGAATGTTTCGGCTTACGAGTGTTTCGACTTACGAGTGTTTCGACTTACGAGTGTTTTGACTTACGGGTGTTTCGACTTACGAGTGTTTTGGTTTACGTGTGTTTCGACTTACGAATGTTTCGGCTTACGAGTGTTTCGACTTACGAGTGTTTCGACTTACGGTTGTTCTGACTTACGGGTGTTTCGACTTACGAGTGTTTTGGTTTACGTGTGTTTCGACTTACGAATGTTTCGGCTTACGAGTGTTTCGACTTACGAGTGTTTTGACTTACGATTGTTTCGGCTTACGAGTGTTTCGACTTACGAGTGTTTCGGCTTACGAGTGTTTCGGCTTATGAGTGTTTTGACTTAAGGGTGTTTCGACGAGTGTTTCGATACGAGTGTTTCGACATGCGAGTTTTTTGACTTACGGATGTTTCGACTTACGGGTGTTTCGACTCACGAGTGTTTCTACTTACGAGTGTTTCGACTTACGAGTGTTCCGACTTACGAGTGTTTTGACTTACGAGTGTTCCGACTTACGAGTGTTTCGGCTTACGAGTGTTTCGGCTCACGAGTGTTCCGACTTACGAGTGTTCCGACTTACGAGTGTTTCGGCTACGGATGTTCCGACTTACGAGTATTTTCGGCTTACGAGTGTTTTGACATACGATTGTTTTGACTTACGGGTATTTCGGCTTACGAGTGTTTTGACTTACGAGTGTTTCGACTTACGAGTGTTTTGACTTACGGGTGTTTCGACTTACGAGTGTTTTGGTTTACGTGTGTTTCGACTTACGAATGTTTCGGTTTACGAGTGTTTCGACTTACGAGTGTTTTGACTTACGGGTGTTTCGACTTACGAGTGTTTTGGTTTACGAGTGTTTCGACTTACGAATGTTTCGTCTTACGAGTGTTTCGACTTACGAGTGTTTAAACTTACGAGTGTTTTGACTTACGGGTGTTTCGACTTACGAGTGTTTTGGTTTACGTGTGTTTCGACTTACGAGTGTTTCGACTTACGAGTGTTTCGACTTACGAGTGTTTTGACTTACGGGTGTTTCGACTTACGAGTGTTTTGGTTTACGTGTGTTTCGACTTACGAATGTTTCGACTTACGAGTGTTTTGACTTACGATTGTTTCGGCTTACGAGTGTTTCGACTTACGAGTGTTTCGGCTTACGAGTGTTTCGGCTTACGAGTGTTTTGACTTAAGGGTGTTTCGACGAGTGTTTCGATACGAGTGTTTCGACTTACGGGTGTTCTGACTTACGAGTGTTCTGATTTACGGATGTTTCGAATTATGAGTGTTTCGACTACGAGTGTTTCGACTTACGAGTGTTTCGACTACGAGTGTTTCGACTTACGAGTGTTCTGACTTACGAGTGTTCTGACTTACGAGTGTTCTGACTTACGAGTGTTCCGACTTACGAGTGTTTCGGCTTACGAGTGTTTTGGCTTACGTGTGTTTCGGCTTACGAGTGTTTCGACTTACGAGTGTTTCGACTTACGAAAATAACAAATAGACGCGGTTTCAAATCTCTATGCTTTTCAAGTTCATTACATTAATCTTTATTTATATGTTTCGCTTTACGAATGTTTCGACTTACGAGTGTTTTGACTTACGAGATTTTTTACTTACGGGTGTTTCGACTTACGCGTGTTTCGGCTTACGAATGTTTTGACTTACGAGTGTTTTGACTTACGGGTGTTTTGACATGCGAGTGTTTCGATACGAGTGTTTCGACTTACGAGTGTTCTGACTTACGAGTGTTTCGTCTTACGATTGTTTCGGCTTACGAGTGTTTCGACTTACGAGTGTTTTGACTTACGGTATTTCGGTTTACACGTGTTTCGACTTACGAGTGTTTTGACTTACGGGTGTTTTGACATACGAGTGTTTCGATACGAGTGTTCTGACTTACGAGTGTTCTGACTTACAAGTGTTCTAACTTACGGGTGTTCTGACTTACGAGTGTTCCGACTTACGAGTGTTTCGACTTATGAGTGTTTCGGCTTACGAGCGTTTCGACTACGAGTGTTTCGACTTACGAATGTTTTTGCTTACGAGTGTTTCGACTTACGAATGTTTTTGCTTACGAATGTTTTTGCTTACGAGTGTTCTGACTTACGAGTGTTTTGACTTACGGGTGTTTTGACATACGAGTGTTTCGATACGAGTGTTCTGACTTACGAGTGTTCTGACTTACGAGTGTTCTGAATTACGGGTGTTCTGACTTACGAGTGTTCCGACTTACGAGTGTTTCGACTTATGAGTGTTTCGGCTTACGAGCGTTTCGACTACGAGTGTTTCGACTTACGAATGTTTTTGCTTACGAGTGTTTCGACTTACGAATGTTTTTGCTTACGAATGTTTTTGTTTACGAGTGTTCCGACCTACGAGTGTTTCGGCTACGGATGTTCCGACTTACGAGTATTTTCGGCTTACGAGTGTTTCGACTTACGAGTGTTTTGACTTACGGGTGTTTCGACTTACGAGTGTTTTGGTTTACGTGTGTTTCGACTTACGAATGTTTCGGCTTACGAGTGTTTCGATTTACGAGTGTTTCGACTTACGGTTGTTCTGACTTACGGGTATTCCGACTTACGAGTGATTTGGCATACGAGTGTTTCGACTTACGAGTGTTTTCGGCTTACGAGTGTTTCGACTTACGAGTGTTTTGACTTACGATTGTTTCGGCTTACGAGTGTTTCGACTTACGAGTGTTTCGGCTTACGAGTGTTTCGTCTTATGAGTGTTTTGACTTAAGGGTGTTTCGACGAGTGTTTCCTTACGAGTGTTTCGACTTACGGGTGTTCTGACTTACGAGTGTTCTGATTTACGGATGTTTCGAATTATGACTGTTTCGACTACGAGTGTTTCGACTTACGAGTGTTTCGACTACGAGTGTTTCGACTTACGAGTGTTCTGACTTACGAGTGTTCTGACTTACGGGTGTTCTGACTTACGAGTGTTCCGACTTACGAGTGTTTCGTCTTATGAGTGTTTCGGCTTACGAGCGTTTCTACTACGAGTGTTTCGACTTACGAATGTTTTTGCTAACGAGTGTTTCGACTTACGAATGTTTTTGCTTACGAGTGTTTCGTCTTACGAGTGTTTCGACTTACAAGTGTTTCGACTTACGAGTGTTTTGACTTACGGTGTTTCGGCTTACGAGTGTTTCGACATACGAGTGTTTTGACTTACCGGTGTTTCGACTTACGGGTGTTTCGACTTACGAGAGTTTCGACTTACGAGTGTTCTGACTTACGAGTGTTCTGACTTACGAGTGTTCCGACTTGCGAGTGTTTCGGGTTACGAGTGTTTCGACATGCGTTTTTTTTTACTTACGGATGTTTCGACTTACGGGTGTTTCGACTCACGAGTGTTTCTACTTACGAGTGTTTCGACTTACGAGTGTTCCGACTTACGAGTGTTTTGACTTACGAGTGTTCCGACTTACGAGTGTTTCGGCTTACGAGTGTTTCGGCTCACGAGTGTTTCGACTCACGAGTGTTCCGACTTACGAGTGTTTCGGCTACGGATGTTCCGACTTACGAGTATTTTCGGCTTACGAGTGTTTTGACTTACGATTGTTTTGACTTACGGGTATTTCGGCTTACGAGTGTTTCGACTTACGGTTGTTCTGACTTACGGGTATTCCGACTTACGATTGATTTGGCATACGAGTGTTTCGACTTACGAGTGTTTTCGGCTTACGAGTGTTTCGACTTACGAGTGTTTTGACTTACGATTGTTTCGGCTTACGAGTGTTTCGACTTACGAGTGTTTCGGCTTACGAGTGTTTCGTCTTATGAGTGTTTTGACTTAAGGGTGTTTCGACGAGTGTTTCGATACGAGTGTTTCGATTTACGGGTGTTCTGACTTACGAGTGTTCTGATTTACGGATGTTACGAATTATGAGTGTTTCGACTACGAGTGTTTCGACTTACGAGTGTTTCGACTACGAGTGTTTCGACTTACGAGTGTTCTGACTTACGAGTGTTCTGACTTATGGGTGTTCTGACTTACGAGTGTTCCGACTTACGAGTGTTTCGGCTTATGAGTGTTTCGGCTTACGAGCGTTTCGACTACGCGTGTTTCGACTTACGAATGTTTTTGCTAACGAGTGTTTCGACTTACGAATGTTTTTGCTTACGAGTGTTTCGGCTTACGAGTGTTTCGACTTACAAGTGTTTCGACTTACGAGTGTTCTGACTTACGAGTGTTCTGACTTACGAGTGTTCCGACTTACGAGTGTTTCGGCTTACGAGTGTTTCGGCTTACGTGTGTTTCGGCTTACGAGTGTTTCGACTTACGAGTGTTCCGACTTACGAGTGTTTCGACTTACGAGTGTTTTGGCTTACGGTGTTTCGGCTTACGAATGTTTTGACTTACGAGTGTTTTGACTTACGGGTGTTTTGACATACGAGTGTTTCGATACGAGTGTTCTGACTTACGAGTGTTCTGACTTACGAGTGTTCTGACTTACGAGTGTTCCGACTTACGAGTGTTTCGGCTCAAGAGTGTTTCGGCTTACGAGTGTTTCGACTACGAAAATAACAAATAGACGCGGTTTCAAATCTCTATGCTTTTAAAGTTCATTACATTAATCTTTATTTATACGTTTCGCTTTACGAATGTTTCGACTTACGAGTGTTTCGACTTACGAGTGTTTCGGCTTACGAGTGTTTCGACTTACGAGATTTTTTACTTACGGGTGTTTCGACTTACGCGTGTTTCGGCTTACGAATGTTTTGACTTACGAGTGTTTTGACTTACAGGTATTTTGACATACGAGTGTTTCGATACGAGTGTTTCGACTTATGAGTGTTCTGACTTACGAGTGTTTCGACTTACGAGTGTTTCGACTTACGAGTGTTTCGGCTTACGAGTGTTTCGGCTCACGAGTGTTTCGACTTACGAGTGTTTCGACTTACGAGTGTTTTGACTTACGTGTGTTTCGACTTACGAGTGTTTTGGTTTACGTGTGTTTCGACTTACGAATGTTTCGGCTTACGAGTGTTTCGACTTACGAGTGTTTTGACTTACGGGTGTTTCGACTTACGAGTGTTTTGGTTTACGTGTGTTTCGACTTACGAATGTTTCGGCTTACGAGTGTTTCGACTTACGAGTGTTTCGACTTACGGTTGTTCTGACTTACGGGTATTCCGACTTACGAGTGATTTGGCATACGAGTGTTTCGACTTACGAGTGTTTTCGGCTTACGAGTGTTTCGACTTACGAGTGTTTTGACTTACGATTGTTTCGGCTTACGAGTGTTTCGACTTACGAGTGTTTCGGCTTACGAGTGTTTCGTCTTATGAGTGTTTTGACTTAAGGGTGTTTCGACGAGTGTTTCCTTACGAGTGTTTCGACTTACGGGTGTTCTGACTTACGAGTGTTCTGATTTACGGATGTTTCGAATTATGACTGTTTCGACTACGAGTGTTTCGACTTACGAGTGTTTCGACTACGAGTGTTTCGACTTACGAGTGTTCTGACTTACGAGTGTTCTGACTTACGGGTGTTCTGACTTACGAGTGTTCCGACTTACGAGTGTTTCGTCTTATGAGTGTTTCGGCTTACGAGCGTTTCTACTACGAGTGTTTCGACTTACGAATGTTTTTGCTAACGAGTGTTTCGACTTACGAATGTTTTTGCTTACGAGTGTTTCGTCTTACGAGTGTTTCGACTTACAAGTGTTTCGACTTACGAGTGTTTTGACTTACGGTGTTTCGGCTTACGAGTGTTTCGACATACGAGTGTTTTGACTTACCGGTGTTTCGACTTACGGGTGTTTCGACTTACGAGAGTTTCGACTTACGAGTGTTCTGACTTACGAGTGTTCTGACTTACGAGTGTTCCGACTTGCGAGTGTTTCGGGTTACGAGTGTTTCGACATGCGTTTTTTTTTACTTACGGATGTTTCGACTTACGGGTGTTTCGACTCACGAGTGTTTCTACTTACGAGTGTTTCGACTTACGAGTGTTCCGACTTACGAGTGTTTTGACTTACGAGTGTTCCGACTTACGAGTGTTTCGGCTTACGAGTGTTTCGGCTCACGAGTGTTTCGACTCACGAGTGTTCCGACTTACGAGTGTTTCGGCTACGGATGTTCCGACTTACGAGTATTTTCGGCTTACGAGTGTTTTGACTTACGATTGTTTTGACTTACGGGTATTTCGGCTTACGAGTGTTTCGACTTACGGTTGTTCTGACTTACGGGTATTCCGACTTACGATTGATTTGGCATACGAGTGTTTCGACTTACGAGTGTTTTCGGCTTACGAGTGTTTCGACTTACGAGTGTTTTGACTTACGATTGTTTCGGCTTACGAGTGTTTCGACTTACGAGTGTTTCGGCTTACGAGTGTTTCGTCTTATGAGTGTTTTGACTTAAGGGTGTTTCGACGAGTGTTTCGATACGAGTGTTTTGATTTACGGGTGTTCTGACTTACGAGTGTTCTGATTTACGGATGTTACGAATTATGAGTGTTTCGACTACGAGTGTTTCGACTTACGAGTGTTTCGACTACGAGTGTTTCGACTTACGAGTGTTCTGACTTACGAGTGTTCTGACTTATGGGTGTTCTGACTTACGAGTGTTCCGACTTACGAGTGTTTCGGCTTATGAGTGTTTCGGCTTACGAGCGTTTCGACTACGCGTGTTTCGACTTACGAATGTTTTTGCTAACGAGTGTTTCGACTTACGAATGTTTTTGCTTACGAGTGTTTCGGCTTACGAGTGTTTCGACTTACAAGTGTTTCGACTTACGAGTGTTCTGACTTACGAGTGTTCTGACTTACGAGTGTTCCGACTTACGAGTGTTTCGGCTTACGAGTGTTTCGGCTTACGTGTGTTTCGGCTTACGAGTGTTTCGACTTACGAGTGTTCCGACTTACGAGTGTTTCGACTTACGAGTGTTTTGGCTTACGGTGTTTCGGCTTACGAATGTTTTGACTTACGAGTGTTTTGACTTACGGGTGTTTTGACATACGAGTGTTTCGATACGAGTGTTCTGACTTACGAGTGTTCTGACTTACGAGTGTTCTGACTTACGAGTGTTCCGACTTACGAGTGTTTCGGCTCAAGAGTGTTTCGGCTTACGAGTGTTTCGACTACGAAAATAACAAATAGACGCGGTTTCAAATCTCTATGCTTTTAAAGTTCATTACATTAATCTTTATTTATACGTTTCGCTTTACGAATGTTTCGACTTACGAGTGTTTCGACTTACGAGTGTTTCGGCTTACGAGTGTTTCGACTTACGAGATTTTTTACTTACGGGTGTTTCGACTTACGCGTGTTTCGGCTTACGAATGTTTTGACTTACGAGTGTTTTGACTTACAGGTATTTTGACATACGAGTGTTTCGATACGAGTGTTTCGACTTATGAGTGTTCTGACTTACGAGTGTTTCGACTTACGAGTGTTTCGACTTACGAGTGTTTCGGCTTACGAGTGTTTCGGCTCACGAGTGTTTCGACTTACGAGTGTTTCGACTTACGAGTGTTTTGACTTACGTGTGTTTCGACTTACGAGTGTTTTGGTTTACGTGTGTTTCGACTTACGAATGTTTCGGCTTACGAGTGTTTCGACTTACGAGTGTTTTGACTTACGGGTGTTTCGACTTACGAGTGTTTTGGTTTACGTGTGTTTCGACTTACGAATGTTTCGGCTTACGAGTGTTTCGACTTACGAGTGTTTCGACTTACGGTTGTTCTGACTTACGGGTATTCCGACTTACGAGTGATTTGGCATACGAGTGTTTCGACTTACGAGTGTTTTCGGCTTACGAGTGTTTCGAGTTACGAGTGTTTTGACTTACGATTGTTTCGGCTTACGAGTGTTTCGACTTACGAGTGTTTCGGCTTATGAGTGTTTTGACTTAAGGGTGTTTCGACGAGTGTTTCGATACGAGTGTTTCGACATGCGAGTTTTTTGACTTACGGATGTTTCGACTTACGGGTGTTTCGACTCACGAGTGTTTCTACTTACGAGTGTTTCGACTTACGAGTGTTCCGACTTACGAGTGTTTTGACTTACGAGTGTTCCGACTTACGAGTGTTTCGGTTTACGAGTGTTTCGGCTCACGAGTGTTCCGACTTACGAGTGTTCCGACTTACGAGTGTTTCGGCTACGGATGTTCCGACTTACGAGTATTTTCGGCTTACGAGTGTTTTGACGTACGATTGTTTTGACTTACGGGTATTTCGGCTTACGAGTGTTTCGACTTACGAGTGTTTCGTCTTACGAGTGTTTTGACTTACGGGTGTTTCGACTTACGAGTGTTTTGGTTTACGTGTGTTTCGACTTACGAATGTTTCGGTTTACGAGTGTTTCGACTTACGAGTGTTTTGACTTACGGGTGTTTCGACTTACGAGTGTTTTGGTTTACGAGTGTTTCGACTTACGAATGTTTCGTCTTACGAGTGTTTCGACTTACGAGTGTTTAAACTTACGAGTGTTTTGACTTACGGGTGTTTCGACTTACGAGTGTTTTGGTTTACGTGTGTTTCGACTTACGAGTGTTTCGACTTACGAGTGTTTTGACTTACGGGTGTTTCGACTTACGAGTGTTTTGGTTTACGTGTGTTTCGACTTACGAATGTTTCGACTTACGAGTGTTTTGACTTACGATTGTTTCGGCTTACGAGTGTTTCGACTTACGAGTGTTTCGGCTTACGAGTGTTTCGGCTTACGAGTGTTTTGACTTAAGGGTGTTTCGACGAGTGTTTCGATACGAGTGTTTCGACTTACGGGTGTTCTGACTTACGAGTGTTCTGATTTACGGATGTTTCGAATTATGAGTGTTTCGACTACGAGTGTTTCGACTTACGAGTGTTTCGACTACGAGTGTTTCGACTTACGAATGTTTTTGCTTACGAGTGTTTCGACTTACGAATGTTTTTGCTTACGAATGTTTTTGCTTACGAGTGTTCTGACTTACGAGTGTTTTGACTTACGAGTGTTCCGACTTACGAGTGTTTTGGTTTACGTGTGTTTCGACTTACGAATGTTTCGGCTTACGAGTGTTTCGACTTACGAGTGTTCCGACCTACGAGTGTTTCGGCTACGGATGTTCCGACTTACGAGTATTTTCGGCTTACGAGTATTTCGACTTACGAGTGTTTTGACTTACGGGTGTTTCGACTTACGAGTGTTTTGGTTTACGTGTGTTTCGACTTACGAATGTTTCGGCTTACGAGTGTTTCGACTTACGAGTGTTTTGACTTACGATTGTTTCGGCTTACGAGTGTTTCGACTTACGAGTGTTTCGGCTTACGAGTGTTTCGTCTTATGAGTGTTTTGACTTAAGGGTGTTTCGACGAGTGTTTCCTTACGAGTGTTTCGACTTACGGGTGTTCTGACTTACGAGTGTTCTGATTTACGGATGTTTCGAATTATGAGTGTTTCGACTACGAGTGTTTCGACTTACGAGTGTTTCGACTACGAGTGTTTCGACTTACGAGTGTTCTGACTTACGAGTGTTCTGACTTACGGGTGTTCTGACTTACGAGTGTTCCGACTTACGAGTGTTTCGGCTTATGAGTGTTTCGGCTTACGAGCGTTTCGACTACGAGTGTTTCGACTTACGAATGTTTTTGCTAACGAGTGTTTCGACTTACGAATGTTTTTGCTTACGAGTGTTTCGGCTTACGAGTGTTTCGACTTACAAGTGTTTCGACTTACGAATGTTTTTGCTAACGAGTGTTCCGACTTACGAGTATTTTCGGCTTACGAGTGTTTCGACTTACGAGTGTTTTGACTTACGATTGTTTAGGCTTACGAGTGTTTCGACTACGAGTGTTTCGACTTACGAATGTTTTTGCTTACGAGTGTTTCGACTTACGGGTGTTTTGACATACTAGTGTTTCGATACGAGTGTTCTGACTTACGAGTGTTCCGACTTACGAGTGTTTCGGCTTATGAGTGTTTCGGCTTACGAGCGTTTCGACTACGAGTGTTTCGACTTACGAATGTTTTTGCTTACGAGTGTTTCGACTTACGAATGTTTTTGCTTACGAGTGTTCTGACTTACGAGTGTTTTGACTTACGAGTGTTCCGACTTACGAGTGTTTTGGTTTACGTGTGTTTCGACTTACGAATGTTTCGGCTTACGAGTGTTTCGACTTACGAGTGTTCCGACCTACGAGTGTTTCGGCTACGGATGTTCCGACTTACGAGTGTTCTGACTTACGAGTGTTCCGACTTGCGAGTGTTTCGGCTTATGAGTGTTTCGACATGCGAGTGTTTTGACTTACGGATGTTTCGACTTACGGGTGTTTCGAATCACGAGTGTTTCTACTTACGAGTGTTTCGACTTACGAGTGTTCCGACTTACGAGTGTTTTGACTTACGAGTGTTTCGACTTACGAGTGTTTCGACGTACGAGTGCTTTTGCCATACGGGTGTTTCGGCTCACGAGTGTTTCGACTTACGAGTGTTCCGACTTACGAGTGTTTCGGCTACGGATGTTCCGACTTACGAGTATTTTCGGCTTACGAGTGTTTTGACTTACGGGTATTTCGGCTTACGAGTGTTTCGACTTACGGTTGTTCTGACTTACGGGTATTCCGACTTACGATTGATTTGGCATACGAGTGTTTCGACTTACGAGTGTTTTCGGCTTACGAGTGTTTCGACTTACGAGTGTTTTGACTTACGATTGTTTCGGCTTACGAGTGTTTCGACTTACGAGTGTTTCGGCTTACGAGTGTTTCGTCTTATGAGTGTTTTGACTAATGGGTGTTTCGACGAGTGTTTCGATACGAGTGTTTCGACTTACGAGTGTTTTCGGCTTACGAGTGTTTCGACTTACGAGTGTTCTGACTTACGAGTGTTCTGATTTACGGATGTTTCGAATTATGAGTGTTTCGACTACGAGTGTTTCGACTTACGAGTGTTTCGACTACGAGTGTTTCGACTTACGAGTGTTCTGACTTACGAGTGTTCTGACTTACGGGTGTTCTGACTTACGAGTGTTCCGACTTACGAGTGTTTCGGCTTATGAGTGTTTCGGCTTACGAGCGTTTCGACGACGCGTGTTTCGACTTACGAATGTTTTTGCTAACGAGTGTTTCGACTTACGAGTGTTTCGACATACGAGTGTTTTGACTTACCGGCGTTTCGACTTACGGGTGTTTCGACTTACGAGAGTTTCGACTTACGAGTGTTCTGACTTACGAGTGTTCTGACTTACGAGTGTTCCGACTTGCGAGTGTTTCGGCTTACGAGTGTTTCGACATGCGAGTTTTTTTACTTACGGATGTTTCGACTTACGGGTGTTTCGACTCACGAGTGTTTCTACTTACGAGTGTTTCGACTTACGAGTGTTCCGACTTACGAGTGTTTTGACTTACGAGTGTTCCGACTTACGAGTGTTTCGGCTTACGAGTGTTTCGGCTCACGAGTGTTTCGACTTACGAGTGTTTTGAATTACGAATGTTTTGCCTTACGGGTGTTTCGGTTTACGAGTATTTCGGCTTACGAGTGTTTCGACTTACGAGTGTTCCGACCTACGAGTGTTTCGGCTACGGATGTTCCGACTTACGAGTATTTTCGGCTTACGAGTGTTTTGACTTACGATTGTTTTGACTTACGGGTGTTTCGGCTTACGAGTGTTTCGACTTACGAGTGTTTCGACTTACGAGTGTTTTGACTTACGGGTGTTTCGACCTACGAGATTTTTTTACTTACGGGTGTTTCGACTTACGCGTGTTTCGGCTTACGAATGTTTTGACTTACGAGTGTTTTGACTTACGGGTGTTTTGACATGCGAGTGTTTCGATACGAGTGTTTCGACTTACGAGTGTTCTGACTTACGAATGTTTCGACTAACGAGTGTTTCGACTTACGAGTGTTTCGGCTTACGAGTGTTTCGGCTCAGGAGTGTTTCGACTTAAGAGTGTTTCGACTTACGAGTGTTTCGACTTAAGAGTGTTTCGACTTACGAGTGCTTTTGCCATACGGGTGTTTCGGTTTACGAGTGTTTCGACTTACGAGTGTTCTGACTTACGAGTGTTCCGACTTACGAGTGTTTCGACTTACGAGTGTTTCGGCTTAAGAGTGTTTCGACATGCGAGTGTTTTGATTTACGGATGTTTCGACTTACGGGTGTTTCGACTCACGAGTGTTTCTACTTACGAGTGTTTCTACTTACGAGTGTTCCGACTTACGAGTGTTTTGACTTACGAGTGTTCCGACTTTCGAGTGTTTCGGCTTACGAGTGTTTCGGCTCTCGAGTTTTTCGACTTAAGAGTGTTTTGAATTACGAATGTTTTTCCTTACGGTTGTTTCAGTTTACGAGTGTTTTGATTTACGAGTATTCTGACTTACGAGTGTTCCGACTTACGGGTGTTTCGACTTACGAGTGTTTCGACATACGAGTGTTCCGACCTACGTGGGTTTCGGCTTACGGGTGTTCCGACTTACGAGTATTTTCGGCTTACGAGTGTTTCGACTTACGAGTGTTTTGACTTACGATTGTTTAGGCTTACGAGTGTTTCGACTACGAGTGTTTCGACTTACGAATGTTTTTGCTTACGAGTGTTTCGACTTACGGGTGTTTTGACATACTAGTGTTTCGATACGAGTGTTCTGACTTACGAGTGTTCCGACTTACGAGTGTTTCGGCTTATGAGTGTTTCGGCTTACGAGCGTTTCGACTACGAGTGTTTCGACTTACGAATGTTTTTGCTTACGAGTGTTTCGACTTACGAATGTTTTTGCTTACGAGTGTTCTGACTTACGAGTGTTTTGACTTACGAGTGTTCCGACTTACGAGTGTTTTGGTTTACGTGTGTTTCGACTTACGAATGTTTCGGCTTACGAGTGTTTCGACTTACGAGTGTTCCGACCTACGAGTGTTTCGGCTACGGATGTTCCGACTTACGAGTGTTCTGACTTACGAGTGTTCCGACTTGCGAGTGTTTCGGCTTATGAGTGTTTCGACATGCGAGTGTTTTGACTTACGGATGTTTCGACTTACGGGTGTTTCGAATCACGAGTGTTTCTACTTACGAGTGTTTCGACTTACGAGTGTTCCGACTTACGAGTGTTTTGACTTACGAGTGTTTCGACTTACGAGTGTTTCGACGTACGAGTGCTTTTGCCATACGGGTGTTTCGGTTTACGAGTGTTTCGACTTACGAGTGTTTTGACTTACGGGTGTTTTGACATAAGAGTGTTTCGATACGAGTGTTCTGACTTACGAGTGTTCTGACTTACGAGTGTTCTGACTTACGGGTGTTCTGACTTACGAGTGTTCCGACTTACGAGTGTTTCGGCTTACGGGTGTTCCGACATACGAGTGTTTCTACTTACGAGTGTTTCGACTTACGAGTGTTCCGACTTACGAGTGTTTTGTCTTACGAGTGATCCGACTTACGAGTGTTTCGGCTTACGAGTGTTTCGGCTCACGAGTTTTCCGACTTACGAGTGTTTCGGCTTACGGATGTTTCGACTTACGGGTGTTTCGACTCACGAGTGTTTCTACTTACGAGTGTTTCGACTTACGAGTGTTTTCACTTACGAGTGTTCCGACTTACGAGTGTTTCGGCTTACGAGTGTTCCGACCTACGAGGGTTTCGGCTTACGGGTGTTCCGACTTACGAGTATTTTCAGCTTACGAGTGTTTCGACTTACGAGTGTTTTGACTTACGGGTGTTTTGACATAAGAGTGTTTCGATACGAGTGTTCTGACTTACGAGTGTTCTGACTTACGAGTGTTCTGACTTACGGGTGTTCTGACTTACGAGTGTTCCGACTTACGAGTGTTTCGGCTTATGAGTGTTTCGGCGTACGAGCGTTTGGACTACGAGTATTTCGACTTACGAATGTTTTTGCTTACGAGTGTTTCGACTTACGAATGTTTTTGCTTACGAATGTTTTTGCTTACGAGTGTTCTGACTTACGAGTGTTTTGACTTACGAGTGTTCCGACTTACGACTGTTTTGGTTTACGTGATTTTCGACTTACGAATGTTTCGGCTTACGAGTGTTTCGACTTACGAGTGTTCCGACCTACGAGTGTTTCGGCTACGGATGTTCCGACTTACGAGTATTTTCGGCTTACGAGTGTTTTGACTTACGATTGTTTTGACTTACGAGTGTTTTGACTTAAGAATATTTTGACTTACGGGTGTTTCGGCTTACGAGTGTTTCGACTTACGAGTGTTTTGGTTTACGTGTGTTTCGACTTACTAATGTTTCGGCTTACGAGTGTTTAGAATTACGAGTGTTTCGACTTACGGTTGTTCTGACTTACGGGTATTCCGACTTCCGAGTAATTTGGCATACGAGTGTTTCGACTTACGAGTGTTTTCGGCTTACGAGTGTTTCGACTTACGAGTGTTTTGACTTACGATTGTTTCGGCTTACGAGTGTTTCGACTTACGAGTGTTTCGGCTTACGAGTGTTTCGGCTTATGAGTGTTTTGACTTAAGGGTGTTTCGACGAGTGTTTCGATACGAGTGTTTCGACTTACGGGTGTTCTGACTTACGAGTGTTCTGATTTACGAATGTTTCGAATTATGAGTGTTTCGACTACGAGTGTTTCGACTTACGAATGTTTTTGCTTACGAGTGTTTCGACTTACGAATGTTTTTGCTTACGAGTGTTTCGGCTTACGAGTGTTTCGACTTACAAGTGTTTCGACTTACGAGTGTTTTGACTTACGGTGTTTCGGCTTACGAGTGTTTCGACATACGAGTGTTTTGACTTACCGGTGTTTCGACTTACGGGTGTTTCGACTTACGAGAGTTTCGACTTACGAGTGTTCTGACTTACGAGTGTTCTGACTTACGAGTGTTCCGACTTGCGAGTGTTTCGGCTTACGAGTGTTTCGACATGCGAGTGTTTTGACTTACGGATGTTTCGACTTACGGGTGTTTCGACTCACGAGTGTTTCTACTTACGAGTGTTTCGACTTACGAGTGTTCCGACTTACGAGTGTTTTGACTTACGAGTGTTCCGACTTACGAGTGTTTCGGCTTACGAGTGTTTCGGCTCACGAGTGTTTCGACTTACGAGTGTTTTGAATTACGAATGTTTTGCCTTACGGGTGTTTCGGTTTACGAGTGTTTTGACTTACGAGTGTTCTGACTTACGAGTATTCCGGCTTACGAGTGTTTCGGCTTACGAGTGTTTCGACTTACGAGTGTTCCGACCTACGAGTGTTTCGGCTACGGATGTTCCGACTTACGAGTGTTTCGACTTACGAGTGTTTTGACTTACGGGTGTTTCGACTTACGAGATTTTTTACTTACGGGTGTTTCGACTTACGGGTGTTTTGACATGCGAGTGTTTCGATACGAGTGTTTCGACTTACGAGTGTTCTGACTTACGAGTGTTTCGACTTACGAGTGTTTCGACTTACGAGTGTTTCGACTTACGAGTGTTTCCACTTACGAGTGCTTTTGCCATACGGGTGTTTCGGTTTACGAGTGTTTCGACTTACGAGTGTTCTGACTTACGAGTATTCCGACTTACGAGTGTTTCGACTTACGAGTGTTTCGGCTTAAGAGTGTTTCGACATGCGAGTGTTTTGAATTACGGATGTTTCGACTTACTGGTGTTTCGACTCACGAGTGTTTCTACTTACGAGTGTTTCGACTTACGAGTGTTCCGACTTACGAGTGATTTGACTTACGAGTGTTCCGACTTACGAGTGTTTCGGCTTACGAGTGTTTCGGCTCACGAGTTTTTCGACTTAAGAGTGTTTTGAATTACGAATGTTTTGCCTTACGGGTGTTTCGGTTTACGAGTGTTTTGACTTACGAGTATTCTGACTTACGAGTGTTCCGACTTACGGGTGTTTCGACTTACGAGTGTTTCGACATACGAGTGTTCCGACCTACGAGGGTTTCGGCTTACGGGTGTTCCGACTTACGAGTATTTTCGACTTACGAGTGTTTCGACTTACGAGTGTTTTGACTTACGATTGTTTCGGCTTACGAGTGTTTCGACTTACGAGTGTTTTGGCTTACGGGTGTTTTGACATACTAGTGTTTCGATACGAGTGTTCTGACTTACGAGTGTTCCGACTTACGTGTGTTTCGGCTTATGAGTGTTTCGGCTTACGAGCGTTTCGACTACGAGTGTTTCGACTTACGAATGTTTTTGCTTACGAGTGTTTCGACTTACGAATGTTTTTGCTTACGAATGTTTTTGCTTACGAGTGGTCTGACTTACGAGTGTTTTGACTTACGAGTGTTCCGACTTACGAGTGTTTTGGTTTACGTGTGTTTCGACTTACGAATGTTTCGGCTTACGAGTGTTTCGACTTACGAGTGTTCCGACCTACGAGTGTTTCGGCTACGGATGTTCCGACTTACGAGTGTTCTGACTTACGATTGTTCCGACTTGCGAGTGTTTCGGCTTACGAGTGTTTCGACATGCGAGTGTTTTGACTTACGGATGTTTCGACTTACGGGTGTTTCGACTCACGAGTGTTTCCACTTACGAGTGTTTCGACTTACGAGTGTTCCGACTTACGAGTGTTTTGACTTACGAGTGTTCCGACTTACGAGTGTTTCGGCTTACGAGTGTTTCGGCTCACGAGTGTTTCGACTTACGAGTGTTTCGACTTACGAGTGTTTCGACTTACGAGTGCATTTGCCATACGGGTGTTTCGGTTTACGAGTGTTTCGGCTTACGAGTGTTTCGACTTACGAAAATAACAAATAGACGCGGTTTCAAATCTCTATGCTTTTCAAATTCATTACATTAATCTTTATTTATACGTTTCGCTTTACGAATGTTTCGACTTACGAGTGTTTCGACTTACGAGTGTTTCGGCTTACGAGTGTTTTGACTTACGAGTGTTTTGACTTACGGGTGTTTTGACATACGAGTGTTTCGATACGAGTGTTTCGACTTACGAGTGTTTCGGCTTACGAGTGTTTCGGCTCACGAGTGTTTCGACTTAAGAGTGTTTCGACTTACGAGTGTTTCGACTTACGAGTGTTTCGACTTACGTGTGCTTTTGCCATACGGGTGTTTCGGTTTACGAGTGTTTCGACTTACGAGTGTTTCGACTTACGAGTGTTCCGACCTACGAGTGTTTCGGCTTACGGGTGTTCCGACCTACGAGTGTTTCGACTGACGAGTGTTTTGACTTACGATTGTTTCGGCTTACGAGTGTTTCGACTTACGAGTGTTTCGACTTACGAGTGTTCTGACTTACGAGTGTTCTGACTTACGAGTGTTCCGACTTACGAGTGTTTCGGCTTACGAGTGTTTCGACATGCGAGTGTTTTGACTTACGGATGTTTCGACTTACGGGTGTTTCGGCTCACGAGTTTTTCGACTTACGAGTGTTTTGAATTACGAATGTTTTGCCTTACGGGTGTTTCGGTTTACGAGTGTTTTGACTTACGAGTATTCTGACTTACGAGTGTTCCGACTTACGGGTGTTTCGACTTACGAGTGTTTCGACTTACGAGTGTTCCGACCTACGAGGGTTTCGGCTTACGGGTGTTCCGACTTACGAGTATTTTCGGCTTATGAGTGTTTCGACTTACGAGTGTTTTGTCTTACGCTTGTTTCGGCTTACGAGTGTTTCGACTTACGAGTGTTTTGACTTACGGTGTTTCGGTTTACGCGTGTTTCGACTTACGAGTGTTTTGATTTACGGGTGTTTTGACATACGAGTGTTTCGATACGAGTGTTCTGACTTACGAGTGTTCTGACTTACGGGTGTTCTGACTTACGAGTGTTTCGGCTTATGAGTGTTTCCACTTACGAGTGCTTTTGCCATACGGGTGTTTCGGTTTACGAGTGTTTCGACTTACGAGTGTTCTGACTTACGAGTGTTCCGACTTACGAGTGTTTAGACTTACGAGTGTTTCGGCTTAAGAGTGTTTCGACATGCGAGTGTTTTGAATTACGGATGTTTCGACTTACTGGTGTTTCGACTCACGAGTGTTTCTACTTACGAGTGTTTCGACTTAGGAGTGTTCCGACTTACGAGTGTTTTGACTTACGAGTGTTCCGACTTACGAGTGTTTCGGCTTACGAGTGTTTCGGCTCACGAGTTTTTCGACTTAAGAGTGTTTTGAATTACGAATGTTTTGCCTTACGGGTGTTTCGGTTTACGAGTGTTTTGATTGACGAGTATTCTGACTTACGAGTGTTCCGACTTACGGGTGTTTCGACTTACGAGTGTTTCGACATACGAGTGTTCCGACCTACGAGGGTTTCGGCTTACGGGTGTTCCGACTTACGAGTATTTTCGACTTACGAGTGTTTCGACTTACGAGTGTTTTGACTTACGATTGTTTCGGCTTACGAGTGTTTCGACTTACGAGTGTTTTGGCTTACGGGTGTTTTGACATACTAGTGTTTCGATACGAGTGTTCTGACTTACGAGTGTTCCGACTTACGAGTGTTTCGGCTTATGAGTGTTTCGGCTTACGAGCGTTTCGACTACGAGTGTTTCGACTTACGAATGTTTTTGCTTACGAGTGTTTCGACTTACGAATGTTTTTGCTTACGAATGTTTTTGCTTACGAGTGTTCTGACTTACGAGTGTTTTGACTTACGAGTGTTCCGACTTACGAGTGTTTTGGTTTACGTGTGTTTCGACTTACGAATGTTCCGACCTACGAGGGTTTCGGCTTACGGGTGTTCCGACTTACGAGTATTTTCGGCTTATGAGTGTTTCGACTTACGAGTGTTTTGTCTTACGATTGTTTCGGCTTACGAGTGTTTCGACTTACGAGTGTTTTGACTTACGGGTGTTTTGACATACGAGTGTTTCGATACGAGTGTTCTGACTTACGAGTGTTCTGACTTACGAGTGTTCTGACTTACGGGTGTTCTGACTTACGAGTGTTTCGGCTTATGAGTGTTTCCACTTACGAGTGCTTTTGCCATACGGGTGTTTCGGTTTACGAGTGTTTCGACTTACGAGTGTTCTGACTTACGAGTGTTCCGACTTACGAGTGTTTCGACTTACGAGTGTTTCGGCTTAAGAGTGTTTCGACATGCGAGTGTTTTGAATTACGGATGTTTCGACTTACTGGTGTTTCGACTCACGAGTGTTTCTACTTACGACTGTTTCGACTTACGAGTGTTTTGACTTACGAGTGTTCCGACTTACGAGTGTTTCGGCTTACGAGTGTTTCGGCTCACGAGTTTTTCGACTTAAGAGTGTTTTGAATTACGAATGTTTTGCCTTACGGGTGTTTCGGTTTACGAGTGTTTTGACTTACGAGTATTCTGACTTACGAGTGTTCCGACTTACGGGTGTTTCGACTTACGAGTGTTTCGACATACGAGTGTTCCGACCTACGAGGGTTTCGGCTTACGGGTGTTCCGACTTACGAGTATTTTCGATTTACGAGTGTTTCGACTTACGAGTGTTTTGGCTTACGGGTGTTTTGACATACTAGTGTTTCGATACGAGTGTTCTGACTTACGAGTGTTCCGACTTACGAGTGTTTCGGCTTACGAGCGTTTCGACTACGAGTGTTTCGACTTACGAATGTTTTTGCTTACGAGTGTTTCGACTTACGAATGTTTTTGCTTACGAATGTTTTTGCTTACGAGTGTTCTGACTTACGAGTGTTTTGATTTACGAGTGTTCCGACTTACGAGTGTTTTGGTTTACGTGTGTTTCGACTTACGAATGTTTCGGCTTACGAGTGTTTCGACTTACGAGTGTTCCGACCTACGAGTGTTTCGGCTACGGATGTTCCGACTTACGAGTGTTCAGACTTACGAGTGTTCCGACTTGCGAGTGTTTCGGCTTACGAGTGTTTCGACATGCGAGTGTTTTGACTTACGGATGTTTCGACTCACGAGTGTTTCTACTTACGAGTGTTTCGACTTACGAGTGTTCCGACTTACGAGTGTTTTGACTTACGAGTGTTCCGACTTACGAGTGTTTCGGCTTACGAGTGTTTCGGCTCACGAGTGTTTCGACTTACGAGTGTTTCGACTTACGAGTGTTTCGACTTACGAGTGCATTTGCCATACGGGTGTTTCGGTTTACGAGTGTTTCGGCTTACGAGTGTTTCGGCTCACGAGTGTTCTGACTTACGAGTGTTCTGACTTACGAGTGTTCTGACTTACGAGTGTTCCGACTTACGAGTGTTTCGGCTCACGAGTGTTTCGGCTTACGAGTGTTTCGACTTACGAAAATAACAAATAGACGCGGTTTCAAATCTCTATGCTTTTCAAATTCATTACATTAATCTTTATTTATACGTTTCGCTTTACGAATGTTTCGACTTACGAGTGTTTCGACTTACGAGTGTTTCGGCTTACGAGTGTTTTGACTTACGACATTTTTTACTTACGGGTGTTTCGACTTACGCGTGTTTCGGCTTACGAATGTTTTGACTTACGAGTGTTTTGACTTACGGGTGTTTTGACATACGAGTGTTTCGATACGAGTGTTTCGACTACGAGTGTTTCGACTTACGAGTGTTTCGACTTACGAGTGTTTCGACTTACGTGTGCTTTTGCCATACGGGTGTTTCGGTTTACGAGTGTTTCGACTTACGAGTGTTCTGACTTACGAGTGTTCCGACTTACGAGTGTTTCGACTTACGAGTGTTTCGACTTACGAGTGTTCCGACCTACGAGTGTTTCGGCTTACGGGTGTTCCGACCTACGAGTGTTTCGACTGACGAGTGTTTTGACTTACGATTGTTTCGGCTTACGAGTGTTTCGACTTACGAGTGTTTCGACTTACGAGTGTTCTGACTTACGAGTGTTCTGACTTACGAGTGTTCCGACTTACGAGTGTTTCGGCTTACGAGTGTTTCGACATGCGAGTGTTTTGACTTACGGATGTTTCGACTTACGGGTGTTTCGACTCACGAGTGTTTCTACTTGCGAGTGTTTCGACTTACGAGTGTTCCGACTTACGAGTGTTTTGACTTACGAGTGTTCCGACTTACGAGTGTTTCGGCTTACGAGTGTTTCGGCTCACGAGTTTTTCGACTTACGAGTGTTTTGAATTACGAATGTTTTGCCTTACGGGTGTTTCGGTTTACGAATGTTTTGACTTACGAGTATTCTGACTTACGAGTGTTCCGACTTACGGGTGTTTCGACTTACGAGTGTTTCGACTTACGAGTGTTCCGACCTACGAGGGTTTCGGCTTACGGGTGTTCCGACTTACGAGTATTTTCGGCTTACGAGTGTTTCGACTTACGAGTGTTTTGTCTTACGATTGTTTCGGCTTACGAGTGTTTCGACTTACGAGTGTTTTGACTTACGGTGTTTCGGTTTACGCGTGTTTCGACTTACGAGTGTTTTGACTTACGGGTGTTTTGACATACGAGTGTTTCGATACGAGTGTTCTGACTTACGAGTGTTCTGACTTACGAGTGTTCTGACTTACGGGTGTTCTGACTTACGAGTGTTCCGACTTACGAGTGTTTCGGCTTATGAGTGTTTCGGCTTACGAGCGTTTCGACTACGAGTGTTTCGACTTACGAATGTTTTTGCTTACGAGTGTTTCGACTTACGAATGTTTTTGCTTACGAGTGTTCTGACTTACGAGTGTTTTGACTTACGAGTGTTCCGACTTACGAGTGTTTTGGTTTACGTGTGTTTCGACTTACGAATGTTTCGGTTTACGAGTGTTTCGACTTACGAGTGTTCCGACCTACGAGTGTTTCGGCTACGGATGTTCCGACTTACGAGTATTTTCGGCTTACGAGTGTTTTGACTTACGATTGTTTTGACTTACGAATTTTTCGGCTTACGAGTGTTTCGACTTACGTGTGTTTCGATTTACGAGTGTTTTGACTTAAGAATATTTTGACTTACGGGTGTTTCGGCTTACGAGTGTTTCGACTTACGAGTGTTTCGGCTTACGAGTGTTTCGGCTTATGAGTGTTTTGACTTAAGGGTGTTTCGACGAGTGTTTCGATACGAGTGTTTCGACTTACGGGTGTTCTGACTTACGAGTGTTCTGATTTACGGATGTTTCGAATTATGAGTGTTTCGACTACGAGTGTTTCGACTTACGAGCGTTTCGACTAGGAGTGTTTCGACTTACGAATGTTTTTGCTAACGAGTGTTTCGACTTACGAATGTTTCGACTTACAAGTGTTTCGACTTACGAGTGTTTTGACTTACGGTGTTTCGGCTTACGAGTGTTTCAACATACGAGTGTTTTGACTTACCGGTGTTTCGACTTACGGGTGTTTCGACTTACGAGAGTTTCGACTTACGAGTGTTCTGACTTACGAGTGTTCTGACTTACGAGTGTTCCGACTTGCGAGTGTTTCGGCCTACGAGTGTTTCGACATGCGAGTTTTTTGACTTACGGATGTTTCGACTTACGGGTGTTTCGACTCACGAGTGTTTCTACTTACGAGTGTTTCGAATTACGAGTGTTCCGACTTACGAGTGTTTTGACTTACGAGTGTTCCGACTTACGAGTGTTTCGGCTTACGAGTGTTTCGGCTCACGAGTGTTCCGACTTACGAGTGTTCCGACTTACGAGTGTTTCGGCTACGGATGTTCCGACTTACGAGTATTTTCGGCTTACGAGTGTTTTGACTTACGATTGTTTTGACTTACGGGTATTTCGGCTTACGAGTGTTTCGACTTACGAGTGTTTCGAATTACGAATGTTTCGGCTTACGAGTGTTTCGACTTACGAGTGTTTTGACTTACGGGTGTTTCGACTTACGAGTGTTTTGGTTTACGTGTGTTTCGACTTACGAATGTTTCGGCTTACGAGTGTTTCGACTTACGAGTGTTTAAACTTACGAGTGTTTTGACTTACGGGTGTTTCGACTTACGAGTGTTTTGGTTTACGTGTGTTTCGACTTACGAATGTTTCGACTTACGAGTGTTTTGACTTACGATTGTTTCGGCTTACGAGTGTTTCGACTTACGAGTGTTTCGGCTTACGAGTGTTTCGGCTTACGAGTGTTTTGACTTAAGGGTGTTTCGACGAGTGTTTCGATACGAGTGTTCCGACTTACGGGTGTTTCGACTTACGAGTGTTTCGACATACGAGTGTTCCGACCTACGAGGGTTTCGGCTTACGGGTGTTCCGACTTACGAGTATTTTCGACTTACGAGTGTTTCGACTTAAGAGTGTTTTGACTTACGATTGTTTCGGCTTACGAGTGTTTCGACTTACGAGTGTTTTGGCTTACGGGTGTTTTGACATACTAGTGTTTCGATACGAGTGTTCTGACTTACGAGTGTTCCGACTTACGAGTGTTTCGGCTTATGAGTGTTTCGGCTTACGAGCGTTTTGACTACGAGTGTTTCGACTTACGAATGTTTTTGCTTACGAGTGTTTCGACTTACGAATGTTTTTGCTTACGAATGTTTTTGCTTACGAGTGTTCTGACTTACGAGTGTTTTGACTTACGAGTGTTCCGACTTACGAGTGTTTTGGTTTACGTGTGTTTCGACTTACGAGTGTTCCGACCTACGAGGGTTTCGGCTTACGGGTGTTCCGACTTACGAGTATTTTCGGCTTATGAGTGTTTCGACTTACGAGTGTTTTGTCTTACGATTGTTTCGGCTTACGAGTGTTTCGACTTACGAGTGTTTTGACTTACGGGTGTTTTGACATACGAGTGTTTCGATACGAGTGTTCTGACTTACGAGTGTTCTGACTTACGAGTGTTCTGACTTACGGGTGTTCTGACTTACGAGTGTTTCGGCTTATGAGTGTTTCCACTTACGAGTGCTTTTGCCATACGGGTGTTTCGGTTTACGAGTGTTTCGACTTACGAGTGTTCTGACTTACGAGTGTTCTGACTTACGAGTGTTCTGACTTACGAGTGTTCCGACTTACGAGTGTTTCGGCTTATGAGTGTTTTGGCTTACGTGTGTTTCGGCTTACGAGTGTTTCGACTTACGAGTGTTTCGACTTACGAAAATAACAAATAGACGCGGTTTCAAATCTCTATGCTTTTCAAGTTCATTACATTAATCTTTATTTATATGTTTCGCTTTACGAATGTTTCGACTTACGAGTGTTTCGACTTACGAGTGTGTCGGCATACGAGTGTTTTGACTTACGAGATTTTTTACTTACGGGTGTTTCGACTTACGCGTGTTTCGGCTTACGAATGTTTTGACTTACGAGTGTTTTGGCTTACGGGTGTTTTGACATGCGAGTGTTTCGATACGAGTGTTTCGACTCACGAGTGTTCTGACTTACGAGTGTTTTGTCTTACGACTGTTTCGGCTTACGAGTGTTTCGACTTACGAGTGTTTTGACTTACGGTGTTTCGGTTTACGTGTGTTTCGACTTACGAGTGTTTAGACTTACGGGTGTTTTGACATACGAGTGTTTCGATACGAGTGTTCTGACTTACGAGTGTTCTGACTTACGAGTGTTCTGACTTACGGGTGTTCTGACTTACGAGTGTTCCGACTTACGAGTGTTTCGACTTATGAGTGTTTCGGCTTACGAGCGTTTCGACTACGAGTGTTTCGACTTACGAATGTTTTTGCTTACGAGTGTTTCGACTTACGAATGTTTTTGCTTACGAATGTTTTTGCTTACGAGTGTTCTGACTTACGAGTGTTTTGACTTACGAGTGTTCCGACTTACGAGTGTTTTGGTTTACGTGTGTTTCGACTTACGAATGTTTCGGCTTACGAGTGTTTCGACTTACGAGTGTTCCGACCTACGAGTGTTTCGGCTACGGATGTTCCGACTTACGAGTATTTTCGGCTTACGAGTGTTTCGACTTACGAGTGTTTTGACTTACGGGTGTTTCGACTTACGAGTGTTTTGGTTTACGTGTGTTTCGACTTACGAATGTTTCGGCTTACGAGTGTTTCGACTTACGAGTGTTTCGACTTACGGTTGTTCTGACTTACGGGTATTCCGACTTACGAGTGATTTGGCATACGAGTGTTTCGACTTACGAGTGTTTTCGGCTTACGAGTGTTTCGACTTACGAGTGTTTTGACTTACGATTGTTTCGGCTTACGAGTGTTTCGACTTACGAGTGTTTCGGCTTACGAGTGTTTCGTCTTATGAGTGTTTTGACTTAAGGGTGTTTCGACGAGTGTTTCCTTACGAGTGTTTCGACTTACGGGTGTTCTGACTTACGAGTGTTCTGATTTACGGATGTTTCGAATTATGAGTGTTTCGACTACGAGTGTTTCGACTTACGAGTGTTTCGACTACGAGTGTTTCGACTTACGAGTGTTCTGACTTACGAGTGTTCTGACTTACGGGTGTTCTGACTTACGAGTGTTCCGACTTACGAGTGTTTCGGCTTATGAGTGTTTCGGCTTACGAGCGTTTCGACTACGAGTGTTTCGACTTACGAATGTTTTTGCTAACGAGTGTTTCGGCTTACGAGTGTTTCGGCTCACGAGTGTTCCGACTTACGAGTGTTCCGACTTACGAGTGTTTCGGCTACGGATGTTCCGACTTACGAGTATTTTCGGCTTACGAGTGTTTTGACTTACGATTGTTTTGACTTACGGGTATTTCGGCTTACGAGTGTTTCGACTTACGAGTGTTTCGAATTACGAATGTTTCGGCTTACGAGTGTTTCGACTTACGAGTGTTTTGACTTACGGGTGTTTCGACTTACGAGTGTTTTGGTTTACGTGTGTTTCGACTTACGAATGTTTCGGCTTACGAGTGTTTCGACTTACGAGTGTTTAAACTTACGAGTGTTTTGACTTACGGGTGTTTCGACTTACGAGTGTTTTGGTTTACGTGTGTTTCGACTTACGAATGTTTCGACTTACGAGTGTTTTGACTTACGATTGTTTCGGCTTACGAGTGTTTCGACTTACGAGTGTTTCGGCTTACGAGTGTTTCGGCTTACGAGTGTTTTGACTTAAGGGTGTTTCGACGAGTGTTTCGATACGAGTGTTCCGACTTACGGGTGTTTCGACTTACGAGTGTTTCGACATACGAGTGTTCCGACCTACGAGGGTTTCGGCTTACGGGTGTTCCGACTTACGAGTATTTTCGACTTACGAGTGTTTCGACTTACGAGTGTTTTGACTTACGATTGTTTCGGCTTACGAGTGTTTCGACTTACGAGTGTTTTGGCTTACGGGTGTTTTGACATACTAGTGTTTCGATACGAGTGTTCTGACTTACGAGTGTTCCGACTTACGAGTGTTTCGGCTTATGAGTGTTTCGGCTTACGAGCGTTTTGACTACGAGTGTTTCGACTTACGAATGTTTTTGCTTACGAGTGTTTCGACTTACGAATGTTTTTGCTTACGAATGTTTTTGCTTACGAGTGTTCTGACTTACGAGTGTTTTGACTTACGAGTGTTCCGACTTACGAGTGTTTTGGTTTACGTGTGTTTCGACTTACGAGTGTTCCGACCTACGAGGGTTTCGGCTTACGGGTGTTCCGACTTACGAGTATTTTCGGCTTATGAGTGTTTCGACTTACGAGTGTTTTGTCTTACGATTGTTTCGGCTTACGAGTGTTTCGACTTACGAGTGTTTTGACTTACGGGTGTTTTGACATACGAGTGTTTCGATACGAGTGTTCTGACTTACGAGTGTTCTGACTTACGAGTGTTCTGACTTACGGGTGTTCTGACTTACGAGTGTTTCGGCTTATGAGTGTTTCCACTTACGAGTGCTTTTGCCATACGGGTGTTTCGGTTTACGAGTGTTTCGACTTACGAGTGTTCTGACTTACGAGTGTTCCGACTTACGAGTGTTTCGACTTACGAGTGTTTCGGCTTAAGAGTGTTTCGACATGCGAGTGTTTTGAATTACGGATGTTTCGACTTACTGGTGTTTCGACTCACGAGTGTTTCTACTTACGAGTGTTTCGACTTACGAGTGTTCCGACTTACGAGTGTTTTGACTTACGAGTGTTCCGACTTACGAGTGTTTCGGCTTACGAGTGTTTCGGCTCACGAGTTTTTCGACTTAAGAGTGTTTTGAATTACGAATGTTTTGCCTTACGGGTGTTTCGGTTTACGAGTGTTTTGACTTACGAGTATTCTGACTTACGAGTGTTCCGACTTACGGGTGTTTCGACTTACGAGTGTTTCGACATACGAGTGTTCCGACCTACGAGGGTTTCGGCTTACGGGTTTTCCGACTTACGAGTATTTTCGATTTACGAGTGTTTCGACTTACGAGTGTTTTGGCTTACGGGTGTTTTGACATACTAGTGTTTCGATACGAGTGTTCTGACTTACGAGTGTTCCGACTTACGAGTGTTTCGGCTTATGAGTGTTTCGGCTTACGAGCGTTTCGACTACGAGTGTTTCGACTTACGAATGTTTTTGCTTACGAGTGTTTCGACTTACGAATGTTTTTGCTTACGAATGTTTTTGCTTACGAGTGTTCTGACTTACGAGTGTTTTGACTTACGAGTGTTCCGACTTACGAGTGTTTTGGTTTACGTGTGTTTCGACTTACGAATGTTTCGGCTTACGAGTGTTTCGACTTACGAGTGTTCCGACCTACGAGTGTTTCGGCTACGGATGTTCCGACTTACGAGTGTTCTGACTTACGAGTGTTCCGACTTGCGAGTGTTTCGGCTTACGAGTGTTTCGACATGCGAGTGTTTTGACTTACGGATGTTTCGACTTACGAGTGTTTCGACTTACGAGTGCATTTGCCATACGGGTGTTTCGGTTTACGAGTGTTTCGGCTTACGAGTGTTTCGGCTCACGAGTGTTCTTACTTACGAGTGTTCTGACTTACGAGTGTTCTGACTTACGAGTGTTCTGACTTACGAGTGTTCCGACTTACGAGTGTTTCGGCTCACGAGTGTTTCGGCTTACGAGTGTTTCGACTTACGAAAATAACAAATAGACGCGGTTTCA
Source organism: Eledone cirrhosa (assembly GCA_964016885.1). NCBI lineage: Eukaryota > Metazoa > Mollusca > Cephalopoda > Octopoda > Eledonidae > Eledone > Eledone cirrhosa. The sequence goes on from OZ024741.1 coordinate 262,548,050, forward strand.
AATCTCTATGCTTTTCAAATTCATTACATTAATCTTTATTTATACGTTTCGCTTTACGAATGTTTCGACTTACGAGTGTTTCGACTTACGAGTGTTTCGGCTTACGAGTGTTTTGACTTACGAGATTTTTTACTTACGGGTGTTTCGACTCACGCGTGTTTCGGCTTACGAATGTTTTGACTTACGAGTGTTTTGACTTACGGGTGTTTTGACATACGAGTGTTTCGATACGAGTGTTTCGACTTACGAGTGTTTCGGCTTACGAGTGTTTCGGCTCACGAGTGTTTCGACTTAAGAGTGTTTCGACTTACGAGTGTTTCGACTTACGAGTGTTTCGACTTACGTGTGCTTTTGCCATACGGGTGTTTCGGTTTACGAGTGTTTCGACTTACGAGTGTTCTGACTTACGAGTGTTCCGACTTACGAGTGTTTCGACTTACGAGTGTTTCGACTTACGAGTGTTCCGACCTATGAGTGTTTCGGCTTACGGGTGTTCCGACCTACGAGTGTTTCGACTGACGAGTGTTTTGACTTACGATTGTTTCGGCTTACGAGTGTTTCGACTTACGAGTGTTTCGACTTACGAGTGTTCTGACTTACGAGTGTTCTGACTTACGAGTGTTCCGACTTACGAGTGTTTCGGCTTACGAGTGTTTCGACATGCGAGTGTTTTGACTTACGGATGTTTCGACTTACGGGTGTTTCAACTCACGAGTGTTTCTACTTGCGAGTGTTTCGACTTACGAGTGTTCCGACTTACGAGTGTTTTGACTTACGAGTGTTCCGACTTACGAGTGTTTCGGCTTACGAGTGTTTCGGCTCACGAGTTTTTCGACTTACGAGTGTTTTGAATTACGAATGTTTTGCCTTACGGGTGTTTCGGTTTACGAGTGTTTTGACTTACGAGTATTCTGACTTACGAGTGTTCCGACTTACGGGTGTTTCGACTTACGAGTGTTTCGACTTACGAGTGTTCCGACCTACGAGGGTTTCGGCTTACGGGTGTTCCGACTTACGAGTATTTTCGGCTTACGAGTGTTTCGACTTACGAGTGTTTTGTCTTACGATTGTTTCGGCTTACGAGTGTTTCGACTTACGAGTGTTTTGACTTACGGTGTTTCGGTTTACGCGTGTTTCGACTTACGAGTGTTTTGACTTACGGGTGTTTTGACATACGAGTGTTTCGATACGAGTGTTCTGACTTACGAGTGTTCTGACTTACGAGTGTTCTGACTTACGAGTGTTCTGACTTACGGGTGTTCTGACTTACGAGTGTTCCGACTTACGAGTGTTTCGGCTTATGAGTGTTTCGGCTTACGTGCGTTTCGACTACGAGTGTTTCGACTTACGAATGTTTTTGCTTACGAGTGTTTCGACTTACGAATGTTTTTGCTTACGAGTGTTCTGACTTACGAGTGTTTTGACTTACGAGTGTTCCGACTTACGAGTGTTTTGGTTTACGTGTGTTTCGACTTACGAATGTTTCGGCTTACGAGTGTTTCGACTTACGAGTGTTCCGACCTACGAGTGTTTCGGCTACGGATGTTCCGACTTACGAGTATTTTCGGCTTACGAGTGTTTTGACTTACGATTGTTTTGACTTACGATTGTTTCGGCTTACGAGTGTTTCGACTTACGTGTGTTTCGATTTACGAGTGTTTTGACTTAAGAATATTTTGACTTACGGGTGTTTCGGCTTACGAGTGTTTCGACTTACGAGTGTTTCGGCTTACGAGTGTTACGGCTTATGAGTGTTTTGACTTAAGGGTGTTTCGACGAGTGTTTCGATACGAGTGTTTCGACTTACGGGTGTTCTGACTTACGAGTGTTCTGATTTACGGATGTTTCGAATTATGAGTGTTTCGATACGAGTGTTTCGACTTACGAGTGTTTCGACTACGAGTGTTTTGACTTACGAGTGTTCTGACTTACGAGTGTTCTGACTTACGGGTGTTCTGACTTACGAGTGTTCCGACTTACGCGTGTTTCGGCTTATGAGTGTTTCGGCTTACGAGCGTTTCGACTAGGAGTGTTTCGACTTACGAATGTTTTTGCTAACGAGTGTTTCGACTTACGAGTGTTTCGACTTACAAGTGTTTCGACTTACGAGTGTTTTGACTTACGGTGTTTCGGCTAACGAGTGTTTCAACATACGAGTGTTTTGACTTACCGGTGTTTCGACTTACGGGTGTTTCGACTTACGAGAGTTTCAACTTACGAGTGTTCTGACTTACGAGTGTTCTGACTTACGAGTGTTCCGACTTGCGAGTGTTTCGGCCTACGAGTGTTTCGGCATGCTAGTTTTTTGACTTACGGATGTTTCGACTTACGGGTGTTTCGACTCACGAGTGTTTCTACTTACGAGTGTTTCGACTTACGAGTGTTCCGACTTACGAGTGTTTTGACTTACGAGTGTTCCGACTTACGAGTGTTTCGGCTTACGAGTGTTTCGGCTCACGAGTGTTCCGACTTACGAGTGTTCCGACTTACGAGTGTTTCGGCTACGGATGTTCCGACTTACGAGTATTTTCGGCTTACGAGTGTTTTGACTTACGATTGTTTTGACTTACGGGTATTTCGGCTTACGAGTGTTTCGACTTACGAGTGTTTCGACTTACGAATGTTTCGGCTTACGAGTGTTTCGACTTACGAGTGTTTTGACTTACGGGTGTTTCGACTTACGAGTGTTTTGGTTTACGTGTGTTTCGACTTACGAATGTTTCGGCTTACGAGTGTTTCGACTTACGAGTGTTTAAACTTACGAGTGTTTTGACTTACGGGTGTTTCGACTTACGAGTGTTTTGGTTTACGTGTGTTTCGACTTACGAATGTTTCGACTTACGAGTGTTTTGACTTACGATTGTTTCGGCTTACGAGTGTTTCGACTTACGAGTGTTTCGGCTTACGAGTGTTTCGGCTTACGAGTGTTTTGACTTAAGGGTGTTTCGACGAGTGTTTCGATACGAGTGTTTCGACTTACGGGTGTTCTGACTTACGAGTGTTCTGATTTACGGATGTTTCGACTTATGAGTGTTTCGACTACGAGTGTTTCGACTACGAGTGTTTCGACTTACGAGTGTTCTGACTTACGAGTGTTCTGACTTACGGGTGTTCTGACTTACGAGTGTTCCGACTTACGAGTGTTTCGGCTTATGAGTGTTTCGGCTTACGAGCGTTTCGACTACGAGTGTTTCGACTTACGAATGTTTTTCCTTACGAGTGTTTCGACTTACGAATGTTTTTGCTTACGAGTGTTTCGGCTTACGAGTGTTTCGACTTACAAGTGTTTCGACTTACGAGTGTTTTGTCTTACGGTATTTCGGCTTACGAGTGTTTCGACATACCAGTGTTTTGACTTACCGGTGTTTCGACTTACGGATGTTTCGACTTACGGGTGTTTCGACTCACGAGTGTTTCTACTTACGAGTGTTTCGACTTACGAGTGTTCCGACTTACGAGTGTTTTGACTTACGAGTGTTCCGACTTACGAGTGTTTCGGCTTACGAGTGTTTCGGCTCACGAGTGTTTCGACTTACGAGTGTTTTGAATTACGAATGTTTTGCCTTACGGGTGTTTCGGTTTACGGGTGTTTTGACTTACGAGTGTTCTGACTTACGAGTGTTCCGGCTTACGAGTGTTTCGGCTTACGAGTGTTTTGGTTTACGTGTGTTTCGACTTACGAATGTTTCGGCTTACGAGTGTTTCGACTTACGAGTGTTCAGACCTACGAGTGTTTCGGCTACGGATGTTCCGACTTACGGGTGTTTCGGCTTATGAGTGTTTCGAATTACGAGTGTTTTGACTTACGGGTGTTTCGACTTACGAGTGTTTTGGTTTACGTGTGTTTCGACTTACGAATGTTTCGGCTTACGAGTGTTTCGACTTACGAGTGTTTAAACTTACGAGTGTTTTGACTTACGGGTGTTTCGACTTACGAGTGTTTCGGCTTACGAGTGTTTCGGCTTACGAGTGTTTTGACTTAAGGGTGTTTCGACGAGTGTTTCGATACGAGTGTTTTGACTTACGATTGTTTCGGCTTACGAGTGTTTCGACTTACGAGTGTTTTGACTTACGATTGTTTCGACTTACGAGTGTTTTGACTTACGAGTATTTCGGCTTATGAGTGTTTCGACTTACGAGTGTTTTGACTTACGGGTGTTTCGACTACGAGTGTTTCGACTTACGAGTGTTCTGACTTACGAGTGTTCTGACTTACGAGTGTTCCGACTTACGAGTGTTTCGGCTTACGAGTGTTTCGGCTTACGTGTGTTTCTTCTTACGAGTGTTTCGACTTACGAGTGTTCCGACTTACGAGTGTTTCGACCTACGAGTGTTCTGACTTATGAGTGTTCTGACTTACGAGTGTTCTGACTTACGAGTGTTCCGACTTACGAGTGTTTCGGCTCACGAGTGTTTCGGCTTACGAGTGTTTCGACTACGAAAATAACAAATAGACGCGGTTTCAAATCTCTATGCTTTTCAAGTTCATTACATTAATCTTTATTTATACGTTTCGCTTTACGAATGTTTCGACTTACGAGTGTTTCGACTTACGAGTGTTTCGGCTTACGAGTGTTTCGGCTCACGAGTGTTTCGACTTAAGAGTGTTTCGACTAAACGAGTGTTTCGACTTACGAGTGTTTTTGCCATACGGGTGTTTCGGTTTACGAGTGTTTCGACTTACGAGTGTTCTGACTTACGAGTGTTCCGACTTACGAGTGTTTCGACTTACGAGTGTTTCGACTTACGAGTGTTCCGACCTACGAGTGTTTCGGCTTACGGGTGTTCCGACCTACGAGTGTTTCGACTGACGAGTGTTTTGACTTACGACTGTTTCGGCTTACGAGTGTTTCGACTTACGAGTGTTTCGACTTACGAGTGTTCTGACTTACGAGTGTTCTGACTTACGAGTGTTCCGACTTACGAGTGTTTCGGCTTACGAGTGTTTCGACATGCGAGTGTTTTGACTTACGGATGTATCGACTTACGGGTGTTTCGACTCACGAGTGTTTCTACTTACGCGTGTTTCGACTTACGAGTGTTTCGACTTACGAGTGTTTTGACTTACGAGTGTTCCGACTTACGAGTGTTTCGGCTTACGAGTGTTTCGGCTCACGAGTTTTTCGACTTACGAGTGTTTTGAATTACGAATGTTTTGCCTTACGGGTGTTTCGGTTTACGAGTGTTTTGACTTACGAGTATTCTGACTTACGAGTGTTCCGACTTACGGGTGTTTCGACTTACGAGTGTTTCGACTTACGAGTGTTCCGACCTACGAGGGTTTCGGCTTACGGGTGTTCCGACTTACGAGTATTTTCGGCTTACGAGTGTTTCGACTTACGAGTGTTTTGTCTTACGATTGTTTCGGCTTACGAGTGTTTCGACTTACGAGTGTTTTGACTTACGGGTGTTTTGACATACGAGTGTTTCGATACGAGTGTTCTGACTTACGAGTGTTCTGACTTACGAGTGTTCTGACTTACGGGTGTTCTGACTTACGAGTGTTCCGACTTACGAGTGTTTCGGCTTATGAGTGTTTCGACTTACGAGCGTTTCGACTACGAGTGTTTCGACTTACGAATGTTTTTGCTTACGAGTGTTTCGACTTACGAATGTTTTTGCTTACGAATGTTTTTGCTTACGAGTGTTCTGACTTACGAGTGTTTTGACTTACGAGTGTTCCGACTTACGACTGTTTTGGTTTACGTGTGTTTCGACTTACGAATGTTTCGGCTTACGAGTGTTTCGACTTACGAGTGTTCCGACCTACGAGTGTTTCGGCTACGGATGTTCCGACTTACGAGTATTTTCGGCTTACGAGTGTTTTGACTTACGATTGTTTTGACTTACGACGTTTCGGCTTACGAGTGTTTCGACATACGAGTGTTTCGATTTACGAGTGTTTTGACTTAAGAATATTTTGACTTACGGGTGTTTCGGCTTACGAGTGTTTCGACTTACGAGTGTTTTGACTTACGGGTGTTTCGACTTACGAGTGTTTTGGTTTACGTGTGTCTCGACTTACGAATGTTTCGGCTTACGAGTGTTTCGACTTACTAGTGTTTCGACTTACGGTTGTTCTGACTTACTGGTATTCCGACTTACGAGTGATTTGGCATACGAGTGTTTCGACTTACGAGTGTTTTCTGCTTACGAGTGTTTCGACTTACGAGTGTTTTGACTTACGATTGTTTCGGCTTACGAGTGTTTCGACTTACGAGTGTTTCGGCTTACGAGTGTTTCGGCTTATGAGTGTTTTGACTTAAAGGTGTTTCGACGAGTGTTTCGATACGAGTGTTTCGACTTACGGGTGTTCTGACTTACGAGTGTTCTGATTTACGGATGTTTCGAATTATGAGTGTTTCGACTACGAGTGTTTCGACTTACGAGTGTTTCGACTACGAGTGTTTTGACTTACGAGTGTTCTGACTTACGAGTGTTCTGACTTACGGGTGTTCTGACTTACGAGTGTTCCGACTTACGAGTGTTTCGGCTTATGAGTGTTTCGGCTTACGAGCGTTTCGACTAGGAGTGTTTCGACTTACGAATGTTTTTGCTAACGAGTGTTTCGACTTACAAGTGTTTCGACTTACGAGCGTTTTGACTTACGGTGTTTCGGCTTACGAGTGTTTCGACATACGAGTGTTTTGACTTACCGGTGTTTCGACTTACGGGTGTTTCGACTTACGAGAGTTTCGACTTACGAGTGCTCTGACTTACGAGTGTTCTGACTTACGAGTGTTCCGACTTGCGGGTGTTCTGACTTACGAGTGTTCCGACTTACGAGTGTTTCGACTTATGAGTGTTTCGGCTTACGAGCGTTTCGACTACGAGTGTTTCGACTTACGAATGTTTTTGCTTACGAGTGTTTCGACTTACGAATGTTTTTGCTTACGAATGTTTTTGCTTACGAGTGTTCTGACTTACGAGTGTTTTGACTTACGAGTGTTCCGACTTACGAGTGTTTTGGTTTACGTGTGTTTCGACTTACGAATGTTTCGGCTTACGAGTGTTTCGACTTACGAGTGTTCCGACCTACGAGTGTTTCGGCTACGGATGTTCCGACTTACGAGTATTTTCGGCTTACGAGTGTTTCGACTTACGAGTGTTTTGACTTACGGGTGTTTCGACTTACGAGTGTTTTGGTTTACGTGTGTTTCGACTTACGAATGTTTCGGCTTACGAGTGTTTCGACTTACGAGTGTTTCGACTTACGGTTGTTCTGACTTACGGGTATTCCGACTTACGAGTGATTTGGCATACGAGTGTTTCGACTTACGAGTGTTTTCGGCTAACGAGTGTTTCGACTTACGAGTGTTTTGACTTACGATTGTTTCGGCTTACGAGTGTTTCGACTTACGAGTGTTTCGGCTTACGAGTGTTTCGTCTTATGAGTGTTTTGACTTAAGGGTGTTTCGACGAGTGTTTCGATACGAGTGTTTCGACTTACGGGTGTTCTGACTTACGAGTGTTCTGATTTACGGATGTTTCGAATTATGAGTGTTTCGACTACGAGTGTTTCGACTTACGAGTGTTTCGACTACGAGTGTTTCGACTTACGAGTGTTCTGACTTACGAGTGTTCTGACTTACGGGTGTTCTGACTTACGAGTGTTCCGACTTACGAGTGTTTCGGCTTACGAGCGTTTCGACTACGAGTGTTTCGACTTACGAATGTTTTTGCTTACGAGTGTTTCGGCTTACGAGTGTTTCGACTTACAAGTGTTTCGACTTACGAGTGTTTTGACTTACGGTGTTTCGGCTTACGAGTGTTTCGACATACGAGTGTTTCGACATACCGGTGTTTCGACTTACGGGTGTTTCGACTTACGAGAGTTTCGACTTACGAGTGTTCTGACTTACGAGTGTTCTGACTTACGAGTGTTCCGACTTGCGAGTGTTTCGGCTTACGAGTGTTTCGACATGCGAGTTTTTTGACTTACGGATGTTTCGACTTACGGGTGTTTCGACTCACGAGTGTTTCTACTTACGAGTGTTTCGACTTACGAGTGTTCCGACTTACGAGTGTTTTTTGACTTACGAGTGTTCCGACTTACGAGTGTTTCGGCTTACGAGTGTTTCGGCTCACGAGTGTTTCGACTTACGAGTGTTCCGACTTACGAGTGTTTCGGCTACGGATGTTCCGACTTACGAGTATTTTCGGCTTACGAGTGTTTTGACTTACGATTGTTTTGACTTACGGGTATTTCGGCTTACGAGTGTTTCGACTTACGGTTGTTCTGACTTACGGGTATTCCGACTTACGATTGATTTGGCATACGAGTGTTTCGACTTACGAGTGTTTTCGGCTTACGAGTGTTTCGACTTACGAGTGTTTTGACTTACGATTGTTTCGGCTTGCGAGTGTTTCGACTTACGAGTGTTTCGGCTTACGAGTGTTTCGTCTTATGAGTGTTTTGACTTAAGGGTGTTTCGACGAGTGTTTCGATACGAGTGTTTCGACTTACGGGTGTTCTGACTTACGAGTGTTCTGATTTACGGATGTTTCGAATTATGAGTGTTTCGACTACGAGTGTTTCGACTTACGAGTGTTTCGACTACGAGTGTTTCGACTTACGAGTGTTCTGACTTACGAGTGTTCTGACTTACGGGTGTTCTGACTTACGAGTGTTTCGACTTACGAGTGTTTCGGCTTATGAGTGTTTCGGCTTACGAGCGTTTCGACTACGAGTGTTTCGACTTACGAATGTTTTTGCTAACGAGTGTTTCGACTTACGAATGTTTTTGCTTACGAGTGTTTCGGCTTACGAGTGTTTCGACTTACAAGTGTTTCGACTTACGAGTGTTTTGACTTACGGTGTTTCGGCTTACGAGTGTTTCGACATACGAGTGTTTTGACTTACCGGTGTTTCGACTTACGGGTGTTTCGACTTACGAGAGTTTCGACTTACGAGTGTTCTGACTTACGAGTGTTCTGACTTACGAGTGTTCCGACTTGCGAGTGTTTCGGCTTACGAGTGTTTCGACATGCGAGTTTTTTTACTTACGGATGTTTCGACTTACGGGTGTTTCGACTCACGAGTGTTTCTACTTACGAGTGTTTCGACTTACGAGTGTTCCGACTTACGAGTGTTTTGACTTACGAGTGTTCCGACTTACGAGTGTTTCGGCTTACGAGTGTTTCGGCTCACGAGTGTTTCGACTTACGAGTGTTTTGAATTACGAATGTTTTGCCTTACGGGTGTTTCGGTTTACGAGTGTTTTGACTTACGAGTGTTCTGACTTACGAGTGTTCCGGCTTACGAGTGTTTCGGCTTACGAGTGTTTCGACTTACGAGTGTTCCGACCTACGAGTGTTTCGGCTACGGATGTTCCGACTTACGAGTATTTTCGGCTTACGAGTGTTTTGACTTACGATTGTTTTGACTTACGGGTGTTTCGGCTTACGAGTGTTTCGACTTACGAGTGTTTCGACTTACGAGTGTTTTGACTTACGGGTGTTTTGACATGCGAGTGTTTCGATACGAGTGTTTCGACTTACGAGTGTTCTGACTTACGAATGTTTCGACTAACGAGTGTTTCGACTTACGAGTGTTTCGGCTTACGAGTGTTTCGGCTCAGGAGTGTTTCGACTTAAGAGTGTTTCGACTTACGAGTGTTTCGACTTACGAGTGTTTCGACTTACGAGTGTTTCGACATACGAGTGCTTTTGCCATACGGGTGTTTCGGTTTACGAGTGTTTCGACTTACAAGTGTTCTGACTTACGAGTGTTCCGACTTACGAGTGTTTCGACTTACGAGTGTTTCGGCTTAAGAGTGTTTCGACATGCGAGTTTTTTGACTTACGGATGTTTCGACTTACGGGTGTTTCGACTCACGAGTGTTTCTACTTACGAGTGTTTCGACTTACGAGTGTTCCGACTTACGAGTGTTTTGACTTACGAGTGTTCCGACTTACGAGTGTTTCGGCTTACGAGTGTTTCGGCTCTCGAGTTTTTCGACTTAAGAGTGTTTTGAATTACGAATGTTTTGCCTTACGGGTGTTTCGGTTTACGAGTGTTTTGACTTACGAGTATTCTGACTTACGAGTGTTCCGACTTACGGGTGTTTCGACTTACGAGTGTTTCGACATACGAGTGTTCCGACCTACGAGGGTTTCGGCTTACGAGTGTTTCGGCTTATGAGTGTTTCGGCTTACGAGCGTTTCGACTACGAGTGTTTCGACTTACGAATGTTTTTGCTTACGAGTGTTTCGACTTACGAATGTTTTTGCTTACGAATGTTTTTACTTACGAGTGTTCTGACTTACGAGTGTTTTGACTTACGAGTGTTCCGACTTACGACTGTTTTGGTTTACGTGTGTTTCGACTTACGAATGTGTCGGCTTACGAGTGTTTCGACTTACGAGTGTTCCGACCTACGAGTGTTTCGGCTACGGATGTTCCGACTTACGAGTATTTTCGGCTTACGAGTGTTTTGACTTACGATTGTTTTGACTTACGAGTGTTTTGACTTAAGAATATTTTGACTTACGGGTGTTTCGGCTTACGAGTGTTTCGACTTACGAGTGTTTTGGTTTACGGGTATTCCGACTTACGAGTGATTTGGCATACGAGTGTTTCGACTTACGAGTGTTTTCGGCTTACGAGTGTTTCGACTTACGAGTGTTTTGACTTACGATTGTTTCGGCTTACGAGTGTTTCGACTTACGAGTGTTTAGGCTTACGAGTGTTTCGGCTTATGAGTGTTTTGACTTAAGGGTGTTTCGACGAGTGTTTCGATACTAGTGTTTCGACTTACGGGTGTTCTGACTTACGAGTGTTCTGATTTACGGATGTTTCGTATTATGAGTGTTTCGACTACGAGTGTTTCGACTACGGATGTTCCGACTTACGAGTGTTTCGACTTACGAGTGTTTTGACTTACGGGTGTTTCGACTTACGAGATTTTTTACTTACGGGTGTTTCGACTTACGCGTGTTTCGGCTTACGAATGTTTTGACTTACGAGTGTTTTGACTTACGGGTGTTTTGACATGCGAGTGTTTCGATACGAGTGTTTCGACTTACGATTGTTCTGACTTACGAGTGTTTCGACTTACGAGTGTTTCGACTTACGAGTGTTTCGACTTACGAGTGTTTGCACTTACGAGTGCTTTTGCCATACGGGTGTTTCGGTTTACGAGTGTTTCGACTTACGAGTGTTCTGACTTACGAGTGTTCCGACTTACGAGTGTTTCGACTTACGAGTGTTTCGGCTTAAGAGTGTTTCGACATGCGAGTGTTTAGAATTACGGATGTTTCGACTTACTGGTGTTTCGACTCACGAGTGTTTCTACTTACGAGTGTTTCGACTTACGAGTGTTCCGACTTACGAGTGTTTTGACTTACGAGTGTTCCGACTTACGAGTGTTTCGGCTTACGAGTGTTTCGGCTCACGAGTTTTTCGACTTAAGAGTGTTTTGAATTACGAATGTTTTGCCTTACGGGTGTTTCGGTTTACGAGTGTTTTGACTTACGAGTATTCTGACTTACGAGTGTTCCGACTTACGGGTGTTTCGACTTACGAGTGTTTCGACATACGAGTGTTCCGACCTACGAGGGTTTCGACTTACGGGTGTTCCGACTTACGAGTATTTTCGACTTACGAGTGTTTCGACTTACGAGTGTTTTGGCTTACGGGTGTTTTGACATACTAGTGTTTCGATACGAGTGTTCTGACTTACGAGTGTTCCGACTTACGAGTGTTTCGGCTTATGAGTGTTTCGGCTTACGAGCGTTTCGACTACGAGTGTTTCGACTTACGAATGTTTTTGCTTACGAGTGTTTCGACTTACGAATGTTTTTGCTTACGAATGTTTTTGCTTACGAGTGTTCTGACTTACGAGTGTTTTGACTTACGAGTGTTCCGACTTACGAGTGTTTTGGTTTACGTGTGTTTCGACTTACGAATGTTTCGGCTTACGAGTGTTTCGACTTACGAGTGTTCCGACCTACGAGTGTTTCGGCTACGGATGTTCCGACTTACGAGTGTTCTGACTTACGAGTGTTCCGACTTGCGAGTGTTTCGGCTTACGAGTGTTTCGACATGCGAGTGTTTTGACTTACGGATGTTTTGACTTACGGGTGTTTCGACTCACGAGTGTTTCTGCTTACGAGTGTTTCGACTTACGAGTGTTCCGACTTACGAGTGTTTTGACTTACGAGTGTTCCGACTTACGAGTGTTTCGGCTTACGAGTGTTTCGGCTCACGAGTGTTTCGACTTACGAGTGTTTCGACTTACGAGTGTTTCGACTTACGAGTGCATTTGCCATACGGGTGTTTCGGTTTACGAGTGTTTCGGCTTACGAGTGTTTCGGCTCACGAGTGTTCTTACTTACGAGTGTTCTGACTTACGAGTGTTCTGACTTACGAGTGTTCTGACTTACGAGTGTTCCGACTTACGAGTGTTTCGGCTCACGAGTGTTTCGGCTTACGAGTGTTTCGACTTACGAAAATAACAAATAGACGCGGTTTCAAATCTCTATGCTTTTCAAATTCATTACATTAATCTTTATTTATACGTTTCGCTTTACGAATGTTTCGACTTACGAGTGTTTCGACTTACGAGTGTTTCGGCTTACGAGTGTTTTGACTTACGAGATTTTTTACTTACGGGTGTTTCGACTTACGCGTGTTTCGGCTTACGAATGTTTTGACTTACGAGTGTTTTGACTTACGGGTGTTTTGACATACGAGTGTTTCGATACGAGTGTTTCGACTTACGAGTGTTTCGGCTTACGAGTGTTTCGGCTCACGAGTGTTTCGACTTACGTGTGCTTTTGCCATACGGGTGTTTCGGTTTACGAGTGTTTCGACTTACGAGTGTTCTGACTTACGAGTGTTCCGACTTACGAGTGTTTCGACTTACGAGTGTTTGCACTTACGAGTGCTTTTGCCATACGGGTGTTTCGGTTTACGAGTGTTTCGACTTACGAGTGTTCCGACTTACGAGTGTTTTGGTTTACGTGTGTTTCGACTTACGAATGTTTCGGCTTACGAGTGTTTCGACTTACGAGTGTTCCGACCTACGAGTGTTTCGGCTACGGATGTTCCGACTTACGAGTATTTTCGGCTTACGAGTGTTTCGACTTACGAGTGTTTTGACTTACGGGTGTTTCGACTTACGAGTGTTTTGGTTTACGTGTGTTTCGACTTACGAATGTTTCGGCTTACGAGTGTTTCGACTTACGAGTGTTTCGACTTACGGTTGTTCTGACTTACGGGTATTCCGACTTACGAGTGATTTGGCATACGAGTGTTTCGACTTACGAGTGTTTTCGGCTAACGAGTGTTTCGACTTACGAGTGTTTTGACTTACGATTGTTTCGGCTTACGAGTGTTTCGACTTACGAGTGTTTCGGCTTACGAGTGTTTCGTCTTATGAGTGTTTTGACTTAAGGGTGTTTCGACGAGTGTTTCGATACGAGTGTTTCGACTTACGGGTGTTCTGACTTACGAGTGTTCTGATTTACGGATGTTTCGAATTATGAGTGTTTCGACTACGAGTGTTTCGACTTACGAGTGTTTCGACTACGAGTGTTTCGACTTACGAGTGTTCTGACTTACGAGTGTTCTGACTTACGGGTGTTCTGACTTACGAGTGTTCCGACTTACGAGTGTTTCGGCTTACGAGCGTTTCGACTACGAGTGTTTCGACTTACGAATGTTTTTGCTTACGAGTGTTTCGGCTTACGAGTGTTTCGACTTACAAGTGTTTCGACTTACGAGTGTTTTGACTTACGGTGTTTCGGCTTACGAGTGTTTCGACATACGAGTGTTTCGACATACCGGTGTTTCGACTTACGGGTGTTTCGACTTACGAGAGTTTCGACTTACGAGTGTTCTGACTTACGAGTGTTCTGACTTACGAGTGTTCCGACTTGCGAGTGTTTCGGCTTACGAGTGTTTCGACATGCGAGTTTTTTGACTTACGGATGTTTCGACTTACGGGTGTTTCGACTCACGAGTGTTTCTACTTACGAGTGTTTCGACTTACGAGTGTTCCGACTTACGAGTGTTTTTTGACTTACGAGTGTTCCGACTTACGAGTGTTTCGGCTTACGAGTGTTTCGGCTCACGAGTGTTTCGACTTACGAGTGTTCCGACTTACGAGTGTTTCGGCTACGGATGTTCCGACTTACGAGTATTTTCGGCTTACGAGTGTTTTGACTTACGATTGTTTTGACTTACGGGTATTTCGGCTTACGAGTGTTTCGACTTACGGTTGTTCTGACTTACGGGTATTCCGACTTACGATTGATTTGGCATACGAGTGTTTCGACTTACGAGTGTTTTCGGCTTACGAGTGTTTCGACTTACGAGTGTTTTGACTTACGATTGTTTCGGCTTGCGAGTGTTTCGACTTACGAGTGTTTCGGCTTACGAGTGTTTCGTCTTATGAGTGTTTTGACTTAAGGGTGTTTCGACGAGTGTTTCGATACGAGTGTTTCGACTTACGGGTGTTCTGACTTACGAGTGTTCTGATTTACGGATGTTTCGAATTATGAGTGTTTCGACTACGAGTGTTTCGACTTACGAGTGTTTCGACTACGAGTGTTTCGACTTACGAGTGTTCTGACTTACGAGTGTTCTGACTTACGGGTGTTCTGACTTACGAGTGTTTCGACTTACGAGTGTTTCGGCTTATGAGTGTTTCGGCTTACGAGCGTTTCGACTACGAGTGTTTCGACTTACGAATGTTTTTGCTAACGAGTGTTTCGACTTACGAATGTTTTTGCTTAGGAGTGTTTCGGCTTACGAGTGTTTCGACTTACAAGTGTTTCGACTTACGAGTGTTTTGACTTACGGTGTTTCGGCTTACGAGTGTTTCGACATACGAGTGTTTTGACTTACCGGTGTTTCGACTTACGGGTGTTTCGACTTACGAGAGTTTCGACTTACGAGTGTTCTGACTTACGAGTGTTCTGACTTACGAGTGTTCCGACTTGCGAGTGTTTCGGCTTACGAGTGTTTCGACATGCGAGTTTTTTTACTTACGGATGTTTCGACTTACGGGTGTTTCGACTCACGAGTGTTTCTACTTACGAGTGTTTCGACTTACGAGTGTTCCGACTTACGAGTGTTTTGACTTACGAGTGTTCCGACTTACGAGTGTTTCGGCTTACGAGTGTTTCGGCTCACGAGTGTTTCGACTTACGAGTGTTTTGAATTACGAATGTTTTGCCTTACGGGTGTTTCGGTTTACGAGTGTTTTGACTTACGAGTGTTCTGACTTACGAGTGTTCCGGCTTACGAGTGTTTCGGCTTACGAGTGTTTCGACTTACGAGTGTTCCGACCTACGAGTGTTTCGGCTACGGATGTTCCGACTTCCGAGTATTTTCGGCTTACGAGTGTTTTGACTTACGATTGTTTTGACTTACGGGTGTTTCGGCTTACGAGTGTTTCGACTTACGAGTGTTTCGACTTACGAGTGTTTTGACTTACGGGTGTTTTGACATGCGAGTGTTTCGATACGAGTGTTTCGACTTACGAGTGTTCTGACTTACGAATGTTTCGACTAACGAGTGTTTCGACTTACGAGTGTTTCGGCTTACGAGTGTTTCGGCTCAGGAGTGTTTCGACTTAAGAGTGTTTCGACTTACGAGTGTTTCGACTTACGAGTGTTTCGACTTACGAGTGTTTCGACATACGAGTGCTTTTGCCATACGGGTGTTTCGGTTTACGAGTGTTTCGACTTACGAGTGTTCTGACTTACGAGTGTTCCGACTTACGAGTGTTTCGACTTACGAGTGTTTCGGCTTAAGAGTGTTTCGACATGCGAGTTTTTTGACTTACGGATGTTTCGACTTACGGGTGTTTCGACTCACGAGTGTTTCTACTTACGAGTGTTTCGACTTACGAGTGTTCCGACTTACGAGTGTTTTGACTTACGAGTGTTCCGACTTACGAGTGTTTCGGCTTACGAGTGTTTCGGCTCTCGAGTTTTTCGACTTAAGAGTGTTTTGAATTACGAATGTTTTGCCTTACGGGTGTTTCGGTTTACGAGTGTTTTGACTTACGAGTATTCTGACTTACGAGTGTTCCGACTTACGGGTGTTTCGACTTACGAGTGTTTCGACATACGAGTGTTCCGACCTACGAGGGTTTCGGCTTACGAGTGTTTCGGCTTATGAGTGTTTCGGCTTACGAGCGTTTCGACTACGAGTGTTTCGACTTACGAATGTTTTTGCTTACGAGTGTTTCGACTTACGAATGTTTTTGCTTACGAATGTTTTTACTTACGAGTGTTCTTACTTACGAGTGTTTTGACTTACGAGTGTTCCGACTTACGACTGTTTTGGTTTACGTGTGTTTCGACTTACGAATGTGTCGGCTTACGAGTGTTTCGACTTACGAGTGTTCCGACCTACGAGTGTTTCGGCTACGGATGTTCCGACTTACGAGTCTTTTCGGCTTACGAGTGTTTCGAATTACGATTGTTTTGACTTACGAGTGTTTTGACTTAAGAATATTTTGACTTACGGGTGTTTCGGCTTACGAGTGTTTCGACTTACGAGTGTTTTGGTTTACGGGTATTCCGACTTACGAGTGATTTGGCATACGAGTGTTTCGACTTACGAGTGTTTTCGGCTTACGAGTGTTTCGACTTACGAGTGTTTTGACTTACGATTGTTTCGGCTTACGAGTGTTTCGACTTACGAGTGTTTAGGCTTACGAGTGTTTCGGCTTATGAGTGTTTTGACTTAAGGGTGTTTCGACGAGTGTTTCGATACTAGTGTTTCGACTTACGGGTGTTCTGACTTACGAGTGTTCTGATTTACGGATGTTTCGTATTATGAGTGTTTCGACTACGAGTGTTTCGACTACGGATGTTCCGACTTACGAGTGTTTCGACTTACGAGTGTTTTGACTTACGGGTGTTTCGACTTACGAGATTTTTTACTTACGGGTGTTTCGACTTACGCGTGTTTCGGCTTACGAATGTTTTGACTTACGAGTGTTTTGACTTACGGGTGTTTTGACATGCGAGTGTTTCGATACGAGTGTTTCGACTTACGATTGTTCTGACTTACGAGTGTTTCGACTTACGAGTGTTTCGACTTACGAGTGTTTCGACTTACGAGTGTTTGCACTTACGAGTGCTTTTGCCATACGGGTGTTTCGGTTTACGAGTGTTTCGACTTACGAGTGTTCTGACTTACGAGTGTTCCGACTTACGAGTGTTTCGACTTACGAGTGTTTCGGCTTAAGAGTGTTTCGACATGCGAGTGTTTAGAATTACGGATGTTTCGACTTACTGGTGTTTCGACTCACGAGTGTTTCTACTTACGAGTGTTTCGACTTACGAGTGTTCCGACTTACGAGTGTTTTGACTTACGAGTGTTCCGACTTACGAGTGTTTCGGCTTACGAGTGTTTCGGCTCACGAGTTTTTCGACTTAAGAGTGTTTTGAATTACGAATGTTTTGCCTTACGGGTGTTTCGGTTTACGAGTGTTTTGACTTACGAGTATTCTGACTTACGAGTGTTCCGACTTACGGGTGTTTCGACTTACGAGTGTTTCGACATACGAGTGTTCCGACCTACGAGGGTTTCGACTTACGGGTGTTCCGACTTACGAGTATTTTCGACTTACGAGTGTTTCGACTTACGAGTGTTTTGGCTTACGGGTGTTTTGACATACTAGTGTTTCGATACGAGTGTTCTGACTTACGAGTGTTCCGACTTACGAGTGTTTCGGCTTATGAGTGTTTCGGCTTACGAGCGTTTCGACTACGAGTGTTTCGACTTACGAATGTTTTTGCTTACGAGTGTTTCGACTTACGAATGTTTTTGCTTACGAATGTTTTTGCTTACGAGTGTTCTGACTTACGAGTGTTTTGACTTACGAGTGTTCCGACTTACGAGTGTTTTGGTTTACGTGTGTTTCGACTTACGAATGTTTCGGCTTACGAGTGTTTCGACTTACGAGTGTTCCGACCTACGAGTGTTTCGGCTACGGATGTTCCGACTTACGAGTGTTCTGACTTACGAGTGTTCCGACTTGCGAGTGTTTCGGCTTACGAGTGTTTCGACATGCGAGTGTTTTGACTTACGGATGTTTTGACTTACGGGTGTTTCGACTCACGAGTGTTTCTGCTTACGAGTGTTTCGACTTACGAGTGTTCCGACTTACGAGTGTTTTGACTTACGAGTGTTCCGACTTACGAGTGTTTCGGCTTACGAGTGTTTCGGCTCACGAGTGTTTCGACTTACGAGTGTTTCGACTTACGAGTGTTTCGACTTACGAGTGCATTTGCCATACGGGTGTTTCGGTTTACGAGTGTTTCGGCTTACGAGTGTTTCGGCTCACGAGTGTTCTTACTTACGAGTGTTCTGACTTACGAGTGTTCTGACTTACGAGTGTTCTGACTTACGAGTGTTCCGACTTACGAGTGTTTCGGCTCACGAGTGTTTCGGCTTACGAGTGTTTCGACTTACGAAAATAACAAATAGACGCGGTTTCAAATCTCTATGCTTTTCAAATTCATTACATTAATCTTTATTTATACGTTTCGCTTTACGAATGTTTCGACTTACGAGTGTTTCGACTTACGAGTGTTTCGGCTTACGAGTGTTTTGACTTACGAGATTTTTTACTTACGGGTGTTTCGACTTACGCGTGTTTCGGCTTACGAATGTTTTGACTTACGAGTGTTTTGACTTACGGGTGTTTTGACATACGAGTGTTTCGATACGAGTGTTTCGACTTACGAGTGTTTCGGCTTACGAGTGTTTCGGCTCACGAGTGTTTCGACTTACGTGTGCTTTTGCCATACGGGTGTTTCGGTTTACGAGTGTTTCGACTTACGAGTGTTCTGACTTACGAGTGTTCCGACTTACGAGTGTTTCGACTTACGAGTGTTTGCACTTACGAGTGCTTTTGCCATACGGGTGTTTCGGTTTACGAGTGTTTCGACTTACGAGTGTTCTGACTTACGAGTGTTCCGACTTACGAGTGTTTCGACTTACGAGTGTTTCGGCTTAAGAGTGTTTCGACATGCGAGTGTTTTGAATTACGGATGTTTCGACTTACTGGTGTTTCGACTCACGAGTGTTTCTACTTACGAGTGTTTCGACTTACGAGTGTTCCGACTTACGAGTGTTTTGACTTACGAGTGTTCCGACTTACGAGTGTTTCGGCTTACGAGTGTTTCGGCTCACGAGTTTTTCGACTTAAGAGTGTTTTGAATTACGAATGTTTTGCCTTACGGGTGTTTCGGTTTACGAGTGTTTTGACTTACGAGTATTCTGACTTACGAGTGTTCCGACTTACGGGTGTTTCGACTTACGAGTGTTTCGACATACGAGTGTTCCGACCTACGAGGGTTTCGACTTACGGGTGTTCCGACTTACGAGTATTTTCGACTTACGAGTGTTTCGACTTACGAGTATTTTGACTTACGATTGTTTCGGCTTACGAGTGTTTCGACTTACGAGTGTTTTGGCTTACGGGTGTTTTGACATACTAGTGTTTCGATACGAGTGTTCTGACTTACGAGTGTTCCGACTTACGAGTGTTTCGGCTTATGAGTGTTTCGGCTTACGAGTGTTTCGGCTTATGAGTGTTTCCACTTACGAGTGCTTTTGCCATACGGGTGTTTCGGTTTACGAGTGTTTCGACTTACGAGTGTTCTGACTTACGAGTGTTCCGACTTACGAGTGTTTCGACTTACGAGTGTTTCGGCTTAAGAGTGTTTCGACATGCGAGTGTTTTGAATTACGGATGTTTCGACTTACTGGTGTTTCGACTCACGAGTGTTTCTACTTACGAGTGTTTCGACTTACGAGTGTTCCGACTTACGAGTGTTTTGACTTACGAGTGTTCCGACTTACGAGTGTTTCGGCTTACGAGTGTTTCGGCTCACGAGTTTTTCGACTTAAGAGTGTTTTGAATTACGAATGTTTTGCCTTACGGGTGTTTCGGTTTACGAGTGTTTTGACTTACGAGTATTCTGACTTACGAGTGTTCCGACTTACGGGTGTTTCGACTTACGAGTGTTTCGACATACGAGTGTTCCGACCTACGAGGGTTTCGGCTTACGGGTTTTCCGACTTACGAGTATTTTCGATTTACGAGTGTTTCGACTTACGAGTGTTTTGGCTTACGGGTGTTTTGACATACTAGTGTTTCGATACGAGTGTTCTGACTTACGAGTGTTCCGACTTACGAGTGTTTCGGCTTATGAGTGTTTCGGCTTACGAGCGTTTCGACTACGAGTGTTTCGACTTACGAATGTTTTTGCTTACGAGTGTTTCGACTTACGAATGTTTTTGCTTACGAATGTTTTTGCTTACGAGTGTTCTGACTTACGAGTGTTTTGACTTACGAGTGTTCCGACTTACGAGTGTTTTGGTTTACGTGTGTTTCGAATTACGAATGTTTCGGCTTACGAGTGTTTCGACTTACGAGTGTTCCGACCTACGAGTGTTTCGGCTACGGATGTTCCGACTTACGAGTGTTCTGACTTACGAGTGTTCCGACTTGCGAGTGTTTCGGCTTACGAGTGTTTCGACATGCGAGTGTTTTGACTTACGGATGTTTCGACTTACGAGTGTTTCGACTTACGAGTGCATTTGCCATACGGGTGTTTCGGTTTACGAGTGTTTCGGCTTACGAGTGTTTCGGCTCACGAGTGTTCTTACTTACGAGTGTTCTGACTTACGAGTGTTCTGACTTACGAGTGTTCTGACTTACGAGTGTTCCGACTTACGAGTGTTTCGGCTCACGAGTGTTTCGGCTTACGAGTGTTTCGACTTACGAAAATAACAAATAGACGCGGTTTCAAATCTCTATGCTTTTCAAATTCATTACATTAATCTTTATTTATACGTTTCGCTTTACGAATGTTTCGACTTACGAGTGTTTCGACTTACGAGTGTTTCGGCTTACGAGTGTTTTGACTTACGAGATTTTTTACTTACGGGTGTTTCGACTTACGCGTGTTTCGGCTTACGAATGTTTCGGCTTACGAGTGTTTTGACTTACGGGTGTTTTGACATACGAGTGTTTCGATACGAGTGTTTCGACTTACGAGTGTTTCGGCTTACGAGTGTTTCGGCTCACGAGTGTTTCGACTTAAGAGTGTTTCGACTTACGAGTGTTTCGACTTACGAGTGTTTCGACTTACGTGTGCTTTTGCCATACGGGTGTTTCGGTTTACGAGTGTTTCGACTTACGAGTGTTCTGACTTACGAGTGTTCCGACTTACGAGTGTTTCGACTTACGAGTGTTTCGACTTACGAGTGTTCCGACCTATGAGTGTTTCGGCTTACGGGTGTTCCGACCTACGAGTGTTTCGACTGACGAGTGTTTTGACTTACGATTGTTTCGGCTTACGAGTGTTTCGACTTACGAGTGTTTCGACTTACGAGTGTTCTGACTTACGAGTGTTCTGACTTACGAGTGTTCCGACTTACGAGTGTTTCGGCTTACGAGTGTTTCGACATGCGAGTGTTTTGACTTACGGATGTTTCGACTTACGGGTGTTTCAACTCACGAGTGTTTCTACTTGCGAGTGTTTCGACTTACGAGTGTTCCGACTTACGAGTGTTTTGACTTACGAGTGTTCCGACTTACGAGTGTTTCGGCTTACGAGTGTTTCGGCTCACGAGTTTTTCGACTTACGAGTGTTTTGAATTACGAATGTTTTGCCTTACGGGTGTTTCGGTTTACGAGTGTTTTGACTTACGAGTATTCTGACTTACGAGTGTTCCGACTTACGGGTGTTTCGACTTACGAGTGTTTCGACTTACGAGTGTTCCGACCTACGAGGGTTTCGGCTTACGGGTGTTCCGACTTACGAGTATTTTCGGCTTACGAGTGTTTCGACTTACGAGTGTTTTGTCTTACGATTGTTTCGGCTTACGAGTGTTTCGACTTACGAGTGTTTTGACTTACGGTGTTTCGGTTTACGCGTGTTTCGACTTACGAGTGTTTTGACTTACGGGTGTTTTGACATACGAGTGTTTCGATACGAGTGTTCTGACTTACGAGTGTTCTGACTTACGAGTGTTCTGACTTACGAGTGTTCTGACTTACGGGTGTTCTGACTTACGAGTGTTCCGACTTACGAGTGTTTCGGCTTATGAGTGTTTCGGCTTACGTGCGTTTCGACTACGAGTGTTTCGACTTACGAATGTTTTTGCTTACGAGTGTTTCGACTTACGAATGTTTTTGCTTACGAGTGTTCTGACTTACGAGTGTTTTGACTTACGAGTGTTCCGACTTACGAGTGTTTTGGTTTACGTGTGTTTCGACTTACGAATGTTTCGGCTTACGAGTGTTTCGACTTACGAGTGTTCCGACCTACGAGTGTTTCGGCTACGGATGTTCCGACTTACGAGTATTTTCGGCTTACGAGTGTTTTGACTTACGATTGTTTTGACTTACGATTGTTTCGGCTTACGAGTGTTTCGACTTACGTGTGTTTCGATTTACGAGTGTTTTGACTTAAGAATATTTTGACTTACGGGTGTTTCGGCTTACGAGTGTTTCGACTTACGAGTGTTTCGGCTTACGAGTGTTACGGCTTATGAGTGTTTTGACTTAAGGGTGTTTCGACGAGTGTTTCGATACGAGTGTTTCGACTTACGGGTGTTCTGACTTACGAGTGTTCTGATTTACGGATGTTTCGAATTATGAGTGTTTCGATACGAGTGTTTCGACTTACGAGTGTTTCGACTACGAGTGTTTTGACTTACGAGTGTTCTGACTTACGAGTGTTCTGACTTACGGGTGTTCTGACTTACGAGTGTTCCGACTTACGCGTGTTTCGGCTTATGAGTGTTTCGGCTTACGAGCGTTTCGACTAGGAGTGTTTCGACTTACGAATGTTTTTGCTAACGAGTGTTTCGACTTACGAGTGTTTCGACTTACAAGTGTTTCGACTTACGAGTGTTTTGACTTACGGTGTTTCGGCTAACGAGTGTTTCAACATACGAGTGTTTTGACTTACCGGTGTTACGACTTACGGGTGTTTCGACTTACGAGAGTTTCAACTTACGAGTGTTCTGACTTACGAGTGTTCTGACTTACGAGTGTTCCGACTTGCGAGTGTTTCGGCCTACGAGTGTTTCGGCATGCGAGTTTTTTGACTTACGGATGTTTCGACTTACGGGTGTTTCGACTCACGAGTGTTTCTACTTACGAGTGTTTCGACTTACGAGTGTTCCGACTTACGAGTGTTTTGACTTACGAGTGTTCCGACTTACGAGTGTTTCGGCTTACGAGTGTTTCGGCTCACGAGTGTTCCGACTTACGAGTGTTCCGACTTACGAGTGTTTCGGCTACGGATGTTCCGACTTACGAGTATTTTCGGCTTACGAGTGTTTTGACTTACGATTGTTTTGACTTACGGGTATTTCGGCTTACGAGTGTTTCGACTTACGAGTGTTTCGACTTACGAATGTTTCGGCTTACGAGTGTTTCGACTTACGAGTGTTTTGACTTACGGGTGTTTCGACTTACGAGTGTTTTGGTTTACGTGTGTTTCGACTTACGAATGTTTCGGCTTACGAGTGTTTCGACTTACGAGTGTTTAAACTTACGAGTGTTTTGACTTACGGGTGTTTCGACTTACGAGTGTTTTGGTTTACGTGTGTTTCGACTTACGAATGTTTCGACTTACGAGTGTTTTGACTTACGATTGTTTCGGCTTACGAGTGTTTCGACTTACGAGTGTTTCGGCTTACGAGTGTTTCGGCTTACGAGTGTTTTGACTTAAGGGTGTTTCGACGAGTGTTTCGATACGAGTGTTTCGACTTACGGGTGTTCTGACTTACGAGTGTTCTGATTTACGGATGTTTCGACTTATGAGTGTTTCGACTACGAGTGTTTCGACTACGAGTGTTTCGACTTACGAGTGTTCTGACTTACGAGTGTTCTGACTTGCGGGTGTTCTGACTTACGAGTGTTCCGACTTACGAGTGTTTCGGCTTATGAGTGTTTCGGCTTACGAGCGTTTCGACTACGAGTGTTTCGACTTACGAATGTTTTTGCTTACGAGTGTTTCGACTTACGAATGTTTTTGCTTACGAGTGTTTCGGCTTACGAGTGTTTCGACTTACAAGTGTTTCGACTTACGAGTGTTTTGTCTTACGGTATTTCGGCTTACGAGTGTTTCGACATACCAGTGTTTTGACTTACCGGTGTTTCGACTTACGGATGTTTCGACTTACGGGTGTTTCGACTCACGAGTGTTTCTACTTACGAGTGTTTCGACTTACGAGTGTTCCGACTTACGAGTGTTTTGACTTACGAGTGTTCCGACTTACGAGTGTTTCGGCTTACGAGTGTTTCGGCTCACGAGTGTTTCGACTTACGAGTGTTTTGAATTACGAATGTTTTGCCTTACGGGTGTTTCGGTTTACGGGTGTTTTGACTTACGAGTGTTCTGACTTACGAGTGTTCCGGCTTACGAGTGTTTCGGCTTACGAGTGTTTTGGTTTACGTGTGTTTCGACTTACGAATGTTTCGGCTTACGAGTGTTTCGACTTACGAGTGTTCAGACCTACGAGTGTTTCGGCTACGGATGTTCCAACTTACGGGTGTTTCGGCTTATGAGTGTTTCGAATTACGAGTGTTTTGACTTACGGGTGTTTCGACTTACGAGTGTTTTGGTTTACGTGTGTTTCGACTTACGAATGTTTCGGCTTACGAGTGTTTCGACTTACGAGTGTTTAAACTTACGAGTGTTTTGACTTACGGGTGTTTCGACTTACGAGTGTTTCGGCTTACGAGTGTTTCGGCTTACGAGTGTTTTGACTTAAGGGTGTTTCGACGAGTGTTTCGATACGAGTGTTTTGACTTACGATTGTTTCGGCTTACGAGTGTTTCGACTTACGAGTGTTTTGACTTACGATTGTTTCGACTTACGAGTGTTTTGACTTACGAGTGTTTCGGCTTATGAGTGTTTCGACTTACGAGTGTTTTGACTTACGGGTGTTTCGACTACGAGTGTTTCGACTTACGAGTGTTCTGACTTACGAGTGTTCTGACTTACGAGTGTTCCGACTTACGAGTGTTTCGGCTTACGAGTGTTTCGGCTTACGTGTGTTTCTTCTTACGAGTGTTTCGACTTACGAGTGTTCCGACTTACGAGTGTTTCGACCTACGAGTGTTCTGACTTATGAGTGTTCTGACTTACGAGTGTTCTGACTTACGAGTGTTCTGACTTACGAGTGTTCCGACTTACGAGTGTTTCGGCTCACGAGTGTTTCGGCTTACGAGTGTTTCGACTACGAAAATAACAAATAGACGCGGTTTCAAATCTCTATGCTTTTCAAGTTCATTACATTAATCTTTATTTATACGTTTCGCTTTACGAATGTTTCGACTTACGAGTGTTTCGACTTACGAGTGTTTCGGCTTACGAGTGTTTTGACTTACGAGATTTTTTACTTACGGGTGTTTCGACGAGTGTTTCGATACGAGTGTTTTGACTTACGATTGTTTCGGCTTACGAGTGTTTCGACTTACGAGTGTTTTGACTTACGATTGTTTCGGCTTACGTGTGTTTCTTCTTACGAGTGTTTCGACTTACGAGTGTTCCGACTTACGAGTGTTTCGACCTACGAGTGTTCTGACTTATGAGTGTTCTGACTTACGAGTGTTCTGACTTACGAGTGTTCTGACTTACGAGTGTTCCGACTTACGAGTGTTTCGGCTTACGAGTGTTTCGGCTTACGTGTGTTTCTTCTTACGAGTGTTTCGACTTACGAGTGTTCCGACTTACGAGTGTTTCGACCTACGAGTGTTCTGACTTACGAGTGTTCCGACTTACGAGTGTTTCGACTTACGAGTGTTTCGGCTTACGAGTGTTTCGGCTCACGAGTGTTTCGACTTAAGAGTGTTTCGACTAAACGAGTGTTTCGACTTACGAGTGTTTTTGCCATACGGGTGTTTCGGTTTACGAGTGTTTCGACTTACGAGTGTTCTGACTTACGAGTGTTCCGACTTACGAGTGTTTCGACTTACGAGTGTTTCGACTTACGAGTGTTCCGACCTACGAGTGTTTCGGCTTACGGGTGTTCCGACCTACGAGTGTTTCGACTGACGAGTGTTTTGACTTACGACTGTTTCGGCTTACGAGTGTTTCGACTTACGAGTGTTTCGACTTACGAGTGTTCTGACTTACGAGTGTTCTGACTTACGAGTGTTCCGACTTACGAGTGTTTCGGCTTACGAGTGTTTCGACATGCGAGTGTTTTGACTTACGGATGTATCGACTTACGGGTGTTTCGACTCACGAGTGTTTCTACTTACGCGTGTTTCGACTTACGAGTGTTTCGACTTACGAGTGTTTTGACTTACGAGTGTTCCGACTTACGAGTGTTTCGGCTTACGAGTGTTTCGGCTCACGAGTTTTTCGACTTACGAGTGTTTTGAATTACGAATGTTTTGCCTTACGGGTGTTTCGGTTTACGAGTGTTTTGACTTACGAGTATTCTGACTTACGAGTGTTCCGACTTACGGGTGTTTCGACTTACGAGTGTTTCGACTTACGAGTGTTCCGACCTACGAGGGTTTCGGCTTACGGGTGTTCCGACTTACGAGTATTTTCGGCTTACGAGTGTTTCGACTTACGAGTGTTTTGTCTTACGATTGTTTCGGCTTACGAGTGTTTCGACTTACGAGTGTTTTGACTTACGGGTGTTTTGACATACGAGTGTTTCGATACGAGTGTTCTGACTTACGAGTGTTCTGACTTACGAGTGTTCTGACTTACGGGTGTTCTGACTTACGAGTGTTCCGACTTACGAGTGTTTCGGCTTATGAGTGTTTCGACTTACGAGCGTTTCGACTACGAGTGTTTCGACTTACGAATGTTTTTGCTTACGAGTGTTTCGACTTACGAATGTTTTTGCTTACGAATGTTTTTGCTTACGAGTGTTCTGACTTACGAGTGTTTTGACTTACGAGTGTTCCGACTTACGACTGTTTTGGTTTACGTGTGTTTCGACTTACGAATGTTTCGGCTTACGAGTGTTTCGACTTACGAGTGTTCCGACCTACGAGTGTTTCGGCTACGGATGTTCCGACTTACGAGTATTTTCGGCTTACGAGTGTTTTGACTTACGATTGTTTTGACTTACGACGTTTCGGCTTACGAGTGTTTCGACATACGAGTGTTTCGATTTACGAGTGTTTTGACTTAAGAATATTTTGACTTACGGGTGTTTCGGCTTACGAGTGTTTCGACTTACGAGTGTTTTGACTTACGGGTGTTTCGACTTACGAGTGTTTTGGTTTACGTGTGTCTCGACTTACGAATGTTTCGGCTTACGAGTGTTTCGACTTACTAGTGTTTCGACTTACGGTTGTTCTGACTTACTGGTATTCCGACTTACGAGTGATTTGGCATACGAGTGTTTCGACTTACGAGTGTTTTCTGCTTACGAGTGTTTCGACTTACGAGTGTTTTGACTTACGATTGTTTCGGCTTACGAGTGTTTCGACTTACGAGTGTTTCGGCTTACGAGTGTTTCGGCTTATGAGTGTTTTGACTTAAAGGTGTTTCGACGAGTGTTTCGATACGAGTGTTTCGACTTACGGGTGTTCTGACTTACGAGTGTTCTGATTTACGGATGTTTCGAATTATGAGTGTTTCGACTACGAGTGTTTCGACTTACGAGTGTTTCGACTACGAGTGTTTTGACTTACGAGTGTTCTGACTTACGAGTGTTCTGACTTACGGGTGTTCTGACTTACGAGTGTTCCGACTTACGAGTGTTTCGGCTTATGAGTGTTTCGGCTTACGAGCGTTTCGACTAGGAGTGTTTCGACTTACGAATGTTTTTGCTAACGAGTGTTTCGACTTACAAGTGTTTCGACTTACGAGCGTTTTGACTTACGGTGTTTCGGCTTACGAGTGTTTCGACATACGAGTGTTTTGACTTACCGGTGTTTCGACTTACGGGTGTTTCGACTTACGAGAGTTTCGACTTACGAGTGCTCTGACTTACGAGTGTTCTGACTTACGAGTGTTCCGACTTGCGGGTGTTCTGACTTACGAGTGTTCCGACTTACGAGTGTTTCGACTTATGAGTGTTTCGGCTTACGAGCGTTTCGACTACGAGTGTTTCGACTTACGAATGTTTTTGCTTACGAGTGTTTCGACTTACGAATGTTTTTGCTTACGAATGTTTTTGCTTACGAGTGTTCTGACTTACGAGTGTTTTGACTTACGAGTGTTCCGACTTACGAGTGTTTTGGTTTACGTGTGTTTCGACTTACGAATGTTTCGGCTTACGAGTGTTTCGACTTACGAGTGTTCCGACCTACGAGTGTTTCGGCTACGGATGTTCCGACTTACGAGTATTTTCGGCTTACGAGTGTTTCGACTTACGAGTGTTTTGACTTACGGGTGTTTCGACTTACGAGTGTTTTGGTTTACGTGTGTTTCGACTTACGAATGTTTCGGCTTACGAGTGTTTCGACTTACGAGTGTTTCGACTTACGGTTGTTCTGACTTACGGGTATTCCGACTTACGAGTGATTTGGCATACGAGTGTTTCGACTTACGAGTGTTTTCGGCTAACGAGTGTTTCGACTTACGAGTGTTTTGACTTACGATTGTTTCGGCTTACGAGTGTTTCGACTTACGAGTGTTTCGGCTTACGAGTGTTTCGTCTTATGAGTGTTTTGACTTAAGGGTGTTTCGACGAGTGTTTCGATACGAGTGTTTCGACTTACGGGTGTTCTGACTTACGAGTGTTCTGATTTACGGATGTTTCGAATTATGAGTGTTTCGACTACGAGTGTTTCGACTTACGAGTGTTTCGACTACGAGTGTTTCGACTTACGAGTGTTCTGACTTACGAGTGTTCTGACTTACGGGTGTTCTGACTTACGAGTGTTCCGACTTACGAGTGTTTCGGCTTACGAGCGTTTCGACTACGAGTGTTTCGACTTACGAATGTTTTTGCTTACGAGTGTTTCGGCTTACGAGTGTTTTTGCTTACGAGTGTTTCGGCTTACGAGTGTTTCGACTTACGAAAATAACAAATAGACGCGGTTTCAAATCTCTATGCTTTTCAAATTCATTACATTAATCTTTATTTATACGTTTCGCTTTACGAGTGTTTCGACTTACGAGTGTTTCGACATACGAGTGTTTCGACTTACGAATGTTTTTGCTTACGGGTGTTTCGACTTACGAATGTTTTTGCTTACGAGTGTTTCGGTTTACGAGTGTTCCGACTTACGAGTGTTCCGACTTACGAGTGTTTCGGCTTACGAGTGTTTCCGGCTTACGAGTGTTTCGACTTACTAATGTTTTTACTTACGAGTGTTTCGGCGTATGAGTGTTTTGACTTACGAGTGTTTCGACTTACGAGTGTTTTGACTTACGAATGTTTTGACTTACGGGTGTTTCGGCTTACGAGTGTTTCGACTTACGAGTGTTTCGGCTTGCGAGTGTTTCGACTTACTAATGTTTTTACTTACGAGTGTTTCGGCGTACGAGTGTTTCGACTTACGAGTGTTTCGACTTAAGGGTGTTTCGACTTACGAGTGTTTCGACTTACGAGTGTTTCGACGTACGAGTGTTTCGGATTACGAATGTTTTGACTTGAGGGTTTTCGTCTTACGAGTGTTTCGATACGAGTGTTTCGACTTACGAGTGTTTTGACTTACGATTGTTTTGACTTACGGGTATTTCGGCTTACGAGTGTTTCGACTTACGAGTGTTTCGACGTACGAGTGTTTTGACTTGCGGGTGTTTCGACTTACGAGTGTTTTGGTTTACGTGTGTTTCGACTTACGAATGTTTCGGCTTACGAGTGTTTCGACTTACGAGTGTTTTGACTTACGGGTGTTTCGACTTACGAGTGTTTTGGTTTACGGGTGTTTTGACTTACGGGTGTTTCGGCTTACGAGTGTTTCGACTTACGAGTGTTTTGACTTAAGGGTGTTTCGACTTACGAGTGTTTCGACTTACGAGTGTTTCGACTTACGAGTGTTTCGGATTACGAGTGTTTTGACTTGAGGGTTTTCGACTTACGAGTGTTTCGATACGAGTGTTTCGACTTACGAGTGTTCTGACTTACGAGTGTTCTGACTTACGAGTGTTCTGACTTACAAGTGTTCTTACTTACGAGTGTTCCGACTTACGAGTGTTCCGACTTACGAGTGTTTCGGCTTACGAGTGTTTCGGCTTACGAGTGTTTCGACTTACGAGTGTTTCGACTTACGAGTGTTCCGACTTACGGGTGTTTCGACTTACGAGTGTTTTGGTTTACGGTGTTTCGGCTTACGAGTGTTTCGAGTTACGAGTGTTTTGACTTACGCGTGTTTTGACATACGAGTGTTTCGATACGAGTGTTCTGACTTACGAGTGTTCTGACTTACGAGTGTTCTGACTTACGAGTGTTCTGACTTACGAGTGTTCCGACTTTACGAGTGTTTCGGCTCACGAGTGTTTCGGCTTACGAGTGTTTCGACTTACGAAAATAACAAATAGACGCGGTTTCAAATCTCTATGCTTTTCAAATTCATTACATTAATCTTTATTTATACGTTTCGCTTTACGAGTGTTTCGACTTACGAGTGTTTCGACATACGAGTGTTAAGGTTTACGAGTGTTTTGATTTACGAGTGTTTTGACTTACGAGTGCTTCGACTTACGCGTGTTTCGACTTACGAGTGTTTCGACTTACGAGTGTTTCGACTTACGAGTGTTTCGGCTTACGAGTGTTTTGACTTACGAGTGTTTCGGCTGGCGAGTGTTTCGACTTACGAGTGTTTTGACTTAAGGGTGTTTCTACTTACGAGTGTTTCGACTTACGAGTGTTTCGACTTACGAGTGTTCTGACTTACGAGTGTTCCGACTTACGAGTGTCTCGGCTTACGAGTGTTTCGATACGAGTGTTTCGACTTACGAGTGTTTCGGCTTACGAGTGTTTCGACTTACGAGTGTTTCGACTTACGAGTGTTCTGATTTACGGATGTTTCGACATACGAGTGTTTCGACTTACGAGTGTTTCGACATACGAGTGTTCCGACTTACGGGTGTTTCGACTTACGAGTGTTCTGATTTACGGATGTTTCGATGTACGAGTGTTTCGACTTACGAGTGTTTCGACTTACGAGTGTTTCGGCTTACGACTGTTTCGACTTACGTGTGTTTCGACTTACGAGTGTTCTGATTTACGGATGTTTCGACATACGAGTGTTTCGACTTACGAGTGTTTCGACTTACGAGTGTTTTGACTTACGTGTGTTTTGACATACGAGTGTTTCGATACGAGTGTTTCGAATTACGAGTGTTCTGACTTACGATTGTTCTGACTTACGAGCGTTCTGACTTACGAGTGTTTCGGCTTACGAGTGTTTCGACTTACGAGTGTTTCGACTTACGAGTGTTCCGACTTACGGGTGTTTCGACTTACGAGTGTTTTGGCTTACGGTGTTTCGACTTACGAGTGTTTCGAGTTAAGAGTGTTTTGACTTACGCGTGTTTTGACATACGAGTGTTCTGACTTACGAGTGTTCTGACTTACGAGTGTTCTGACTTACGAGTGTTTTGACTTACGAGTGTTCCGACTTTACGAGTGTTTCGGCTCACGAATGTTTCGGCTTACGAGTGTTTCGACTTACGAAAATAACAATTAGACGCGGTTTCAAATCTCTATGCTTTTCAAATTCATTACATTAATCTTTATTTATACGTTTCGCTTTACGAGTGTTTCGACTTACGAGTGTTTCGACATACGAGTGTTTCGGCTTACGAGTGTTTTGATTTACGAGTGTTTTGACTTACGGGTGCTTCGACTTACGCGTGTTTCGACTCACGAGTGTTTCGACTTACGAGTGTTTCGACTTACGAGTGTTTCGGCTGGCGAGTGTTTCGACTTACGAGTGTTTTGACTTAAGGGTGTTTCGACTTACGAGTGTTTCGACTTACGAGTGTTTCGACTTACGAGTGTTTCGGCGTACGAGTGTTTTGACTTACGAGTGTTTCGACTTACGAGTGTTTTGACTTACGAATGTTTTGACTTACGGGTGTTTCGGCTTACGAGTGTTTCGACTTACGAGTGTTTCGGCTTGCGAGTGTTTCGACTTACTAATGTTTTTACTTACGAGTGTTTCGGCGTACGAGTGTTTCGACTTACGAGTGTTTCGACTTACGGGTGTTTTGACTTACGGGTGTTTTGGCTTACGAGTGTTTCGACTTACGAGTGTTTCGACTTACAGGTGTTTCGATTACGAGTGTTTTGGCTTACGGTGTTTCGACTTACGAGTGTTCTGATTTACGGATGTTTCGACTTACGAGCGTTCTGACTTACGAGTGTTTCGGCTTACGAGTGATTCGGCTTACGAGTGTTTCGACTTACGAGTGTTTCGACTTACGAGTGTTCCGACTTACGGGTGTTTCGACTTACGAGTGTTTTGGCTTACGGTGTTTCGACTTACGAGTGTTTCGAGTTAAGAGTGTTTTGACTTACGCGTGTTTTGACATACGAGTGTTCTGACTTACGAGTGTTCTGACTTACGAGTGTTCTGACTTACGAGTGTTCTGACTTACGAGTGTTCTGACTTACGAGTGTTCCGACTTTACGAGTGTTTCGGCTCACGAGTGTTTCGGCTTACGAGTGTTTCGACTTACGAAAATAACAAATAGACGCGGTTTCAAATCTCTATGCTTTTCAAATTCATTACAATAATCTTTATTTATACGTTTCGCTTTACGAGTGTTTCGACTTACGAGTGTTTCGACATACGAGTGTTTCGACTTACGAATGTTTTTGCTTACGAGTGTTTCGGTTTACGAGTGTTCCGACTTACGAGTGTTCCGACTTACGAGTGTTTCGGCTTACGAGTGTTTCCGGCTTACGAGTGTTTCGACTTACGAGTGTTTTGACTTACGGTGTTTCGGCTTACGAGTGATTAGACTTACGAGTGTTTTGACTTACGGGTGTTTTGACTTACGGGTGTTGTGAATTACGAGTGTTCCGATTTACGAGTGTTTTGACTTACGGTGTTTCGGCTTACAAGTGATTCGACTTACGAATGTTTTGACTTACGGGTGTTTCGGCTTGCGAGTGTTTCGAGTTACGAGTGTTTTGACTTACGCGTGTTTTGACATACGAGTGTTTCGATACGAGTGTTCTGACTTACGAGTGTTCTGACTTACGAGTGTTCTGACTTACGAGTGTTCTGACTTACGAGTGTTCCGACTTTACGAGTGTTTCGGCTCACGAGTGTTTCGGCTTACGAGTGTTTCGACTTACGAAAATAACAAATAGACGCGGTTTCAAATCTCTATGCTTTTCAAATTCATTACATTAATCTTTATTTATACGTTTCGCTTTACGAGTGTTTCGACTTACGAGTGTTTCGACATACGAGTGTTTCGACTTACGAATGTTTTTGCTTACGGGTGTTTCGACTTACGAATGTTTTTGCGTACGAGTGTTTCGGTTTACGAGTGTTCCGACTTACGAGTGTTCCGACTTACGAGTGTTTCGGCTTACGAGTGTTTCCGGCTTACGAGTGTTTCGACTTACTAATGTTTTTACTTACGAGTGTTTCGGCGTATGAGTGTTTTGACTTACGAGTGTTTCGACTTACGAGTGTTTTGACTTACGAATGTTTTGACTTACGGGTGTTTCGGCTTACGAGTGTTTCGACTTACGAGTGTTTCGGCTTGCGAGTGTTTCGACTTACTAATGTTTTTACTTACGAGTGTTTCGGCGTACGAGTGTTTCGACTTACGAGTGTTTCGACTTACGGGTGTTTTGACTTACGGGTGTTTCGGCTTACGAGTGTTTCGACTTACGAGTGTTTTGACTTAAGGGTGTTTCGACTTACGAGTGTTTCGACTTACGAGTGTTTCGACGTACGAGTGTTTCGGATTACGAATGTTTTGACTTGAGGGTTTTCGTCTTACGAGTGTTTCGATACGAGTGTTTCGACTTACGAGTGTTTTGACTTACGATTGTTTTGACTTACGGGTATTTCGGCTTACGAGTGTTTCGACTTACGAGTGTTTCGACGTACGAGTGTTTTGACTTGCGGGTGTTTCGACTTACGAGTGTTTTGGTTTACGTGTGTTTCGACTTACGAATGTTTCGGCTTACGAGTGTTTCGACTTACGAGTGTTTTGACTTACGGGTGTTTCGACTTACGAGTGTTTTGGTTTACGGGTGTTTTGACTTACGGGTGTTTCGGCTTACGAGTGTTTCGACTTACGAGTGTTTTGACTTAAGGGTGTTTCGACTTACGAGTGTTTCGACTTACGAGTGTTTCGACTTACGAGTGTTTCGGATTACGAGTGTTTTGACTTGAGGGTTTTCGACTTACGAGTGTTTCGATACGAGTGTTTCGACTTACGAGTGTTCTGACTTACGAGTGTTCTGACTTACGAGTGTTCTGACTTACAAGTGTTCTTACTTACGAGTGTTCCGACTTACGAGTGTTCCGACTTACGAGTGTTTCGGCTTACGAGTGTTTCGGCTTACGAGTGTTTCGACTTACGAGTGTTTCGACTTACGAGTGTTCCGACTTACGGGTGTTTCGACTTACGAGTGTTTTGGTTTACGGTGTTTCGGCTTACGAGTGTTTCGAGTTACGAGTGTTTTGACTTACGCGTGTTTTGACATACGAGTGTTTCGATACGAGTGTTCTGACTTACGAGTGTTCTGACTTACGAGTGTTCTGACTTACGAGTGTTCTGACTTACGAGTGTTCCGACTTTACGAGTGTTTCGGCTCACGAGTGTTTCGGCTTACGAGTGTTTCGACTTACGAAAATAACAAATAGACGCGGTTTCAAATCTCTATGCTTTTCAAATTCATTACATTAATCTTTATTTATACGTTTCGCTTTACGAGTGTTTCGACTTACGAGTGTTTCGACATACGAGTGTTAAGGTTTACGAGTGTTTTGATTTACGAGTGTTTTGACTTACGAGTGCTTCGACTTACGCGTGTTTCGACTTACGAGTGTTTCGACTTACGAGTGTTTCGACTTACGAGTGTTTCGGCTTACGAGTGTTTTGACTTACGAGTGTTTCGGCTGGCGAGTGTTTCGACTTACGAGTGTTTTGACTTAAGGGTGTTTCGACTTACGAGTGTTTCGACTTACGAGTGTTTCGACTTACGAGTGTTCTGACTTACGAGTGTTCCGACTTACGAGTGTCTCGGCTTACGAGTGTTTCGATACGAGTGTTTCGACTTACGAGTGTTTCGGCTTACGAGTGTTTCGACTTACGAGTGTTTCGACTTACGAGTGTTCTGATTTACGGATGTTTCGACATACGAGTGTTTCGACTTACGAGTGTTTCGACATACGAGTGTTCCGACTTACGGGTGTTTCGACTTACGAGTGTTTTGGCCTACGGTGTTTCGACTTACGAGTGTTTCGGCTTACGAGTGTTTTGACTTAAGGGTGTTTCGACTTACGAGTGTTCTGATTTACGGATGTTTCGACGTACGAGTGTTTCGACTTACGAGTGTTTCGACTTACGAGTGTTTCGGCTTACGACTGTTTCGACTTACGAGTGTTTCGACTTACGAGTGTTCTGATTTACGGATGTTTCGACATACGAGTGTTTCGACTTACGAGTGTTTCGACTTACGAGTGTTTTGACTTACGTGTGTTTTGACATACGAGTGTTTCGATACGAGTGTTTCGAATTACGAGTGTTCGACTTACGATTGTTCTGACTTACGAGCGTTCTGACTTACGAGTGTTTCGGCTTACGAGTGTTTCGGCTTACGAGTGTTTCGACTTACGAGTGTTTCGACTTACTAGTGTTCCGACTTACGGGTGTTTCGACTTACGAGTGTTTTGGCTTACGGTGTTTCGACTTACGAGTGTTTCGAGTTAAGAGTGTTTTGACTTACGCGTGTTTTGACATACGAGTGTTCTGACTTACGAGTGTTCTGACTTACGAGTGTTCTGACTTACGAGTGTTTTGACTTACGAGTGTTCCGACTTTACGAGTGTTTCGGCTCACGAATGTTTCGGCTTACGAGTGTTTCGACTTACGAAAATAACAATTAGACGCGGTTTCAAATCTCTATGCTTTTCAAATTCATTACATTAATCTTTATTTATACGTTTCGCTTTACGAGTGTTTCGACTTACGAGTGTTTCGACATACGAGTGTTTCGGCTTACGAGTGTTTTGATTTACGAGTGTTTTGACTTACGGGTGCTTCGACTTACGCGTGTTTCGACTCACGAGTGTTTCGACTTACGAGTGTTTCGACTTACGAGTGTTTCGGCTGGCGAGTGTTTCGACTTACGAGTGTTTTGACTTAAGGGTGTTTCGACTTACGAGTGTTTCGACTTACGAGTGTTTCGACTTACGAGTGTTTCGGCGTACGAGTGTTTTGACTTACGAGTGTTTCGACTTACGAGTGTTTTGACTTACGAATGTTTTGACTTACGGGTGTTTCGGCTTACGAGTGTTTCGACTTACGAGTGTTTCGGCTTGCGAGTGTTTCGACTTACTAATGTTTTTACTTACGAGTGTTTCGGCGTACGAGTGTTTCGACTTACGAGTGTTTCGACTTACGGGTGTTTTGACTTACGGGTGTTTTGGCTTACGAGTGTTTCGACTTACGAGTGTTTCGACTTACGGGTGTTTCGATTACGAGTGTTTTGGCTTACGGTGTTTCGACTTACGAGTGTTCTGATTTACGGATGTTTCGACTTACGAGCGTTCTGACTTACGAGTGTTTCGGCTTACGAGTGATTCGGCTTACGAGTGTTTCGACTTACGAGTGTTTCGACTTACGAGTGTTCCGACTTACGGGTGTTTCGACTTACGAGTGTTTTGGCTTACGGTGTTTCGACTTACGAGTGTTTCGAGTTAAGAGTGTTTTGACTTACGCGTGTTTTGACATACGAGTGTTCTGACTTACGAGTGTTCTGACTTACGAGTGTTCTGACTTACGAGTGTTCTGACTTACGAGTGTTCTGACTTACGAGTGTTCCGACTTTACGAGTGTTTCGGCTCACGAGTGTTTCGGCTTACGAGTGTTTCGACTTACGAAAATAACAAATAGACGCGGTTTCAAATCTCTATGCTTTTCAAATTCATTACATTAATCTTTATTTATACGTTTCGCTTTACGAGTGTTTCGACTTACGAGTGTTTCGACATACGAGTGTTTCGACTTACGAATGTTTTTGCTTACGGGTGTTTCGACTTACGAATGTTTTTGCTTACGAGTGTTTCGGTTTACGAGTGTTCCGACTTACGAGTGTTCCGACTTACGAGTGTTTCGGCTTACGAGTGTTTCCGGCTTACG
This sequence comes from Eledone cirrhosa, assembly GCA_964016885.1. Classification (NCBI taxonomy): domain Eukaryota; kingdom Metazoa; phylum Mollusca; class Cephalopoda; order Octopoda; family Eledonidae; genus Eledone; species Eledone cirrhosa. The sequence goes on from OZ024741.1 coordinate 262,585,316, forward strand.
AGTGTTTCGACTTACTAATGTTTTTACTTACGAGTGTTTCGGCGTATGAGTGTTTTGACTTACGAGTGTTTCGACTTACGAGTGTTTTGACTTACGAATGTTTTGACTTACGGGTGTTTCGGCTTACGAGTGTTTCGACTTACGAGTGTTTCGGCTTGCGAGTGTTTCGACTTACTAATGTTTTTACTTACGAGTGTTTCGGCGTACGAGTGTTTCGACTTACGAGTGTTTCGACTTAAGGGTGTTTCGACTTACGAGTGTTTCGACTTACGAGTGTTTCGACGTACGAGTGTTTCGGATTACGAATGTTTTGACTTGAGGGTTTTCGTCTTACGAGTGTTTCGATACGAGTGTTTCGACTTACGAGTGTTTTGACTTACGATTGTTTTGACTTACGGGTATTTCGGCTTACGAGTGTTTCGACTTACGAGTGTTTCGACGTACGAGTGTTTTGACTTGCGGGTGTTTCGACTTACGAGTGTTTTGGTATACGTGTGTTTCGACTTACGAATGTTTCGGCTTACGAGTGTTTCGACTTACGAGTGTTTTGACTTACGGGTGTTTCGACTTACGAGTGTTTTGGTTTACGGGTGTTTTGACTTACGGGTGTTTCGGCTTACGAGTGTTTCGACTTACGAGTGTTTTGACTTAAGGGTGTTTCGACTTACGAGTGTTTCGACTTACGAGTGTTTCGACTTACGAGTGTTTCGGATTACGAGTGTTTTGACTTGAGGGTTTTCGACTTACGAGTGTTTCGATACGAGTGTTTCGACTTACGAGTGTTCTGACTTACGAGTGTTCTGACTTACGAGTGTTCTGACTTACAAGTGTTCTTACTTACGAGTGTTCCGACTTACGAGTGTTCCGACTTACGAGTGTTTCGGCTTACGAGTGTTTCGGCTTACGAGTGTTTCGACTTACGAGTGTTTCGACTTACGAGTGTTCCGACTTACGGGTGTTTCGACTTACGAGTGTTTTGGTTTACGGTGTTTCGGCTTACGAGTGTTTCGAGTTACGAGTGTTTTGACTTACGCGTGTTTTGACATACGAGTGTTTCGATACGAGTGTTCTGACTTACGAGTGTTCTGACTTACGAGTGTTCTGACTTACGAGTGTTCTGACTTACGAGTGTTCCGACTTTACGAGTGTTTCGGCTCACGAGTGTTTCGGCTTACGAGTGTTTCGACTTACGAAAATAACAAATAGACGCGGTTTCAAATCTCTATGCTTTTCAAATTCATTACATTAATCTTTATTTATACGTTTCGCTTTACGAGTGTTTCGACTTACGAGTGTTTCGACATACGAGTGTTAAGGTTTACGAGTGTTTTGATTTACGAGTGTTTTGACTTACGAGTGCTTCGACTTACGCGTGTTTCGACTTACGAGTGTTTCGACTTACGAGTGTTTCGACTTACGAGTGTTTCGGCTTACGAGTGTTTTGACTTACGAGTGTTTCGGCTGGCGAGTGTTTCGACTTACGAGTGTTTTGACTTAAGGGTGTTTCGACTTACGAGTGTTTCGACTTACGAGTGTTTCGACTTACGAGTGTTCTGACTTACGAGTGTTCCGACTTACGAGTGTCTCGGCTTACGAGTGTTTCGATACGAGTGTTTCGGCTTACGAGTGTTTCGACTTACGAGTGTTTCGACTTACGAGTGTTCTGATTTACGGATGTTTCGACATACGAGTGTTTCGACTTACGAGTGTTTCGACATACGAGTGTTCCGACTTACGGGTGTTTCGACTTACGAGTGTTTTGGCCTACGGTGTTTCGACTTACGAGTGTTTCGGCTTACGAGTGTTTTGACTTAAGGGTGTTTCGACTTACGAGTGTTCTGATTTACGGATGTTTCGACGTACGAGTGTTTCGACTTACGAGTGTTTCGACTTACGAGTGTTTCGGCTTACGACTGTTTCGACTTACGAGTGTTTCGACTTACGAGTGTTCTGATTTACGGATGTTTCGACATACGAGTGTTTCGACTTACGAGTGTTTCGACTTACGAGTGTTTTGACTTACGTGTGTTTTGACATACGAGTGTTTCGATACGAGTGTTTCGAATTACGAGTGTTCTGACTTACGATTGTTCTGACTTACGAGCGTTCTGACTTACGAGTGTTTCGGCTTACGAGTGTTTCGGCTTACGAGTGTTTCGACTTACGAGTGTTTCGACTTACTAGTGTTCCGACTTACGGGTGTTTCGACTTACGAGTGTTTTGGCTTACGGTGTTTCGACTTACGAGTGTTTCGAGTTAAGAGTGTTTTGACTTACGCGTGTTTTGACATACGAGTGTTCTGACTTACGAGTGTTCTGACTTACGAGTGTTCTGACTTACGAGTGTTTTGACTTACGAGTGTTCCGACTTTACGAGTGTTTCGGCTCACGAATGTTTCGGCTTACGAGTGTTTCGACTTACGAAAATAACAATTAGACGCGGTTTCAAATCTCTATGCTTTTCAAATTCATTACATTAATCTTTATTTATACGTTTCGCTTTACGAGTGTTTCGACTTACGAGTGTTTCGACATACGAGTGTTTCGGCTTACGAGTGTTTTGATTTACGAGTGTTTTGACTTACGGGTGCTTCGACTTACGCGTGTTTCGACTCACGAGTGTTTCGACTTACGAGTGTTTCGACTTACGAGTGTTTCGGCTGGCGAGTGTTTCGACTTACGAGTGTTTTGACTTAAGGGTGTTTCGACTTACGAGTGTTTCGACTTACGAGTGTTTCGACTTACGAGTGTTTCGGCGTACGAGTGTTTTGACTTACGAGTGTTTCGACTTACGAGTGTTTTGACTTACGAATGTTTTGACTTACGGGTGTTTCGGCTTACGAGTGTTTCGACTTACGAGTGTTTCGGCTTGCGAGTGTTTCGACTTACTAATGTTTTTACTTACGAGTGTTTCGGCGTACGAGTGTTTCGACTTACGAGTGTTTCGACTTACGGGTGTTTTGACTTACGGGTGTTTTGGCTTACGAGTGTTTCGACTTACGAGTGTTTCGACTTACGGGTGTTTCGATTACGAGTGTTTTGGCTTACGAGTGTTTCGACTTACGAGTGTTTCGACTTACGAGTGTTTCGACTTACGAGTGTTCCGACTTACGGGTGTTTCGACTTACGAGTGTTTTGGCTTACGGTATTTCGACTTACGAGTGTTTCGAGTTAAGAGTGTTTTGACTTACGCGTGTTTTGACATACGAGTGTTCTGACTTACGAGTGTTCTGACTTACGAGTGTTCTGACTTACGAGTGTTCTGACTTACGAGTGTTCTGACTTACGAGTGTTCCGACTTTACGAGTGTTTCGGCTCACGAGTGTTTCGGCTTACGAGTGTTTCGACTTACGAAAATAACAAATAGACGCGGTTTCAAATCTCTATGCTTTTCAAATTCATTACAATAATCTTTATTTATACGTTTCGCTTTACGAGTGTTTCGACTTACGAGTGTTTCGACATACGAGTGTTTCGACTTACGAATGTTTTTGCTTACGAGTGTTTCGGTTTACGAGTGTTCCGACTTACGAGTGTTCCGACTTACGAGTGTTTCGGCTTACGAGTGTTTCCGGCTTACGAGTGTTTCGACTTACGAGTGTTTTGACTTACGGTGTTTCGGCTTACGAGTGATTAGACTTACGAGTGTTTTGACTTACGGGTGTTTTGACTTACGGGTGTTGTGAATTACGAGTGTTCCGATTTACGAGTGTTTTGACTTACGGTGTTTCGGCTTACAAGTGATTCGACTTACGAATGTTTTGACTTACGGGTGTTTCGGCTTGCGAGTGTTTCGAGTTACGAGTGTTTTGACTTACGCGTGTTTTGACATACGAGTGTTTCGATACGAGTGTTCTGACTTACGAGTGTTCTGACTTACGAGTGTTCTGACTTACGAGTGTTCTGACTTACGAGTGTTCCGACTTTACGAGTGTTTCGGCTCACGAGTGTTTCGGCTTACGAGTGTTTCGACTTACGAAAATAACAAATAGACGCGGTTTCAAATCTCTATGCTTTTCAAATTCATTACATTAATCTTTATTTATACGTTTCGCTTTACGAGTGTTTCGACTTACGAGTGTTTCGACATACGAGTGTTTCGACTTACGAATGTTTTTGCTTACGGGTGTTTCGACTTACGAATGTTTTTGCTTACGAGTGTTTCGGTTTACGAGTGTTCCGACTTACGAGTGTTTCCGGCTTACGAGTGTTTCGACTTACTAATGTTTTTACTTACGAGTGTTTCGGCGTATGAGTGTTTTGACTTACGAGTGTTTCGACTTACGAGTGTTTTGACTTACGAATGTTTTGACTTACGGGTGTTTCGGCTTACGAGTGTTTCGACTTACGAGTGTTTCGGCTTGCGAGTGTTTCGACTTACTAATGTTTTTACTTACGAGTGTTTCGGCGTACGAGTGTTTCGACTTACGAGTGTTTCGACTTACGGGTGTTTTGACTTACGGGTGTTTCGGCTTACGAGTGTTTCGACTTACGAGTGTTTTGACTTAAGGGTGTTTCGACTTACGAGTGTTTCGACTTACGAGTGTTTCGACGTACGAGTGTTTCGGATTACGAATGTTTTGACTTGAGGGTTTTCGTCTTACGAGTGTTTCGATACGAGTGTTTCGACTTACGAGTGTTTTGACTTACGATTGTTTTGACTTACGGGTATTTCGGCTTACGAGTGTTTCGACTTACGAGTGTTTCGACGTACGAGTGTTTTGACTTGCGGGTGTTTCGACTTACGAGTGTTTTGGTTTACGTGTGTTTCGACTTACGAATGTTTCGGCTTACGAGTGTTTCGACTTACGAGTGTTCCGACCTACGAGTGTTTCGGCTACGGATGTTCCGACTTACGAGTATTTTGGTTTACGTGTGTTTCGACTTACGAATGTTTCGACTTACGAGTGTTTCGGCTTACGAGTGTTTCGTCTTATGAGTGTTTTGACTTAAGGGTGTTTCGACGAGTGTTTCGATACGAGTGTTTCGACTTACGGGTTTTCTGACTTACGAGTGTTCTGATTTACGGATGTTTCGAATTATGAGTGTTTCGACTACGAGTGTTTCGACTTACGAGTGTTTCGACTACGAGTATTTCGACTTACGAGTGTTCTGACTTACGAGTGTTCTGACTTACGGGTGTTCTGACTTACGAGTGTTCTGACTTACGAGTGTTCTGACTTACGAGTGTTCCGACTTTACGAGTGTTTCGGCTCACGAGTGTTTCGGCTTACGAGTGTTTCGACTTACGAAAATAACAAATAGACGCGGTTTCAAATCTCTATGCTTTTCAAATTCATTACAATAATCTTTATTTATACGTTTCGCTTTACGAGTGTTTCGACTTACGAGTGTTTCGACATACGAGTGTTTCGACTTACGAATGTTTTTGCTTACGAGTGTTTCGGTTTACGAGTGTTCCGACTTACGAGTGTTCCGACTTACGAGTGTTTCGGCTTACGAGTGTTTCCGGCTTACGAGTGTTTCGACTTACGAGTGTTTTGACTTACGGTGTTTCGGCTTACGAGTGATTAGACTTACGAGTGTTTTGACTTACGGGTGTTTTGACTTACGGGTGTTGTGAATTACGAGTGTTCCGATTTACGAGTGTTTTGACTTACCTTGTTTCGGCTTACAAGTGATTCGACTTACGAATGTTTTGACTTACGGGTGTTTCGGCTTGCGAGTGTTTCGAGTTACGAGTGTTTTGACTTACGCGTGTTTTGACATACGAGTGTTTCGATACGAGTGTTCTGACTTACGAGTGTTCTGACTTACGAGTGTTCTGACTTACGAGTGTTCTGACTTACGAGTGTTCCGACTTTACGAGTGTTTCGGCTCACGAGTGTTTCGGCTTACGAGTGTTTCGACTTACGAAAATAACAAATAGACGCGGTTTCAAATCTCTATGCTTTTCAAATTCATTACATTAATCTTTATTTATACGTTTCGCTTTACGAGTGTTTAGACTTACGAGTGTTTCGACATACGAGTGTTTCGACTTACGAATGTTTTTGCTTACGGGTGTTTCGACTTACGAATGTTTTTGCTTACGAGTGTTTCGGTTTACGAGTGTTCCGTCTTACGAGTGTTCCGACTTACGAGTGTTTCGGCTTACGAGTGTTTCCGGCTTACGAGTGTTTCCACTTACTAATGTTTTTACTTACGAGTGTTTCGGGGTATGAGTGTTTTGACTTACGAGTGTTTCGACTTACGAGTGTTTTGACTTACGAATGTTTTGACTTACGGGTGTTTCGGCTTACGAGTGTTTCGACTTACGAGTGTTTCGGCTTGCGAGTGTTTCGACTTACTAATGTTTTTACTTACGAGTGTTTCGGCGTACGAGTGTTTCGACTTACGAGTGTTTCGACTTACGGGTGTTTTGACTTACGGGTGTTTCGGCTTACGAGTGTTTCGACTTACGAGTGTTTTGACTTAAGGGTGTTTCGACTTACGAGTGTTTCGACTTACGAGTGTTTCGACGTACGAGTGTTTCGGATTACGAATGTTTTGACTTGAGGGTTTTCGTCTTACGAGTGTTTCGATACGAGTGTTTCGACTTACGAGTGTTTTGACTTACGATTGTTTTGACTTACGGGTATTTCGGCTTACGAGTGTTTCGACTTACGAGTGTTTCGACGTACGAGTGTTTTGACTTGCGGGTGTTTCGACTTACGAGTGTTTTGGTTTACGTGTGTTTCGACTTACGAATGTTTCGGCTTACGAGTGTTTCGACTTACGAGTGTTCCGACCTACGAGTGTTTCGGCTACGGATGTTCCGACTTACGAGTATTTTCGGCTTACGAGTGTTTTGACTTACGATTGTTTTGACGTACGATTGTTTCGGCTTACGAGTGTTTCGACTTACGAGTGTTTCGATTTACGAGTGTTTTGACTTAAGAATGTTTTGACTTACGGGTGTTTCGGCTTATGAGTGTTTCGACTTACGAGTGTTTTGACTTAGGGGTGTTTCGACTTACGAGTGTTTTGGTTTACGTGTGTTTCGACTTACGAATGTTTCGACTTACGAGTGTTTCGGCTTACGAGTGTTTCGTCTTATGAGTGTTTTGACTTAAGGGTGTTTCGACGAGTGTTTCGATACGAGTGTTTCGACTTACGGGTTTTCTGACTTACGAGTGTTCTGATTTACGGATGTTTCGAATTATGAGTGTTTCGACTACGAGTGTTTCGACTTACGAGTGTTTCGACTACGAGTGTTTCGACTTACGAGTGTTCTGACTTACGAGTGTTCTGACTTACGGGTGTTCTGACTTACGAGTGTTCCGACTTACGAGTGTTTCGGCTTATGAGTGTTTCGGCTTACGAGCGTTTCGACTACGAGTGTTTCGACTTACGAATGTTTTTGCTAACGAGTGTTTCGACTTACGAATGTTTTTGCTTACGAGTGTTTCGAATTACAAGTGTTTCGAATTACGAGTGTTTTGACTTACGGTGTTTCGGCTTACGAGTGTTTCGACATACGAGTGTTTTGACTTACCGCTGTTTCGACTTACGGGTGTTTCGACTTACGAGAGTTTCGACTTACGAGTGTTCTGACTTACGAGTGTTCTGACTTACGAGTGTTCCAACTTGCGAGTGTTTCGGCTTACGAGTGTTTCGACATGCGAGTTTTTTTACTTACGAGTGTTTTGGTTTACGTGTGTTTCGACTTACGAGTGTTTCGACTTACGAGTGTTTCGACGTACGAGTGTTTTGACTTGCGGGTGTTTCGACTTACGAGTGTTTTGGTTTACGTGTGTTTCGACTTACGAATGTTTCGGCTTACGAGTGTTTCGACTTACGAGTGTTCCGACCTACGAGTGTTTCGGCTACGGATGTTCCGACTTACGAGTATTTTCGGCTTACGAGTGTTTTGACTTACGATTGTTTTGACTTACGGGTATTTCGGCTTACGAGTGTTTCGACTTACGAGTGTTTCGACTTACGAGTGTTTTGACTTACGGGTGTTTCGACTTACGAGTGTTTTGGTTTACGTGTGTTTCGACTTACGAATGTTTCGGCTTACGAGTGTTTCGACTTACGAGTGTTTTGACTTACGGGTGTTTCGACTTACGAGTGTTTGGGTTTACGTATGTTTCGACTTACGAATGTTTCGGCTTACGAGTGTTTCGACTTACGAGTGTTTAAACTTACGAGTGTTTTGACTTACGAGTGTTTCGACTTACGAGTGTTTTGGCGTACGAGTGTTTCGACTTACGAGTGTTTCGACTTACGGGTGTTTTGACTTACGGGTGTTTCGGCTTACGAGTGTTTCGACTTACGAGTGTTTTGACTTAAGGGTGTTTCGACTTACGAGTGTTTCGACTTACGAGTGTTCCGACTTACGGGTGTTTTGACTTACGTGTGTTTTGACATACGAGTGTTTCGACTTACGAGTGTTTTGACTTACGTGTGTTTTGACATACGAGTGTTTCGATACGAGTGTTTCGACTTACGAGTGTTCTGACTTACGATTGTTCTGACTTACGAGCGTTCTGACTTACGAGTGTTTCGGCTTACGAGTGTTTCGGCTTACGAGTGTTTCGACTTACGAGTGTTTCGACTTACGAGTGTTCCGACTTACGGGTGTTTCGATTTACGGGTGTTTTGGCTTACGGTGTTTCGACTTACGAGTGTTTCGAGTTAAGAGTGTTTTGACTTACGCGTGTTTTGACATACGAGTGTTCTGACTTACGAGTGTTCTGACTTTCGAGTGTTCTGACTTACGAGTGTTCTGATTTACGGATGTTTCGAATTATGAGTGTTTCGACTACGAGTGTTTCGACTTACGAGTGTTTCAACTACGAGTGTTTCGACTTACGAGTGTTCTGACTTACGAGTGTTCTGACTTACGGGTGTTCTGACTTACGAGTGTTCCGACTTACGAGTGTTTCGGCTTATGAGTGTTTCGGCTTACGAGCGTTTCGACTACGAGTGTTTCGACTTACGAATGTTTTTGTTAACGAGTGTTTCGACTTACGAATGTTTTTGCTTACGAGTGTTTCGGCTTACGAGTGTTTCGACTTACAAGTGTTTCGAATTACGAGTGTTTTGACTTACGGTGTTTCGGCTTACGAGTGTTTCGACATACGAGTGTTTTGACTTACCGCTGTTTCGACTTACGGGTGTTTCGACTTACGAGAGTTTCGACTTACGAGTGTTCCTACTTGCGAGTGTTTCGGCTTACGAGTGTTTCGACATGCGAGTTTTTTTACTTACGAGTGTTTTGGTTTACGTGTGTTTCGACTTACGAGTGTTTCGACTTACGAGTGTTTCGACGTACGAGTGTTTTAACTTGCGGGTGTTTCGACTTACGAGAGTTTTGGTTTACGTGTGTTTCGACTTACGAATGTTTCGGCTTACGAGTGTTTCGACTTACGAGTGTTCCGACCTACGAGTGTTTCGGCTTACGAGTGTTTCGACATGCGAGTTTTTTTACTTACGATTGTTTTGACTTACGGGTATTTCGGCTTACTAGTGTTTCGATTTACGAGTGTTTCGACTTACGAGTGTTTTGGTTTACATGTGTTTCGACTTACGAATGTTTCGGCTTACGAGTGTTTCGACTTACGAGTGTTTTGACTTACGGGTGTTTCGACTTACGAGTGTTTTGGTTTACGTGTGTTTCGACTTACGAATGTTTCGGCTTACGAGTGTTTCGACTTACGAGTGTTTAAACTTACGAGTGTTTTGACTTACGGGTGTTTCGACTTACGAGTGTTTTGGCGTACGAGTGTTTCGACTTAAGGGTGTTTCGACTTACGAGTGTTTCGACTTACGAGTGTTCCGACTTACGGGTGTTTTGACTTACGTGTGTTTTGACATACGAGTGTTTCGACTTACGAGTGTTTTGAATTACGTGTGTTTTGACATACGAGTGTTTCGATACGAGTGTTTCGACTTACGAGTGTTCTGACTTACGATTGTTCTGACTTACGAGCGTTCTGACTTACGAGTGTTTCGGCTTACGAGTGTTTCGGCTTACGAGTGTTTCGACTTACGAGTGTTTCGACTTACGAGTGTTCCGACTTACGGGTGTTTCGACTTACGAGTGTTTTGGCTTACGGTGTTTCGACTTACGAGTGTATCGAGTTAAGAGTGTTTTGACTTACGCGTGTTTTGACATACGAGTGTTCTGACTTACGAGTGTTCTGACTTACGAGTGTTCTGACTTACGAGTGTTCTCACTTACGAGTGTTCTGACTTACGAGTGTTCCGACTTTACGAGTGTTTCGGCTCACGAGTGTTTCGGCTTACGAGTGTTTCGACTTACGAAAATAACAATTAGACGCGGTTTCAAATCTCTATGCTTTTCAAATTCATTACATTAATCTTTATTTATACGTTTCGCTTTACGAGTGTTTCGACTTACGAGTGTTTCGACATACGAGTGTTTCGGCTTACGAGTGTTTTGATTTACTAGTGTTTTGACTTACGGGTGCTTCGACTTACGCGTGTTTCGACTTACGAGTGTTTCGACTTACGAGTGTTTCGACTTACGAGTGTTTCGGCTGGCGAGTGTTTCGACTTACGAGTGTTTTGACTTAAGGGTGTTTCGACTTACGAGTGTTTCGACTTACGAGTGTTTCGACTTACGAGTGTTTCGGCGTACGAGTGTTTTGACTTACGAGTGTTTCGACTTACGAGTGTTTCGACTTACGGGTGTTTTGACTTACGGGCGTTTTGGCTTACGAGTGTTTCGACTTACGAGTGTTTCGACTTACGGGTGTTTCGATTACGAGTGTTTTGGCTTACGGTGTTTCGACTTACGAGTGTTTCGGCTTACGAGTATTTCGACTTAAGGGTGTTTCGACTTACGAGTGTTTCGATACGAGTGTTTCGACTTACGAGTGTTTCGGCTTACGAGTGTTTCGACTTACGAGTGTTTCGACTTACGAGTGTTCTGATTTACGGATGTTTCGACTTACGAGCGTTCTGACTTACGAGTGTTTCGGCTTACGAGTGTTTCGGCTTACGAGTGTTTCGACTGACGAGTGTTTCGACTTACGAGTGTTCCGACTTACGGGTGTTTCGACTTACGAGTGTTTTGGCTTACGGTGTTTCGACTTACGAGTGTTTCGAGTTAAGAATGTTTTGACTTACGCGTGTTTTGACATACGAGTGTTCTGACTTACGAGTGTTCTGACTTACGAGTGTTCTGACTTACGAGTGTTCTGACTTACGAGTGTTCCGACTTTACGAGTGTTTCGGCTCACGAGTGTTTCGGCTTACGAGTGTTTCGACTTACGAAAATAACAAATAGACGCGGTTTCAAATCTCTATGCTTTTCAAATTCATTACATTAATCTTTATTTATACGTTTCGCTTTACGAGTGTTTCGACTTACGAGTGTTTCGACATACGAGTGTTTCGACTTACGAATGTTTTTGCTTACGAGTGTTTCGGTTTACGAGTGTTCCGACTTACGAGTGTTTCGACTTACGAGTGTTTCGGCTTACGAGTGTTTCCGGCTTACGAGTGTTTCGACTTACGAGTGTTTTGACTTACGGTGTTTCGGCTTACGAGTGATTAGACTTACGAGTGTTTTGACTTACGGGTGTTTTGACTTACGGGTGTTGTGAATTACGAGTGTTCCGATTTACGAGTGTTTTGACTTACGGTGTTTCGGCTTACAAGTGATTCGACTTACGAATGTTTTGACTTACGGGTGTTTCGGCTTGCGAGTGTTTCGAGTTACGAGTGTTTTGACTTACGCGTGTTTTGACATACGAGTGTTTCGATACGAGTGTTCTGACTTACGAGTGTTCTGACTTACGAGTGTTCCGACTTTACGAGTGTTTCGGCTCACGAGTGTTTCGGCTTACGAGTGTTTCGACTTACGAAAATAACAAATAGACGCGGTTTCAAATCTCTATGCTTTTCAAATTCATTACATTAATCTTTATTTATACGTTTCGCTTTACGAGTGTTTCGACTTACGAGTGTTTCGACATACGAGTGTTTCGACTTACGAATGTTTTTGCTTACGGGTGTTTCGACTTACGAATGTTTTTGCTTACGAGTGTTTCGGTTTACGAGTGTTCCGACTTACGAGTGTTCCGACTTACGAGTGTTTCGGCTTACGAGTGTTTCCGGCTTACGAGTGTTTCGACTTACTAATGTTTTTACTTACGAGTGTTTCGGCGTACGAGTGTTTCGGCTTACGAGTGTTTCGACTTACGAGTGTTTCGGCTTGCGAGTGTTTCAACTTACTAATGTTTTTACTTACGAGTGTTTCGGCGTACGAGTGTTTCGACTTACGAGTGTTTCGACTTACGGGTGTTTTGACTTACGGGTGTTTCGGCTTACGAGTGTTTCGACTTACGAGTGTTTTGACTTAAGGGTGTTTCGACTTACGAGTGTTTCGACTTACGAGTGTTTCGACTTACGAGTGTTTCGGATTACGAATGTTTTGACTTGAGGGTTTTCGACTTACGAGTGTGTCGATACGAGTGTTTCGACTTACGAGTGTTCTGACTTACGAGTGTTCTGATTTACGGATGTTTCGACACACGAGTGTTTCGAATTACGAGTGTTTCGACTTACGAGTGTTTCGACTTACGAGTGTTCCGACTTACGGGTGTTTCGACTTACGAGTGTTTTGGCTTACGGTGTTTCGGCTTACGAGTGTTTCGAGTTACGAGTGTTTTGACTTACGCGTGTTTTGACATACGAGTGTTTCGATACGAGTGTTCTGACTTACGAGTGTTCTGACTTACGAGTGTTCTGACTTACGAGTGTTCTGACTTACGAGTGTTCTGACTTACGGGTGTTCTGACTTACGAGTGTTCCGACTTACGAGTGTTTCGGCTTATGAGTGTTTCGGCTTACGAGCGTTTCGACTACGAGTGTTTCGACTTACGAATGTTTTTGCTTACGAGTGTTTCGACTTACGAATGTTTTTGCTTACGAATGTTTTTGCTTACGAGTGTTCTGACTTACGAGTGTTTTGGTTTACGTGTGTTTCGACTTACGAATGTTTCGGCTTACGAGTGTTTCGGCTACGGATGTTCCGACTTACGAGTATTTTCGGCTTACGAGTGTTTTGACTTACGATTGTTTTGACTTACGATTGTTTTGACTTACGAGTGTTTCGACTTACGAGTGTTTCGATTTACGAGTGTTTTGACTTTCGGGTGTTTCGACTTACGAGTGTTTTGGTTTACGTGTGTTTCGACTTACGAGTGTTTTGACTTACGATTGTTTCGGCTTACGAGTGTTTCGACTTACGAGTGTTTCGGCTTACGAGTGTTTCGGCTTATGAGTGTTTTGACTTAAGGGTGTTTCGACGAGTGTTTCGATACGAGTGTTTCGACTTACGGGTGTGCTGACTTACGAGTGTTCTGATTTACGGATGTTTCGAATTATGAGTGTTTCGACTACGAGTGTTTCGACTTACGAGTGTTTCGACTACGAGTGTTTCGACTTACGAGTGTTCTGACTTACGAGTGTTCTGACTTACGGGTGTTCTGACTTACGAGTGTTCCGACTTACGAGTGTTTCGGCTTATGAGTGTTTCGGCTTACGAGCGTTTCGACTACGAGTGTTTCGACCTACGAATGTTTTTGCTTACGAGTGTTTCGACTTACGAATGTTTTTGCTTACGAGTGTTTCGGCTTACAAGTGTTTCGACTTACAAGTGTTTCGAATTACGAGTGTTTTGACTTACGGTGTTTCGGCTTACGAGTGTTTCGACATACGAGTGTTTTGACTTACCGGTGTTTCGACTTACGGATGTTTCGACTTACGGGTGTTTCGACTCACGAGTGTTTCTACTTACGAGTGTTTCGACTTACGAGTGTTCCGACTTACGAGTGTTTTGACTTACGAGTGTTCCGACTTACGAGTGTTTCGGCTTACGAGTGTTTCGGCTCACGAGTGTTTCAACTTACGAGTGTTTTCAATTACGAATGTTTTGCCTTACGGGTGTTTCGGTTTACGGGTGTTTTGACTTACGAGTGTTCTGACTTACGAGTGTTCCGGCTTACGAGTGTTTCGGCTTACGAGTGTTTCGACTCACGAGTGTTCCGACCTACGAGTGTTTCGGCTACGGATGTTCCGACTTACGAGTATTTTCGACTTACGAGTGTTTTGACTTACGATTGTTTTGACTTACGGGTATTTCGGCTTACGAGTGTTTCGACTTACGAGTGTTTCGACGTACGAGTGTTTTGACTTGCGGGTGTTTCGACTTACGAGTGTTTTGGTTTACGTGTGTTTCGACTTACGAATGTTTCGGCTTACGAGTGTTTCGACTTACGAGTGTTCCGACCTACGAGTGTTTCGGCTACGGATGTTCCGACTTACGAGTATTTTCGGCTTACGAGTGTTTTGACTTACGATTGTTTTGACGTACGATTGTTTCGGCTTACGAGTGTTTCGACTTACGAGTGTTTCGATTTACGAGTGTTTTGACTTAAGAATGTTTTGACTTACGGGTGTTTCGGCTTATGAGTGTTTCGACTTACGAGTGTTTTGACTTACGGGTGTTTCGACGTACGAGTGTTTTGGTTTACGTGTGTTTCGACTTACGAATGTTTCGGCTTACGAGTGTTTCGACTTACGAGTGTTTCGGCTTACGAGTGTTTCGGCTTACGAGTGTTTTGACTTAAGGGTGTTTCGACGAGTGTTTCGATACGAGTGTTTCGACTTACGGGTGTTCTGACTTACGAGTGTTCTGATTTACGGATGTTTCGACTTATGAGTGTTTCGACTACGAGTGTTTCGACTTACGAGTGTTTCGACTACGAGTGTTTCGACTTACGAGTGTTCTGACTTACGAGTGTTCTGATTTACGGATGTTTCGACTTATGAGTGTTTCGACTACGAGTGTTTCGACTTACGAGTGTTTCGACTACGAGTGTTTCGACTTACGAGTGTTTCGGCTTACGAGTGTTTCCGGCTTACGAGTGTTTCGACTTACGAGTGTTTTGACTTACGGTGTTTCGGCTTACGAGTGATTAGACTTACGAGTGTTTTGACTTACGGGTGTTTTGACTTACGGGTGTTGTGAATTACGAGTGTTCCGATTTACGAGTGTTTTGACTTACGGTGTTTCGGCTTACAAGTGATTCGACTTACGAATGTTTTGACTTACGGGTGTTTCGGCTTGCGAGTGTTTCGAGTTACGAGTGTTTTGACTTACGCGTGTTTTGACATACGAGTGTTTCGATACGAGTGTTCTGACTTACGAGTGTTCTGACTTACGAGTGTTCCGACTTTACGAGTGTTTCGGCTCACGAGTGTTTCGGCTTACGAGTGTTTCGACTTACGAAAATAACAAATAGACGCGGTTTCAAATCTCTATGCTTTTCAAATTCATTACATTAATCTTTATTTATACGTTTCGCTTTACGAGTGTTTCGACTTACGAGTGTTTCGACATACGAGTGTTTCGACTTACGAATGTTTTTGCTTACGGGTGTTTCGACTTACGAATGTTTTTGCTTACGAGTGTTTCGGTTTACGAGTGTTCCGACTTACGAGTGTTCCGACTTACGAGTGTTTCGGCTTACGAGTGTTTCCGGCTTACGAGTGTTTCGACTTACTAATGTTTTTACTTACGAGTGTTTCGGCGTACGAGTGTTTCGGCTTACGAGTGTTTCGACTTACGAGTGTTTCGGCTTGCGAGTGTTTCAACTTACTAATGTTTTTACTTACGAGTGTTTCGGCGTACGAGTGTTTCGACTTACGAGTGTTTCGACTTACGGGTGTTTTGACTTACGGGTGTTTCGGCTTACGAGTGTTTCGACTTACGAGTGTTTTGACTTAAGGGTGTTTCGACTTACGAGTGTTTCGACTTACGAGTGTTTCGACTTACGAGTGTTTCGGATTACGAATGTTTTGACTTGAGGGTTTTCGACTTACGAGTGTGTCGATACGAGTGTTTCGACTTACGAGTGTTCTGACTTACGAGTGTTCTGATTTACGGATGTTTCGACACACGAGTGTTTCGAATTACGAGTGTTTCGACTTACGAGTGTTTCGACTTACGAGTGTTCCGACTTACGGGTGTTTCGACTTACGAGTGTTTTGGCTTACGGTGTTTCGGCTTACGAGTGTTTCGAGTTACGAGTGTTTTGACTTACGCGTGTTTTGACATACGAGTGTTTCGATACGAGTGTTCTGACTTACGAGTGTTCTGACTTACGAGTGTTCTGACTTACGAGTGTTCTGACTTACGAGTGTTCTGACTTACGGGTGTTCTGACTTACGAGTGTTCCGACTTACGAGTGTTTCGGCTTATGAGTGTTTCGGCTTACGAGCGTTTCGACTACGAGTGTTTCGACTTACGAATGTTTTTGCTTACGAGTGTTTCGACTTACGAATGTTTTTGCTTACGAATGTTTTTGCTTACGAGTGTTCTGACTTACGAGTGTTTTGGTTTACGTGTGTTTCGACTTACGAATGTTTCGGCTTACGAGTGTTTCGGCTACGGATGTTCCGACTTACGAGTATTTTCGGCTTACGAGTGTTTTGACTTACGATTGTTTTGACTTACGATTGTTTTGACTTACGAGTGTTTCGACTTACGAGTGTTTCGATTTACGAGTGTTTTGACTTTCGGGTGTTTCGACTTACGAGTGTTTTGGTTTACGTGTGTTTCGACTTACGAGTGTTTTGACTTACGATTGTTTCGGCTTACGAGTGTTTCGACTTACGAGTGTTTCGGCTTACGAGTGTTTCGGCTTATGAGTGTTTTGACTTAAGGGTGTTTCGACGAGTGTTTCGATACGAGTGTTTCGACTTACGGGTGTGCTGACTTACGAGTGTTCTGATTTACGGATGTTTCGAATTATGAGTGTTTCGACTACGAGTGTTTCGACTTACGAGTGTTTCGACTACGAGTGTTTCGACTTACGAGTGTTCTGACTTACGAGTGTTCTGACTTACGGGTGTTCTGACTTACGAGTGTTCCGACTTACGAGTGTTTCGGCTTATGAGTGTTTCGGCTTACGAGCGTTTCGACTACGAGTGTTTCGACCTACGAATGTTTTTGCTTACGAGTGTTTCGACTTACGAATGTTTTTGCTTACGAGTGTTTCGGCTTACAAGTGTTTCGACTTACAAGTGTTTCGAATTACGAGTGTTTTGACTTACGGTGTTTCGGCTTACGAGTGTTTCGACATACGAGTGTTTTGACTTACCGGTGTTTCGACTTACGGATGTTTCGACTTACGGGTGTTTCGACTCACGAGTGTTTCTACTTACGAGTGTTTCGACTTACGAGTGTTCCGACTTACGAGTGTTTTGACTTACGAGTGTTCCGACTTACGAGTGTTTCGGCTTACGAGTGTTTCGGCTCACGAGTGTTTCAACTTACGAGTGTTTTCAATTACGAATGTTTTGCCTTACGGGTGTTTCGGTTTACGGGTGTTTTGACTTACGAGTGTTCTGACTTACGAGTGTTCCGGCTTACGAGTGTTTCGGCTTACGAGTGTTTCGACTCACGAGTGTTCCGACCTACGAGTGTTTCGGCTACGGATGTTCCGACTTACGAGTATTTTCGACTTACGAGTGTTTTGACTTACGATTGTTTTGACTTACGGGTATTTCGGCTTACGAGTGTTTCGACTTACGAGTGTTTCGACGTACGAGTGTTTTGACTTGCGGGTGTTTCGACTTACGAGTGTTTTGGTTTACGTGTGTTTCGACTTACGAATGTTTCGGCTTACGAGTGTTTCGACTTACGAGTGTTCCGACCTACGAGTGTTTCGGCTACGGATGTTCCGACTTACGAGTATTTTCGGCTTACGAGTGTTTTGACTTACGATTGTTTTGACGTACGATTGTTTCGGCTTACGAGTGTTTCGACTTACGAGTGTTTCGATTTACGAGTGTTTTGACTTAAGAATGTTTTGACTTACGGGTGTTTCGGCTTATGAGTGTTTCGACTTACGAGTGTTTTGACTTACGGGTGTTTCGACGTACGAGTGTTTTGGTTTACGTGTGTTTCGACTTACGAATGTTTCGGCTTACGAGTGTTTCGACTTACGAGTGTTTCGGCTTACGAGTGTTTCGGCTTACGAGTGTTTTGACTTAAGGGTGTTTCGACGAGTGTTTCGATACGAGTGTTTCGACTTACGGGTGTTCTGACTTACGAGTGTTCTGATTTACGGATGTTTCGACTTATGAGTGTTTCGACTACGAGTGTTTCGACTTACGAGTGTTTCGACTACGAGTGTTTCGACTTACGAGTGTTCTGACTTACGAGTGTTCTGATTTACGGATGTTTCGACTTATGAGTGTTTCGACTACGAGTGTTTCGACTTACGAGTGTTTCGACTACGAGTGTTTCGACTTACGAGTGTTCTGACTTACGAGTGTTTCGACTTACGAGTGTTCTGACTTACGAGTGTTCTGATTTACGGATGTTTCGACTTATGAGTGTTTCGACTACGAGTGTTTCGACTTACGAGTGTTTCGACTACGAGTGTTTCGGCTTACGAGTGTTTCTTCTTACGAGTGTTTCGACTTACAAGTGTTCCGACTTACGAGTGTTTCGACTTACGAGTGTTTTGACTTACGGTGTTTCGGCTTACGAATGTTTTGACTTACGAGTGTTTTGACTTACGGGTGTTTTGACATACGAGTGTTTCGATACGAGTGTTCTGACTTATGAGTGTTCTGACTTACGAGTGTTCTGACTTACGAGTGTTCTGACTTACGAGTGTTCCGACTTACGAGTGTTTCGGCTCACGAGTGTTTCGGCTTACGAGTGTTTCGACTACGAAAATAACAAATAGACGCGGTTTCAAATCTCTATGCTTTTCAAGTTCATTACATTAATCTTTATTTATACGTTTCGCTTTACGAATGTTTCGACTTACGAGTGTTTCGACTTACGAGTGTTTCGGCTTACGAGTGTTTCGGCTCACGAGTGTTTCGACTTAAGAGTGTTTCGACTAAACGAGTGTTTCGACTTACGAGTGCTTTTGCCATACGGGTGTTTCGGTTTACGAGTGTTTCGACTTACGAGTGTTCTGACTTACGAGTGTTCCGACTTACGAGTGTTTCGACTTACGAGTGTTTCGACTTACGAGTGTTCCGACCTACGAGTGTTTCGGCTTACGGGTGTTCCGACCTACGAGTGTTTCGACTTACGAATGTTTTTGCTTACGAGTGTTTCGACTTACGAATGTTTTTGCTTACGAGTGTTTCGGCTTACGAGTGTTTCGACTTACAAGTGTTTCGACTTACGAGTGTTTTGACTTACGGTGTTTCGGCTTACGAGTGTTTCGACATACGAGTGTTTTGACTTACCGGTGTTTCGACGTACGGATGTTTCGACTTACGGGTGTTTCGACTCACGAGTGTTTCTACTTACGAGTGTTTCGACTTACGAGTGTTCCGACTTACGAGTGTTTTGACTTACGAGTGTTCCGACTTACGAGTGTTTCGGCTTACGAGTGTTTCGGCTCACGAGTGTTTCAACTTACGAGTGTTTTGAATTACGAATGTTTTGCCTTACGGGTGTTTCGGTTTACGGGTGTTTTGACTTACGAGTGTTCTGACTTACGAGTGTTCCGGCTTACGAGTGTTTCGGCTTACGAGTGTTTCGACTCACGAGTGTTCCGACCTACGAGTGTTTCGGCTACGGATGTTCCGACTTACGAGTATTTTCGACTTACGAATGTTTTGACTTACGATTGTTTTGACTTACGTGTATTTCGGCTTACGAGTGTTTCGACTTACGAGTGTTTCGACGTACGAGTGTTTTGACTTGCGGGTGTTTCGACTTACGAGTGTTTTGGTTTACGTGTGTTTCGACTTACGAATGTTTCGGCTTACGAGTGTTTCGACTTACGAGTGTTCCGACCTACGAGTGTTTCGGCTACGGATGTTCCGACTTACGAGTATTTTCGGCTTACGAGTGTTTTGACTTACGATTGTTTTGACGTACGATTGTTTCGGCTTACGAGTGTTTCGACTTACGAGAGTTTCGATTTACGAGTGTTTTGACTTAAGAATGTTTTGACTTACGGGTGTTTCGGCTTATGAGTGTTTCGACTTACGAGTGTTTTGACTTACGGGTGTTTCGACTTACGAGTGTTTTGGTTTACGTGTGTTTCGACTTACGAATGTTTCGACTTACGAATGTTTCGGCTTACGAGTGTTTCGTCTTATGAGTGTTTTGACTTAAGGGTGTTTCGACGAGTGTTTCGATACGAGTGTTTCGACTTACGGGTGTTCTGACTTACGAGTGTTCTGATTTACGGATGTTTCGAATTATGAGTGTTTCGACTACGAGTGTTTCGACTTACGAGTGTTTCGACTACGAGTGTTTCGACTTACGAGTGTTCTGACTTACGAGTGTTCTGACTTACGGGTGTTCTGACTTACGAGTGTTCCGACTTACGAGTGTTTCGGCTTACGAGTGTTTCGGCTTACGAGCGTTTCGACTACGAGTGTTTCGACTTACGAATGTTTTTGCTAACGAGTGTTTCGACTTACGAATGTTTTTGCTTACGAGTGTTTCGGCTTACGAGTGTTTCGACTTACAAGTGTTTCGAATTACGAGTGTTTCGACTTACGGGTGTTTCGACTTACGAGAGTTTCGACTTACGAGTGTTCTGACTTACGAGTGTTCTGACTTACGAGTGTTCCGACTTGGGAGTGTTTCGGCTTACGAGTGTTTCGACATGCGAGTTTTTTTACTTACGAGTGTTTTGGTTTACGTGTGTTTCGACTTACGAGTGTTTCGACTTACGAGTGTTTCGACGTACGAGTGTTTTGACTTGCGGGTGTTTCGACTTACGAGTGTTTTGTTTTACGTGTGTTTCGACTTACGAATGTTTCGGCTTACGAGTGTTTCGACTTACGAGTGTTCTGACTTACGAGTGTTCTGACTTACGAGTGTTCCGACTTACGAGTGTTTCGGCTTACGAGTGTTTCGGCTTACGAGTGTTTTGACTTACGATTGTTTTGACTTACGGGTATTTCGGCTTACGAGTGTTTCGACTTACGAGTGTTTCGACTTACGAGTGTTTTGACTTACGGGTGTTTCGACTTACGAGTGTTTTGGTTTACGTGTGTTTCGACTTACGAATGTTTCGGCTTACGAGTGTTTCGACTTACGAGTGTTTTGACTTACGGGTGTTTCGACTTACGAGTGTTTTGGTTTACGTGTGTTTCGACTTACGAATGTTTCGACTTACGAGTGTTTCGGCTTACGAGTGTTTCGTCTTATGAGTGTTTTGACTTAAGGGTGTTTCGACGAGTGTTTCGATACGAGTGTTTCGACTTACGGGTGTTCTGACTTACGAGTGTTCTGATTTACGGATGTTTCGAATTATGAGTGTTTCGACTACGAGTGTTTCGACTTACGAGTGTTTCGACTACGAGTGTTTCGACTTACGAGTGTTCTGACTTACGAGTGTTCTGACTTACGGGTGTTCTGACTTACGAGTGTTCCGACTTACGAGTGTTTCGGCTTATGAGTGTTTTGGTTTACGTGTGTTTCGACTTACGAATGTTTCGGCTTACGAGTGTTTCGACTTACGAGTGTTTAAACTTACGAGTGTTTTGACTTACGGGTGTTTCGACTTACGAGTGTTTTGGCGTACGAGTGTTTCGACTTACGAGTATTTCGACTTACGGGTGTTTTGACTTACGGGTGTTTCGGCTTACGAGTGTTTCGACTTACGAGTGTTTTGACTTAAGGGTGTTTCGACTTACGAGTGTTTCGACTTACGAGTGTTCCGACTTACGGGTGTTTTGACTTACGTGTGTTTTGACATACGAGTGTTTCGACTTACGAGTGTTTTGACTTACGTGTGTTTTGACATACGAGTGTTTCGATACGAGTGTTTCGACTTACGAGTGTTCTGACTTACGATTGTTCTGACTTACGAGCGTTCTGACTTACGAGTGTTTCGGCTTACGAGTGTTTCGGCTTACGAGTGTTTCGACTTACGAGTGTTTCGACTTACGAGTGTTCCGACTTACGGGTGATTCGACTTACGAGTGTTTTGGCTTACGGTGTTTCGACTTACGAGTGTTTCGAGTTAAGAGTGTTTTGACTTACGCGTGTTTTGACATACGAGTGTTCTGACTTACGAGTGTTCTGACTTACGAGTGTTCTGACTTACGAGTGTTCTGATTTACGGATGTTTCGAATTATGAGTGTTTCGACTACGAGTGTTTCGACTTACGAGTGTTTCGACTACGAGTGTTTCGACTTACGAGTGTTCTGTCTTACGAGTGTTCTGACTTACGGGTGTTCTGACTTACGAGTGTTCCGACTTACGAGTGTTTCGGCTTATGAGTGTTTCGGCTTACGAGCGTTTCGACTACGAGTGTTTCGACTTACGAATGTTTTTGCTTACGAGTGTTTCGACTTACGAATGTTTTTGCTTACGAATGTTTTTGCTTACGAGTGTTCTGACTTACGAGTGTTTTGACTTACGAGTGTTCCGACTTACGAGTGTTTTGGTTTACGTGTGTTTCGACTTACGAATGTTTCGGCTTACGAGTGTTTCGACTTACGAGTGTTCCGACCTACGAGTGTTTCGGATACGGATGTTCCGACTTACGAGTATTTTCGGCTTACGAGTGTTTTTTGACTTACGATTGTTTTGACTTACGATTGTTTCGGCTTACGAGTGTTTCGACTTACGAGTGTTTCGATTTACGAGTGTTTTGACTTACGGGTGTTTCGACTTACGAGTGTTTTGGTTTACGTGTGTTTCGACTTACGAATGTTTCGGCTTACGAGTGTTTCGACTTACGAGTGTTTCGACTTACGGTTGTTCTGACTTACGGGTATTCCGACTTACGAGTGATTTGGCATACGAGTGTTTCGACTTACGAGTGTTTTCGGCTTACGAGTGTTTCGACTTACGAGTGTTTTGACTTACGATTGTTTCGGATTACGAGTGTTTCGACTTACGAGTGTTTCGGCTTACGAGTGTTTTGACTTAAGGGTGTTTCGACGAGTGTTTCGATACGAGTGTTTCGACTTACGGGTGTTCTGACTTACGAGTGTTCTGATTTACGGATGTTTCGAATTATGAGTGTTTCGACTACGAGTGTTCCGACTTGGGAGTGTTTCGGCTTACGAGTGTTTCGACATGCGAGTTTTTTTACTTACGAGTGTTTTGGTTTACGTGTGTTTCGACTTACGAGTGTTTCGACTTACGAGTGTTTCGACGTACGAGTGTTTTGACTTGCGGGTGTTTCGACTTACGAGTGTTTTGTTTTACGTGTGTTTCGACTTACGAATGTTTCGGCTTACGAGTGTTTCGACTTACGAGTGTTCTGACTTACGAGTGTTCTGACTTACGAGTGTTCCGACTTACGAGTGTTTCGGCTTACGAGTGTTTCGGCTTACGAGTGTTTTGACTTACGATTGTTTTGACTTACGGGTATTTCGGCTTACGAGTGTTTCGACTTACGAGTGTTTCGACTTACGAGTGTTTTGACTTACGGGTGTTTCGACTTACGAGTGTTTTGGTTTACGTGTGTTTCGACTTACGAATGTTTCGGCTTACGAGTGTTTCGACTTACGAGTGTTTTGACTTACGGGTGTTTCGACTTACGAGTGTTTTGGTTTACGTGTGTTTCGACTTACGAATGTTTCGACTTACGAGTGTTTCGGCTTACGAGTGTTTCGTCTTATGAGTGTTTTGACTTAAGGGTGTTTCGACGAGTGCTTCGATACGAGTGTTTCGACTTACGGGTGTTCTGACTTACGAGTGTTCTGATTTACGGATGTTTCGAATTATGAGTGTTTCGACTACGAGTGTTTCGACTTACGAGTGTTTCGACTACGAGTGTTTCGACTTACGAGTGTTCTGACTTACGAGTGTTCTGACTTACGGGTGTTCTGACTTACGAGTGTTCCGACTTACGAGTGTTTCGGCTTATGAGTGTTTTGGTTTACGTGTGTTTCGACTTACGAATGTTTCGGCTTACGAGTGTTTCGACTTACGAGTGTTTAAACTTACGAGTGTTTTGACTTACGGGTGTTTCGACTTACGAGTGTTTTGGCGTACGAGTGTTTCGACTTACGAGTATTTCGACTTACGGGTGTTTTGACTTACGGGTGTTTCGGCTTACGAGTGTTTCGACTTACGAGTGTTTTGACTTAAGGGTGTTTCGACTTACGAGTGTTTCGACTTACGAGTGTTCCGACTTACGGGTGTTTTGACTTACGTGTGTTTTGACATACGAGTGTTTCGACTTACGAGTGTTTTGACTTACGTGTGTTTTGACATACGAGTGTTTCGATACGAGTGTTTCGACTTACGAGTGTTCTGACTTACGATTGTTCTGACTTACGAGCGTTCTGACTTACGAGTGTTTCGGCTTACGAGTGTTTCGGCTTACGAGTGTTTCGACTTACGAGTGTTTCGACTTACGAGTGTTCCGACTTACGGGTGATTCGACTTACGAGTGTTTTGGCTTACGGTGTTTCGACTTACGAGTGTTTCGAGTTAAGAGTGTTTTGACTTACGCGTGTTTTGACATACGAGTGTTCTGACTTACGAGTGTTCTGACTTACGAGTGTTCTGACTTACGAGTGTTCTGATTTACGGATGTTTCGAATTATGAGTGTTTCGACTACGAGTGTTTCGACTTACGAGTGTTTCGACTACGATTGTTTCGACTTACGAGTGTTCTGTCTTACGAGTGTTCTGACTTACGGGTGTTCTGACTTACGAGTGTTCCGACTTACGAGTGTTTCGACTTATGAGTGTTTCGGCTTACGAGCGTTTCGACTACGAGTGTTTCGACTTACGAATGTTTTTGCTTACGAGTGTTTCGACTTACGAATGTTTTTGCTTACGAATGTTTTTGCTTACGAGTGTTCTGACTTACGAGTGTTTTGACTTACGAGTGTTCCGACTTACGAGTGTTTTGGTTTACGTGTGTTTCGACTTACGAATGTTTCGGCTTACGAGTGTTTCGACTTACGAGTGTTCCGACCTACGAGTGTTTCGGCTACGGATGTTCCGACTTACGAGTATTTTCGGCTTACGAGTGTTTTGACTTACGATTGTTTTGACTTACGATTGTTTCGGCTTACGAGTGTTTCGACTTACGAGTGTTTCGATTTACGAGTGTTTTGACTTACGGGTGTTTCGACTTACGAGTGTTTTGATTTACGTGTGTTTCGACTTACGAATGTTTCGGCTTACGAGTGTTTCGACTTACGAGTGTTTCGACTTACGGTTGTTCTGACTTACGGGTATTCCGACTTACGAGTGATTTGGCATACGAGTGTTTCGTCTTACGAGTGTTTTTGGCTTACGAGTGTTTCGACTTACGAGTGTTTCGACTTACGAGTGTTTTGGTTTACGGTGTTTCGGCTTACGAGTGTTTCGAGTTACGAGTGTTTTGACTTACGCGTGTTTTGACATACGAGTGTTTCGATACGAGTGTTCTGACTTACGAGTGTTCTGACTTACGAGTGTTCTGACTTACGAGTGTTCTGACTTACGAGTGTTCCGACTTTACGAGTGTTTCGGCTCACGAGTGTTTCGGCTTACGAGTGTTTCGACTTACGAAAATAACAAATAGACGCGGTTTCAAATCTCTATGCTTTTCAAATTCATTACATTAATCTTTATTTATACGTTTCGCTTTACGAGTGTTTCGACTTACGAGTGTTTCGACATACGAGTGTTAAGGTTTACGAGTGTTTTGATTTACGAGTGTTTTGACTTACGGGTGCTTCGACTTACGCGTGTTTCGACTTACGAGTGTTTCGACTTACGAGTGTTTCGACTTACGAGTGTTTCGGCTTACGAGTGTTTTGACTTAAGGGTGTTTCGACTTACGAGTGTTCTGATTTACGGATGTTTCGACGTACGAGTGTCTCGACTTACGAGTGTTTCGACTTACGAGTGTTTCGGCTTACGAGTGTTTCGACTTACGAGTGTTTCGACTTACGAGTGTTCTGATTTACGGATGTTTCGACATACGAGTGTTTCGACTTACGAGTGTTTCGACTTACGAGTGTTTTTACTTACGTGTGTTTTGACATACGAGTGTTTCGATACGAGTGTTTCGACTTACGAGTGTTCTGACTTACGATTGTTCTGACTTACGAGCGTTCTGACTTACGAGTGTTTCGGCTTACGAGTGTTTCGGCTTACGAGTGTTTCGACTTACGAGTGTTTCGACTTACGAGTGTTCCGACTTACGGGTGTTTCGACTTACGAGTGTTTTGGCTTACGGTGTTTCGACTTACGAGTGTTTCGAGTTAAGAGTGTTTTGACTTACGCGTGTTTTGACATACGAGTGTTCTGACTTACGAGTGTTCTGACTTACGAGTGTTCTGACTTACGAGTGTTCTGACTTACGAGTGTTCCGACTTTACGAGTGTTTCGGCTCACGAATGTTTCGGCTTACGAGTGTTTCGACTTACGAAAATAACAATTAGACGCGGTTTCAAATCTCTATGCTTTTCAAATCCATTACATTAATCTTTATTTATACGTTTCGCTTTACGAGTGTTTCGACTTACGAGTGTTTCGACATACGAGTGTTTCGGCTTACGAGTGTTTTGATTTACGAGTGTTTTGACTTACGGGTGCTTCGACTTACGCGTGTTTCGACTCACGAGTGTTTCGACTTACGAGTGTTTCGACTAACGAGTGTTTCGGCTGGCGAGTGTTTCGACTTACGAGTGTTTTGACTTAAGGGTGTTTCGACTTACGAGTGTTTCGACTTACGAGTGTTTCGACTTACGAGTGTTTCGGCGTACGAGTGTTTTGACTTACGAGTGTTTCGACTTACGAGTGTTTTGACTTACGAATGTTTTGACTTACGGGTGTTTCGGCTTACGCGTGTTTCGACTTACGAGTGTTTCGGCTTGCGAGTGTTTCGACTTACTAATGTTTTTACTTACGAGTGTTTCGGCGTACGAGTTTTTCGACTTACGAGTGTTTCGGCTTACGGGTGTTTTGACTTACGGGTGTTTTGGCTTACGAGTGTTTCGACTTACGAGTGTTTCGACTTACGGGTGTTTCGATTACGAGTGTTTTGGCTTACGGTGTTTCGACTTACGAGTGTTTCGGCTTACGAGTGTTTCGACTTAAGGGTGTTTCGACTTACGAGTGTTTCGATACGAGTGTTTCGACTTACGAGTGTTTCCGCTTACGAGTGTTTCGACTTACGAGTGTTTCGACTTACGAGTGTTCTGATTTACGGATGTTTCAACTTACGAGCGTTCTGACTTACGAGTGTTTCTGCTTACGAGTGTTTCGGCTTACGAGTGTTTCGAGTTAAGAGTGTTTTGACTTACGCGTGTTTTGACATACGAGTGTTCTGACTTACGAGTGTTCTGACTTACGAGTGTTCTGACTTACGAGTGTTCTGACTTACGAGTGTTCTGACTTACGAGTGTTCCGACTTTACGAGTGTTTCGGCTCACGAGTGTTTCGGCTTACGAGTGTTTCGACTTACGAAAATAACAAATAGACGCGGTTTCAAATCTCTATGCTTTTCAAATTCATTACATTAATCTTTATTTATACGTTTCGCTTTACGAGTGTTTCGACTTACGAGTGTTTCGACATACGAGTGTTTCGACTTACGAATGTTTTTGCTTACGAGTGTTTCGGTTTACGAGTGTTCCGACTTACGAGTGTTCCGACTTACGAGTGTTTCGGCTTACGAGTGTTTCCGGCTTACGAGTGTTTCGACTTACGAGTGTTTTGACTTACGGTGTTTCGGCTTACGAGTGATTAGACTTACGAGTGTTTTGACTTACGGGTGTTTTGACTTACGGGTGTTGTGAATTACGAGTGTTCCGATTTACGAGTGTTTTGACTTACGGTGTTTCGGCTTACAAGTGATTCGACTTACGAATGTTTTGACTTACGGGTGTTTCGGCTTGCGAGTGTTTCGAGTTACGAGTGTTTTGACTTACGCGTGTTTTGACATACGAGTGTTTCGATACGAGTGTTCTGACTTACGAGTGTTCTGACTTACGAGTGTTCTGACTTACGAGTGTTCTGACTTACGAGTGTTCCGACTTTACGAGTGTTTCGGCTCACGAGTGTTTCGGCTTACGAGTGTTTCGACTTACGAGTGTTTCGACTTACGGGTGTTTTGACTTACGGGTGTTTCGGCTTACGAGTGTTTCGACTTACGAGTGTTTCGACTTACGAGTGTTCCGACTTACGGGTGTTTTGACTTACGTGTGTTTTGACATACGAGTGTTTCGACTTACGTGTGTTTTGACTTACGTGTGTTTTGACATACGAGTGTTTCGATACGAGTGTTTCGACTTACGAGTGTTCTGACTTACGATTGTTCTGACTTACGAGCGTTCTGACTTACGAGTGTTTCGGCTTACGAGTGTTTCGGCTTACGAGTGTTTCGACTTACGAGTGTTTCGACTTACGAGTGTTCCGACTTACGGGTGTTTCGACTTACGAGTGTTTTGGCTTACGGTGTTTCGACTTACGAGTGTTTCGAGTTAAGAGTGTTTTGACTTACGCGTGTTTTGACATACGAGTGTTCTGACTTACGAGTGTTCTGACTTACGAGTGTTCTGACTTACGAGTGTTCTGATTTACGGATGTTTCGAATTATGAGTGTTTCGACTACGAGTGTTTCGACTTACGAGTGTTTCGACTACGAGTTTTTCGACTTACGAGTGTTCTGTCTTACGAGTGTTCTGACTTACGGGTGTTCTGACTTACGAGTGTTCCGACTTACGAGTGTTTCGGCTTATGAGTGTTTCGGCTTACGAGCGTTTCGACTACGAGTGTTTCGACTTACGAATGTTTTTGCTTACGAGTGTTTCGACTTACGAATGTTTTTGCTTACGAATGTTTTTGCTTACGAGTGTTCTGACTTACGAGTGTTTTGACTTACGAGTGTTTTGGTTTACGTGTGTTTCGACTTACGAATGTTTCGGCTTACGAGTGTTTCGACTTACGAGTGTTCCGACCTACGAGTGTTTCGGATACGGATGTTCCGACTTACGAGTATTTTCGGCTTACGAGTGTTTTCACTTACGATTGTTTTGACTTACGATTGTTTCGGCTTACGAGTGTTTCGACTTACGAGTCTTTCGATTTACGAGTGTTTTGACTTACGGGTGTTTCGACTTACGAGTGTTTTGGTTTACGTGTGTTTCGACTTATGAATGTTTCGGCTTACGAGTGTTTCGACTTACGAGTGTTTCGACTTACGGTTGTTCTGACTTACGGGTATTCCGACTTACGAGTGATTTGGCATACGAGTGTTTCGACTTACGAGTGTTTTCGGCTTACGAGTGTTTCGACTTACGAGTGTTTTGACTTACGATTGTTTCGGATTACGAGTGTTTCGACTTACGAGTGTTTCGGCTTACGAGTGTTTTGACTTAAGGGTGTTTCGACGAGTGTTTCGATACGAGTGTTTCGACTTACGGGTGTTCTGACTTACGAGTGTTCTGATTTACGGATGTTTCGAATTATGAGTGTTTCGACTACGAGTGTTTCGACTTACGAGTGTTTCGACTACGAGTGTTTCGACTTACGAGTGTTCTGACTTACGAGTGTTCTGACTTACGAGTGTTCTGACTTACGAGTGTTCCGACTTACGAGTGTTTCGGCTTACGAGTGTTTCGGCTTACGTGTGTTTCGGCTTACGAGTGTTTCGACTTACGAGTGTTTTGACTTACGGTGTTTCGGCTTACGAATGTTTTGACTTACGAGTGTTTTGACTTACGGGTGTTTTGACATACGAGTGTTTCGATACGAGTGTTTCGACTTACGAGTGTTCTGACTTACGAGTGTTCTGACTTACGAGTGTTCTGACTTACGAGTGTTCCGACTTACGAGTGTTTCGGCTCACGAGTGTTTCGGCTTACGAGTGTTTCGACTTACGAAAATAACAAATAGACGCGGTTTCAAATCTCTATGCTTTTCAAGTTCATTACATTAATCTTTATTTATACGTTTCGCTTTACGAATGTTTCGACTTACGAGTGTTTCGACGTACGAGTGTTTCGGCATACGAGTGTTTTGACTTACGAGATTTTTTACTTACGGGTGTTTCGACTTACACGTGTTTCGGCTTACGAATGTTTTGACTTACGAGTGTTTTGACTTACGGGTGTTTTGACATGCGAGTGTTTCGATACGAGTGTTTCGACTTACGAGTGTTCTGACTTACGAGTGTTTCGTCTTACGATTGTTTCGGCTTACGAGTGTTTCGACTTACGAGTGTTTTGACTTACGGTGTTTCGGTTTACGCGTGTTTCGACTTACGAGTGTTTTGACTTACGGGTGTTTTGACATACGAGTGTTTCGATACGAGTGTTCTGACTTACGAGTGTTCTGACTTACGAGTGTTCTAACTTACGGGTGTTCTGACTTACGAGTGTTCCGACTTACGAGTGTTTCGACTTATGAGTGTTTCGGCTTACGAGCGTTTCGACTACGAGTGTTTCGACTTGCGAATGTTTTTGCTTACGAGTGTTTCGACTTACGAATGTTTTTGCTTACGAATGTTTTTGCTTACGAGTGTTCTGACTTACGAGTGTTTTGACTTACGAGTGTTCCGGCTTACGAGTGTTTTGGTTTACGTGTGTTTCGACTTACGAATGTTTCGGCTTACGAGTGTTTCGACTTACGAGTGTTCCGACCTACGAGTGTTTCGGCTACGGATGTTCCGACTTACGAGTATTTTCGGCTTACGAGTGTTTTGACTTACGATTGTTTTGACTTACGATTGTTTCGACTTACGAGTGTTTCGATTTACGAGTGTTTTGACTTAAGAATATTTTGACTTACGGGTGTTTCGGCTTACGAGTGTTTCGACTTACGAGTGTTTTGACTTACGGGTGTTTCGACTTACGAGTGTTTTGGTTTACGTGTGTTTCGACTTACGAATGTTTCGGCTTACGAGTGTTTCGACTTACGAGTGTTTCGACTTACGGTTGTTCTGACTTACGGGTATTCCGACTTACGAGTGATTTGGCATACGAGTGTTTCGACTTACGAGTGTTTTTGGCTTACGAGTGTTTCGACTTACGAGTGTTTTGACTTACGATTGTTTCGGCTTACGAGTGTTTCGACTTACGAGTGTTTCGGCTTACGAGTGTTTCGTCTTATGAGTGTTTTGACTTAAGGGTGTTTCGACGAGTGTTTCGATACGAGTGTTTCGACTTACGGGTGTTCTGACTTACGAGTGTTCTGATTTACGGATGTTTCGAATTATGAGTGTTTCGGCTTACGAGCGTTTCGACTACGAGTGTTTCGACTTACGAATGTTTTTGCTAACGAGTGTTTCGACTTACGAATGTTTTTGCTTACGAGTGTTTCGGCTTACGAGTGTTTCGACTTACGAGTGTTTTGACTTACCGGTGTTTCGACTTACGGGTGTTTTGACTTACGAGAGTTTCGACTTACGAGTGTTCTGACTTACGAGTGTTCTGACTTACGAGTGTTCCGACTTGCGAGTGTTTCGGCTTACGAGTGTTTCGACATGCGAGTTTTTTGACTTACGGATGTTTCGACTTACGGGTGTTTCGACTCACGAGTGTTTCTACTTACGAGTGTTTCGACTTACGAGTGTTCCGACTTACGAGTGTTTTGACTTACGATTGTTCCGACTTACGAGTGTTTCGGCTTACGAGTGTTTCGGCTCACGAGTGTTTCGACTTACGAGTGTTTCGACTTACGAGTGTTTCGACTTACGAGTGTTTCGACTTACGAGTGTTCTGATTTACGGATGTTTCGACTTACGAGCGTTCTGACTTACGAGTGTTTCGGCTTACGAGTGTTTCGGCTTACGAGTGTTTCGGCTCACGAGTGTTTCGGCTTACGAGTGTTTCGACTTACGAAAATAACAAATAGACGCGGTTTCAAATCTCTATGCTTTTCAAATTCATTACATTAATCTTTATTTATACGTTTCGCTTTACGAGTGTTTCGACTTACGAGTGTTTCGACATACGAGTGTTTCGACTTACGAATGTTTTTGCTTACGAGTGTTTCGGTTTACGAGTGTTCCGACTTACGAGTGTTCCGACTTACGAGTGTTTCGGCTTACGAGTGTTTCCGGCTTACGAGTGTTTCGACTTACGAGTGTTTTGACTTACGGTGTTTCGGCTTACGAGTGATTAGACTTACGAGTGTTTTGACTTACGGGTGTTTTGACTTACGGGTGTTGTGAATTACGAGTGTTCCGATTTACGAGTGTTTTGACTTACGGTGTTTCGGCTTACAAGTGATTCGACTTACGAATGTTTTGACTTACGGGTGTTTCGGCTTGCGAGTGTTTCGAGTTACGAGTGTTTTGACTTACGCGTGTTTTGACATACGAGTGTTTCGATACGAGTGTTCTGACTTACGAGTGTTCTGACTTACGAGTGTTCTGACTTACGAGTGTTCTGACTTACGAGTGTTCTGACTTACGAGTGTTCCGACTTTACGAGTGTTTCGGCTCACGAGTGTTTCGGCTTACGAGTGTTTCGACTTACGAAAATAACAAATAGACGCGGTTTCAAATCTCTATGCTTTTCAAATTCATTACATTAATCTTTATTTATACGTTTCGCTTTACGAGTGTTTCGACTTACGAGTGTTTCGACATACGAGTGTTTCGACTTACGAATGTTTTTGCTTACGGGTGTTTCGACTTACGAATGTTTTTGCTTACGAGTGTTTCGGTTTACGAGTGTTCCGACTTACGAGTGTTCCGACTTACGAGTGTTTCGGCTTACGAGTGTTTCCGGCTTACGAGTGTTTCGACTTACTAATGTTTTTACTTACGAGTGTTTCGGCGTACGAGTGTTTTGACTTACGAGTGTTTCGACTTACGAGTGTTTTGACTTACGAATGTTTTGACTTACGGGTGTTTCGGCTTACGAGTGTTTCGACTTACGAGTGTTTCGGCTTGCGAGTGTTTCGACTTACTAATGTTTTTACTTACGAGTGTTTCGGCGTACGAGTGTTTCGACTTACGAGTGTTTCGACTTACGGGTGTTTTGACTTACGGGTGTTTCGGCTTACGAGTGTTTCGACTTACGAGTGTTTTGACTTAAGGGTGTTTCGACTTACGAGTGTTTCGACTTACGAGTGTTTCGACTTACGAGTGTTTCGGATTACGAATGTTTTGACTTGAGGGTTTTCGTCTTACGAGTGTTTCGATACGAGTGTTTCGACTTACGAGTGTTTTGACTTACGATTGTTTTGACTTACGGGTATTTCGGCTTACGAGTGTTTCGAGTTACGAGTGTTTCGACGTACGAGTGTTTTGACTTGCGTGTGTTTCGACTTACGAGTGTTTTGGTTTACGTGTGTTTCGACTTACGAATGTTTCGGCTTACGAGTGTTTCGACTTACGAGTGTTCCGACCTACGAGTGTTTCGGCTACGGATGTTCCGACTTACGAGTATTTTCGGCTTACGATTGTTTTGACTTACGATTGTTTTGACGTACGATTGTTTCGGCTTACGAGTGTTTCGACTTACGAGTGTTTCGATTTACGTGTGTTTCGACTTACGAATGTTTCGACTTACGAGTGTTTCGGCTTACGAGTGTTTCGTCTTATGAGTGTTTTGACTTAAGGGTGTTTCGACGAGTGTTTCGATACGAGTGTTTTGACTTACGGGTGTTCTGACTTACGAGTGTTCTGATTTACGGATGTTTCGAATTATGAGTGTTTCGACTACGAGTGTTTCGACTTACGAGTGTTTCGACTACGAGTGTTTCGACTTACGAGTGTTCTGACTTACGAGTGTTCTGACTTACGGGTGTTCTGACTTACGAGTGTTCCGACTTACGAGTGTTTCGGCTTATGAGTGTTTCGGCTTACGAGCGTTTCGACTACGAGTGTTTCGACTTACGAATGTTTTTGCTTACGAGTGTTTCGACTTACGAATGTTTTTGCTTACGAGTGTTTCGGCTTACAAGTGTTTCGACTTACAAGTGTTTCGACTTACGAGTGTTTTGACTTACGGTGTTTCGGCTTACGAGTGTTTCGACATACGAGTGTTTTGACTTACCGGTGTTTCGACTTACGGATGTTTCGACTTACGGGTGTTTCGACTCACGAGTGTTTCTACTTACGAGTGTTTCGACTTACGAGTGTTCCGACTTACGAGTGTTTTGACTTACGAGTGTTCCGACTTACGAGTGTTTCGGCTTACGAGTGTTTCGGCTCACGAGTGTTTCAACTTACGAGTGTTTTGAATTACGAATGTTTTGCCTTACGGGTGTTTCGGTTTACGGGTGTTTTGACTTACGAGTGT
The DNA here is from genome assembly GCA_964016885.1 of Eledone cirrhosa. Lineage (NCBI taxonomy): Eukaryota > Metazoa > Mollusca > Cephalopoda > Octopoda > Eledonidae > Eledone > Eledone cirrhosa. The sequence goes on from OZ024741.1 coordinate 262,619,519, forward strand.
TCTGACTTACGAGTGTTCCGGCTTACGAGTGTTTCGGCTTACGAGTGTTTCGACTCACGAGTGTTCCGACCTACGAGTGTTTCGGCTACGGATGTTCCGACTTACGAGTATTTTCGACTTACGAGTGTTTTGACTTACGGGTATTTCGGCTTACGAGTGTTTCGACTTACGAGTGTTTCGACGTACGAGTGTTTTGACTTGCGGGTGTTTCGACTTACGAGTGTTTTGGTTTACGTGTGTTTCGACTTACGAATGTTTCGGCTTACGAGTGTTTCGACTTACGAGTGTTCCGACCTACGAGTGTTTCGGCTACGGATGTTCCGACTTACGAGTATTTTCGGCTTACGAGTGTTTTGACTTACGATTGTTTTGACGTACGATTGTTTCGGCTTACGAGTGTTTCGACTTACGAGTGTTTCGATTTACGAGTGTTTTGACTTAAGAATGTTTTGACTTACGGGTGTTTCGGCTTATGAGTGTTTCGACTTACGAGTGTTTCGATTTACGTGTGTTTCGACTTACGAATGTTTCGACTTACGAGTGTTTCGGCTTACGAGTGTTTCGTCTTATGAGTGTTTTGACTTAAGGGTGTTTCGACGAGTGTTTCGATACGAGTGTTTCGACTTACGGGTTTTCTGACTTACGAGTGTTCTGATTTACGGATGTTTCGAATTATGAGTGTTTCGACTACGAGTGTTTCGACTTACGAGTGTTTCGACTACGAGTGTTTCGACTTACGAGTGTTCTGACTTACGAGTGTTCTGACTTACGGGTGTTCTGACTTACGAGTGTTCCGACTTACGAGTGTTTCGGCTTATGAGTGTTTCGGCTTACGAGCGTTTCGACTACGAGTGTTTCGACTTACGAATGTTTTTGCTAACGAGTGTTTCGACTTACGAATGTTTTTGCTTACGAGTGTTTCGGCTTACGAGTGTTTCGACTTACAAGTGTTTCGAATTACGAGTGTTTTGACTTACGGTGTTTCGGCTTACGAGTGTTTCGACATACGAGTGTTTTGACTTACCGCTGTTTCGACTTACGGGTGTTTCGACTTACGAGAGTTTCGACTTACGAGTGTTCTGACTTACGAGTGTTCTGACTTACGAGTGTTCCGACTTGCGAGTGTTTCGGCTTACGAGTGTTTCGACATGCGAGTTTTTTTACTTACGAGTGTTTTGGTTTACGTGTGTTTCGATTTACGAGTGTTTCGACTTACGAGTGTTTCGACGTACGAGTGTTTTGACTTGCGGGTGTTTCGACTTACGAGTGTTTTGGTTTACGTGTGTTTCGACTTACGAATGTTTCGGCTTACGAGTGTTTCGACTTACGAGTGTTCCGACCTACGAGTGTTTCGGCTACGGATGTTCCGACTTACGAGTATTTTCGGCTTACGAGTGTTTTGACTTACGATTGTTTTGACTTACGGGTATTTCGGCTTACGAGTGTTTCGACTTACGAGTGTTTCGACTTACGAGTGTTTTGACTTACGGGTGTTTCGACTTACGAGTGTTTTGGTTTACGTGTGTTTCGACTTATGAATGTTTCGGCTTACGAGTGTTTCGACTTACGAGTGTTTCGACTTACGGTTGTTCTGACTTACGGGTATTCCGACTTACGAGTGATTTGGCATACGAGTGTTTCGACTTACGAGTGTTTTCGGCTTACGAGTGTTTCGACTTACGAGTGTTTTGACTTACGATTGTTTCGGATTACGAGTGTTTCGACTTACGAGTGTTTCGGCTTACGAGTGTTTTGACTTAAGGGTGTTTCGACGAGTGTTTCGATACGAGTGTTTCGACTTACGGGTGTTCTGACTTACGAGTGTTCTGATTTACGGATGTTTCGAATTATGAGTGTTTCGACTACGAGTGTTTCGACTTACGAGTGTTTCGACTACGAGTGTTTCGACTTACGAGTGTTCTGACTTACGAGTGTTCTGACTTACGAGTGTTCTGACTTACGAGTGTTCCGACTTACGAGTGTTTCGGCTTACGAGTGTTTCGGCTTACGTGTGTTTCGGCTTACGAGTGTTTCGACTTACGAGTGTTTTGACTTACGGTGTTTCGGCTTACGAATGTTTTGACTTACGAGTGTTTTGACTTACGGGTGTTTTGACATACGAGTGTTTCGATACGAGTGTTTCGACTTACGAGTGTTCTGACTTACGAGTGTTCTGACTTACGAGTGTTCTGACTTACGAGTGTTCCGACTTACGAGTGTTTCGGCTCACGAGTGTTTCGGCTTACGAGTGTTTCGACTTACGAAAATAACAAATAGACGCGGTTTCAAATCTCTATGCTTTTCAAGTTCATTACATTAATCTTTATTTATACGTTTCGCTTTACGAATGTTTCGACTTACGAGTGTTTCGACGTACGAGTGTTTCGGCATACGAGTGTTTTGACTTACGAGATTTTTTACTTACGGGTGTTTCGACTTACACGTGTTTCGGCTTACGAATGTTTTGACTTACGAGTGTTTTGACTTACGGGTGTTTTGACATGCGAGTGTTTCGATACGAGTGTTTCGACTTACGAGTGTTCTGACTTACGAGTGTTTCGTCTTACGATTGTTTCGGCTTACGAGTGTTTCGACTTACGAGTGTTTTGACTTACGGTGTTTCGGTTTACGCGTGTTTCGACTTACGAGTGTTTTGACTTACGGGTGTTTTGACATACGAGTGTTTCGATACGAGTGTTCTGACTTACGAGTGTTCTGACTTACGAGTGTTCTAACTTACGGGTGTTCTGACTTACGAGTGTTCCGACTTACGAGTGTTTCGACTTATGAGTGTTTCGGCTTACGAGCGTTTCGACTACGAGTGTTTCGACTTGCGAATGTTTTTGCTTACGAGTGTTTCGACTTACGAATGTTTTTGCTTACGAATGTTTTTGCTTACGAGTGTTCTGACTTACGAGTGTTTTGACTTACGAGTGTTCCGGCTTACGAGTGTTTTGGTTTACGTGTGTTTCGACTTACGAATGTTTCGGCTTACGAGTGTTTCGACTTACGAGTGTTCCGACCTACGAGTGTTTCGGCTACGGATGTTCCGACTTACGAGTATTTTCGGCTTACGAGTGTTTTGACTTACGATTGTTTTGACTTACGATTGTTTCGACTTACGAGTGTTTCGATTTACGAGTGTTTTGACTTAAGAATATTTTGACTTACGGGTGTTTCGGCTTACGAGTGTTTCGACTTACGAGTGTTTTGACTTACGGGTGTTTCGACTTACGAGTGTTTTGGTTTACGTGTGTTTCGACTTACGAATGTTTCGGCTTACGAGTGTTTCGACTTACGAGTGTTTCGACTTACGGTTGTTCTGACTTACGGGTATTCCGACTTACGAGTGATTTGGCATACGAGTGTTTCGACTTACGAGTGTTTTTGGCTTACGAGTGTTTCGACTTACGAGTGTTTTGACTTACGATTGTTTCGGCTTACGAGTGTTTCGACTTACGAGTGTTTCGGCTTACGAGTGTTTCGTCTTATGAGTGTTTTGACTTAAGGGTGTTTCGACGAGTGTTTCGATACGAGTGTTTCGACTTACGGGTGTTCTGACTTACGAGTGTTCTGATTTACGGATGTTTCGAATTATGAGTGTTTCGGCTTACGAGCGTTTCGACTACGAGTGTTTCGACTTACGAATGTTTTTGCTAACGAGTGTTTCGACTTACGAATGTTTTTGCTTACGAGTGTTTCGGCTTACGAGTGTTTCGACTTACGAGTGTTTTGACTTACCGGTGTTTCGACTTACGGGTGTTTTGACTTACGAGAGTTTCGACTTACGAGTGTTCTGACTTACGAGTGTTCTGACTTACGAGTGTTCCGACTTGCGAGTGTTTCGGCTTACGAGTGTTTCGACATGCGAGTTTTTTGACTTACGGATGTTTCGACTTACGGGTGTTTCGACTCACGAGTGTTTCTACTTACGAGTGTTTCGACTTACGAGTGTTCCGACTTACGAGTGTTTTGACTTACGATTGTTCCGACTTACGAGTGTTTCGGCTTACGAGTGTTTCGGCTCACGAGTGTTTCGACTTACGAGTGTTTCGACTTACGAGTGTTTCGATACGAGTGTTTCGACTTACGAGTGTTTCGGCTTACGAGTGTTTCGACTTACGAGTGTTTCGACTTACGAGTGTTCTGATTTACGGATGTTACGACTTACGAGCGTTCTGACTTACGAGTGTTTCGGCTTACGAGTGTTTCGGCTTACGAGTGTTTCGGCTCACGAGTGTTTCGGCTTACGAGTGTTTCGACTTACGAAAATAACAAATAGACGCGGTTTCAAATCTCTATGCTTTTCAAATTCATTACATTAATCTTTATTTATACGTTTCGCTTTACGAGTGTTTCGACTTACGAGTGTTTCGACATACGAGTGTTTCGACTTACGAATGTTTTTGCTTACGAGTGTTTCGGTTTACGAGTGTTCCGACTTACGAGTGTTCCGACTTACGAGTGTTTCGGCTTACGAGTGTTTCCGGCTTACGAGTGTTTCGACTTACGAGTGTTTTGACTTACGGTGTTTCGGCTTACGAGTGATTAGACTTACGAGTGTTTTGACTTACGGGTGTTTTGACTTACGGGTGTTGTGAATTACGAGTGTTCCGATTTACGAGTGTTTTGACTTACGGTGTTTCGGCTTACAAGTGATTCGACTTACGAATGTTTTGACTTACGGGTGTTTCGGCTTGCGAGTGTTTCGAGTTACGAGTGTTTTGACTTACGCGTGTTTTGACATACGAGTGTTTCGATACGAGTGTTCTGACTTACGAGTGTTCTGACTTACGAGTGTTCTGACTTACGAGTGTTCTGACTTACGAGTGTTCTGACTTACGAGTGTTCCGACTTTACGAGTGTTTCGGCTCACGAGTGTTTCGGCTTACGAGTGTTTCGACTTACGAAAATAACAAATAGACGCGGTTTCAAATCTCTATGCTTTTCAAATTCATTACATTAATCTTTATTTATACGTTTCGCTTTACGAGTGTTTCGACTTACGAGTGTTTCGACATACGAGTGTTTCGACTTACGAATGTTTTTGCTTACGGGTGTTTCGACTTACGAATGTTTTTGCTTACGAGTGTTTCGGTTTACGAGTGTTCCGACTTACGAGTGTTCCGACTTACGAGTGTTTCGGCTTACGAGTGTTTCCGGCTTACGAGTGTTTCGACTTACTAATGTTTTTACTTACGAGTGTTTCGGCGTACGAGTGTTTTGACTTACGAGTGTTTCGACTTACGAGTGTTTTGACTTACGAATGTTTTGACTTACGGGTGTTTCGGCTTACGAGTGTTTCGACTTACGAGTGTTTCGGCTTGCGAGTGTTTCGACTTACTAATGTTTTTACTTACGAGTGTTTCGGCGTACGAGTGTTTCGACTTACGAGTGTTTCGACTTACGGGTGTTTTGACTTACGGGTGTTTCGGCTTACGAGTGTTTCGACTTACGAGTGTTTTGACTTAAGGGTGTTTCGACTTACGAGTGTTTCGACTTACGAGTGTTTCGACTTACGAGTGTTTCGGATTACGAATGTTTTGACTTGAGGGTTTTCGTCTTACGAGTGTTTCGATACGAGTGTTTCGACTTACGAGTGTTTTGACTTACGATTGTTTTGACTTACGGGTATTTCGGCTTACGAGTGTTTCGACTTACGAGTGTTTCGACGTACGAGTGTTTTGACTTGCGTGTGTTTCGACTTACGAGTGTTTTGGTTTACGTGTGTTTCGACTTACGAATGTTTCGGCTTACGAGTGTTTCGACTTACGAGTGTTCCGACCTACGAGTGTTTCGGCTACGGATGTTCCGACTTACGAGTATTTTCGGCTTACGATTGTTTTGACTTACGATTGTTTTGACGTACGATTGTTTCGGCTTACGAGTGTTTCGACTTACGAGTGTTTCGATTTACGTGTGTTTCGACTTACGAATGTTTCGACTTACGAGTGTTTCGGCTTACGAGTGTTTCGTCTTATGAGTGTTTTGACTTAAGGGTGTTTCGACGAGTGTTTCGATACGAGTGTTTCGACTTACGGGTGTTCTGACTTACGAGTGTTCTGATTTACGGATGTTTCGAATTATGAGTGTTTCGACTACGAGTGTTTCGACTTACGAGTGTTTCGACTACGAGTGTTTCGACTTACGAGTGTTCTGACTTACGAGTGTTCTGACTTACGGGTGTTCTGACTTACGAGTGTTCCGACTTACGAGTGTTTCGGCTTATGAGTGTTTCGGCTTACGAGCGTTTCGACTACGAGTGTTTCGACTTACGAATGTTTTTGCTTACGAGTGTTTCGACTTACGAATGTTTTTGCTTACGAGTGTTTCGGCTTACAAGTGTTTCGACTTACAAGTGTTTCGACTTACGAGTGTTTTGACTTACGGTGTTTCGGCTTACGAGTGTTTCGACATACGAGTGTTTTGACTTACCGGTGTTTCGACTTACGGATGTTTCGACTTACGGGTGTTTCGACTCACGAGTGTTTCTACTTACGAGTGTTTCGACTTACGAGTGTTCCGACTTACGAGTGTTTTGACTTACGAGTGTTCCGACTTACGAGTGTTTCGGCTTACGAGTGTTTCGGCTCACGAGTGTTTCAACTTACGAGTGTTTTGAATTACGAATGTTTTGCCTTACGGGTGTTTCGGTTTACGGGTGTTTTGACTTACGAGTGTTCTGACTTACGAGTGTTCCGGCTTACGAGTGTTTCGGCTTACGAGTGTTTCGACTCACGAGTGTTCCGACCTACGAGTGTTTCGGCTACGGATGTTCCGACTTACGAGTATTTTCGACTTACGAGTGTTTTGACTTACGGGTATTTCGGCTTACGAGTGTTTCGACTTACGAGTGTTTCGACGTACGAGTGTTTTGACTTGCGGGTGTTTCGACTTACGAGTGTTTTGGTTTACGTGTGTTTCGACTTACGAATGTTTCGGCTTACGAGTGTTTCGACTTACGAGTGTTCCGACCTACGAGTGTTTCGGCTACGGATGTTCCGACTTACGAGTATTTTCGGCTTACGAGTGTTTTGACTTACGAGTGTTTCGATTTACGAGTGTTTTGACGTAAGAATGTTTTGACTTACGGGTGTTTCGGCTTATGAGTGTTTCGACTTACGAGTGTTTCGATTTACGTGTGTTTCGACTTACGAATGTTTCGACTTACGAGTGTTTCGGCTTACGAGTGTTTCGTCTTATGAGTGTTTTGACTTAAGGGTGTTTCGACGAGTGTTTCGATACGAGTGTTACGAGTGTTCTGACTTACGGGTGTTCTGACTTACGAGTGTTCCGACTTACGAGTGTTTCGGCTTATGAGTGTTTCGGCTTACGAGCGTTTCGACTACGAGTGTTTCGACTTACGAATGTTTTTGCTAACGAGTGTTTCGACTTACGAATGTTTTTGCTTACGAGTGTTTCGGCTTACGAGTGTTTCGACTTACAAGTGTTTCGAATTACGAGTGTTTTGACTTACGGTGTTTCGGCTTACGAGTGTTTCGACATACGAGTGTTTTGACTTACCGCTGTTTCGACTTACGGGTGTTTCGACTTACGAGAGTTTCGACTTACGAGTGTTCTGACTTACGAGTGTTCTGACTTACGAGTGTTCCGACTTGCGAGTGTTTCGGCTTACGAGTGTTTCGACATGCGAGTTTTTTTACTTACGAGTGTTTTGGTTTACGTGTGTTTCGATTTACGAGTGTTTCGACTTACGAGTGTTTCGACGTACGAGTGTTTTGACTTGCGGGTGTTTCGACTTACGAGTGTTTTGGTTTACGTGTGTTTCGACTTACGAATGTTTCGGCTTACGAGTGTTTCGACTTACGAGTGTTCCGACCTACGAGTGTTTCGGCTACGGATGTTCCGACTTACGAGTATTTTCGGCTTACGAGTGTTTTGACTTACGATTGTTTTGACTTACGGGTATTTCGGCTTACGAGTGTTTCGACTTACGAGTGTTTCGACTTACGAGTGTTTTGACTTACGGGTGTTTCGACTTACGAGTGTTTTGGTTTACGTGTGTTTCGACTTACGAATGTTTCGGCTTACGAGTGTTTCGACTTACGAGTGTTTTGGTTTACGTATGTTTCGACTTACGAATGTTTCGGCTTACGAGTGTTTCGACTTACGAGTGTTTAAACTTATGAGTGTTTTGACTTACGAGTGTTTCGACTTACGAGTGTTTTGGCGTACGAGTGTTTCGACTTACGAGTGTTTCGACTTACGGGTGTTTTGACTTACGGGTGTTTCTGCTTACGAGTGTTTCGACTTACGAGTGTTTTGGCTTAAGGGTGTTTCGACTTACGAGTGTTGCGACTTACGAGTGTTCCGACTTACGGGTGTTTTGACTTACGTGTGTTTTGACATACGAGTGTTTCGACTTACGAGTGTTTTGACTTACGTGTGTTTTGACATACGAGTGTTTCTATACGAGTGTTTCGACTTACGAGTGTTCTGACTTACGATTGTTCTGACTTACGAGCGTTCTGACTTACGAGTGTTTCGGCTTACGAGTGTTTCGGCTTACGAGTGTTTCGACTTACGAGTGTTTCGACTTACGAGTGTTCCGACTTACGGGTGTTTCGACTTACGAGTGTTTTGGCTTACGGTGTTTCGACTTACGAGTGTTTCGAGTTAAGAGTGTTTTGACTTACGCGTGTTTTGACATACGAGTGTTCTGACTTACGAGTGTTATGACTTACGAGTGTTCTGACTTACGAGTGTTCTGATTTACGGATGTTTCGAATTATGAGTGTTTCGACTACGAGTGTTTCGACTTACGAGTGTTTCGACTACGAGTGTTTCGACTTCCGAGTGTTCTGACTTACGAGTGTTCTGACTTACGGGTGTTCTGACTTACGAGTGTTCCGACTTACGAGTGTTTCGGCTTATGAGTGTTTCGGCTTACGAGCGTTTCGACTACGAGTGTTTCGACGTACGAATGTTTTTGCTTACGAGTGTTTCGACTTACGAATGTTTTTGCTTACGAATGTTTTTGCTTACGAGTGTTCTGACTTACGAGTGTTTTGACTTACGAGTGTTCCGACTTACGAGTGTTTTGGTTTACGTGTGTTTCGACTTACGAATGTTTCGGCTTACGAGTGTTTCGACTTATGAGTGTTCCGACCTACGAGTGTTTCGGATACGGATGTTCCGACTTACGAGTATTTTCGGCTTACGAGTGTTTTGACTTACCATTGTTTTGACTTACGATTGTTTCGGCTTACGAGTGTTTCGACTTACGAGTGTTTCGATTTACGAGTGTTTTGACTTACGGGTGTTTCGACTTACGAGTGTTTTGGTTTACGTGTGTTTCGACTTACGAATGTTTCGGCTTATGAGTGTTTCGACTTACGAGTGTTTCGACTTACGGTTGTTCTGACTTACGGGTATTCCGACTTACGAGTGATTTGGCATACGAGTGTTTCGACTTACGAGTGTTTTCGGCTTACGAGTGTTTCGACTTACGAGTGTTTTGACTTACGATTGTTTCGGATTACGAGTGTTTCGACTTACGAGTGTTTTGACTTACCGGTGTTTCGACTTACGGATGTTTCGACTTACGGGTGTTTCGACTCACGAGTGTTTCTACTTACGAGTGTTTCGACTTACGAGTGTTCCGACTTACGAGTGTTTTGACTTACGAGTGTTCCGACTTACGAGTGTTTCGGCTTACGAGTGTTTCGGCTCACGAGTGTTTCAACTTACGAGTGTTTTGAATTACGAATGTTTTGCCTTACGGGTGTTTCGGTTTACGGGTGTTTTGACTTACGAGTGTTCTGACTTACGAGTGTTCCGGCCTACGAGTGTTTCGGCTTACGAGTGTTTCGACTCACGAGTGTTCGGACCTACGAGTGTTTCAGCTACGGATGTTCCGACTTACGAGTATTTTCGACTTACGAGTGTTTTGACTTACGATTGTTTTGACTTACGGGTATTTCGGCTTACGAGTGTTTCGACTTACGAGTGTTTCGACGTACGAGTGTTTTGACTTGCGGGTGTTTCGACTTACGAGTGTTTTGGTTTAGGTGTGTTTCGACTTACGAATGTTTCGGCTTACGAGTGTTTCGACTTACGAGTGTTCCGACCTACGAGTGTTTCGGCTACGGATGTTCCGACTTACGAGTATTTTCGGCTTACGAGTGTTTTGACTTACGATTGTTTTGACGTACGATTGTTTCGGCTTACGAGTGTTTCGACTTACGAGTGTTTCGATTTACGAGTGTTTTGACTTAAGAATGTTTTGACTTACGGGTGTTTCGGCTTATGAGTGTTTCGACTTACGAGTGTTTTGACTTACGGGTGTTTCGACTTACGAGTGTTTTGGTTTACGTGTGTTTCGACTTACGAATGTTTCGACTTACGAGTGTTTCGGCTTACGAGTGTTTCGTCTTATGAGTGTTTTGACTTAAGGGTGTTTCGACGAGTGTTTCGATACGAGTGTTTCGACTTACGGGTGTTCTGACTTACGAGTGTTCTGATTTACGGATGTTTCGAATTATGAGTGTTTCGACTACGAGTGTTTCGACTTACGAGTGTTTCGACTACGAGTGTTTCGACTTACGAGTGTTCTGACTTACGAGTGTTCTGACTTACGGGTGTTCTGACTTACGAGTGTTCCGACTTACGAGTGTTTCGGCTTATGAGGGTTTCGGCTTACGAGCGTTTCGACTACGAGTCTTTCGACTTACGAATGTTTTTGCTAACGAGTGTTTCGACTTACGAATGTTTTTGCTTACGAGTGTTTCGGCTTACGAGTGTTTCGACTTACAAGTGTTTCGAATTACGAGTGTTTTGACTTACGGTGTTTCGGCTTACGAGTGTTTCGACATACGAGTGTTTTGATTTACCGCTGTTTCGACTTACGGGTGTTTCGACTTACGAGAGTTTCGACTTACGAGTGTTCTGACTTACGAGTGTTCTGACTTACGAGTGTTCCAACTTGCGAGTGTTTCGGCTTACGAGTGTTTCGACATGCGAGTTTTTTTTACTTACGAGTGTTTTGATTTACGTGTGTTTCGACTTACGAGTGTTTCGACTTACGAGTGTTTCGACGTACGAGTGTTTTGACTTGCGGGTGTTTCGACTTACGAGTGTTTTGGTTTACGTGTGTTTCGACTTACGAATGTTTCCGCTTACGAGTGTTTCGACTTACGAGTGTTCCGACCTACGAGTGTTTCGGCTACGGATGTTCCGACTTACGAGTATTTTCGGCTTACGAGTGTTTTGACTTACGATTGTTTTGACTTACGGGTATTTCGGCTTACGAGTGTTTCGACTTACGAGTGTTTCGACTTACGAGTGTTTTGACTTACGGGTGTTTCGACTTACGAGTGTTTTGGTTTACGTGTGTTTCGACTTACGAATGTTTCGGCTTACGAGTGTTTCGACTTACGAGTGTTTTGACTTACGGGTGTTTCGACTTACGAGTGTTTTGGTTTACGTATGTTTCGACTTGCGAATGTTTCGGCTTACGAGTGTTTCGACTTACGAGTGTTTAAACTTACGAGTGTTTTGACTTACGGGTGTTTCGACTTACGAGTGTTTTGGCGTACGAGTGTTTCGACTTACGAGTGTTTCGACTTATGGGTGTTTTGACTTACGGGTGTTTCGGCTTACGAGTGTTTCGACTTACGAGTGTTTTGACTTAAGGGTGTTTCGACTTACGAGTGTTTCGACTTACGAGTGTTCCGACTTACGGGTGTTTTGACTTACGTGTGTTTTGACATACGAGTGTTTCGACTTACGAGTGTTTTGACTTACGTGTGTTTTGACATACGAGTGTTTCGATACGAGTGTTTCGACTTACGAGTGTTCTGACTTACGATTGTTCTGACTTACGAGCGTTCTGACTTACGAGTGTTTCGGCTTACGAGTGTTTCGGCTTACGAGTGGTTCGACTTACGAGTGTTTCGACTTACGAGTGTTCCGACTTACGGGTGTTTCGACTTACGAGTGTTTTGGCTTACGGTGTTTCGACTTACGAGTGTTTCGAGTTAAGAGTGTTTTGACTTACGCGTGTTTTGACATACGAGTGTTCTGACTTACGAGTGTTCTGACTTACGAGTGTTCTGACTTACGAGTGTTCTGATTTACGGATGTTTCGAATTATGAGTGTTTCGACTACGAGTGTTTCGACTTACGAGTGTTTCGACTACGAGTGTTTCGACTTCCGAGTGTTCTGACTTACGAGTGTTCTGACTTACGGGTGTTCTGACTTACGAGTGTTCCGACTTACGAGTGTTTCGGCTTATGAGTGTTTCGGCTTACGAGCGTTTCGACTACGAGTGTTTCGACTTACGAATGTTTTTGCTTACGAGTGTTTCGACTTACGAATGTTTTTGCTTACGAATGTTTTTGCTTACGAGTGTTCTGACTTGCGAGTGTTTTGACTTACGAGTGTTCCGACTTACGAGTGTTTTGGTTTACGTGTGTTTCGACTTACGAATGTTTCGGCTTACGAGTGTTTCGACTTACGAGTGTTCCGACCTACGAGTGTTTCGGATACGGATGTTCCGACTTACGAGTATTTTCGGCTTACGAGTGTTTTGACTTACGATTGTTTTGACTTACGATTGTTTCGGCTTACGAGTGTTTCGACTTACGAGTGTTTCGATTTACGAGTGTTTTGACTTACGGGTGTTTCGACTTACGAGTGTTTCGACTTACGAGTGTTTCGACTTACGGTTGTTCTGACTTACGGGTATTCCGACTTACTAGTGATTTGGCATACGAGTGTTTCGACTTACGAGTGTTTTCGGCTTACGAGTGTTTCGACTTACGAGTGTTTTGACTTACGATTGTTCCGGATTACGAGTGTTTCGACTTACGAGTGTTTCGGCTTACGAGTGTTTCGGCTTTCGAGTGTTTTGACTTAAGGGTGTTTCGACGAGTGTTTCGATACGAGTGTTTCGACTTACGGGTGTTCTGACTTACGAGTGTTCTGATTTACGGATGTTTCGAATTATGAGTGTTTCGACTACGAGTGTTTCGACTTACGAGTGTTTCGACTACGAGTGTTTCGACTTACGAGTGTTCTGACTTACGAGTGTTCTGACTTACGAGTGTTCTGACTTACGAGTGTTCCGACTTACGAGTGTTTCGGCTTATGAGGGTTTCGGCTTACGAGCGTTTCGACTACGAGTGTTTCGACTTACGAATGTTTTTGCTAACGAGTGTTTCGACTTACGAATGTTTTTGCTTACGAGTGTTTCGGCTTACGAGTGTTTCGACTTACAAGTGTTTCGAATTACGAGTGTTTTGACTTACGGTGTTTCGGCTTACGAGTGTTTCGACATACGAGTGTTTTGACTTACCGCTGTTTCGACTTACGGGTGTTTCGACTTACGAGAGTTTCGACTTACGAGTGTTCTGACTTACGAGTGTTCTGACATACGAGTGTTCCGACTTGCGAGTGTTTCGGCTTACGAGTGTTTCGACATGCGAGTTTTTTTACTTACGAGTGTTTTGATTTACGTGTGTTTCGACTTACGAGTGTTTCGACTTACGAGTGTTTCGACGTACGAGTGTTTTGACTTGCGGGTGTTTCGACTTACGAGTGTTTTGTTTTACGTGTGTTTCGACTTACGAATGTTTCGGCTTACGAGTGTTTCGACTTACGAGTGTTCCGACCTACGAGTGTTTCGGCTACGGATGTTCCGACTTACGAGTATTTTCGGCTTACGAGTGTTTTGACTTACGATTGTTTTGACTTACGGGTATTTCGGCTTACGAGTGTTTCGACTTACGAGTGTTTCGACTTACGAGTGTTTTGACTTACGGGTGTTTCGACTTACGAGTGTTTTGGTTTACGTGTGTTTCGACTTACGAATGTTTCGGCTTACGAGTGTTTCGACTTACGAGTGTTTTGACTTACGGGTGTTTCGACTTACGAGTGTTTTGGTTTACGTATGTTTCGACTTGCGAATGTTTCGGCTTACGAGTGTTTCGACTTACGAGTGTTTAAACTTACGAGTGTTTTGACTTACGGGTGTTTCGACTTACGAGTGTTTTGGCGTACGAGTGTTTCGACTTATGGGTGTTTTGACTTACGGGTGTTTCGGCTTACGAGTGTTTCGACTTACGAGTGTTTTGACTTAAGGGTGTTTCGACTTACGAGTGTTTCGACTTACGAGTGTTCCGACTTACGGGTGTTTTGACTTACGTGTGTTTTGACATACGAGTGTTTCGACTTACGAGTGTTTTGACTTACGTGTGTTTTGACATACGAGTGTTTCGATACGAGTGTTTCGACTTACGAGTGTTCTGACTTACGATTGTTCTGACTTACGAGCGTTCTGACTTACGAGTGTTTCGGCTTACGAGTGTTTCGACATGCGAGTTTTTTTACTTACGAGTGTTTTGATTTACGTGTGTTTCGACTTACGAGTGTTTCGACTTACGAGTGTTTCGACGTACGAATGTTTTGACTTGCGGGTGTTTCGACTTACGAGTGTTTTGTTTTACGTGTGTTTCGACTTACGAATGTTTCGGCTTACGAGTGTTTCGACTTACGAGTGTTCCGACCTACGAGTGTTTCGGCTACGGATGTTCCGACTTACGAGTATTTTCGGCTTACGAGTGTTTTGACTTACGATTGTTTTGACTTACGGGTATTTCGGCTTACGAGTGTTTCGACTTACGAGTGTTTCGACTTACGAGTGTTTTGACTTACGGGTGTTTCGACTTACGAGTGTTTTGGTTTACGTGTGTTTCGACTTACGAATGTTTCGGCTTACGAGTGTTTCGACTTACGAGTGTTTTGACTTACGGGTGTTTCGACTTACGAGTGTTTTGGTTTACGTATGTTTCGACTTGCGAATGTTTCGGCTTACGAGTGTTTCGACTTACGAGTGTTTAAACTTACGAGTGTTTTGACTTACGGGTGTTTCGACTTACGAGTGTTTTGGCGTACGAGTGTTTCGACTTACGAGTGTTTCGACTTATGGGTGTTTTGACTTACGGGTGTTTCGGCTTACGAGTGTTTCGACTTACGAGTGTTTTGACTTAAGGGTGTTTCGACTTACGAGTGTTTCGACTTACGAGTGTTCCGACTCACGGGTGTTTTGACTTACGTGTGTTTTGACATACGAGTGTTTCGACTTACGAGTGTTTTGACTTACGTGTGTTTTGACATACGAGTGTTTCGATACGAGTGTTTCGACTTACGAGTGTTCTGACTTACGATTGTTCTGACTTACGAGCGTTCTGACTTACGAGTGTTTCGGCTTACGAGTGTTTCGGCTTACGAGTGGTTCGACTTACGAGTGTTTCGACTTACGAGTGTTCCGACTTACGGGTGTTTCGACTTACGAGTGTTTTGGCTTACGGTGTTTCGACTTACGAGTGTTTCGAGTTAAGAGTGTTTTGACTTACGCGTGTTTTGACATACGAGTGTTCTGACTTACGAGTGTTCTGACTTACGAGTGTTCTGACTTAGGAGTGTTCTGATTTACGGATGTTTCGAATTATGAGTGTTTCGACTACGAGTGTTTCGACTTACGAGTGTTTCGACTACGAGTGTTTCGACTTCCGAGTGTTCTGACTTACGAGTGTTCTGACTTACGGGTGTTCTGACTTACGAGTGTTCCGACTTACGAGTGTTTCGGCTTATGAGTGTTTCGGCTTACGAGCGTTTCGACTACGAGTGTTTCGACTTACGAATGTTTTTGCTTACGAGTGTTTCGACTTACGAATGTTTTTGCTTACGAATGTTTTTGCTTACGAGTGTTCTGACTTGCGAGTGTTTTGACTTACGAGTGTTCCGACTTACGAGTGTTTTGGTTTACGTGTGTTTCGACTTACGAATGTTTCGGCTTACGAGTGTTTCGACTTACGAGTGTTCCGACCTACGAGTGTTTCGGATACGGATGTTCCGACTTACGAGTATTTTCGGCTTACGAGTGTTTTGACTTACGATTGTTTTGACTTACGATTGTTTCGGCTTACGAGTGTTTCGACTTACGAGTGTTTCGATTTACGAGTGTTTTGACTTACGGGTGTTTCGACTTACGAGTGTTTCGACTTACGAGTGTTTCGACTTACGGTTGTTCTGACTTACGGGTATTCCGACTTACTAGTGATTTGGCATACGAGTGTTTCGACTTACGAGTGTTTTCGGCTTACGAGTGTTTCGACTTACGAGTGTTTCGGCTTACGAGTGTTTCGGCTTTCGAGTGTTTTGACTTAAGGGTGTTTCGACGAGTGTTTCGATACGAGTGTTTCGACTTA